>JADWQK010000067.1:0-641690 GCA_017933935.1 Sesamia nonagrioides
GTTTTATGGTATTTGTATGAATAACAAAGTTATAACTTGCGGTTTTTGAAAAAGTGCGCTATACAGTTAGCACTGTTTGACAGTGCTAACTGTAATTTTGTTCAAACTAATTTTCATTGAAAGTGTTTATTGATATTTATACCTAACATATATTTTACCACTTTGAAAGTGTCTATCTATGGAACTATTGAATTTAAAAAAAATATTTTAGAAACCTCAATACCATTTTTAAAGACTTATCGATAGACACCCCACTCGTATAGGTTTGAAGTATTTTTTTTTTGTTTCAGGTCCTTGTATATCCCCTTTTATATTATTATTTTTGTATAAAAATCGTAAAGCGGTTAACATAATACATCTACCTACTAAGTTTCAACAGTTTAGTCCTAATAGTTTCGGAATAAAATGGCTGTGACACAAGGACAGACAGTCAGACAGATAGACAGACAAACAGACAGACAAACGAACAGACAGACAGATGGACGGATGGACAGACAGACAGACAGATAAATGGACAGAGAACGAATTTATAAGGGTTCAGTTTTTTGCTGTTTAGTTTCGGAACCCTAAAAATCATAAAACAACATAAAAATACTGACAACTGCCTCTTTGACTAATTATTTCTGTTGTTAAGATCTGAACTTTATTTATCTGATTCACAAATAGTCAATTAGGTACTTACTTACTTTTAATAACGATTTTATAACTGTAAGTAGTTACTATACCTACCTACAATAGGTACTGAGAAATCGGCATAACTAAATGTAAACCAGTAGCGCTAGCGGCAAATCAACTGACAGATCAAAAGTACCTATAATCATTGATTTGTGTGAATAATAAATTCTAGTACGAAAACAGGCCTACCTACTTCCCCTGTCTGATAGAAAACTAATACTTACAACAAGAAATAAGTAAGTTCCTAAGTAGATATCTCATCATCAAGTAAAAATTATAATCTTAAAAGAATAAGTGACTTGCTTACCTTTCCTGCTCAGTAGGTAATCTGAACAGAGACAATCCTGAAATCGATGAATTAAGACACCCAAACACACAGCAATACTTTCTCCTGCGATAATCACACATTGTTCTTTAATTTAGCTACGTAGTATTCTGTAATCTGTGATTTAGCTAATGTGCCGAAAACCCGTGACGCGCGAACCTCGTTCCGTGCTAGTCGCGACTAGCGCAGTCATAGGCACTCTAAGATTGTGTTTAGGTGTGCGTGCGGCGACGCGTAGATACTATGGCGCAAACATACAAGCCGCGCGCGGTCCGTTTGTATGAAGATAACGTACTTCCTTCTCTTTATTCTATGGCTATATCATACGTATTTTTTTTGCTAGTTACTTAAATCTGCTTTTTTACTTAATTTTTTTGTAACTACTTTGGATATATCAGTTGTGTTTTGAAAAAGGAAGGGGTCTAAAGATGAAAATCTTCTTTTATGTTGTATTCCTATACAACCCTGCAATCGGTTTGAGGCTAAATCAACCAATTATCCATACTAATATTATAAATGCGAAAGTATCTCTGTGTGTCTGTCTGTCTGTCCGGCTTTCACGCCAAAACTACTGAACCGATTGTAATGAAATTTGGTACACTGATAGTCTAGAGCCTGAGAAAGGACATAGGCTATATAACATCCCGCTATGGCCAATAGGAGCAGAGCAGGAACAAAAAATGTTGCGAAAATGGGAGCAAACGCGGACGTACATATTGCTCTCAATATTTTAACAGGCGCTTATTTAATATCAACTGAGCTTTTTCGGTGCGAAACTTACGCGGGTGAAACCGCGGGGCACAGCTAGTTTGTTATAAATTACTAATAGATACGACAAACCTTGTTATGTTATATAAAAAAAATGCTTTGGGGTTTGCCACCCTTATGTCTTAGATAGTTTACAACCTATTCTCAGACCTACCGAATATATACTTACAAGAAAAAAGAATCATAAAAATCTAATCACTGTGGCACAAGGATTGTATATATATTAGATGTAATACTGACTTTGAAACTAAGATAACAAATGCATTGCAACAAGCCGTTAACTGGTTAGAACATAACAACATAATTATTAATTTAAAGAAAACTAAAATTATGAACTTCCGTCAAAGAGTTGCCAATTCGAAATAAAACATAAGCTGTAATAATGAAAACATTGAAGAAGTTGAGAATACAATTTTTTTAGGCCTAACTATTGACAATAAACTTAATTGGAAACAACATACTTCAATATTGATTAAAAAAATGAGTAAGTTTGCTTTTGCTTTGTTTAAACTGAAGAAAATAGTCAATCAAACTGCGGCAGTAACTGCATACTATGGAGATGCCGATTCACTACTGCGCTACGGAGTCATGTTTTGGGGTAACTCCTGCAATAAGGATATGGTGTTCAAATCACAAAAAAGATGCATTAGGGCTATTACTGGTATAAAAATAACCGACAGCTGTAAGCCTTATTTTGTTTTGTTAAAAATAATGACGTTGCCTTCTTTGTACATATTTGAGACTGCTGTATTTGTTAAAAAGAACATACATCTATTTAGAAAAGCATCTGAACATCGCTATACAATGATAAGAGAAAAATACAGACATGAACTATGCGGTCGACCTTCAAAGACCGCCTTGATGCACAAAAGCATACTTTGTATGGCCCCAAAAATCTATATATATAAAAATGAATTGCTGTTCGTTAGTCTCGCTAAAACTCGAGAACGGCTGGGCCGATTGAGCTGATTTTGGTTTTAAAATGTTTGTCGTAGTCCAAGGTAGGTCTAAACGGTGAGAAAGTAAGGAAAAAATGATTTAATAATAATGATGTATGAGCTTCATTGTTTTTACTTCTTCTCTACACTTTAGTGCTACCCTGGTACCATACACCGTACATAAAAAAAAGTCTCAGCCGTTGATGCATTCGTTTAAAGCAAGAAATACTCTCTGCCGGTTTAAAGTTTCTAATAAAAAGCCACAATTTTATTAGAAACTTTAAACCGGCAGAGAGTATTTCTTGCTTTAAACGAATGCATCAACGGCTGAGACTTTTTTTTATGTACGGTGTATGGTACCAGGGTAGCACAAAAGTGTAGAGTCGAAACAATAAAGCTCATTCATCATTATTAATCTAATATTACATCGATGAAGTTATTTTGCCTACTTTGAGGAGTTGCAAGGTACCAGGATCGCAAAAAAATGTAGGAGAAGTCGAAACAATGAAGTTCATTCATTCACACAGGAACAACGGGAACGGGATAAAAAGGATATCCTATATCCTTCTCCCAGTTCTTAGCTACCTCCCTACCAATTTTCAGCCAAATCGGTTCAGCCGTTCTTAAGTTATAAATAGTGTAACTAACACGACTTTCTTCTATATATATACAGATTATCCTAATTTAAAATAGTAGTATAGTAGTAAATAAGATCATGTCATATTGCCTTTAGGGCGGAACAAAGTTCGCCGGGACACTTTTGTGCTACCCTGGTACATAGCACCTCTACAAACTAGGCACAATAAAAGTTCTTTGATGTAATTATTATGGTTTAATGATGAATGAGCTTCACTGTTTCGGCTTCTCCTACACTTTTGTGCTGCACTGGTACCTTACACCTCTACAAAGTAGAGAAAATCAAATTTCTTCTATGTATTAGTGATTACAAAGCGAAAAAGATTACAAAGTGAAGGAAAACATTTTAAGGAAACCTGGCCTTTTGTAAGTCTGAAATCGCCAACCCGCATTGAGCAAGCGTGGTGATTACGCTCAGTCGTTCTCCTCTCTAGCTATCCCAGCAGGGGGACGATAAAAAAAGGCTGATGATGATGATGATGAGCTTCATTGTTTCGATTTCTCCTACACTTTTGTGCTGCCCTAATTATCCTAATTTAAAAACTAAAAAATAAGATCATGTGATATTTATTGCCTTTAAGGCGGAACAAAGTTCGCCGGGTCAGCTAGCGGGTCTTCTAGCTGACCTTGCGAACTTTGTTCTGCCTTAAAGCAATATGACATGATCTTATTTACTACTTTTTAAATTAGGATAATCTATATATATAAAAGAAGTCGTGTTATTTACACTATTCATAACTCAAGAACGGCTTAACCGATTTGGCTGAAAATTGGTAGGGAGGTAGCTAAGAACTGGGAGAAGGACATAGGATATCCTTTTTAACCCGTTCCAGTCATTCCTGTGTGAATCAATGAACTTCATTGTTTCGGCTTCCCCTACATTTTTGTGCTACCCTGGTACCTTGCACCTCCTCAAAGTAGGCAAAATAAAACTTAATCCATGTAATATTAGATTAATAATGATGAATGAGCTTCATTGTTTCGACTTCTCCTACACTTTTGTGCTACCCTGGTACCATACACCGTACATCTTTAAAAAAAAAAGTCTCACCCGTTGATGCATTCGGTTAAAGCAAGAAATCCATACTAATATTATAAATGCGAAAGTAACTGTCTGTCTGTCTGTTACGCTTTCCCGCTTAAACCTCTCAACCGATTTTTATGAAATTTGGCACAGACAATCTTTAGACCCTGAGAAAGAACATAGGCTACCTTTTATCCCGGAAAAGTTTGATGTTCCCGAGGGAAATCTAAAAAGCGCGATATAACCGAACTCCACGCGGGCGAAGCCGCGGGCGGAAAGCTAGTATTTAATAAATTACCAAATGGCAATATGGACCTAAATATTATTCAATTTAAAAACAAATTAAGACGTTTATTATTGGAGAAAAGTTATTAAACAATTCAGGAATTCCTTAATGACAAATTGTAAGTTATTTTACATTGATACCCATTTAATTTTGACATTATACTATTTCTTAAAAATAATTAACTTGACATTGCCACCTATTTAATTTTGAAATTGTATTATATAACTTATTTAACATCTATTTAATTTTGACATTGTATTGTATTTTGACATTGTAAGTTATTTGACATTAAATATTTATAAAAATTTGACATAGTATTATATTCCAAATTCACTAAATTATTCATCATTTTAATATATTGATAATCCTTTTCATGATTTTAAGTTATGTTAAAGAGTGTATGCCTTTATGGTAGATTTTTGAGGAACTGATTTATTAGATATTAAGATCACATTGTAAAATTTACTTACCAAAAATCACACTAATAAATGAATTATGAATTATTATGAATTACTATTTGTATAAACAAATATTTAGTAATTGTTGTGTTTTCGTATTAATACATACCTACTTACTGGTATACCAAAATAAATAAGAAAGTCGATTTAAATAATACCTACTTAGTAAAATATTTTTCAGCAAGGTTGAGTGAAGATAAACCTCTTACTACATTTTCAGTAGTAAAATGGACACGAGGACACTCCTAACTAGGCCAAATCCAATCAAGAGAGAGTGAAATAAAATCAAAGGCTGTGAGCTTAACAATCAGACCTTCAGGAAATTCTATGCAAAGTAGGCCTGCTTTTAGGTGAAATTATTTATATGTGATAGGTATATGTCAGGCCATGATAAAATGTACCTACCGTTAAATACTCTGGAACTAATCTAAAGACGACAACTGTTTCCTTTTCTTGTCGTTCTTTGGACTTACGCTACGATTCAGGTGAAGCGTTCCGCCTCCTCTTTCATACCGCGTACTTCGAGGGACTGGAACAATTTGCCAGCGTCGGTGTGTCCGACGGACTATAATTTGAGTGTCTTCAAGGCTAGAGTGAATAGGCTCCTAATAAACTAGTTCGTTTTACCATCGTCGATTGGGTCACTGCTTACCATCAGGCGGGATTGCAGTCAAGCGCTAGTTTACGATTTATAAAAAAAAACATTTTACTGTGGAGTCATGAGGAACAGGGCTTAAAATTCACTCATCCTCCATAGAAAAGGACCCAGACGGGTTGATGTCAAACGAGCACTTGCCCGGCGGTTGATTTTTGGAAGTTGTATATATGCTAATTGCACGGTAAATTCTGCTTGCGGGATGTAGAATTCATGTGACGTCAGCACTTTTTTTTTTTATATATAGTTATAAACTAGTGCTTGACTGCAATCCCGCCTGATGGTAAGCAGTGATGCAATCGTTGATGGTAAAGCACACTAGCTTATTAAGCCTATTCACTCAAAAAAACTGAGTGAATAGGAAGGAAGACGGCAGTTGAGCGAGGTGATGCAATTGTATTTTATTTGTATTTTATTTATTTGCATTGTATTTTTGTGGCGCTTGTAGGTAGGTAGAGTACAAACAGGTGCCAAGTGACGAAGTTTCAAATGAAGAACCATATTACCAAGTGTCTGTTGTATGTTAGCTGACTGTATCTCATTTACTACATATAAGTGTAGTTTCACATCTGCTGAACGTACGGCGCCGAAAGCTGAGCGGCTGGCAACGCAACGGTCAAAACGCGGCGTCTTGTTCAGCGCGCTACGCGACGGAAAGTTACGTGGCGTCATCGTCACTCAGTCTGTCTGTGTTGACACTTTATGGTGTGCGGTTTTTGTGGCGTACCTGAATTTCTCAGAAAAATGGATTTAATTAGAATATTAGCTATTATAGAGGGTTTAGAAGACGTTGACACACGGCGAACGTTCAGCTACGCCCGCCGAACATTCGGGCGCGCAACACATCGCGTGATGTGTCGCTTGCTGTGCAATATACATTAAATGCGTTTTAGCGGAAAAAACCGCCCGAAGGTAGGTTAGGCCCTACGCCGAAAGCGGCGAAATTGCGGCTGATGTGTCATAGAGTACTTGAACTACACTGCGAGCGAATTTAGCCGAACTTTCGGCGCCGTACGTTCCGCTGATGTGTCGCGACACTAACAGATAAACAAGTACGATATTTTCGCAAAGTGTGTATTTCTATTGCCGCTATAACAACACTTTAGTATGTATATTAGATTATATACCCACTTTCATACACTTTCACTGACTTCAAAAGGTTCATAACTCTTTTATTGGGCTTGGTATAACTTTTTCACCACGATACCCTTTTCTTTGCTAGACTTGCCATATAATCCGTTTAAAACACAATTAAAATCCATCCTTTGTTCAAATGCATACTATTCCATCAACGACTATTTAAAAGATAAGAATAATTAGTAGCCCTGATTAACTCAATACAATGTTTATGTTATTTCTGCAGAAATAAATTACTGACAGGTTATATGAGTTTATATAATTGTCTAATAATTTATACAATGCAAATTATGTAAGCTGTCACGCCCTTTATGCCTGGAGCCTTTTATATAGATACCTAATCAGTTTTTACTTATCTACATTTCCATTTTTAAATATTATTTTTTGCTTTTGCTGGTACATATATGGGCCAGGTTATCTGGCATATGGTAAATACTATATTAAGTATTAAGTACTGTATTAAGTATTCTGTAAAGAGCTGTGGTACTTGCTAAGAATTGACGTTAAAAAACTGATGATTTTCAGTCTAATTTGAATATAAAACTTTTGATTTCATTTTAATTATAGTATAAATGATATTACATTAAAAAAAAGCACAGTTATTTATGTTAGAGATTTATGCGGGCTTTACACAAGTAACTATACGCTCTCTTAAATGTCAATTCGGCAAAGCAGCAGGTTAACAAAATCGCAATATCCATAGTAGGATAGGATTCAACTGGCGGAAAAAAGGCGGTTTTGTATGGATACTTACTGCCCAGCACTGAGTCCCATATAATTCAACCTCACAGATCATAAACTATACACAGCAATAGATCTAAGACAGTGTCAGTCATAATGACAAATGCTTGGTAATCAGTGTGAATCAGTCGGTGTCCAATGTTGCGGTTCATATTAGTTCCTATAGCTTTAGGATTAGTAAGTAGCTACATATACATTGTCTATGCATAGCTTTTCTTGCCACGTAAGTAAAACATATTCAGCCCATAATATTCCCATTGCATACAGGCCTCCTTTTCGTGTGAGTGGGCCGTAATCCATCACGCAGCCAGTGTGTGTTAGTGATGACATCATATATGTCATACGCCAAAAGATTATTTAATACGAATTTATATGAGGTAGACAGCTCGATGAAGTTCATAGGAGTAACTAACATTGAAGTTTCTTCAACATAAAAAAAAACTCTGCGCCACACTAGGAATTACTCCTGTATCCGTTCATAAACATTCAAAAATACTCAAACTTACATATCGATGGCTCCACAGATTAAACGTGCAAGAGCTCTTACACAAAAAATGATTTCTTGCATTTTTCGTTTAATTGACCTATGCAGCACCTTCTAATTTTTTTTTTATAATTTTGTTGCTCAGAATACCGCGCGTTTCGCCTCCTCCTTTATACCGCGTACATCGCGGGACTGGAACAATTTGCCAGCGGCGGTGTTTCCGTCGGACTACAATTTGAGTGTCTTCAAGGCTAGAGTAAATAGGCTCTTAATAAACTAGTGCGCTTTACCATCAACGGTTGCGTCACTGCTTACCATCAGGCGGGATTGCGGTCAAGCGCTAGTTTATAATTTATATAAAAAAAAAGAATACGCCTACTATATCATTTAATTTGTTTATTTCAGGGAAAATCATGGAATTATATCACAAGAATAGAAGTATACGATATTGTTAAACGCTTTTTGGGTCCCCGTGTTCATACGAATAAACGTGTTAAAACCAGCAAACCTAGTTGGGAAGACTTGTGCACTTCTTCGAGTTTGTATTATAGCAGCTTACAAGTTTATTCATGTTGACAAACAACAGTTATTCAAGTTTTATCGTTTTTATTGTTTCCTGATAAGTTGTCGTTTTTGACTTACACGTTTTAGGGGCCTTCGATATACAAACAGCCAGGCCCGGAACAACAAGCTGTAGGCTATACAAATATTTGTTTCGTGTGTGAACCGAACCCACGACACGCAGCACAACAGTCGATTACTCAGCCACTACGTCTACCGTATAATCTAAAGATCAACCGAGAAAATTAACCGTATCTGTAAGGCCAGAGCCTCGAATCTTGCGGGCAGCGGGGCGGCGGCGGCGGCGCGTGAGCGGCAGGATCTTATGCGTAAAATCAAATGGACCGGTTCTCGAAAACAGCAGCGCGGCAGCGGGGCGGTGGCGGGTAGCGAGCAGTGTACTTCTCGCGCTCGAATCTTGCGGGACTTTAAATCAAGCGATGATCGAGCGTTAGGAATAAATTTGAATCAATAAGATTTTGCCGCCATTGTTCAGACATTTCTTTCGCGAATAAAAACAAATATCTCGTCGACACAATCGTGAACATAACACTTTCGAGAACGGGTCTTCGATGCCCGCCCGTCTACCGCGCCGCTGCGCTGCCGCCGCCGCCCCGTTGCCCGCAAGATTCGAGGCAGCGGCCTAAGTGCATTGAAAATATTGAGAAGGGATATTAAATGAGAGACTTTGATGTATGTGTCATTGTGATGGCAATATTGGCGTTATAACTGTTAAGGTATTATTTTTGGTACAGACAACAGCACATCAAGCTACTATAATCTGTCAGATTTCTTTATTACATTTTCAACTTTATCTCAAAATCATTAAGGCTTAAGGTTGATTGGGAATATTTGACAGTTTCGGGTACCTTGGCTGTCGTGCGTAGATACATATTTTGAGCACGCAATTATGGGCACCTTTCGCGCTGAGTAAAGATGAATTATTTTACGCATAAGCAATATATATGTAGGGGAAAACCGTCAGGAAGGCGTGGCCAAAGGTTCCGGATAATTGAGTAGTATTCTCATCCGCATGAGCATCCATCGTGGGCGGTATTTCGAGAAAACGTTGAAGAATAACTCTATAGTGTGATGTTCGATTCTTATTATTTTAACTGTACAGACATTTAGATCACTTTAATATTAAGGGATTACAATGACAATCTCAGATTAAAACAGATAAGAGCCAATAGGTTAGAGCGCGTGTTTTTCCGTCGGCAGCTGTCAATGATATGACAGTCGCCACCCCTTCAAATCACGCCTACTACTCTATTCGGTGTTATCCGCTCATATTTTAAGTTTACTCGAATCGAGTCGACTAAAACAATATTGATTAAATCGAGTTATGATCTTTCTTATTAGTCTTATTAATCAGCGCGCCGTCATATATTTAGGTGTAGCTTTGATTGCCCGTGACATCACACCAGCCTCTATCAGAATACCAGCGCTGCGACATTTACTACATATTTTAAACATCGAAGCATTTTCCTGAGATAGGAGCCTTGTAATGGACTTTCTGATTTTTTTACTTTTTATACATAATTTGTTTTATTTTTAATTGTGTTTAATTTATTTCAATGTTATCATCTCCCTGTAAGAGTACTAAATACTTATTTTTCATTTTAAAATAATTAGATTTTTTTTAGAACTAGCCAGTTTCCTAGCAATATTTTCCATCGCCCTTTTTAGAACAGTGGTGAATATGAACTATCGCTGGCATCTTGTTTCTGTAAAACATTTCACATTGCAATTGCGCATATGTTTACTCTCACACACCGTCATTCAAACGCCAGAAAATTCTCGAAGCCACTGCTTCGAGAATTGAAACGCTTATACACTTATAAGCGCTTCAAGCAGCAATACTTCTGATATACATTCTTTGAACATGTTTTTATTTATTACATTTTAAACTTTTTGTACATACTACGTATGAAAAATACTGAGTATTCTCTTCTTTGCACGATATTTTTCAGTAATATTTTAATACTCTCTTTTATAACCTCTGACACAAGAAGATGTAATAGTTACCGCCTTTATAGTGCTCAGTGTTTCTCTATGGCATCGTAGCTCTTAGACGGGTATCCAAATTCAATGCGAGTTATTTCAACTAGAAGGCTGGTTTAATAAGGATAGCATCTGTGTACTTAAAGTCATGGCGGTGAAGTGATGCTTTAACAATTCAAATATTATTAGGTCCTTACATATGAAATTCCTTCTCTGTAGGATAGGAGACCTGTGCCCAGCAGTGGGACGATAAAAGGTTGATGATGATGATGATGATATGAAATTGGCGTTTTGTCGTACTGAACAGTTTGATCTCAAATATCTCCTCTCTTTGGTTTAGAATTCCAAATTCAAATTTATACAGCTATTTACTCATCAATTTGTATCTCGAAAACCGATTTTTTTTTTTTCGGCGTCATTGACTTTACAAAATGGAAAATTTAAAATTTCGCGTTATTTACGAATATGAGTTCCGCCGTGGCACCAGTGTTGCAGAAATGGCTCGAAGAATTAATGATGTGTATGGCAGTGGTGTCGCTAGAGAAAGCACAGTGCGTTTTTGGTTTCAACGTTTTCGTTCTGGAAATTTCAATCTACAGAACAATCGCCGTGGACGGCCGGAGATCAAAGTCGACAATGAAGAATTGAATTCTATTTTATTCGCTGCCGGCAGTAGTGCGGAGGATGGTCGGTGGCGCAGTGTCGTGGGACGCGGTGGTGTCCTTCTGCGAGGACGTGATTTCGCAGAAGGAAGTTGCGGAACGGGAGAGGGAGATCTGAACTCCCTTCCCGGGCCGCAGAAGATGCACCGGGCGCCGAGGAAGGGCGGATATCACCCTCTTCCGCCCCCCATGAATGGGCCCAGGGGCGAGGGTCAGAGGGAGAAGTCCCTGCCCCCTATTCGATGGACCCCGAGGCGAAGGCGCGCGCGAGTGTCGGCGCGCGCTTCTGAGGCGATGCACGGGGTAGTTTAACACCCCACTACCCCGTGCAGAAGACGAGGCCCAGACAGACCGGGCCAGCACGAGAGTATGGGGCCGTGGAAGAATTTAGACTCCCGCGGCTCCACGCGCGCTCCTGGTAGAAGAGACACCGGGGTGGTTTTAGTCAGTAAAAGTCTGACAGACCCAGTCGCCCACCCCAGGGCGCCGGACATCCTATGAGGATTTCCACCACGAAAAATAAAAAAAAAATAAAAGGTCCGAGTTAGCTGCGGACCCCGGGCTCCAACGCGAAATCCGCGGATGTGACCGGGGTTATATGCTGAGATGACGATGATGATGATGACTGGTCAATTGCACAAAGCCACTGCTGCTTCAGGACAACGCGAGACCACACACTGCATAACAGACTGCTACCAAATTAGAGGAGCTTCAATTGGAATGTTTAGGATATCCACCGTACTCCCCGGACCTTGCTCCAACAGACTACTATTTTTTTAGAAATTTGGATAAAATTCAACTCCGATGAGGCAGTCCAAACCGCCTTCAAAGATTTTATTGATTCCCGTTCTATTTTTTTTTAGAAGAGGCATAAACGAACTACCTATGAGATGAAAAATAAACGACTTTTATTCCTCCCATACAAAACGCCAATTTCATATGTAAGGACCTAATATTTTAGAACATAAACAAAATTCTTTTAAAATAGATTTAATTTTTAACTACTTATAGTTACTTAATATAATCAACAAAATCGCCTTAAATCAAAATATGAGATCAACTTTCACTTAGAAATATTTAGTTACATACTTCGTCATACTACATGTATCACAAATAAAACTGCCTTGTTCAAAGCTGGTGCACCGTTCGTGCCACCAGGCTCCACAAAGGATACATTCAATCCAATCTTCAGTCGGTAGATTAGAATACTGTTCGCCACATAGGGACAGTCGTTTGGCCTCTCTACTCTTTACACGAAAGGCTTCTGTGCACACCTATCCCATAGCATAGAAACAGAGATTAGGTATTCGAATATTGTAAATTATTATTAAATCACCATAATATCCTAAACACTGACAAATAATAATAATAATAATAATAATAATAATAATAATAAAGCTTTATTTGTTTCCACATTCCACATTTTGCTTAATAACTAATTTATATAGTTTTTTTTTTTTGTCTTTTTAACGTGGCTTATATGGACCCCCTTCGGGTAAAAGCCTCCTCCAAGGACTTCCATTGATCCTTATTTTTAGCCATGGATACCCAGTTTTCTCCTGCTACTTTTACTAGGTCATCTGTCCATCTAACGGCTGGGCGGCCTCTAGCCCTATGACCTCTAGGACCTTGCCATTTCACAGCTCTTATGGTCCACCTGTCATCTTCGTAACGCACTGACAAATAACAAAGTTGTTATTATGTGGCACTCGATAGCAAAAAGCTTATTTTAAAAAAATACATGCCATCAAAATATTACTCGTCATATATGACAAAATAGGGTGCCCTCTATCTGGAAGAAACTTGTTGCTCCGACACTTATTTGGCATAACTCACTTGGCATAAACTTTTTTAAACGAACATTGTTAAGGTATAAAAAATATTTAATATCATTGTTTATTGACCAAATGTTTTCATGTCCGAATTTAAATGGGATATTTTAAGATGGCAGTATTGTATTGGGCATACCTTTACCTTTACCGTTCATTTAGAGCCCCGATTATTTGGCATAATTTGACTTAGCATACTACGAAGATCAAAGAATTTCAATAGAAATAATTTTATTAGTCATATTGAAAAAAAAAATTGTTTTAAAAAATCACTACGTATGGTGTGCTACAAAAGTGAGTGACAGAAATGAATCGCTGCAAAACCGACTTCACGTAATCTTGTCTGCCCTACCCCTAGAGTGTAATCTAAATCTGAGAAGGCAGGTGGTTTTAACGCACACCGCCGCGACTAAGGCTGGCCGGACAGCAAGTCGAAGCTGCGGTAGTGGGCGTAAAACCATCTGCGACGATTAGCTCGCGTGGGACCGCCGCAGCCCCGCAGCGCCGGAGCCGTAACAGAAGCCATGCCTGCTGCATGTTGCAAGCTTGCTGCATGCTTGCATGCTTAATAATAATAATTTATCATTTATTCTCTCTTCACAAAGTTGATTTGTAATAGTGTGTACAAAAAAACCTCAACTGAATTCCACTTTTGTGAGAAACTGGTGCCTAATATAGGTATTTGAAGAAAACCTGTGTTATAGGTCACCAGGCTTCCAGCCATGCTGCATGCTCGTGAAATGCATGCCAAAAGTTGATTCTGGCTGTGAATTTTCTGCGATATGATGGTTTTACTTTTGATTATTATGGATATAAAATATATGCTAAAAGATGATTCTGATTGTGAACTTTCTACGATATGATGGTCACCTATACTTATTGATTATTATGGATATGAAATTTATGCCTAAAGATGATTCTGACTTACAAAATTATGGGTTTCGGTGTATGGTAAACAAGTCTATGCCAAACGATTTTCTGCTAAAAGAGGTTTATGCTTTCCGTTGCTATGCAAAATAAAATTATGACGTAAAAAGTTTTGCTATAAAGGGTGGACCCGACAAAATATCGTAAATATTTGAGCAAAAATCTTCATTCCGCTGTCAATCCAAAATGGCGTACGAGCTACCGCTATAGCAGTGTGTGCTTCGCAGGGCGTCCCGCGGGTTTCTGAAGAGGGGGTTGTCGTTCCCTAGCGTCATATATTTTTCGAGATATTTAGAATACGCACACTTAGACGAAGTCGTGGTGGCCTAGTGGTTAAAACACTAGCGTCTCAAGTATGAGTGTGCGGATTCGATTCCAGGCCAAGCAAGTATCAATGTAACTTTTTTAACGTTATATGTACTTTCTAAGTCTATCTAGGACATCAATGACTGATTACAAGGTGATGCATGGTGGAAGCATGGTGACTACACTCAATTCTTCTCTACAATATGTAAAGAAAACCCTGTCCGACCCATAAGAATAATAAAGGTTAGGTAATCACATGACCAAATAAAATTTGAAATTTTGCATAATCATCATAGTAACAATACTAATCAATTTTGAAACTATCTTTTTTCCCCGCGAATTTACGCTAACTTCCCCAAAATATGGTGTTTTTAAAAAAATTACAACACCATTTTAGGCGGTATAATTGTCGGCTTTCCTTTTATTGTTTTGTTAGATTATTTATTTCTGTGGCGGCGTCGCGCGTGACCTTTGTCGGCGACGTAAAAGAAATAACTAGTGATGCACTAATTTTTGCGCAATAACGTTTTTTTATCGCTATTAATCGAAACTTGTTCGAATCTGGTTGAATGATTTGTTAAAAACACAGATTACCCAATGGTAAAAGTACTTTTGTTTGTTTATCGATTAATTACTAATAACATCATTATAACACAAGTATTAGTAAACAGAAACGAGAAGGACTTATGAAACACAATTTTAGTAACATTTTACAAATATTTTAACGGTCAATATCATCGATTTTGAGACAGAAACTGAAATTAAAAATTTGGCATGATTTTCATTTACAGCAGTGTACCTAACTAATTTAAGTTTTGTAAAGGTTCTAAACAATTCCATGCGATGTTGAATCTAGAATGAGAATGAGAAACTACAATACTAAATCGATAACAAAAATAGACGAGTAAATTGTTTCCATCGAAAATCAATATTTTGATTACTTACACATCCCTATTTACTCAAAGGATGCCGCGAGGCCAGCCCTGTAGGTACAGTTTTTAAAATAAAAATCATTTTTACTTTAAATTATCAGTTGCTCGTTAAGATCGCTCTAGTGAAGACTATTCGTGTATTGTGTGATCATGTCGTTTCCTAATGTAGAGTAATGTAACATGCTGATGGAAGGTAGCTGCTGTTTTGTGATCAGGTGATTGTGGTCAATGTGGTTCCAGTATGACGGTGCGTCACCATATCTTTGTCCTGTACGTGAGTACCTCCATTATCAGTTCGGCGAGCAGTGGATTGGTCAGGGTGGACCAACTGTGGCCAGCGCGGATTTGACACCACTTGATTTTTATTTGTGTGCATGTCCGTGCTAATCTCGTGCGACGGTGCCAGCTGGGCCTGTATCGTTATTAGTAAACGAAATATGGAACAACATCTCCGCCACAGCCAATAAGCTCATCGAATGAAATGATACATTTGGAGAGTCAGACGACCGTCCTACTTAAAAAAAAAAAAGTTCTTTTCACGAGCTGCCTAAGTTATGATTATTTCTTTAGAGACTCGATAAACGTGAATAAATTACCTATACCTACATGCATGAGGTCAACTGAGGTTATGAACTGTGCCTGTGTTGCCATGAAATTACCTATTTATTTTATTTAAGTTATTTATTTTTTAGGGGGATTTTTTTTTAAGTTTAGCCAGGTTTTGTAGGCATTAGTAGAATCAGTTATCGATACCTAACAATACCTTCACGGATCGGACAGGGTTTTCTTAACATATTGTATATGAGAGGAGACCTGTGCCTAGTGTTGATGATGATGATAAACACTTAGACGCTGCGCACACTTGACCCACATGACCATGTCTGAATCTTTTTTTTTATGTATGTTCACCGATTACTCTAAGACGCCTGGACCGATTTGCAAAATTCCTTTTTTTTTTTAAATAATTATAAACTAGTGCTTGACTGCAATCCCGCCTGATGGTAAGCAGTGATGCAATCGTTGATGGTAAAGCGCACTAGTTTATTAAGCCTATTCACTTAAAAAACTAAGGAATAGAAAGGATGACGGCAGTTGAGCGAGGTGATGCAATGTTAAACCCAAGACCGACACGACCAAACGAAGCTGCGCTAGAGGAAGATTGATCTGGAGACTCTCCACGACCAAACTCCCGACATAGCAACATTTGGCGCATCGTACCCGCCACACATCGCAACACAACTGCTCAGACCCGTCCTCCGTACGGCTTCACCAGACATCATGCCGGAACACGACGAATTGCTTGGCGGCAAGATCCTTTTTTTTTGGTTTGGTGGGATATACTTCCCATGGTGGTCCCATAGTCATCAGGTCAGGATCTGATGATGGAAAACCAGAGAATGCAAGGAGAACTTTCAAAAATCGTAAGGGCGACTAGTGTATTTCGAAGTGTTTTCATTAATTATTTTAAAGCTGTACAATTTAATAAAGGTTTGGAGTAGATCTGATGATAGAGCCGCGAGACAGTCGAGGAAACTACTTAACGATTCACAGCAGCTACTTTGTGTTGGTGCTTGATTAATTTGTATTGATAAGCACTTTACAAATAGATGGGTTGTGACTGGTATTAGGGCTCTGATGATTGCCAAAGGCCAGTCTAGGGATCTCCTCAACGGTTACAGTAGCTACTTTGTGTTTGGACTTAATTCATTTATATTGATTAGAACTTTGCACCCATATGGGTTAAAATGAAGGTTTGCAGTAGATCTGATGATGAAGACAATTTACAGCATCATCATCATCATCCCAGCGTTAATCCCAGTCGCATCCGAAGCCTTTTCAGCTTTGGAGTCTGGGGTCCGCTTAATCCTCAATAATTTACAGCATTGAAGATTAACATAGGACAACCACTACCTACTCGCCAGGCTTATGCAATATTCAATTAAAATCAAGAGACTGGATTTAAGTTGCGTAATCGGGTTATCTCTAGCAATGTTCATACTTTCATTTTGGTCCCACAGGAATTTTATCGAAGGAATGAAATCGATTGGTTCAGTAGTTTGGTTTTTAAATCAAAATTACGGGTAAAATTTAAAGTAAAGAAAATTACGTCGTATGCTTGCAGGCCTTTTTCCCAACTATGTTAGCGTCAGCATCCAGTCCGACCGGTTACAGCTGAACATTGCTTTTCACAACTAAAAAGTGTAAAATTTAAATTAAAAAAAAAACAACCGACTTCCAAAAAAACACCAAAAGTGAAAAAATAACTAATTTCGGAAGTCGGTGTCAAAAACGAATGTACATAAACTTTTTCACGAACAAAAAAATAACCAAAAAAAAAATACACCACAAAGTGAAATATAAACTAATTTCGGAAGTCGGTGTCCTTGGTTTTGTATATTGTTTTGTAAATTATCATAGAAGAATCATCATATTATTATAGACATTGATAAAATATTAAATTATATCAATGATTAAAGAAGTCCGCTGTTTTTTTTTTTTTTCGTAAAAAGTTTTTGTAAGTGATGCAGATACCTACCTTTGCTACACAATGGTAATTAATTTCACTGTAACTTGTCCGAGCAACTTGGTTGAAAAGTATTTTGTTAACATTGCTATTATGTGTCCCGATGCTGCACTGCCAGTAGTCTGCCCCCAGCCTCGAAATCGCTTACAGCAGACATATTGTTTAGGCTCATTCAATTGCACTCAATGGGTAATTGACTTGACATGAAAATGGTGAATATGGATAGAGATGTGCCTACTTAATGGAAGTTAATTAATTAACGAAATACCTGATTTTCGAGTTAACACAATTACTGAAATTTCCGACTCTGTAGCTTCTTAATGATTGACTAACAGAAGGAATTGTTATATCACGAAATATTCCTCTTGAAGAGATATTTCCATTGACAGACATCTTGAAGCTGGATCTTACAATCTCCTTTTCAATTTAATACAAGTTATATTTTGTATTCCTTACTATTTAAAGTAGTAAACACGACAAGCGCGACGAGAACCAATTGTGTCCTATGCGAAATCCATTTATTATTCGTACCTAATGGTATTGTGGGCTATTGTGGCAGTTATCTATAAGTGTTCTGGGGGTGGAGCCTGCACCTGGTAGGCCAGTGCATCTACCGATATGGACATTAGAGGCAGGGCCTTTCTAACTGCATAATTGCTTTGTATCTACTAAGTCGTGACGTTAAGGCATTTGAAATGCTAAAGACACAAGTGGTAGTGTGGACTTGTTCACAACTATTTACCTACTGTTTACACTTTCCGTTTTCCGAATTTTTATTCAGGACGAAAGTTATACAGTATGTTAACTAACAGAGGGCGTTCCCGTTAACCCGAAATAGTATAGCATACATACATGCTAAAAAAAATATTTCCATTCGAAAACAAAATGTTTTAAAATTTTTTCCAATAAGAAAATATTCAATAAAAATTTTAAATTGACATGTAAAAGAAACACACTGTACACGCGAACATGAAAGACGGCAACGTCGCAATTTATTTATACATGACGACTACTATTTTGATTTAAAACAGGAGGTTTCAAATTTCTTTCCAATTAGATTTTTTTTTTATTCGGATTTTTTTATGCTTATTTTTCTATGCTGATATTTTTATTTTAATCTATTAATGATATAAATTAACGAGTTTAAGGGAACGCCCTCTGTTATTTAACATACTGTATATTTATATAAACTATATTAGAATGCGGAACTCTGAATTCTTGATGAGTATCGGATTATCGATATGTAAACACGATGATACCTATGAATATAATAAACTAAACAAGGTTTTTTTTTTAATAAACGATAATAATAGTTGAAGTATGAGTTGGGAAAATATCTTTGTTATAACTGGCGACCGACTTGACCGATCTATCAACACAAAATCTTCAAACAATGAACAGATTGTTCTGATATTTGGCACACAGCTAGGCTAGCTTTTACGTACTTAACCAACTGTATGTGAAATTCAGAACATCATTGATTCCAACATCCGTTAAGAAAGACGTTTAAACGGAGAATTTCGTTTGCATGAAAAGCTGATAATGATGAATATGTTGATTAAAAATGATTATTTATTACCTGCGTGTACACTTACAAATTCTTCAACAAGAATTTTATGAATACTAAATCCAATTTAAGATAATATACTAATTTTTTTTTTTTTTTTTATTATATTATAAACTAGCGCTTGACCGCAATCCTGCCTGATGGTAAGCAGTGACGCAGTCGTTGATGGTAAAGCGCACTAGTTTATTAAGAGCCTATTCCCTCTAGCCTTGAAGACACTCAAATTGTAGTCCGACGGAAACACCGCCGCTGGCAAACTATTCCAGTCCCTCAATGTACGCGGTATAAAGGAGGAGGCGAAACGCTTCGTCCGGATCGTAGTGGTGTTAACAACGTAAGGGTGGAAACCAGCCGTACGACGGGTCGTCCGCTGGTGGAACGGAGATGGGGGAATTAAATCATGCAATTCCATCGCACACTCCCCGAAATGCATCCTATAGAACACCGAAAGGCTGGCTACTCTACGCCTGTGCTCTAGGCTTTGGAGACCGACTCGAGTTAGATCAGGGTCACCAATCAGCCTCTTTGCACATCTCTCCACTGAATCCAAAGTGGCCAGGTGACACTTGGCAGCACCAGCCCAAATGTGGCTGCAGTACTCCACACACGAACGGACCTGTGCTTTGTATAAGTGCCGCCGGGTCGCTAGTGGCACAGTTCGCATCGAGGCCGTATTTATTTGTAAATAAATAGTGATAGTGCGAAGATTAAAGAACAAACCTAAAAACTAAGTGCAATAGGTGTGAATGAAGAACATATAATGTTATCTTCCGGAAAAGTGCAATTATTATGACTTTATAAACAATTAAGTGTTACGTGTTAAAACAACAAAAAACTGAGTGATATTAACATTGCAGTGAATAATGATAGAACTTGTCCTCTGATTATCACTGTGTTTTGATGAATGTTACCTAATTGAACTCAGATTCGAGTTTGTTTAAAACTTATTAATATTCATACCGTTATTTTAAAAAAGAAAATGTTCGTTACTCCATTATGAAATTGGTAACAGCGCCATCTATCGCTGAGTAGCGCTATTACATCAACGATAGTCACCTAGATTCTTGCGTGTGATTTTGCATTTCAATCAATCGATATTAACGACACATAGTTTTACTTCCTAGAACTAATTAGCCTCCTGGCATACTGGACAGCATTGCTATTAGATATGGCACCTCAACCTACGCGCTTTACTACCAATAGTGGCCGCAAGATGCCAGAACTTGTAGTATGTTTTAAATGTAAGAAGAATGTGAACATAACTAAAACCGCGAAGTGCTGTATTTGCAAAAATAGATATGAACCAGATTGCGATGGTTATCCGGAGCAAACATATCGACTGATGGATCAAGACTCCAAAAACAGATGGCGTTGTAAGACATGTATTAGAAAAATTACCATTAGTTCTAAAGATATATGTAACATAACAATACGGAAAAAAACGACTTGTACTACCGAAAAGTCGCCACCGGAAACCTGCATAAAGAAGCAAAACCAATCACCCCCTACACAAGATTCTCACGTTCTTACCGACTACGATACTTCATACGAAACGGACACGTCACCAAATAAACTTTCAAAAAGTGTAGACGGTACCACGACCAACATGTCATCAGTGTCGGAGATGCAGGATGCAATAGCACAGCTGACTGCAAAGTTAGAAAGTACAGAAAACGAGCTAGAAAACAGCATATTAGAAAACAATGACTTAAATAAACAATTAAACAAATTGACTGCGGAAATTAAAATATTAAAGGCGCTATGCCAGTCTTCAACAATTATAGAAAGTACTCCTCTAAATACTGAAAAAAGGAAAAAATATTCTCGCTTCAGTCAACACGTGTCATCTGCACCTTCCTCTCCGAGATTACCAGCAAATACCAACACCGACCCCATTCATTCACATCTACAACAGAAAATAAATATACTTCAAAAAGAACTTCAAAGCGCTGAAGAAGAGATTAAAGTTCTAAATACACAAATACAGGGACTAGAGCAGTCTCTCAGGACTGTGCCAACACCAACATTACCTGCTGAGACCCATTCAACCACAGACTATACCTCAAACCTGCAACAGTGCTTAAGTGGGAAAAATATTGCTGTCTTTGGCGCACAACAATGCGTAGGCCTGGCTGCTGCTCTACTTCGTTCAAGAAACTCTAAGCAATATGAAAAGTATGGAGTCTTCGCCCAAACGATGCCATATGCACGTAGTGATAAAATTGTAAAGTGCTGTATTAAGCTTAACATCCAACCAGAAGACAAAATTGTAATATGTTTAGGTGAAAATGACCTTTATATAAGACATGTATTATCTCAACTGAAAAGTGTACTTATGACATTTGATAAAAATAGTATTATTATTTTAAATGTATTGAAAAATGACAACCTGAATGTAAATAAATTAAACAATAGTATAAAAAATATGTGCAAATATTATAAAAATTGTAAATTCACATACAATAGCAAACATAACTTGTCTGATATTTGTAAATCGATAAATTACCTAATAGATTGTGAAGATTATGAAAAAAAATTTCTAGATCCAGTCGAGATCAGGAAACACCTTACCAGAAGCAAACTAAGCTTTTTACCAAAAACAACGGTAAATGAGCCCAAAAAAGGGACCATTCCGTTTTACTTCTCTAGTAGCAACAGTAAGGAATTTAGAGTAAAAAATCTTACTAATATTCCTTCTGATAAACCTAAAAAAGGAACCATACTTTATTATTTCCGTCCGGTTATTAAGAACGACACCTTTTTTCGTGCCTAAAATCTCGATTCCTGCTTCACACAATTTTAGGATACTCCACCAAAATATTGCAAGCGTTCTGCCAAAGCAGGAACTTATAGAATTAACACTTCAGGAGATGAGAGATTTAAATAATGACCCACATGTAATTTGCCTCTCCGAAACATTTATTAAAAAAGGAGAGGAACACTATCTCAAGTTATATAATTATGTAATGGCATCAAATTTCTGTAGGGATAAACATCGAGGAGGTACTAGCATACTGATCAAAAAAGGTATAGCTTTTAAGGAATTACCATTACAAGCTTTTGCATCGGTAAATACTTTCGAGGCATGCGGAATAGAGTTAGCTAAGGAGAAATTGCTGATCATTTGTTTGTACAGAACCCCTCAGTCTGACCCTAACCAATTTTTGACTAAATTGAATAATGTCTTGCAATACTTACTCACAAAATACAAATCAAAAACGCGGACAGTATTAGCAGGAGACTTCAATATAAATACCTTGAAAAAAGGCAAAATCACGCAAGAATTTGTAGATCTTGCACACACCCACAACTTAAAAATTCATATTGACGTTGCCACTCGCAAATTATCCTGCATTGACCATATTCTAAGTAATATTCCTGACGCAATCGCAAACGTCCTGCCACTTCATCTCTCTGACCATGACACAGCGCAAATGCTAAGCTTTCCCTTGCAATTCAAGACAAAAGCCGAAATATTTTACATTTATAAAAGAGATTACAGTTTAAATAATACGTATAAGTTTAGAGAATGTTTAGAAAATCTATCTTGGACAGATGTTTATATGGAAAGCGACGCAAATACGGCATTCAATTGTTTTCATGAACAAATATGCCTGTTTCACAATCTCTGTTTTCCAAAGGTAAGAGTTAGGATAAATCCAAATAATAATAATAAACAAACATGGATGACTAAAGGTCTTAAACTGTGTTCTAAAACTAAACGCTCCTTACGATACCGCTATTATAAGGATAAAAATAAAACTAATAAGACTAAATATACCATATATTCTAATTTATTTCAGAAATGTATACATAATGCCAAAAGGAACGCCAATATCAAATTTATTAATAACAATAAAAACAAGTGCAAAGCCACTTGGTCAGTTATAAAAAACGAAATATACAATGTAAACCCTACAAACAATATTGAATACATACAAATTGACAACACTGTACTCACAAAACCAGCAGAAATAGCCTCTGCCTTTAACAACTATTTCATAGACGGTTTTCCTACGCAAAATCGTATAAATAGTCATCGCAAAGATAATATGATTGCTAACTCAATGTTCCTCGCTCCCATATCTGAAAATGATGTCAGACAGCAAATCATTTCATTGAACAACACTAATTCTGAAGGTTATGATGAATTAAACACCAAAATCATCAAAACATGTGTCAATGAATTAAGTAAAGTGTTGACATACTTGATTAACCTGTCTTTATCACAAGGAATATTCCCAAACGCTTTAAAATTGTCTATTGTTAAGCCATTGTTCAAAAAGGGGGAAAAATATGATATGAACAATTATCGCCCCATTACATTGATACCCATTTTGTCTAAAATATACGAGAAGTGTATGCACCACAGGTTAATAAACTACTGTGATAAATTTGGTATTGTGGTTAAGGAGCAATTCGGTTTTCAAAAACGAAAATCCACTACTTTAGCCATCTTTTCATTATTGAAAACAATACTCGCCAGTATAAACAGTAACCAATTAGTAACAGGACTATTTTTCGACTTATCGAAGGCATTCGATCGGGTTTCACATGTTAGCCTATTACAAAAACTAGAGGCACTCGGAATTAGAGGACTGTCACATCAGTGGATATCGTCATATCTAACTGATAGACAACAATGTGTCGTGGTCACCAAACTCACCGGAAGTGGAGACATGTTACAGTACACATCTGAATATAAGTATATAAAAAGTGGTGTACCCCAAGGTAGCATCTTGGGTCCCATCTTATTTCTACTGTACATAAACGATATCGTTGATGTGACTAATCATAGATGCTTTCTTTATGCTGATGACATTTCCATAATTGTAACTTCTGACAAAAAATATAAATCGACTACTGATCATGAAATTGACATAAATACTACAATTGATAATCTAATTAATTGGTTAAATAACAATAATTTATCTATAAATCTGACAAAATCTGTATATATACAATTTAATAAATATTATAATAATAAATTCAATTTCAAGTTGAACATACCAAAACTTACCCAGGTGACACACACTAAGTTTTTAGGTGTATTAATAGACGAACACCTGGACTGGAAGGCGCAGGTAGAGCATGTTTGCAGTAAAGTAAATAAATTCGTGTATCCCCTTAGACAGATTAAAAGGATAACAAATATAAAAACAGCTGTAATGACGTATCGAGCTTACGTTGAATCGTCTTTGCGGTATGGAATAATAAAATGGGGAAATAGTACTGACTTCAATAGAGCATTTATTGCGCAAAAGAAATGTATACGAGCCATATATGGGATTTCAACCGAGGAATCCTGTAAACCAATATTTAAAAAGCTTGGTTTGCTACCATTGCCTTCAATATATGTGTATGAAGTATGTATGTTTGTACAGAAATATAAAGAACTGTTCAAAACAGCGGAAGAAGTATGTTCACGAAGTCGGCGTGACGTACATAGACTAGTTCTAGATGATCTGCCTAGAAGTGCTAAATACAATAAAAACTGTGTGGCTATGTGTGTACGTATATTTAACAAATTACCAATTGCACTAAAGGAACTAAATGGCAGACTATTTAAAATTAAATTGTATAACTGGTTAAATGAAAATATTTTTTATACTGTTAATGAATTTTTGGACCATAAACTGTATATTTCATCATAATTTTGCATGCTTAATTTTAAGCAAAACATGAGCGCATTTCATATTTTAACAGCTTTGTATACCATGTTTTTCGCAAATAAATATTATTATATTATTATTATTATAACATTAGAAGCTGCCCAGGTGTGAAGTACTGCCGGACCTTTGCGATAACGCCAAGTTTCTTGGCAGCCACCTTAGCCTTGGACTCAATGAACCGCCCAAAGTTAAGGTCCGAGGAAATCTCAACTCCCAAAAGCTGAAGGCGGTCGGAACACTCCAAGGACACATTCCGAAAAGTAGGAGCCAAGGTGAACAGGCTCCTTTTGGCGGTGAAAAGACACGCCTGTGTTTTGGCGGCATTGAATGCTACAAGATTGGCATTGCCCCATTCGGAGACTGCCTGCAGTGCAACACTCGTTCGCTCAACCATGGCCTCTCTTTCGGACCGGATTGATTCCCTACTAGCCCGAGCACCCGGCAGGTATCTCTCTACAACTGTGCTGTCATCTGCATACCCATAGATACCGGGCACCAGCAGATCGTTAATATGCAGCAGGAACAGAGTTGCAGAGAGAACAGACCCCTGAGGAACACCGGCATTAGTTGACATGGGCTCAGAAGAGCATCCATCGACAACAACTCGGAGGGACCGTTCAGTCAGGAAGTCTTTTACCCAGCCAGTCAGGCTAGGGGAAATGCCGTACGCTGGAAGCTTACTCAAAAGGCCAGCGTGCCATACCCGGTCGAAGGCCTTCGAGACATCAAGGGAGACAGCAATCGCTTCCCCATTCTTCTCGAGGGCCTCGCCCCACAAGTGAGTGGCATACACTAGTAGGTCCCCAGTTGACCGATTGCGGCGAAACCCGTACTGTCGGTCACTGAGGAGGTCGTTACCTTCCAGGTATGCCAAGAGGCGCGAGTTAAGACAATACAACAATACAACCGATTAAGACTTGTGGTGCTATATTTCAGTGCCATCCCATTTAAAGTTAAACAAATATCAAACCTGCTGTACCCCCTTGCTCCCCCCCCACCCCCCTCTCCCCATGACTATTAAGTAGATTACAGATTGACTAACACTATTGATAAACTTTTTATACGCTAGTTATACATTTAGATAATCTACCTATACTCTATTGACAGTTTAAAAGCTATTAAAACATGATAACATGACAGGACTGAACTAATAAAGCTCGCCGCCCAGTAAGGACCAGGCCCGAGTCGACGGCACGGCGTGTGTCACGCGCGCCTCAAAGAGATGTCAGCACGTCGTGACGGGGTCCACGAAGAACGATGTTTCCAGGCTCAGGGTTCCGGGTTGGTTAAACAAAAAACCGTGGCCCTGGCCGTCGCACAGGCAAGTGAAGAAACACGGGTGGGTTTTCTCGGGGTTATGAGCCAAGACAGAGTGCAAATGAGAAATGAATGAAGAGAAAATGATGAAATGATGAATTAATGAGTGAATTGTAATTATAATTATGTAGATAGATAACAATAAACACATTACAAGAGAGCCGGGGAATAATAGACATATTATTTTCCTTATCAACAACTTGACACCTTTTTGCTTCACATTTCAAATATATAAAAAGTCATATACTGTTTACAGCCAGACTTCGTATATGAAACCTCAACAGGTTTTAGTCAGTAAAAGTCTGACACACCCTTCTCCTCCACCCAGAGCGGGAGAAGTCATTTGACGATTTATATAGAAACAAAAAAAAGGTCTGAACTAATATTTATCTTTTTTTTTTTGTTTAAAAAAAAACATCCATCCATTCATTCATCTATTTTATCCAGACATCAAGAAAAAAATACAATGAACTTAATTTTAATTTAGTTTGTGAGCAAGGGATTCGACACAATGCTTATTAATTAGTAAACACAGCGTACCTCTTATCAGATGAAACGTTGCTGAGTTTGTATAAATTAAAGTTCTTCAAGTTTTAATCTAGAAAAGTGTTCTAATAAACCAGCGTGGAGCGAAAGCAGACTGTATCTATACTAATATATAAAGCTGAAGAGTTTGTTTCTTTGTTTGAACGCGTTAATCCGCGGAACTTCAGGTCCGATTTGAAAAATTCTTTTTGCGTTGGATAGCCCATTAATCCAGGGAGGCTTTAGGCTATATATATAACATCACACTGCGACCAATAGGAGCGGAGCATAACTAAACCACGCGAACGAAGTCGCTGGCATCCGCTAGTCTACACTAATATTATAAAAAGGAAAGATTTGTATTTTTGTATGTAACGAATAAAATCAAAAAGTACTGGGCCGATTTTAATCATTCTTTTTTCGTTAGAAAGCTACATTATCACTGAGTAACATAGGCTAAATTTTACTTTGGAAAAAATAGGGTTCCGTAAGATATTTAGAGTCGCGTATTTCAGAGTCGCGTTATACGCTCGAATCCAAGTGTACGTGTTTCTTTTTGCTCCGTGATTACAAAATTTTTTTTGGTGGTAATAAGTGAGGTTTGGACTTTAGAAACTCTCGTATGCGTTCATTGTGACTGTGACTTTAGTTGTTTTGGAAAATACGATTATAACATACAGTGATCATCAAATAATTGAAAAAAAAAACAAGTTTTAAAATATAAAAGTTTTAGGTAGTTAATTGCAGGTGATTGTGTATTTTGAACCAACAACAAAATTATCACACCCTCATTAAATTTGAAATTGCCGCCCGTCTGATATAGGGTACAAAAAATTAAACGTGTCTACTCGAAGCTCACTTAGCGAAAGCACTTAAGGTCGTACCTCAACAATATTGACTAAAAGGTGTGACTTCAAATCCGACCCAAGACCGTACTCTTTTTGTGATTAGTAAATTTGTTCGCTACAATTTTTTTGATGTAAAAATTCAAAATGCCGAAGTGCGGAGCTTGCGGAAAGTTTTTGGCGGTGAATGATGGCACAAAATGCTCGAAATGTCCGGGATTATATCATCGAGTCTGTGTCAACCTTGCTCCCACTGCAACATACTCTGCAAACTGGATGTGCCCTGGATGTAAAGCGAAGGTGCCCCGGGTGGATAACTCCCAAACCCCTTTTTTTTTTTTTTTTTTTTTTTTTTTTGTTTGGATGGGAAATCATCAAATGACTTCTCCCGCTCTGGGCAGAGCGGAAGGGCGTGTCAGACTTTTACTGACTAAAACCCACCCGTGCTTCTTTACTTGCCTGTGCAACGGCCAGGGCCACGGTTTCTTTTTTAACCAACCCGCAACCCTGACCCAGGAGGCATCGGTCTTCGTGGACCCCGTCACGATGTGCTGACATCTCTTTGAGGCGCGCGTGAAACACGACGCGCCGTCGACTCGGGCCTGGTCCTTACCGAGCGGCGAGCTGCCCACTGCTCACCGCCCGCAGGCCCGCGCCTACGGTGGGTGAGGGGAACAGGGGAGTCAAGTTTATCCACTAGTCCGGCAGCGGTTAGCCTCACTGATAAAGCCGAAGTAATCACAGAACCAATAAAAATTAACATACCGGATTCTCAAGAGATCAGCCTGGCGATGGAAATTCGTGGTCTCCGCAGTGAGATGAATGCTTTACGAGATGAAATTCGTCAGTTTCGAGATGATTTCTCAGGTCTTGATGACAAGGTTAATAAGTGCTGTAACCGCGTGGATGTCCTGGAAAGTCGTGTCAGAGAACTCGAAGAGAGTACAGAGGTGACGGATTCCCCACGTTTAATTAAACTAGAGGAAACAATTGAGGAACTTCAGCAACAATTGAATGAGCGTGAACAAGAGTCGTTGCTAAGCGATGTTCAACTCTCTGGCGTTGCGGAGTCTAATGGTGAAAACCCGTCACAGTTGATAAACACCCTTGCTCTCAAACTGGCGATTAAGCTCGAAGAACAGGACATTGTTTTTGCTAAACGTGTTGGGAATATTCGGCGCGACCACACCGAGGGCGAAGCACCCCTCCCTCGTGTCATCGTTGTCCGGCTAGCAAGACGAGCAGCGCGTGAAAATTTGCTTAGTGCCGCACGCGTCCGCCGCAACCTCACTACAGCTGACATCGGGGTGCCGGGTTCGTCGCATCGCATTTACCTCAATGAGCGCCTGACTAAAACTAACAGGCAATTATTCTACGAGACTCGCCAAGCTGCTAGTCGCCTCGGGTGGAAGTACGCCTGGACTAAGGATGGCCGCATTCTTGGGCGTAAAGGGGAAGGAAAGTCGGTTGTGCACATTCGAACGAAAAGGGACATCACACGTTTTTTAGTTGCTCAGTAGGTTTGTTCCCGGATAGATTAGTAATTACTGTCAACTTTTTTCATGTTCCAAATTTGCATTGTACGATGTCACATGCGAATGTCCAGATTGATCCATTGTTCTGTGTTTTATTTAGCTTGTTTTTTTTTAATTGTTGCATGTCGCTAAATACATGCTTTTTGTTTTTGGCTATTTTTTATTTGAATCGTAAAATGCTATATATATGTTTCCGTTACTGTCTTACAGTTGGTATCTCTAGCTATTGTTGCTTGAGATGTCAACAACTTGGTGTGCCCTCAATCAGCGCTGCCTACGGTGCCTTGTATGTTTTTTCAGTTCCACAAAAGTTCACACACTTACAATACACTTTATTTAATTTCTACTATAATCATGTTTACATGCATCTTGTATTGATCTGTGCGTTTTTTTATTTAGTATATTCTCTAATATGTTTATTTATTGTTAGTACATTATCTATCCATTAATGTCTACTACTTTCCTTAAGGTTGGTTTTTGGAACGCAGGTTCTTTAGGCACGAAACATGACGAGTTTACAGCAGCTTTATTAGGTTTGGGTGTTGATATTATGGCCATTAATGAGACGTGGCTGCGGACAGGCGAAGAAGGACGCGCACCCTCCATACCTGGATACAGGCTGCGGCATATACCGCGCCCTTTATCCGTTAAGAGGGGACGTGGTGGAGGTGTTGGTTTTTATGTCAAGCACGGTATACATGTTCGAAGCCACTCGTACTCGGCTAGCCCATCGCACACCACGGTCGAGCAGATGTGGGTAACTATGAGTGTTCGTGGAACTAAACTGGCAATAGGTACCGCCTACCGTCCGCCCTGGCAGGATGTTGATCTGTTCTTAGACGCTGTATCTGGTTCTTTAGATTCCCTGACGCAATGCGAGCACACGATACTAATGGGCGATTTTAACATAAACATGCTCAACAGCGCGGACTCAAAGACGGAAAAGTTGGTCTCATTCTTGAGCTGCTTGGGTCTGAAACAACTGGTACAGTCACCCACACATTTTACTGTGCACGGAAATTCTCTGATAGATATCATCTGTACAAATGTCAAGCTACGCTCTTTCTCAGTTGATTATATACCGGATCTGGGTGCGCATGCGATGATTTCCGGTGAATTTAGTTTTAAACGCCTGAAAATCCCGTCACGAACCATAACTTATCGACCACTAAAAAACATTATTGGGGATTGTTTTGATCAAGATCTCGAGTTACTTAACTGGAATGCGTTAACTGAGCTACAAGATGTTAATACTATGGTAAATGTATTTAATTCGAACTTGCTTGCGCTGTTCGATATCCATGCACCTCTTAAAACTAGTGTTGTAAAGGAGTATTGTTACCCTTGGATTACTGGAAATGTTAAGTTTATGATGCATTTGAGGAACAGGGCACATACGGAGCATTTAAAAGATAAAGCATCAGATTCGAAAAAGCAATATTACAAAGAATTGAAGTCGCTCGTTTCAAAGTCTTTATTTTACGAAAAGTCTGCATACTATAAACATAAAATTAACAGTCAAATAAATGAGTCCAGGGCGCTCTGGAAAAACCTTAAGTCTATCCTACTTCCAGCTAAAAACAAGGAATTACCTCTGCACTTTAACGATCCTAATAAGATTTGTGACCACTTTCTGAATGTGCCGGGTGCGAATACCGTGAGTAATTCATTACTTGCATTTTTTGAATCCACACGAAATAGTGGCTCCTCGTTTAGTTTGAGTCCAACAACGCCCGAGAAAATCGCGAACATACTGAATACTATTAAATCTAATGCTGAAGGTTGCGATGGCCTCACAATAAATATGATTCTGTTGTCACTACCTGCGACTTTGGACGCCGTGACTGCCTTAATAAATACTTCTATTACATCCTCATCTTTCCCTGAGTTATGGAAAATTGCCAAAGTATACCCATTGCCGAAGACGCAAAATGCTTTGGAAATTAAGGACCTCAGACCCATTAGCATACTGCCGGTACTTTCTAAAGTCTTAGAAAAAGTGGTTTGTGCTCAATTAGTTGATTTTTTAGAGACTAATAAAATCCTCCCCGATGTTCAATCAGGATTTAGAAAGGGCCGTAGTACAGCCACGGCTTTGTTGGATGTGACGGACAATATCTTGTCGGCTCAAGATAGTGGGTTGTGCACTATTTTGGTGCTGCTTGACTTTTCGCGCGCGTTTGACTGTATTAACGTTCCTCTATTGTTGTCAAAGATGGCTTTTTATGGATTTGACAAAAGCACTATAAAATGGTTTGATAGCTATCTTTACAACCGTTCGCAATTCGTTGTAGTGCGTCGGTCGGACGGCTCGGTGGCTTCCTCTAGAAGTCGGTCCGTAGGTAGGGGTGTTCCACAGGGCTCGATACTTGGGCCAATATTGTTTATTTTATACTGTGCCGATATTACAAAAAGTATAAATAAATGCAATTACCATATTTATGCTGATGATACACAGATATATATATCATTCAAGCCGGAGAACTATGAACAAGCACTAAATGATCTTAATACGGATCTTGAAAAAATAGTGCAATGGTCCAATGCCAACACGCTTACTCTGAATCCTACAAAAACAAAGTATATGCTTTTTGGAACCGAAAACCAGTTAGGTAAAATTAAACCCTGCGCCAGCTGTGTGACCGTTATGGGAGAGCCTATCGAACGAGTGTGTGAAGCACGAAATTTAGGTGTCATCATGGACACGGAACTGCGTTTTCACAAACACGTGTCTGAGTCAATCCGTAATTGTTTTTATAGACTTAAGATATTATACAAAGCCCGTCCCTATCTTAGTGAAGAATTGCGAGTATTGCTTGTGGAGTCTTTGGTTTTATCGAAGTTGAATTATGCGGACACGGTCTATGGCCAACGACTACTGTCCAAAACTAAAAGAATGATCCAAAGACTTCAAAATGCTTGTGCGCGTTTCTGTTTTAAAGTTCCCTATAGGGGACATGTTACGCCTTTCCTCAATAAACACAACATGTTGAAAATGAAAGCTAGATGTAAACTCCACTTGGCGACCTTACTATTTGGTGTCATTAAGTCTCACTCCCCCTCTTACTTGTATGATAAACTATCGTGGACAAGTAGGCACAGAATTGGTGAGGGGAGAAAATGTTCTCAACAACTTTCCGTCCCACAGCACAAGTCGGCGGCTTTTAGAGGCAGCTTTCGCTATGCAGCTTCTAAATGCTGGAACAATATCCCTCCTCCCATAAAGAATTGTAGAAGTTCCTCAAGTTTCAAATTGAAATTAAAGGAATATCTTTTATGTCATCAAAAGGAGTTCGAAAATACCCGCGCAGACGTATCTGCCATATAAGCTATCTTGTTTTTTGTGACTTGGAATATTTTCTGTTTTCTGGATTTGTTTATTTATTTTAATGCTGTACTAATATTTATATAACTTATTAGTCTATAAAATGAGTATTTTATTTTATTGGGTATTTAAAAAAACACAATATATTTAACATACATACACACATATTTATATATGTAACAACATTTTTATTTCATCATGTTTCGAGTTTTTTCTATTGTTTGGATTACTTTTATTACCTATGTAAATATATCATTTTATTATTGCGGACTGAAAACTGTAGAAATGGTATATCTGTGTTTTTGTAATTCTTGCGTATGGCACTCGTGGGTTGCAGCTGAAAACCAGCGTCAGATGGCACATCTTGTGTTGTCATCTGACATTATGCTGAGCTGAGGCCCTTTTGGCATTATTAGCTAAGTTATATATTTTTTTAGTTTTAATTGTTAAATCTTATGCTGTAATGTCAATAAACGCATTTTTCTTTCTTTCTTTCTATATTTGGTTTTTTTTAACAAAAGGTGTAAAAAATCAACCAGAAAAGTTACTTTGCGTACGCTGCCTAAACTATACTGTTATAGTTTCTGTTTAGTGTTATTAGTACAGCACACACACATTATGGTTATATCTGTATATAACCATAATGTGTTCTAATTAATTGCAGATCTTATAAATATGTACAAAAAGTCCGCGATACACTATATCTATGTCGTATGAGGCACAACAACCACTTTTTTATTTAAAAATCTTGAATTTTTTTTTGGACTACAATTTATTTTACTCTATTTATGCTTATCAAAATAAATTATTTCATCACTAGGTACAGTTTATGTAGATAATATTTGGTCCTTGAATGATTAAAATTGGACGTGTGGCTTTAAAGTTATGGCGAAATTAAAATATTACGATACCTTGCGAGTGCGACGCATGCGGGAGGGGAGTTTAGATCTATGAGTAAGGACCCCGCGCGGGTCAAACTCGAGATGCTCCCTACGCTGCGGTGGTGCGCGAAGTCTAATATAATTTTTAGATTTCGTTGTTAAAAACCTATGCAAAAGTTCTTCTCAGAACTAAAAAACAGTTCTACTCATAGCTATTTAACAGTTCTTTTCAGGGGTAACCAACAATTCTCTTCATGGCTAAACAACAGTCCTTTTCAGAAAATTTGAAAATGCCTAAGAGAGCCAGGTCTCACGTTTCTAAACATAATTCTCATGCACGGACAGCAAGAATACGTCGTATGGGAGAATCTTCACCTGAACGTTCACAACGCCTTGCTGAACAAAATCAGAGAACCTTTGAGTTACGTGCACGAGAGTCGAGGCTGGAGAGTTTCCAACGTCTTCATGAACAAAATGTAAGGACCTCGACCGGTATGTAGTATAAAACAAAGTCGCTTTCTCTGTCCCTATATCCCTATATATGCTTAAATCTTTAAAACTACGCAACTGATTCTATTGCGATTTTTTTAAATAAATAGATTGATTCAAGAGAGAAAGGTTTATATGTATAATACATGCACCCGTGCGAAGCCAGGGCGGGTCGCTAGTCTTAAATAAAAATATTGTTTCGAGACAAATTTTGTTCTGAGGCGGTTTTAATGCTAATGTCTTTTGAAAAATTGGGACGATATTAAATGTGCTTAAGGAGTTAAGAACTTTTAATATCCTCTTTATCTTTAGAAGAAGACGAAGTAGTATTTTATCAACGAGAGGTACCAATTGGTAAAACTGACTAAAATGTTTTATTTGCCACCATGCTGGGACTCTTAAACCAGTGATTAGCGATTGTTTAAATATACATTTTAGACGTTTGCACGTCACTTAACTTTAATCATCGTTTATGAATAAAGCCCTTAAACACTGTGGTGTTTATTCATAAAGGATGATTTAAGTCAAGTGACGTTAAAAGGTCAAAAATGTATGGTGAAAGAATCGCTAATCACTAGTTAACTTTAATCATCGTTTATGAATAAAGCCCTTAAACACTGTGGTGTTTATTCATAAACAATGATTGAAGTTAAGTGACGTTAAAAGGTCAAAAATGTATGGTGAAAGAATCGCTAATCACTAGTTAACTTTAAGCAGCGTTTATGAATAAGGGGGTTACTATCCAGCGGCAGTTTGTTCCACTACTTCTTCTTCCCGTCGAAAGCTCTAGGGAAAAGGGTGAAGGACAGAAAGATGGGAGGGCGATTTGGGGGGCTGTCTTATGTAATACTGACATTCAAAAAGTGGTGTGTGTCAGCCTTATTTGAATAAATGGCTTTTGTTTTTTCGAGGTTTTTCCACTCGGGTTAAAGCTAAGCTAAGTAAGCTTTCTGCGCTTGACTGAGATACACATGTGTATTTTATAACCGCTTTTGATCATCATCAACCTTTTTATCGTCCCACTGTTGGGCACAGGTCTCCTCTCATACCGAGTAGGATCGAGCATAATCACCACGCTTGCTCAATGCGGGTTGGCGTGTTTCAGACTTAAAGTTCAGGATTCCTCAAGATGTTTTCCTTCACCTTGTAATCATTGGTGTCCAAGAAATACTTAGAAAGTGCATATAACTTAGAAAAGTTACATTGGTACTTGTCTGACCTGGAATCGTAGCCGCACAATCATACTTGAGAGGCCACATCGACCCACGACGTTCATACCCTTCGTTATATTCAGGCCAATAACCTAGTAATGTACTAATCTGGTAATAATAATAAAGATCAATGTACTAATCTGGTAATAATAATAAAGATCAATCTTCATTAAAAACCATCAAAATAACTTTCTTAACGAATGACTAGTGTCTCGTGATTCGCTGACTCGTCGTTCTCCGGTTTGTTTACCGATCTACAAAACTTTGCGCGAAATTAGACGTGAACGATTAATCATTGGGACAGGTCTCTGTTTAATTAGTAAGTTACATATTTGATTATACCGTATTTTGTTTGAGACAAACTTCCTTGAAGGCGCCTTTAAGACTAAACGGAGCAACTATGTACTTAGTTAAAAGTTTCTAAAAAGTAGAAACAAAACCGGGCAACTAGTTAAAGATATAAAAAAAGTAGAAATAAAACCGGGCAACTAGTTAAAGGTATCTAAAAAGTAGAAATTAAATCGGGCAACTAATTAAAATATCTTAAAAGTAGAAATAAAACCGGGCAACTAGTTAAAGATATCTAAAAAGTAGAAATTCACGGTATCTGTCTGACAAAAGGGTAATAATTATTACTGTAATACGTATTTATATAAGCTAATGCTACAATAATACAACAGTCGATGTAAGATCTCACGAAGCATCATAATATACGTATTTACATTCACCACAACGAAATGAGTTCAGCGCACACTGAGAATTTCTCAAACATCTCAGTGTAGAACAGCTAGACATCGTGAATATTTATTTTATTTATTTTTAAAAACTCTTATCTCCAACTACCTTTATAGATCTGCGATCCAATACGATAGCGGGGCCTTACATACTAATCCTTAATCTAAATCTTATATAAAACTGTACACTTTAACTAAAAACTTAACCTACATTGGAGTTGCATATGATATGTAGTGTATCCTTTGCGAAATCGCTCAAGTTGCACCACAGTACATCAACTCTCTCATGAACTTCGCTAACTACGCGCATGGCTCTAATAAGAGGACATTTCGCCAGCAGATTGGTTCTGGCCGCAGGCACAGAAAGCAAAGGCGGGATTAAAGAGCGAAAAGCAGCAAATGACAGAAATTAAAATACAGCTAAAATTTTTGTGACCAATCTAATTTAGATGCAGCGTTTCCGCGCTTCCTATTCAGTTGGAAAAGTTTAATAAAAAATATATTCTGTACTGATTTGTATAATTTTGGTTATAAGGGAAAACAAACAGCAAAACAGTGAAAAAAGAACATTGTAAGGAAACCTGCATGTCCTAGAAACAAATTTGAACATATCTGACTAATGCACGCTACGCCCGCATGGTACATTATGGCCCACTGCCTCTGACACGAGGCCTAGCAGTGGGAATGATAAAGGATGATTGTGTGTTATGCATGAGAGAGGTAAAACTTCTATTTGTGTTACAGTTTCACATTTGTACAACGTTCCAGTGCGGTAAGCCTAACCTAAATAAAATATATCATAAGGCATACCTTATGATATATTTTATTTAGGTACTAGCTGTAGCCCGCGACTCCATCCGCGTGGACTTCAGTTTACAGCGCGCGGTGGTTCGCGTAAATTGCCTGCGCCTGATAAAATAATGGGAGCAATATGTAGCCCACGTTAGCTCCCGTTTTCGCAACATTTTTTGTTACTGCTCTGCTCCTATTAGTAATAGCGGGATGTTATATAACCTATGTCCTTTATCAGGCTCTAGACTATCTGTGTACCAAATTTCATTTCAATCGGTTCAGTAGTTTTGGCGTGAAAGCCGGACAGACAGACAGACAGAGATACTTTCGCATTTATAATATTAGTATGGATTTCATTTAGGTATTTATCACTACTTATGCCATGAGTTACGATTACATAACATAACATAATCAGCCTATAATCTTCCCACTCCTGCAGCACAGGCTTCCTCTCGAAGAGAGGGAGTGGGCCATAATCTACCACGCAGGCCCAGTGCCCGTTGGTAGATGTCACATGTCTTCGAAGTTTTGCTTCTAGAACATGCCGGTTTCCTTACGATGTGTTCCTTCACCGTTCTTGAGAGCAGTGGTGATTAAATAATTTATACAAAGTAAAGCGCCTGGCGGGGTTCAAACTAGGGTTGCTGAGGATCCCTCTTCCGCTTCCTCATAATGCGGAAGTTCCGCAATATTTTGAGTTCCTCAACCGTTACCGCATCCTAATAAATAAAAATAAAAAAATCCTCTTAAGAAACCAGGCAGGGGTCCAAGGGGGGTTGTCAGGGGAAACAGCCTCCAAATAAATTTTAAATATTTTTTTTAAATAAATTGGATAATAATGCCTACCTACTTAATTAATAAAGAAATAAAGGCTGCATTATTATTTTTTTTATAATTCCTAAATAAAATTATATCATTCTCTCATATTTATATACATATTTCTTGTGTGCGTGTGTATGTCACTGAACTCCTCCGAAACGGCGGGACCGATTTTGATATTTTTTTTTTGTTTATTCAAGGGGATTGGAGAATGGTTTAGATTCACAATTTGATCCACTGGAATGTTTTCTTTCAATTAATTTTTGTGTGTGTATAGGACAGTGTCTGTTGGGTCCGCTAGTCATTCATATTATCCTCTTTCTCATCCGCTTCCTCTTCCGCTACCTCATCCGCATCCTCCTCCTCAAAAAATATCCTCATCCTCATTCGCATCCTCTAAATTTGTGATTGTCACTTCCTCTTCCTCTACCTCATAATCACTTCCTCAACAACCCTATTCAAACCTACGACCTACATTTTGTAAGTCGCGGCCGGTACCATTATCCCACCACTGCTCTGAATTATGATGAATACTAGTTTAAAAATAAATTGAATTGAGAAGCTCGGCCATTTTGGATTCCGTCAAAGTAAATCAAACGAGATTAGCACTAACTCAGTTAATTTAGCACTTGGTCACACAGTTTCGATAACAATCCCGCATAAATCTTCCATTACGACATTCATCGGATTTTAGCTGCTAAATCTATTTCGAGCTTACTAAATACCAATTATAAGCAAACTCTGATAGTTTATCCCGCCTAAATTAACCACTTATTGGGGTGTTTCAAAGCAAAACTATGTCCTTAGGCAAATATCAGTACATTCCACAAATTGTCGATGGCCCTTTTTGATATTTCTTAATGGATTTATATTCGGCTACATTATTAACGACACCCACCATTGTTGACTTTATTGACACATAAAATATTTAACTGCAGGGACTTTTTATACTATTTTTATTTCACATTAAATATTTAGTTATAGCATATTATTTAACGCATAAGAGTTGTTGCGTACCTACTTGGCTTTGGTGTTTAGCTGTCATTTATTCGCCCTTTGTATCGAAGGCTTTTCCGATTTTCTTATTAATAAAAAATAGCTTTAGTCTCGCTTTTTGGTGTATATTTTCGGCTACTGATTGAACATGCCTGGATGTTATCGATTAACTGCTTACGCTCAAAATCGGCTCCTTGATTTATACATTTATATTATCCCTCCCAAAGGTGGTTGTTCGTTAGTAGATACTTTATTAAAATTAACCGTTTTTGCTCGACTATTTAACTTGGCAAAACGTGGTTGATGTATGTTCAAAGTTTACGAGCAATAATGTTCTTTATTAAACGTCGCTTTTAGCAAATTCTGACTAAAGAGTCCCTTTTTATTGCAGCTTTTTGAAGTCCATACAAGTTCGCATAAATTAATATTTGCTAGTGAGCAAAAAAGTCAAAAAAACTAAGTTCTGCTGCATACGCAGTTAGAACAATTCGTAATTTGACTGATGTTGAGACGGCCCGTTTAGTGTACTTTGGCTATTTCCATAGCGTAATGTCGTACGGCATTCTGTTATGGGGAAATGCCGCCGATATACAAACAATATTTGTTTTGCAGAAACGAGCTGTTCGTGCAATTTATAAATTAAGTCCGAGACACTCTCTCAGAGAAAAATTTAAAGAGATTAATGTACTGACCGTGCCGTCTCAATATATTTATGAAAATCTTTTGTATGCTCATAAAAATATAAAATTGTTTAAAAAATACAGTGATATCCATAATATAAATACTAGGAACAGGCACAAATTTATTGTACCTTCAACAAAGCTCAAGAAAATAGGTGGCTCTTTCAGATGCCAATGTATACATTTTTACAATGGACTTCCAGAGGTGGTTCAAGATCTGAGCCTGAATAAATTCAAATCCTTCATTAAACGTAAGTTGTATCAGAAAGCATTTTATAGTGTGAAGGATTATATTGAGGACAAAAAGGCTTGGGCTTGAGCTGCGTCCGATTATATACACTGATTGTTCTCTGATTTTTTCGCTTGTAGTTTTAACATGTAATTGTTTATGTTATTAATTCAAAGCCTGTATTACACACTATGTAGCCAAGCATATTGTACGTTACGGAATTGTATCGCTGACAGAGGTGTTCGGCACTTGTACAGCTGCACAGGAGCTAAACTTAGTATTCGGAAACACTGTTGGAGCTGCTGAACCTTGGACAAAACTATCTTAGCATTGTGTAGATTCAATTTCTTAGTATTGTATAATTGCATGGCAAACGTGTGAGCACAATGTACGAATGTGCTGTAAGGCATTTTTTTGTTGGGTTAGTCTTTTTTATTGACTTGATAGTGCTCTGGCTGTTGAGAGTATGTCATGCTCACTCAAATGTCTCGCTGATGGTGGCGTGTGTGTTGGGTCATTAGGTTCCCTTCAATATGGTTGAGCTGAATGATGCTGATCCATTCGTCATGTTCGTGAGCGGACGCCGTCGGAGGGGACTGGTCATCTCTTAGCTGCCACGGCGTATTTTAATTTCTGAATTGATTTTTGTGTGTTTTCCATAATGGACGCTCTCGGCGTACAATTTATTTCTGCATCGTTCTCACACGGTTGATTTCAACATGAATGATGTAATCAAATATTTGTAACAATAGCTTGAAAATTTAAAAGAGTGTCCATGGAGTTTCTTGCCCGTTCTTCTCCATAGGTACCTACTCTTTGGAATGGGCGACTAGCTTCATCTTATTGACTGACCGACCTTCTGACAATTCAAAAGTGCCTGTAACTGGTTTATTTGAAATAAATGCTTTGATTTTGATTTTTTTTTGATTTTTGAGCTTTTACAGCTATGCGCACTATGACATAGCGAGATCTAGTTTTATATTAATTTTATGAGCTATTTCAGACTCAGAATGGATGTTTACGTTTTACGTTTGATTAAACCTAGACATTTTCGTAAATATAACATTTAAAAAAAACAGATCGTGTGGCATGTAAAGATATTTCATAAATACATACGTTGGTTATTCAAAAAAAAGCGCTCGTTTTGCTTCAGCCAGTAGCTAGCGTGTACTTAATACGCTCGCTTCTGGCACGAGCATTCAATCGCTTGTACGGTGGGATGTTAATCTATCGGGACGCAAACAAGTTTGTTAGGACACTGTTTGCACAAGGTTTAAAACGTGATGGAGCATTTTTATGTTTCTAGACAAAATACATTTATTAATGAACGGCTTTTATTCAAAAGACTTTATATAAGGTAGTGAGCTATATACATAGCTAATCCTAAGGTACGATAGCTACTTTCTTTACGCTAAAATCATGTAAGAGACCGATAGAGTTTTCATAGTATTCCAGAGTGTTAGAGCCTATAGTGAGGAAATGAGAATCCGAGATTTTTCTCGGTGGTAGGCCATAACATCGGCTGCCGGCAGAAGTTACCACCCACCAAACAAAGTCTTACCGCCAAGCGATTCGTCGTGTTCCGGCATGGTGTCTGGTGAAGCCGTACGGAGGACGGGTCTGAGCAGTTGTGTTGCGATGTGTGCCGGGTACGATGCCCTAAATGTTGTTGTGTCGGAAGTTTGGTCGTGGAGAATCTCCAGATCAATCTCCCTCTGGCGCAGCATCGTTTGGTCGTGTTGGTCTTGGGTTTAACATTGCATCACCTTGTTCAACTGCCGTCATCCTTCCTATTCCTAAGTTTTTTTTAAGTGAATAGGCTTAATAAACTAGTGCCCTTTACCATCAATGATTACATCACTACTTACCATCAGGCGGGATTGCAGTCAAGCACTAGTTTATAATTGTTAAAAATAAAAAAAAAGGTGGCGGCTGTGTAAACTATAAAATAAATATCGCTATAAGTAAGTGTTCTTTCCATGGTTTTTGAAGATGTTTAAGATAAGAAAGATTCCCAGTGGCGATAACTGTGTAGTGAAGACTACGAATGCGTGTTCAGTAATGCTCCTTTATTGTATAAATTTAAGGCTATTTATACTAAATTATTAATAGTGTGTGATCCAGTGCACGTTGCACACATAGAAAGGAAATTTAGATGATCCGAATAAAATAAGTATTACAAGTAAACAAGATTCATGACATTAATTATAGCTATGTAAGCATATGTACTTTCTAAGTATATCATGGACACCAATGACTGATTACAAGGTTAAGGAAAACATCTTGAAGAAACCTGGGCCTGTAGCCAATGTAACATCGCTTCGTAGCGAAGCGAAATCGAATACCAAACCAACCAATGGCGGGAACGATTGACCACGTGATTTATCGCGTCGCGTGGTCAATCGTTTTCGTTATTGGTTGGTTTGGTATTCGATTTCGCTTCGCTACGAAGCGATGTTACATTGGCTAGGGCCCCTGGGCTTTAAGTCTGAAATCGCTAACCCTCATTGAGCAAGCGTGATGATTACGCTCAATCCTTCTCTGTATGAGAGGAGACTTGTGCCCAGCAGTGGGACGATAAAAAGGTTGATGATGAAGCATATGTGCCTACAACTCTTTGAAACGTTTTTAAATACTAATACTACTGGCTCCAAATAAAAATCGCGTATTAATTTCACATGGCATGCGTTCCAATGCCACGTAAATAAAGTAAACCCGCGTTTGGGTGTAGGTATATTCCGTTTATTTGAGTTGTAGATTGGTTTGTCGTTTCGGTGAGATAATTGATTTTCCGACAAATTCCTTAAGCAAATTCTTTTTTATCATCGACGTTGACGATGTTTGATGTCCTCAATGCTCAATACACATTTCTTTAAACAGTTGTATGTTAAAATATCGAATCAATTATCAGCCCTTTGGACACAGTAAAGTATTTTCTTTTAAAAAGGGTAGAGGATTAAGGCACTTTTTATTAAGACCATAATTTAAAAATGTATTATTTGCTTTTATGGTATTTATATTTTACATAAGAAGGTATGTTATATATTTTTTATTTTTATACATAAGAAAAACGTATCTTTTAATGTCAATGTGTATGTCAAAATTATACCAAAGCAGGGTGCTATTTTTTTTAAATTAAAATCTTGACAAAATGTTGGGAAAATAGAAGGTTGCCGGCACAAGTTACCACCCATCAGACAAAATCTTGCCGCCAAGAGATTCGTCGTGTTCCGGAATGATGTCTGGTGAAGCCGTATGAAGGACGGGTCTGAGCAGTTGTGTTGCGATGTGTGTGGTACGATGCGCCAAACGAGTTTGGTCGTGGAGGATCTCCGGATCAATTTCCCTCTGGCGCAGCATCGTTGGCCGTGTTGTTGGGGTTAACATTGCATCACCTCGCTCACCTGCCGTCTTCGTTTCTATTCACTCAGTTTTTTTGAGTGAATAGACTCTTAATAAACTGGCGCGCTTTACCATCAACGATTGCATTACTGCTTACCATCAGGCGGATTTGCAGTCAAGCACTACTTAAGCTTAAATTTGTTCATAAATCAAACAAAATTTAATTTCACTGCATCTTTTTCTTTCAATATTATCAGAAAAAAAACAGGAACACCTGACACATATTGGCGTAGGTACCTATTTTTAGACGCCATGTTTTTAATGACGACGTCTAAGCTGTCTATGGAGTTTCTTAATTTGAAAGGACTATCCTTATCTACTAATATTATAAATGGGAAAGTGAGTTTGTTTCTTCCGCTTCTTCTGCCGTAACTACTGAACCGATTAATTTGAAATTTTGCAGACGTGAAGTTAGAAGTCCAGATTAAATAATAGGCTACATTTTTTATCCCAGAAAAATTAGATATTCCCGAGGGAAATCTAAAAACGCGATATAAACGAACATCACGCGGGCGATGCCGCGGGCGGAAAGCTAGTACTATATAATATATATCTTTAGTTCTTTTCTTACCGAAATAGAAAAAAGAACTTAAATTCAGTTTATTTAGTGAACAATCGTGCATGAGAATCGGCGCCTGCAGTCTGTCTCGGTAAGCTTTAGTAATTCACTGAACGTGCTTTTTTAAAACAATTCTTTTTCTAGTTATACCAAATTTATTATCACATCCCTGGGAGCAGTCTGTTTATTAAAAGGTAAATATTACCTTACTAGTAACCACCGAAAGTTGGAGTTAATTACTATGCACATTGGATAAAATAATAATCATCATCATCATTTCAGCCGAAAGACGACCACTGCTGCACATAGGCCTCCCCCAAGGTTCTCCCCGACGACTGGTCCTGCGCCTCCCGCATCCAGCGGTTTCCCGCGACCTTCACCAGGTCGTCGGTCCACCTTGTAGGGGGCCTACCCACGCTACGTCTTCCGGTGCGTGGTCGCCACTCGAGAACCCGTCGGCCCCATCGGGCATCGGTCCATCGGGCAATATGTCCAGCCCATTGCCACTTTAGTGTTGCAATTCTTCGGGCTATGTCGGTTACTCTCGTTCTTCTGCGGGTCTCCTCATTCCTGATTCGATCGCGCAGTGAAACCCCAAGCATAGCCCTCTCCATTGCCCTTTGAGTGACTTTGAGCCTTCTTATAAGGCCCATTGTTAGCGACCACGTCTCAATTCCATAAGTCATCACTGGCAACACACACTGGTAGAACACTTTTGTCTTGAGACACTGCGGTATTTCGGACGAGAAGATTTTACGTAGCTTCCCGAAAGCAGCCCAGCCGAGTTGGATTCGACGATTGACCTCTTTCTCGGAGTTGGACCTTCCTAAAAACTGACTACATGTCACTAAATGGTTTTGATCAAATAATGTTTGTACAAAAACAGATTTTGCCAATATTTAGCCATTATGTATTATTTTCAACAATTGCTTGATTTAGCTAAATTAAAGTAACTTATAAATAACATCACGCTTGCGTGCTCCGCAGGGTTAGATAGAAGTGCAGATTACAGAACACCTATATTCAAAATGTATTAGTTTCAAATTGATTTATATCTAGTTAAATACGTCTGCCTCCGTGGCGTAGCGACAGCGAACGCGGCCGCTGCGCAAGGAGACGCGAGTTCCATCCCCGCGCAGTGCAAATATTTATATGCATGAATATGAATATTTACACTGGTCTGGTCGTTCCTCGGAATGCACGTTAAGCCGTTGGTTCCGGCTGCCATACGAACATCTAGTGGCAGTCGTTACGGGTTGTTGAAGCGCTCAAAATTCCAGCAATTCGTCTAACTGCAATGCTTCGATGTCGCCTTTGGATTGTGGAGATCAGACGGCAGTCGCTTCACGGAAAATATCGAAGTTTAGCCAAAATCAGCAGTTAGACTGGTGAAGCGGACCGCAGACTCCAAAGCTGAAAAAGCTTCGGATGCGATTGGGATTAATGTTGAGATGATGATGATGATCTAGTTAAACAAAGATCAACTCTATGTTAGCCGTAATTAAGTTGGTTTCAAAGTGACTGAGCGTTATTGAAAAGTTATACATAGATATGTTTGAAGTTGTAACTTAAGTTGAAATTTATTGTGTAAGAATTACAGTAATTTTTTCATTAACTCATATCAGCTTACATGTTTGGCGAATATGTTTTAAACATATGTAATAGAACTGTGACTCTGGTTATCACAGTGTTGTGGTCACCCTTATCCACACTAATATTATAAATGCGAAAGTATCTCTGTCTGTCTGTCTGTCCGGCTTTCACGCCAAAACTACTGGACCGATTGTAATAAAATTTGGTACACAGATAGTCTAGAGCCTGAAAAAGGATATAGGCTACCTTTTATCCCTGAAAAATTTGATATTTCCGAGGGAAATATAAAAAGCGCGATATAACCGAACTCCACGCGGGCGAAGCCGCGGGCGGAAAGCTAGTTTCTTATAAATAAGTAATCATTGCTATGATTTATACATTTAGCAGAAATTTGTAATTTTTGGAGTGATCAATAACTTATATTATTGGGGACTTTAAGATAATAGTTTATTGGTCAGACTAGTGTCTATTGTGATGACCATAGGTCGGAATAGGTAGAGTGATTTTTGGTACTTGTATCATAAATGTTCACAGAAAGAATAACGTGGATAAGCCATTTTCCCGGAATGTAATTCCGGATCCAAGTAAATATTGTTAATGTTGGTAGTGTCATTATTACTACTCAATTCAGTTAAAGGGAGGTAACAAAACTAAACTAATTTATTACTTACTTGTTGAAAATAAAAACAATCAAATGAGAAATGTCAATGAGGAATGTCCATATTGATATATACGTTTCCGCTCAATGACCCCAATTCACTCTACCTATTCCGAACTATGGTAACGACAAAAGACTGCACTGAGGGCTGCTACTGAGATCCTTATGGAAAAAAGACCTATAGCTCTTTGTGTGACCAATACAGGACCTTGTGCTTAGCAGTGGTTTCTACGACCACAAGACTTACGGAAGAAAAAGGAATTCAACTGTGTGTATATACACTAGCCGACCCAGGAAACGCTGTTATGCCACATGCATTATTTCTGTGAACTATTTTATTAGAATCGAGATTAAAAAACAGAATTTGATCGAAAAAGGGTGAAAATTTAAGGTTGTACTTATGTTTTTTTAATGTCAAATTGTAAAAAAAAAAAATTGACCGAAAAAGAGAAGAAATAATGTTAGGGGTGGACAACGGAGGAGTATAATAACTAACATCGTGATACGAGAATTTTATATAAAGACTAAATTTTATATACAATATGTAAAGAAAACCCTGTCCGATCCGTGAAGGTATTGTTAGGTATCGGTAACTGATTTTACTAATGTCTACAAAGCAAGGCTAAAGTTAAAAAAAACCCTAAAAAAATTAATATATTTCGCAAACGGAAGTAACTTAATACATGTGCGGCAGTGCGGGCGAAGGGGGGCAGCGCCGCAGCAACGCCATTCGCTCATAATAATACCAAAGTATAAAAATCATACAGTAGGTCGACGCCTTTGATCTCGTGTAAAATGCCGACATCGTCTAGACAGTAACGCATCAGCCAGGGTTGTCAAAATCAAAATCAAAGCATTTATTTCAAATAAACCAGTTACAGGCACTTTTGATTTGTCAGAAGGTCGGTCAGTCAATAAGATGAAGTTAGTCGCCCATTCCAAAGGGTAGATACCTATGGACACTCTTTTAAATTCTCAAGCTATTGTTACAAATATTTGATTGTAAACATTATTTATGAAATTATTTATTTATTGCAGATTAACATCGATAGCTGTATTATATTTAATTAATTTGCTATTTTTACTAAGGGAACAACTCCAGACAGATTTAAGTTATTAAGATGGCATTTTCGTAACCAGCAGCCCAATCCACCTCGGAATTAACACCCATATCATATTAATATACATTTAAATTGGCGTCCGCCATGTTGGATTTCAAAAACGGTGGCTTTTTCTTAACAAGCACCCCAATTATACTCAAAATTGACACTCATATCAAATTATAAAAAAAAATGACGTCAGCCATTTTGGATGTCAAAAAGGATGGCTTTTTCGTAACAAGCACCCCAATTATACTCAAAATTGACACTCATATCAAATTATAAAACAAACAAATAAAAAACAAATACGCGTTAGCCCTTAATGATAGATACCGAGCTACGAACATCGTTTTGTTCGCAGCTCGGGTGCCGCTTACCCGCGTCTCGTCCCTCACACCCCGCACGATTGCTCTGTCTAGACGTCTTCGTTGGACGACTGTATGATTTTTAGACTGTGATAATACCGACAAAAATGGTATTGTCACTTTTAATAAAAAGTACCAATTTTTGGGCAAGTTGGAACTAATTCGCGGAAAAAAGGTTTTATTCAAAATTCATTAGTATTGTTATTATGATGATTATGTGAAGTTTCATATTTTATTTGGGCATGTTTACCTAACCTTTATTATCCTTATGGGCCGGATGGGATTTCCTTTACATATTGTATAATGAATGACACAATATTTTACTTTGTAAAGTATTACATATTATAATTATTTTTTGTACTTCTGATGAGAGCAGAAAAAAGTTTTAATGTTGATCTGGCTGTTTGAGTAATTTACTTGTATTCATACAAATTGAATTATTCAATACAAAAGAACTGAACTCCAAGAATTGTTATACTTAACTAATTTAATAAATAACAATGCAATGTAATGTTAAGTAAAAAATTCAGTGTTCACGTATTTATTATAAATATATGTATACGGACAAATCACACATATTGAGCTAGCCCCAAAGTAAGTTCGAGACTTGTGTTATGGGATACTAACTCAACGATACTATATTTATAATAGATGCTTAAATAGTTAAACATCCAAGACTCAGGCCAATCAGAAAAAGATCGTTTTCCATCATGACCTGGCCGGGGATCGAACCCGGGAACTCCACGTCGCAGGCAGGCGTGTTGACCGCTGCGCCGCGGAGGACGACAAATATTATGATTACAACATAATATTCTTATTGGGGTGTTTGAGGGCGTGCGTTAATTACATTGCATGTTGTATATGATTGTCGAGTATAAGTCTTGCGTACAGAAAATAAATCATTGATCATTTACTTTTATTTACTAGTCTCGGTGGTAGGCCATAACATTGGCTGCCGGCAGAAGTTACCACCCACCGGACAAAGTCTTGCCGCCAAGCGATTCGTCGAGAACGGGTCTGAGCAGTTGTGTTGCGATGTGTGCCGGGTACGATGCGCCAAATGTTGTTGTGTCGGGAGTTTGGTTGTGGAGAGTCTCCAGATCAATCTCCCTCTGGCGCAGCATCGTTGGTCGTGTTGGTCTTGGGTTTAACATTGCATCACCTTTTTTTTTTATTTTTTCGGGGTGGAAATCCTCATAGGATGTCCGCCGCCCTAGGGTGGGCGACGGGGTCTGTCAGACTTTTACTGACTAAAACCACCCCGGTGTCTCTTCTATCACGAGCGCGCGTAGGGCCGCGGGAGTCTAAATTCTTCCGCAGCCCCACACTCTCGTGCTGGCCCGGTCTGCCCGGGCCTCGTCTCCGGCACGGGGTAGTGGGGTGTTAAGCTACCCCGTGCATCGCCTCAGAGGCGCGCGCTGACACTCGCGCGCGCCTCCGCCTCGGGGTCCATCGAATAGGGGGCGGAGACTTCCCCATGTCCCTCGCCCCTGGACCCATTCATGGGGGGCGGAAGAGGGCGTTATCCGCCCTTCTTCGGCGCCCGGTGCGTCTTCTGCGGCCCGGGAAGGGAGTTGAGATCTCCCTCTCCCGTTCCGCAGCTTCCTTCTGCGACATCACGTCCTCGCAGAAGGACACCACCGCGTCCCACAACTCTGCGCTGCCGGCCATCCTCCGCACTACTGCCGGCAGCGTCAGGTCGCCTCCTACTTCATTTGTGAGGACACGGCGCTGCTCCTCCCAAGCTACACACTCGGAGAGCGTGTGCTGCGCCGTGTCCCCCCCCCGCATTGGACGCAGTGGTGGCACCGAGCGTCCGGCCCCCTGCCTAGGCGACACAGGTACTTGCCGAAGCAGCCGTGCCCCGACAGCACCTGAGTCACCCTGAACGACAGGGAGCCGTGCCTTCTCCCGAGCCAGTCGTCGAGTACTGGCCGGATCGCCTCGACGGTAGCGAGGCCGGCGGTAGGGCGCATTAGCCTCTGCCGCCAGTCCGCCACCAGGACCTGACGGAGCTCCCCTCGGCGCAGCTCGATCTGCTGCTGCGCCGGACTGGAGCCCCGTGTCCGCTCTTCCTCGCGCCATCGGTACAATGACGCGAGTACTTTCGCCTCTAGGTCCCAGGGCGGGGATCCGGCCAGGACGCAAGCCGCCTCGTAGGAAATCGTGCGATACCCGCGGACGACCCTGACGGCCATCGCCCTCTGCGGCTTGCGCAGAATGGCGAGTGTTCCGGCCGTCAGGTCCATCGCCCACACAGGGGCCCCATACAGGGCCATGGACCGCACGATTCCCACGTATAACCGCCTACAGGCGGCGCTCGGGCCCCCCATGTTGGGAAGCAACGTTGACAGCGCGCCTGCTGCACCCATCAGCTTGGGCGCCAGCCGCCGGAAGTGGGGTCCGAATTCCCATCGGCTGTCGAGCACCAATCCCAGATACTTCATGGTGGACTCGACAGCTATCCGGGCTCCACTGACCACGATATGTGATCCCGGCGCCGGCGCACGCCGGGGGCCATGGAATACCATGGCCTCCGACTTGTCAAGGGCCACCTCCAGGCCCAGGCGCCGGATGCGGGTCACCACCTGTGACACCGCAGCCGTGGCTATCAACGTCGCTTCCCTGTGGGAGCTCCCCCGGGCAGTGACAAGCGTGTCGTCCGCATAACACGTCAAGTCGGCGCCCGACGGAAGCTCGCCTCTCAGCACCCAGTCGTAGCCGATGTTCCACAGGAGCGGTCCCAAGACCGATCCCTGTGGAACACCGCACGACATTTGGTGCCGACCGGCACCGTCACGTCCCCGATAGATGACGCATCTATCCTCCAGATAAGCCCCTACTACGCGGCGGAGGTAGGGAGGCACCCGATGGTATTTCAGGGCCTCCCTAATACAGCTCCAGGGTAGGGTGTTGAAGGCGTTGGAAATGTCTAAAGACACCGCCAACGCCACCCCACCCCGGGATACCGTATCCTCCGCCAGGGCTCTCACGCGCATGATTGCGTCTATGGTGGAGCGCCCCCGACGAAAACCGAACTGGTTGTCGTCCAGGTTCGGCCCGTCTCCGCACAAGTGGCTGACGAGGCGATCTGCGATTATACGCTCAAAAAGTTTGCCCGCCTCGTCGAGCAGCACTATGGGCCGATACGCGGACGGCGAGTCCGCGGGGCGCCCCTCCTTCCTGAGCAGGACCAGCTTCCCCTCCTTCCACACACTGGGAAACTGACCCTGCCCGAAGCATGTCGTGAAGAGCCCCCTCAGCTGGGACTCTAGCTCCTTCAGAGCCAGGACGAGAGCTCGGCCAGGAACTCCGTCGGGTCCGGGCGCTTTATTCTTGGCCCGGAGCCGCGACACGGCCGCTCCCGTCTCTGCTTGCGTCACCTCGGGGACATCGGTGCCCCCCTCTTCTGGAGAGTCTGTGGCTGAGGGTGAGACCATCGCCGGGGGAACATGTCCCGCCCGCTCAGGGAAGAGGGTGGATACCACCGCCTCTAGCAGCTGGGGTTGCATACTTTGCACCAGTGGGGCGCCCAGGGACGCAACTTGCCCCGTACCCAACGGTAGGGGCGCCCCCACGGGTCCCGATCTAGGGACCCCAGCAGCTCTTCCCTGGCCCGCGACTTAGAGTCGCCGATGGCTAGCCACAGAGTCTCCTGGGCCGCGCGGTACACCCCATACCGCGCGGCTTCCTCGACGGGATCCCGTCGACGTCGTCTCCGGTAGCGCGTGTACTGGCGGCGAGCCGCGACGCACTCGACGCGCAACCGCGCAAGGTGGTCGCTCCACCAGTACACGTTGCGCCTTGCGGACTGTTGGCGGACGCGGGGCATGGACGCGTCACAGATCTGCGTCATCGCCCCGCGAAACCGCAGCGCCTCCGCTTCGACGTCGACGGGGCCGTCCGTCGCCGACTCCCAAATCCAGGACTGGACTATGGCAGTTTCCTCGAGTAGTTCCCTGTCGAGGCGGTTAAGCGCCCAGCGCGGGCCGTCGTTAATCGGGGCTCTTGGATGGCGGCCGCTCGCGGTCTGGGCGGAGACGTCGAACCGGATATACCGATGGTCCGACAGCGTCTCCACCTCCACGGCGACACGCCAATCATGGACACGGCTGGCGACAGAGGGGCTAGCGAAAGTAACGTCCACTATCGACCCGCCCCTCTGCCGCACGCACGTGTATACAGAGCCCCGATTCAGGACGACCAGACCGGACGCCACCACCCACTCCGCCAGCACCTCGCCCCGAGGGTCCGTGACCGGAGATCCCCACGCCGATGACTTGGCGTTGAGATCCCCGAGCACTAGAACGGAACATTGCATCACCTGGCTCAACTGCCGTCATCCTTCCTATTCCTAAGTTTTTTAAGTGAATAGGCTTAAAAAACTAGTGCGCTTTACCATCAACGATTGCATCACTGCTTAACATCAGGCGGGATTGCAGTCAAGCACGAGTTTATAATTATTAAAAAGAAAAAAAAAGAAAGAAAGCAAACGAGTACATAAAACAATATTTTCAGATGATAAGCTTACAAAAACTAATATATTCTCGGGAAACTAAATAAAAGCTTGTAAACAAGGGAAAATTTCTAAAAGGGGAGCGTAAATGAGGTAATTTGTATACAGATTTTGCTTAATTAGATGCCTTCATTATAGGCTAATAATTTTATACTGATATTAAAATAGACTTTGAAGACGATACCACATAGACTACAGGGATAGGCTTTAGTGACATTTTATTATTTTATTTATAAGTATGTATAGTATGACGACCTTTCTGCCACAAAGTACCCCTAAAGAGTATTCATTTATACAGGCTGCTCTCGGAATAAAGCTGCATTTTTGCAGTCCTGCGTTTTAGATTGATATTCTCTGCCTCCGAACACGGTATCTTAAAAAACTACCTTTTTAAAAGTTCTCCTATATAATATAAGTACATTACATTTTAAAAAGAAAAGTACTACGTTTTAATAAAGGTTAAATAATTTGATTGTTCAAAAGTTAAGTTGATCAAAAGGCAAGGGAAGAAAGAGCCTGTTTTATTAAAAAGTAACTTTTAGTACGGTTTGTTTTAGCTGTCATATTTCAGTTCTTTCCCATTGGGTCTGTATTTGGGTCCCTGCGATAAAGTCCATATAATCATTCAGAGGTTGTGGATCTACTTCAACATTTGCTGAGGTAAGTATCGGAAAAGTGGGTCACCATGTTTTAAATTATCGACTCTATTTTTTTTTTTAACTTATTTGGACGTTTGTCGCAAATCTGGGACAGGCCTGAGGCATTCATACATATGTATAACTGGGGGTACTTAAATTTACATGCACGAGTAATCATAGGGTCCATCTGCCTACATAATATTGATTGTTGTTACTGACAAAAAGTCAGTTTTATGTCTGCTCACTAAGGTTCATAATAATTGAACTCCGTCGTACTGTACGATTGATTGCCTGCGTACATTGGTGGAACCTCTGTTCTATCTCTACCTACCACTGTTTAGCGTATTCCTTTCACCAATTATTTATTCATCAATGCATCCTTTGTTGACAATTGGCCGGAAGCACATAATTATAATGGGAAAATTGTAAAGAATTGTTAACTATTCACTTGTAATTTTACTTTATTATAGGTACTTTCCACAGATTAGTAAATACGTAGAAGGCAGGTTTAGTTCCCCTAAACTATCAAACATTCCCAATCAACCCTGATCTTTAATGTCTCAGAGATAAAGTTGAAAATCTAATTAAGAAATAAAGGAATCTGAAAATAGCTTGATGGGCTATAATCTGTACTTTAGAAATATGGCTTTTGATTGGTGTAGTAGGTTTGGTTGCTAGCGGAAGCAACATCAAATCATTCAAACTTTTAACATTAATGAAATAAACTCCCAAAATACCAGTTATACCAATGCACGATGCAAGCTAAATATTTAATTAAGGGGTTTTCGTTATAGTAGCAGGTTCGAACAAGGGTCGTATTGGCGTGCGGCGTTTTAAAGACATCGGGTCAGCTATTATGGTATACATATTTCACGGTAGCTTTCCTTTAAAAGCAACGGAACGATTAACCGAGCTTCCCCCACCCTGCATACTTCAAGACACCCCCCCCCCGCGCATTATCTCCCTAGCCCGTTTCACTCAAGCAATTTGAAAGATTGGTCTTGCAAACAGTTTTTGTGTTTTGAATGCGTATGACTATATTGTAAATATGTTGGAGACTGGTGCCTAAGCTAAACCGAAAGCTGTATTTCAGGCCACTCTCCGCCTCACATATACAGGGTGTATCTGGTATCGTAACGCTAACTTCGCAAAAAGGCTGGACCGTATAAAATTAATAAAATTATAATAGTTATTTATGTCGTTAATGAACGCTTACAGAAATTGCAGTGTTTAAAAAATGTGTCGGCTCGGCCTTTGAACGTTGCAAGCGTGCCGCCGTTTGTAGGTATTACGTTGACCCCTGATGTAAACTCTATTAAATCGGCTGATAGGATAGCTTTTCGAGTTTTGTTCACTTTGTGCTTTTTTGTGTAAATAGCGAATTAATTAATTTTTACTTTAAAATATTATTGGGTTATAAAAGTATAGCAATCATGATAAGGTTTATAGTGAAAAAAAAAATTGCATATAATTTTTTAAGTCAAGAAAAAGCCGACGATCAATTCCACCACTGGGTGTTCAGAATCATGTACTGGATCCATGGTACTCGTTTGTGCGTCGATGACAGATACACCCTTTAGAAGCTACGCAATTTCAAGGCCACAGCATCGGTAAGCTATGCCGTTTTCAGCTAACCAGTACCGCCACGAGGGCAAGCGGGAGTGAAAAGTAAGCTCGAAAGCCTGCAGAAAGTGAAAAGCGAACGAAGCCGACAGTAATGGCCTACAAACACAGTTATTCAAGATCACGCTGTCTCAACTTTCGTGTCTTACCTACTTCTGTTATTATAAATATAAATAAAGATAATGTACGCTCTTCTTATTGTTGCAGACATGACATTAATATCGACTATTATTGTCTTTGTATAACGTCTTTAAAGTGCACACCAATGTCCATATGTCGGCAACATTTTGCCGGCGGGCTAAGCTGAAGGCTTCAGTCATTGCAAGTCGTAACATCATGCCGGTGGCATGTCGGCGGGTAGACATCAGAAACTTGTTTGGCAGTTAAAATACTAGCAGGTCACTACAGCTGTAATGACGCTGGGCAACTGAGCGCTTGCGTTCGCTAGCCGCCGACATGTAAGCCGGTTGTGTCGGCGGGTCGGCTTTGCTGTGTGGTGCGATTAAAATCATAGGGACACATACGGGTAGACAGTATTAAGCAGGAACGAAACATCTAACGAGTAGGTCTATATTCATTTTTTTTTTAACTAGCGCTTGACTGCAATCCCGCCTGATGGTAAGCAGTGATGCAATCGTTGATGGTAAAGCGCACTAGTTTATTAAGCCCATTCACTTAAAAAATCTTAGTGAATAGGATGGAAGACGGCAGTTGAGGTGGTGCAATGTTAAACCCAACAACACGACCAACGATGCTGCGCCAGAGATAGATTGATGTGGAGACCCTCCACGACCAAACTTGACACAACAACATTTGACGCATCGTACTCGGCACACATCGCAACACAACTGCTCATGCCCATCCTCCGGACGGCTTCACCAGACATCATGCCGGAACACGACGAATCGCTTGGCGGCAAGACTTTGTTTGGTGGGTGGTAACTTCTGCCGGCAGCCGATGTTATGACCTACTACCGAGAAAAATCTTGGATTCTCATTTCCTCACTATAGGCTCTAATACTCTCGAATACTATGGAAACTCTATCGGTCTCTTACATGATTTTAGCGTAAAGAAAGTAGCTATCGCACCTTAGGATTAGCTATGTATATAGCTCACTACCTTATATAAAGTCTTTTGAATAAAAGCCGTTCATTAATAAATGTATTTTGTCTAGAAACATAAAAATGCTCCATAACGTTTTAAACCTTGTGCAAACAGTGTCCTAACAAACTTGTTTGCGTCCCGATAGATTAACATCCCACCGTACAAGCGACTGAATGCTCGTTCCAGAAGCGAGCGTATTAAGTATGGTTTAAATCTTGCCTTAATAAATCTCAAACTATACTATTAGTCTTAGAGACGTAAGAGTAAGTCAGGTGTCATTATTCAAATTACATAAAGGTGTATGTAGACAGCTTGCTGATACGACGTAATGTAGGGTTTGCGGCGAAAGCTGTGACCAAAAATAGCATATGAGCTCCTTTCCTTTCAGAGTGCTCACGTTCAAATATGATAGCTCGATGATTCTTGATTTCAATAATATTAAGGTTTATATTGAATCATTTATACAAGTAAAAATATAAGTTTAATATTTAGGCCTGTTTTTTTTTGTTCTGGATGGGTAAATCATCAAATGACCTCTACCGCTCTGGGCAGAGCGAAAGAGCGTGTCAGACTTTTACTGACTAAAACCCATCCTTGTTACTTCACTGGCTTGTGCGCCAGGGCCACGGTTTCTTTTTTAACCAACCCGTAACCCTAATATTTAGTGTGAAAGAGCCGGAGAAAAATATAATTATGTATAGAAAAATAATAGTATTTATATATTTCTTCTTCTTCTTTTTTCAAGGTGAGATTCAACTCTCTGTGGAACAAAGTACTACAATTTTGCCAATAACACGTGTAATAAATTATAGGAACTTTTTGAAAATTTTATTCACAACTAGCTTTCGCCCGCGGCTCCGCCCGCGTGGACTACTACGACTATTTTTCGTATCCCGCGGGAACTGCATATTTTTCCGGGATAAAAAGTAGCCTATGTGTTATTCCAGACTATTATCTACCCCTGTGCCAAATTTCAACCAAATCCATTCAGTAGTTTTTACGTGAAAGAGTAACAAACATCCATACATCCATACTTACAAACTTTCGCCTTTATAATATTAGTAGGATAATGGCAGATATCGCCAATGACAGTTGAAAAAACGGCCTCGTGAGCCGTCTATAAGGGAGGTTTGAGGCAACGCTTTCTATTTAATTCAGCAGTACAGAAAAGATTTAGCATACTAGTTTCACAGTCAATGTCAAAAAAGAAAAAAAGTAGGTAACATAACATTACAAACATGATTGAAAAGTGTTGAACCTATTTCGTGTTATCATAATGTAGTGTAAATAGAAATTCCGTACCGCATGCACGGCAAAATAGGGTGAAAATATATGCTTAGCCGATAGTTGTTGTAGAATGATGACCGTCCGAAACCCTTTCTAAATATGTGAGACTCATCTCCGTTAGGAAATGTTGGTATTATATGTAAATAAATATGTTAGAGGAGTGGGTATAACTCTCAAATATTAAATTTGTACTGTATATTACGTTGAGGTAGGAATAATGAATTAATCCATACTGAAGCTGATGAGTTTTTAGTTTGTCTGAGTGCGTTAAACTCTAAACAGATAAAAAAAAAATGATAGCCCTGCTAGTCGATTCTGTGTAAACATCGTGAAAAGTGAAGTGAAGTCTGCGTGGAGTGTCAAGTGAAATCATTCCAACTAATACTGGGGATTGATTGACACTAAGCTCACTTCATCCAACGTTCACGGTGACATTTTTATATCTATGATTTAGAATCGGTGGGCATTTCTTGAAGAAGGTTATTTAATATCATGTTATGATCCTGAAAAGCCAAGCAAACAGGAAAAGACAGATTTAAGCAAGTTTAGGCAGGTTATAATAACTTTTGGTCGTTCGGGACAGAGTAGAAGGGACAGACCTCGTGGAAGGTCACCGATAAGGTGGTCTGACCAAATCAAGGCGGCAATGGGGGGGTAAATGAATGCTCCAGACTGTCATCCAACAGCTATAGATAGATAGAGGTCGTGCTGCGAGCTACATCGACCGTTCTGTCAAGAACGAAACCAAGAAGAAGGCAGGTGATAGAAAAAGAAAGAAAAAACGTTTATTTGCCGTAAACATGATGTTAGAGTTTACAAAAAACCGTTGAGTGAAAATAGTTACGGGAACATGCGTCACATCCACGAAAAACGGCTGTCGCTCAGCATTATGCTGCGACCGTATGTAAAACAGATATCAGCGCTGGTTATCAGCGACAGCCGGCGCCGACGTAAAGACGTCATCACTTCACCCGGTGTAGCAAACAATAACAACTGACACCGAAGCGGTCCAAAAAAATAAAAATGTGGTATTAATAAAAATTAAAAATAAATCTATATGGTGAGAGAACAGTTTAAACAAACACAAAAAAGGATATAAAAACTACGAGGATATCATCCTCAACAATGACCTATATTTTATATAGTGGCAACATTAAGTAGCGTCCGATTTGGCGTACGCGCATCCAGCAATATATTATGTATCAAAGTTTACATTGTTATTAATAATACTTAGTGATGCGATAGGAATGGGTGGATCGACGCATCAAGAAATTTTACGCGGACGAAATCGCAGTTATAAGATAATCATCATCATAATTATGCCTATCCTGTTCCAAAACATTTTGGGTTCGGCTTCTAGCCTAAACCAGATTCAGCTGAATACCAGTATTTTACGAGTAGACCTCCACAACCCAGTAATGCTTGGTAATACGATATTTCAGAAGAAGATAGTTCCTTGGCTAAGGACATCAGGCACTTTCAATACATTGTTGGTCCAAAAAAATGAAATTGCGCGGTCAGACCTAGAGTTATTACAACTATCAAGACCATATTAAGACATTTAATAAATATATGACTTACCCTGTAGTTTCATATTTTGAGTAGGTATTTAGTTAAGAAAAAAATATAAAAAGTCTTAAGTCCTCAAACTCTGGCATATCTACTGACATAAGTCTGAATTGTGCTCGTCTTCTGTTGCAATTGTATCTTTCAACAATTTAAGGGTTTATTTGTAGGTCTGACAGCGCATTTCTTTTTTTGGACCATCAATGTATGGAAAGTGCCATAACTACTCAGAATATGCAGCTACAGGGTTATGTCATATATTTTTTTAAGGTCTTAATAAGGTCTAGATATTGGAAATAATCCTAGGTTCGGCCGTGAATTTTTTTTTGGACCAGTATGTCTGATTTCCTTTATTACATAGTCACCTATGTCATTGATGAAGGCACGTGGTTTGGTCCGTAAATCACCTTGTTTTTAACGAACTCATTTTAATAAGAAAATGTAATAACAGAAGAAGCAGCTTCCTTTACATCGCTTTCGGTCGCCTTGTCATGCGAAAAAAAAAAAACGTTCGTCAAATCTCATTAAACATTTTCTTTTCTGAAAGTAACTCACTGGAGGGACCGAATTTTCTTTCGTCGAACCCGATGATCTGAGCCGTACCGAGAAATAATTTTTGTATTTGCGAACACTGAACCTTATGGATATAGAATTTATAAGTCTTTTAAATCTTATTGAAAATCGATACATCGATACCCAACTTTATAATAAATGTGATTATGAAATCGATTTTTCATATGAATACATATATCATTTGAAAAATTGATTTTATAATCACATTTATTATAAAGTTGGGTCACAATAATGTCAAAGGTCTAAGAAGAAGAATCTAGTACGTCCTTAAATATTATAAGTGTTAATCCTGGCAATAAGGCTTAAGAAGTAACAAACACAAATATATATGTACTTACATACACACACTCACAAAGATTCGCAAATATAATTTAGTGTGAATTATGTATTAATCTAAAATTCTAATCCATACTAATAATATTATAAATGCGAAAGTAACTCTGTCTGTCTGTCTGTCTGTTACGCTTTCCAGCAAACCTCTCAACCGATTTTGATGAAATTTGGCACAGACAATCTTTAGACCCTGAGAAAGAACATAGGCTACTTTTTATCCCGGAAAAAAATGATGTTCCCGAGGGAAATCTAAAAAGCGAGATATAACCGAACTCCACGCGGGCGAAGCCGCGGGCAGAAAGCTAGTATTATTTATAAATATCTAAGTTTATTTTTAATCCTCTTTTATAATTACTTCAATCAAAGCACCTGTCATGTTCACCACCCTTGGTTGACTGGTAAAGAATTTCTAAGGCATCAAATCCGCCTTTGTACCGTTTTTTGTGTGGAAAATGTAAATAAATATTCTAGTATTAATTTTGGCCTCCAGCGGGAAAGCAGATACAACTAGAAATTAATAAAGCCGCAATGTTATGGTTGATATATAGGGATATAAGGCAATTGGACAACTAATATGTATGTGAATAAAGCCGACCCGACCCCACAAATCAATCATTGCGGGACTATTAATTAGAGAGAGAGATTGTAGTGTGTTGTGTGAAGAGAATTTGTGATTACTGTGATTAGCGACAGTGTTCCAAAATATATTAAGCGTTACAATGAACCTATAGTTATATACAAACCTGGAAATCAATAAAATTTTAATACATATCATCCCTTAGCTTTTTTTTTATATATATTATAAACTAGCGCTTGACCGCAATCCTGCCTGATGGTAAGCAGTGACGCAATCGTTGATGGTAAAGCGCACTAGTTTATTAAGAACCTATTCATTCTAGCCTTGAAGATACTCAAATTGTAGTCCGACGGAAACACCACCGCTGGCAAATTGTTCCAGTCCCTCGATGTACGCGGTATAAAGGAGGCGGCGAAACGTTTCGTCCGGATCGTAGTAGTGTTAACAACGTAGGGGTGGAAACCAGCCGTACGACTGGTCGTCCGATGGTGGAACGGAGATGGGGGAATTAAATCATGCAATTCCCTCGCACACTCCCCAAAATGCATCCTATAGAACACCGAAAGGCTGGCCACTTTCAGCTTACAACACCGCTTAAGTCATTTTTACCAACTTTACTGGAGATGAAAAAAACTGTCTATTTTAAAAAATCTGTGGTTGTTTTCTATCGTTACTACTATTAAATTTGAATTACGGCTTCTGATTGGCTTAAATCTATATCATGGGACCAATGGCTCGACGCGTATGTGGTCTACTGTGCTGAAGCTCTTTCTGAAACCGGCTTGTTTGGGAGGCTGGAAGTCGTCAAACCTGCAGCCGAGACGATTCATGAGGACTCTCGAAAACAACTTATAGACATGACTCAGAAGTGAGATGGGTCTGTAGTTTTTCAAAAGGGTGTTGTCACCCTTTTTGAAAAAGAGTACCACCACACCTCTGTGCCATGCCTGGTCGCGGGAAACCGCTGGATGCGGGAGGCGCAGGACCGGTCGTCGTGGAGAACCTTGGGGAAGGCCTATGTCCAGCAGTGGACGTCTTTCGGCTGAAATGATGATGATGATTACAATGATTTCAATATATTCGACGCAACCTAGGATTTGTATATACAACTAAATAGCTTTTACCATTAAATTTGTATTTGCTTGCCGGAGCTGAACTATTGAAAATAATGCAATTTTGCCTTTCATAATAGAACTGTATCAGTCAGACAACGTTGAGAGAGTTGTATTATTTGATAAATTAAGTTTTAGGAAATATTAGGGTCGACACAAACTAAATTTATTTAAAACTCAGTCGGTTTTTTAAATCAAAATTTAACTGCTGGAAAATTGTTCCAGTCCCTCTATGTACGCGGTATAAAAGACGAGGCGAAACGCGGCAACGGCGCGGAAGCCGGGCGGGCATCGAAGAACCGTTCTCGAAACTAGCGGGCAGATCGCGCGTCACTATAAAATAAATAAATAAATAAATATATACGGACATATCACACAGATTGAGCTAGCCCCAAAGTAAGTTCGAGACTTGTGTTATGGGATACTAACTCAACGATACTATATTTATAATAGATACATATATAGATAAACATCCAAAACCCAGGCCAATCAGGAAAAGATCGTTTTCCATCATGACCTGGCCGGGGATCGAACCCGGGGCCTCCACGTCGCAGGCAGGCGTGTTGACCGCTGCGCCACGGAGGCCGTCAAACTATAGCCGCGTAGTGTTGTGTTCACGATGGTGTCGACGAGATATTTGTTTTTATTCGTGAAAGAAATGTCTGAACAATGGCGGCAACATCTTTTTGATTCAAATTTATTCCTAACACTCGATCACCGCTCGCTGCCCACCGCCGCCCCGCTGCCGCGCCGCTGTTTTCGAGAACCGGTCCGTTTGATTTTACGCATAAGATCCTGCCGCTCACTCCCCGGCGCCGCCGCCGCCCCGCTGCCCACAAGATTGGAAGCAGCGGCCTTAGTCTGATATCGCCAACTCGCATTGAACAAGCGTGGTGATTACGCTCAATCCTTCTCTGTATGAGAGGAGACCTGTGCCCAGCAGTGGAATGATAAAAAAGATTGATGATAATGATGATGCAACGTAGCCACGTTTTTAATCACTACTATGGAGCATCTTCTTTTGACAGAACTAATCTAACATTTTAATTTTTTTCTTTATCAAATAAAAAGGAAAAGATGCATCGAGCTTAAATCTAGCCTGGTTTGTTACCATAGGAAACAGGGCATTGCCTATACATTTTTGATTACACTTGCTTAGATATTAAAGAACTCGACTGACTGACGCACGGCTACATATCAAGCTATAGGTACATAAGCAGCATAAGCTGACTACTGATTGTACAAAAACCTATACAAAGTTATTTTTTATACGAAATCTTTATACGAAATCTGAATATAGTTTGTTCAGAATAAGGAACTGAATCGATTCCAATCATTTTTACATCGCGTTATATTTTTTCTCAAATACTTTTAGAAGTTGTTGCAGTGTGGTTACCGAGCGCAAAACACAGCTGATAGTGGATCATAGTATTAGGAGCCCCCCACGCCGTCTAGTGCCGAGGAATTTGCAAAATAGGTATTTGAAGAAACTATTGCCGTCGCGATAAAGTGCGAAATGACAGTTGCAGCTCAAGCTGATTTTATCTACAAAAACGTTGACCAAAAGACGTTTTGTATTCCGATGTTTTCTTTTTCAAAACGCGACAGATCTGAATTATTTTTATATCAAAATTTGGGGGAAAAGTATACCTATGCTTCTATTATTTTTCTTTTTTGTCAAAAAACTTATCATGTTTGTCTAATAGTCATCTGATCATCACGGTAAAAATAGGTTATTTTTCGCGATTTTGAAGTATCGTTTTCCTTTAATTATTAAGTAGGTTTCGGAAAAAAAGACAAATAATAGTGGCACGTATAATCACGGTGTAAAATTGTAGAAAAAAAAATCATTGCTCTAAAAGCATTATCCACGAAAAAAACAGCGGAATACGTTTTTATAGATAGAGAAAGCACCACTAGAGTTCCCACTAAAGGCGCGGGCGGGGGAGCGGTGTGCTGACCATATTTTTCTTGGGACCATCAAGTAAGATAACAAGTTTATAACTTTGTGGTTTTTCATGATTTTTTTTTTAAATTTTGTACACGTATTTTGGGTTTCGCACAAACAAAAAATAAAGTTGTATAATGCGAGACAGCTAAAATTTGAAATATACATGTATCTATGTATGTAGTTTGATGTGTATACAGGGTTAGTAGACAGGTTACATGACATTCTAAACTGCTTACAGTCGGGTTATCGAGCGATTTCGCAAAGCACTTATGCAACGGGCCTTGAAGCAGGCTAAAGTAAACTGCCGAGCAACAGTGACATAACATTTTAGATTTAATAACGTCACGTCGCGAGCACTAATATGTCAAACTTTTAAAAGCAATTTTTATCGTGAAAAAAAAGAAAACAATCTTAAGCTTAGGAAAATACTATGTCACCATTTTTTTCATCATTCAAAATTTAAACAGTAATTTGCTTTTCAATAAAGTGTAATGTAAACATTCTTATGTTCGTAATTGTACCTACTTACGATTGCTTACTTAGAAATACTCCCCTTTGTTCATAAACGTTGTTTAAAGTTAACTAGTGATTAGCGACTCTTTAGCCATACAGTTTTGACGTTTGCACGTCACTTAACTTTAATCAATAATCATCGTTTATTAATAAACCCCTTAAACACTATGGCGTTTATTCATAAACAATTCTTAAAGTTAAGTGATGTTAAAACTTCAAAAATGTATGGTAAAACAGTCGCTAATCACTAGTTAACTTTAAGCAACGTTTTTGAATAGAAGGGACTATGTAGGTATGCTCGTAGCATCACCAAATTTCATTCATAAATTAAGGAGTAATTCGCTTTTGAATAAAGTGTAAACATACTTATGCTTGATTTATACCTACTTACTTATGATTGCTTACCTAAGTCAGACGCATACGTTTAATATATCAACAATAAGGTACTTATGATATTATGAAAGGTCGTTAATTTTTCGCTACGATTCAAATTTCGACCCTTCTAGTTAGCAGATAAATTAAGGGCTTCGGCCATTTGGGTGACCTTTTCGTTATAATATCCCGTTGTGTGACATTCAAGGAAAGTGGAAGGGTCAGCCTATTCATGACCCGGAGTCTCAAAGTGATATTGGATTTTAATAAGTACGCAACACTGAATTTATAAAATTACTTGTGAAATTTAGCATGTAAGAAGAATTTATTTACATTATAGGTACAACCAATTGCTATTTTAAATACAAGCTTTAATAGCAGCTTCACCCGAGTAGATGTCAGAAATACATAATCCTACGAAAATGTACTGCATGTACAATGTACTACTGAATGTACTGTTAAAAAGTATGCTTTGTGTTAAACTATGTGTGTGTTAAATCCCATCCAAATACGTTCAACCGTTTTTGCGTGACTAGAAGGTTACAAACATCTTACTATAAAAACTTAAACGCTTATTCAACGTGTGTTCTTAAAATAATTTCATATTTAAAAGTTGTTTAGGATAAATAACTGAAAAACACGGTTTTGTGGTAGTAAATGCAATTTTTCACACCTGTAATATTAGCTAGGATAGTACTATTATTGCTGGCAGGTAGGCAGGAAGTAATATTTGATACAATATGTATAAAACCTACCGAATCTGACGGTACTTAAGTTCATATAATATTGAATCTTTAGATTGATACAAGAAGCTTTTCCTGCGGAACAGTCTCGATTCACCTTGACAAGGTTGAAGGTTCAGGAATTTTTTAACGAAATTCCCAAAACCGAAAAGGTACGTTTTTACTGACAAGCGTTCTTTAGGAAAAATGCGTACAAGAACAAATAAATCTCTTAAGCCTACTCTCGCACGGTAAATATTAGGAATTAACGCTATTATTCATTGAGAAATTGTATGTCTAGAGATTGAGAAGAAAAACAATTTACAGGCGGAACGTCCATTTTCAATGGGTCTCGCTAGTGGGTGCTAATAAATTGGGCCTAGAAAAGTGACAATCGCTTTAAAAGCTTTCGAATTTCTAAATCGACTTCAAGAAAATCGATAAAAATAAACGTTTCTGTAGCAATGTTCTTATGTCGATCTCGCAATTACATTTTTTTACTTTTCCAACTTCGTTATCGCTGATAGAATGTAATTTCATCCAGGCCCGCGGGATTTAAGAAGACTCCTGGAGTGAGGCGCAGTGGTAACGCGCCTTACGAGTTGTAGGTTGTGGGTACGAATTCAGACAGCCGCTTTAGTTTTATTAAATAATTTCATCACCATTGCTCTATTCGAAATTCGAACGCAATAACCATCCACCAGTCAGTACTGCCTGCGTGGTGAATTACGGCCCATTCTCATTCGCTGAGAGAAGGCTTGAGCGTCGTGTTTCACGCGCGCCTCAAAGAGATGTCAGCACATCGTCACGGGGTCCACGAAAACCGATGCCTCCTGGGTCAGGATTGCGGGTTTGTTAAACAAGAAACCGTGGCCCTGGCCTTCGTACAGGCAAGTGTAGAAACACGGGTAGGTTTTAATCAGTAAAAGTCTGACACACCCTTCCGCTTCGCCCAGAGCGGGAGAAGTCATTTGATGATTTTCCATCCCAACAAACAAAAGGCTTGTGGGACAACAGTGGGAATATAGACTGATTCTGATGATATGATGGCATATAGACTGATTCTGCCAAAAGTTTACATTTCATTGAGAGGAAAAGCATAAAGTTATATCATAGAAAGCAAGAACTATCGTTGTTCAAGTAGTTTTACTTAAAAAGATGCAATAAGTGACAATAAAAATATAGTTTAAAAAACTAAAAAAAATATGCTTTTAAAGAATATCAAACTAAAAAGTTAAAAATATAACTTTTAGTTTGATTTTCTTTAAAAAGCATGTCTTTTGGTTTTAGTTCGATATTTTTTTTTTAAATAATATACGGATAACACGAATGCTTAAGTGGTGCTCATTTGTTTTTACCAAACTTTTCTTGATCTCCAACAGACCGAATAGCAAGTGCTAAAATTCGTAATGATGCATTACTGCGTGATGATAAATCTAAACTAAATACTTTGCCTGCACAAATTAATGTAAGGTTGAAAATTTGAATCCCTGGCTCGCTTTCAAATAATCAATCCCGTTTTAGTTGTTGATACCGATATTTCAACATATCAAAATCCAAGGCTCTGTTTGTCTCAATCATTAAACCATGTACGACTCAGAAATTAACATTCCTACTTATCATAGGGAAACGAATTGCCGACGCTATCTCTTACCATCTCTGATAACTATTTAGAGTTGCAGCATCATAAAGAAATGGTAAAGTTTTTTAGAATCACTTACAATTAGTTGTACGAATAAAATCCGTGGCGTGGCCGGGAGTAGAACCCACGATCGTTGAATCCGAACGCTGACGTCACCGAAGACGCGCGTCTTAGACCGCTCTACCTGTACAATACCTACATTGGGATAAATGCTATGCCCCGCACAACCGTTTTCACGGTTTCTCTGTGGGAACGGAACAAACAGTGCATCAGCAGTAATGAAATATACAACAATATTTCAACAAAGTTACATCACCAATATCAGGTTTTACAGAATTGCTTACAGAGTACTGAGTAAGAACATTTTAAGTGCGTCGCCAAAATAATTACTAACTCTTGGTACATTAAATTTACCTGCTGACACCATCTTAGTTGCGTAGTTATGGGTCATTAGCGAGTGACGCTCCCAGCTACCATAACTGCTGACCAGAACTAGATATTTATGCTTTAGGCTGACAGGAAGAATTTTACAAATTTTAAACAACTTATTGTAATCATCTTTACATTTGTTTTTGGTTTTCTTGCTTACTATTAGTTTTAAAAATCTGATTGGCACCAGACTTCGATTCTTACTTAACTATTTTGTGGTATACTGTTCACAGTATATGGAAGTCTCGATTCTCTGTCGCTGTGAGTCGCTGAAGCAACCTGTTGCTTCAATTAACTACGATACCGATGCAACAACTTGTAACACTCTTTTTTAGTAAAAAGTTTATCGGAATAACTCGATAATTTTGATAGTTTCAATTAGTTGGTAAATTGATTTATTTCGATATAAAAGTCGGACGAGGCTGATGGATGAGCCAGTAAAGAATAAACAACATCAACATATATTATTTCTCCAAGGGTCTGAAACCGTTTTCTCCCTTTTTCTCTCTTTCTATCGAACCAATCTGAACGTCCGACCCACCAATCGACAGATATTCGTCCCTGGTACCATGGGATACTATTTTATATAGTGCGAATTTTTCGCACAGGTACAGGTGGGTTTTTCGGTTTTTCGCGCAGTTATTTTTTATTTATGCGAAACCCGAAACACGTGTCCAGTATTTTTAAGTAAAGAATCTATGTAAAAATTTTAAAAAGATAATATGAGAGGTTTCTTAACTTTGTGGTTACAAAGTTATGAGCCTGTTATCCTACTACACGCTCCACTCGGGCAGGCGACCGGTGCGTTGACCTCTGGCGTCAGCTGTGTGCAGTACTATGATCTATCGTAAGCTGCGTGGGGCGCTCGGTAACCACACTGTAACAATTTCTAAATGTATTTGAGAAAAAATATAACATGGTGTAAAAATGATTGGAATAGATTCATTTGCTTATTCTGAACAAACTATATTCAGGATTCGCATAAACAAAAAAGAACGCTAAAATTTAGTTGCTTCATTGTTATCCACAAGAGCCAGCAGTGAAGAAAACGAAGAATTCAAGTGAATCATGTGTATGAGACGTCTCTCTACAGATAATGACTGTGACGCCATGTCCACACGTGAGATCCTAATAGCTGCGCCACCGAATTGTATCCATGTTCCTGAATATTGGACAAGATAAAACAATATTTGATTTTACGCCACTGGTTAAGAAGACGCCATCATCAATTAAATTTTGAAAAGTTGGCTCAATTGTATGAGATTTGAAAAGGAACTCTTCCAATATAATTAAGGCGCAGTGCCACCGCGGCGTATGCTGTGCCCATGCACCAACCCATTTTATATTCTTACATTCCGTACAGCTATACAAAGTCTTGGCTCCTATTCGTGTATCCCAGTGGAAACGTAGACTCACGTCGACAGCATTGATTTATGTAGGTAACCGAGTAATCGAGCAAGCCACGCATGTATCAATGGCGTCAATTAATGCGTGGCCACTCCATAGGTTGCGGTGGACACAACCACATATATTATCTTCCATAGCGAAGCTTTAATCACATGCGTGGCCTTTCCGTGCGAAGCGGTGGGCCCGCGGTTTAAAGTGTTACAGGTCTTGGCCTGCCTTAATTAAAAACAATCAAAACCAATTCGCAATTTAATCCCAACGACAATCAACGTCTGATACTTGTCAAAAGTGCCGGATATTTAGAATGATTTTTAACAGATTGAGACCGAGAACATTCTTAAAATTGCCCGTCAGGTGTCCCCACGAAGATATAATAACAAAAAACGATGACAACTTTTTAACTTACAGGAAAGGAACAGCAGTGAAAACAAGAAATAAATTAGAGTCTGTTTTTATCTCATACTGTCTGTGGGTTCACCCGCGTAAGCTTCAATCCGACGGCTGAAGGCATTGAAAATTATAAGATTTATTCGTACCTAGTAACATTAGTAGTATTTCAGTACTTTTTATTTGCACTGTTGGACAGATTTATTGTAGTTTACTAGATCCCGTGAGAATATCCGAATAAAAACTACTTATATGTTAATCCTGGTTATGAACCATCTGTGTGCCAAATTTCATCTAAATCCGTTCAGTAATTTTTGCGTTTTGTTTTTTACTCACAAACAAAAACTTTCACATATACTTCACTCACATGCTCACTCATAACTACTCATTACTTCACTCATATACTTTACTCTTCTTCTTTACTTCTTTCACATAGAAAGGTTGGATTTATATTACTAAACAAATGTTTATAAATTGTAATGGCAGAAAAATTATTAATATAATCAATTACATTTTACGTCTTCTTCTTCAGCTTCGCTTTTGGATAAAGGCCTTCCCAAGGCTTGCCACAATGACCGGTCTTGTGCTGCCCACATCCATCGGCTTCCCGCAACCTTCACCAGGTCATCGGTCCGCTTTGTTGGGGGCCTACCTACGCTGCTTCTTCCGGTATGTGACCGCCACTCCAGAACCCTACTGCCGTCTACCAAACCAGAAATACTAGCATCATCATCATCATAAACCTGTTTGTCGTCCCACGGCTGGGCACAGGTCTCCTCTCATACAGAGAAGGATTGAGCGTAATCATCACGCTTGCTCAATGCCGGTTGGCGATTTCAGACTTAAGTCCAGGTTTCCTCAAGATGTTTTCCTTCACCTTCAGTCATTGGTGTCCAAGATATACTTAGAAAGTACATATAACTTTAGAAAAGTTACATTGGTACTTGCCTGACCTGGAATCGAACCCGCGCACTCATACTTGAGAGGCTGGTGTTTTAACCACTAGGCCACCACGACATACTAGTAATGTATTTAAGTGTATATCATTATAGTATCTCTGAATTTGTACCCTATATATATAACTTTTTTCGTCAGGGAAAATTTTCAATTGACGTTTGCGTGATTATATTTCAACATTTATTTCTTGTGCTATTCCTAAGAAGCCTCAACATGGAACGTTTATTCCAAGCAAGGAATACCAACAAGTCAAGTGCGAGCGAATGTTTCCTCATAGCGATATTTCCCTCGATACTGTAAGGCTTTAATTAAGCAAATAATTTCTAAAAGAAACCTTAAGTAATGTGGTGGGATGTAGGATTGCGTTTATTTTTCAGGTTAGAGATATGTAGGTACTGTTACACAGAGTCTGACGAATTGATCAATTTAAATAATAATACAGAAAAGTACTAGACGTTACAAACAATACCGAAGTTCTAAAAAGAGTTCATTTTTCATTTTGGTTTACCTACGCCATGTTTTTACCCCAAGAAGTAAAAGCAATCATATAATGATACATCTTTTTGTGACTTTTGTCTTTTGTATCTAGCGAATTTATATACCTACAACAGAGAAAATTAAGTTGATGGTGACAAGGTTGCAATTATTGCGTGGTGTATATTACAATTTACGTTCCCATGTGTGTTCACCTAACAGGTAGATTTGTTACTATAACATAAACGCAAGGAAAATGTATTGCAGAAACAGCGTGGTCACCAAAATATTGACATATTTATGGTTCCTTTAATGAAATCCCCAAACGCCTGGTGGACGCTTCCCGTGCCGTACGTGTACCTTGGGTAGAGATAACTTTTGTGAAACAATGTGGCAATGCCGCCAGTCTCTCAAAATACCAATCGACAGAGAAGCGGAGAAATATTTCGACGCCTTATTTAGCCTGTTAATGGTTTTAGTTAGTGTATTTTTGATTTTATATAAAAACGAGCTGACTGAGTACACGCTGTTTTGTCATCATCATCATCACAGCGTTAATCCCAGTCGAAGCCTTTTCAGCATTGGAGTCTGGGGTCCGCTTTACCAGTCCAACTGCTGATATGGCTAAACTTCGACATTTTCCGTGAAGTGACTGCCGTCTGGCCTCTACAACCCGAAGGCGATATCGAAGCATTGCAGTTAGACCAATTGTTGGACTTTTGAGGGCTCCAACAACCCGTAACGACTGCCACTAGATGTTTGTATGGCAACCGGGACCAACGGCTTAACGTGCTTCCCGAGGCACGACCAGACCAGGGCAAATATTCATATTCATGCATACAAATACTTGCACTGTGCGGGGATCGAACCTGCGCCACCTTGCGCAGCGGCCGCGTCCGTTACCGCTACGCCACGGAGGCTGTCGAGTACACGCTGTTTTGTCACATAAAAAAAATAGTTGTTGGACGATTCTCAGAAATTTCATACAAATCTGTGTAGCCTTTTTAGTTTGGTTACAAAGTGAACCGCTACACGAGAATTTTACATGTATTGAAGATTGAGGTTGTTGATTAGATTTACGTAGTAGTGGGGCAAACGCTTGTTATGTTATTTTGTAATGGCGGCACATGGACTGTGTCGTTTTGGAAAGTGGGGACGGTCGAACGGTCAGTTCGTATTGAGACGCGGACCAAGGCACTTCTGCGGGGCGAAACTGTCGGTTTGCCTATTCAAATTGTTGTTGTCAATATTGGAGGGTACATTTACACATCGTGCTTGAATTCAAAACTTCACCTACGAAATGGACCAATTACTCAGAATATGCAGCATGGGTTAAGTCATATATTTTTTAAAGGTGTTAATATGGTCTAGATATTGGAAATAATTCTAGGTCTGATCGCGCAATCTTTTTTTGACCAACAATGTATGGGCATTGCCATAACTACTCAGAATATGCAGCTACAGGGCTAAGTCATATATTTTTTAAAGGTCTTAATATGGTGTAGATATTGGAAATAATTCTAGGTCTGACAGCGCAATTTTATTTTTTTGGACCAACAATGTATTCTGCTGAGTGTGCACGGGAATTGCATGATTAAATTCCCCCATCTCCGTTTCACTATCGGACGACCCGTCGTACGGCGACTTTCCACCCTTACGTTGTTAACACCACTACGATCCGAACGAAGAGTTTCGCTTCCTCTTTTATACCGCGTATATCGAGGGACTGGAACAATTTGCCAGCCGCGGTGTTTCGGTCACACTACAATTTGAATGTCTTCAAAGCTAGAGTGTATAGGCTCTTAATAAACTGGCGCGCTTTACCTTCAACGATCGCATCACTGCTTACCATTAGGCGGGATTGCGGCCAAGCGCTAGTTTATTTATAATTTACAAAAAAAGTGCCTGATGTCCTTTGATATTTATTTCTGCGAATAGGTTTACATACACTTTTACAAGTAACTCATATTTTTTTAAAACGATATCCCCCGTATTACTAAACGAGATGTAACTTTAGTTCCAGACGTACCCTATGAGTCAGCTTTTTTTTCATAAATTATAAACTAGCGCTTGACCGCAACTCCGCCTGATGGTAAGCAGTGACTCAATCGATGATGGTAAAGCGCACTTGTTTATTAGGAGCCTATTCATTCTAGCCTTGAAGACACTCAAATTGTAGTCCGACGGAAACGCGCCGCTGGCAAACTGTTCCAGTCCCTCGATGTACGCGGTATGAAAGAGGAATCGAAACGCTTCGTCCGAATCGTAGTGGTGTTAACGACCGCGACGTAAGGGTGGAAACTCGCCGTGCGAAGGGTCGTCCGATGGTGGACACACACACCAAAATGAATCCTATAGGATACCGACAGGCTGGCTACTCTACGCCTGTGCTCTAGGCTTTAGAGATAGTTTTGAGTTAAATTCGGGTCGCCATACAGCCTCTTCGCACGCCTCTCCACCGAATCGAAAGTGGCCAGGTGACATTTCGCAGCTCCAGCCCAAATGTGGCTGCAGTACTCCACACACTAACGGATTTAGAAGCTGCCCTGGTGTGAAGTACTGCCGGACCTTTGCGATAATGCTAAGCTTCCTGGCAGCCACCTTGGCCTTAGACTCAATGAACCGCCCAAAGTTAAGGTTCGAGGAAATCTCAACTCCCAAACTCGGTACACTCCAAGGATTCAGTATTTGTATTAAGAACTTTATTGAAGGTAAGGCAAACTTTTTAATCCAAAAGTGACAAAAGTATTTAGTACCGAACTAAGCTGTCATTTTTATACAACGTTATGTTATGTTCAAACGAAATCTGCTTAAAGTTTGTTCAGTATATAACTGAATTGATTCCAATAATTTTTACACCATGTTATATTTTTCCCAAATACAGTTAGAAATTGTTACAGTGTGGTTACCGAGCGCACAACACAGCTGGTAAATTTTAGTGAGATAGACTCCGCTCGCGCCGCGCCGCTGCAAGCGCGGGCGGGCGAACGGTGCCACCCTTATCATACTTTTACCATATTTTTGTTGAGGCAACCAGTTAAAATAACAAGCTCATAACATTTTTCATGATATCTTTTTGAAATTCGTACATAGATACTTTACTTAAATAAAATTACTGGGCCTGTAGCCGATGTAACATCGCTTCGTAGCGAAGCGAAATCGAATACCAAACCAACCAATGGCGGGAACGATTGATCACGTGATTTATCGCGTCGCGTGGTCAATCGTTTTCGTTATTGGCTGGTTTGGTATTCGATTTTGCTTCGCTACGAAGCGATGCTACATTGGCTACAGCCCCTGGACACGTGTTTCGGGTTTCGCATATACAAAAAATAACGTTGTACAAGTAAAGGACCGCATTTCTATAATGATTAGGTTCATAATGCAATAACCGTTTAGGTAGTTCAAGCCTGATTTAAAAAAATCCATGTTTTGTAATTAAGGGGTTGCTCTCGTTTCGTTTGAGCCAGTTATGCAGAAGGTACCCCAACGGCACACGAGTATTATGTTCTGCGAAACACGGTTGTACTTCATCATATTGAACAGAAACACGGTTCTACTTCATCATATTGAACATCGGACCGTAGACTATTGTATAATTGGAGCATCCTGCATGACACGCTTGAGTGAAGCGTGAACAAGTGATGCAGAATCCACAATAATGCACTAATAACCAAGGATCCATCATGGCGATATATTTTAGTGTCTAGTGTGGGGTTACAGTACGGGTATTAAGGGAAGCGGGAACGTTAAAGGCCGATTCTGTGTATTATGTTAGTAAAAACCGATCAGATCCTTTTTTCTTATTTTGCTGCTCCTTTTATGTACATACCGGCTAAAGCCTCCGTGGTGTAGCGGTAGCGAATGCGGCTGCTGCGCAAGAAGGCGTGGATTCGATCCCCGCCTGGTCTGGTCGTCCCTCGGAAAGCAACGTGCTTTCCGAGGGACGACCAGACCAGACCACACGGGGATCGAGTCCACGCCTTTTAGCCGTTGGTCCCGGTTGCCATACGAACATCTAATGGCAGTCGTTACTGGTTGTTGGAACCCTCAAAAGTCGAACAATTGGTCTAACTGCAATGTTGCGAAATCGCCTTCGGGTTGTGGAGGTCAGACGGCAGTCGCTTCACGGAAAATATCGAAGTTTAGCCAAAATCAGTAGTAAGACTGGTAAAGCGGACCCCAGAATCCAAAACTGAAAAAGCTTCGGATGCGACTGGAATAAATGCTGAGATGATGATGATGAGTGTCAACGGGTACTATAGGAAACGTTCGAGTAGTAATATTGTACACGATGTGGATACCCTTACAATCGATACCAATACCATAATCTTGTGGCTAGTCGCTCGAAAAAACTTATCTTTCGAATTTCAAAATTAAAGTCAACTTTGTAGTTAATTGCTACACGAAGTCTAGTACATTATCCCTTCCAATAGAGCTGACCACTGAGCTTTGCCACTATCCCATGGACCCACCAAAGAGACCAGCGAAGCGTATTGTGGTGCCCAAATAATCGTAGTTCGATGAGCTAGAAAAGCGAGGGAGCAATTTTCTTACATGTGTGTGATAAACTTGACATATATTTTACTGTTATAAAAGTATGTTATACCGTACAAGCTCAGAGCTTTAAAATGATTAGAGATGGTCTCAACGTCTTCAAGACGATACAATAACTGACTAATAAGCTACTAGGTATAATCTAATTTGCAATTGTCCAATAAATCTGGAGAATAAACTACCGGAGAAGTGTGGTCAGACCGTAGCCGTCCAATTTAGAATCCACTTTAATAATAATTAGCGGCTCGATAGAGAACTTGGTATGCCACAAAAGGGAAATTTAATTAATAAATTATTTCCTCAAAACTCAAACAACCAAACGAGTACAAACATAATCTAAGAACGAAATGAAGTTAAGCGAAATATTTTCTGAAAATATGTGCTTTTATTCTTTATGACGGTATTTGAGTACGGTTATTGTTCTGGCTGTAAAAATAAAATTAAGTTACGACTAATAAACCAAGTCGTAATTACAAAACCGTTGTCGGCAAACTTTAATTATGAATGTCTCAATCGTCGTGTCGCTGTCGAAAAAGGCAATATCATCAATTTTTTCCCGCATCAAAGTAAAAATGTATTACAATTTTTGTAGCTATCGTATCAATATATGGGTCGGGAATATCGTTACCGGGGCGATTGAAATTCGGTTACATAAAAAAATCACCTTTCTAAAAATATTGAGTGGTATATTCCACCGTTTTTTATTATTTCCAGGAGTACGTTCTATCTTTAGGTTTGGTATCTAAGTACAGAATTAAACAAGTAGTACGAAATTGTCGTATATAGGCCTCTGTTGTTCTAAAAGTTTTGCTCTCAGTCAGCTTACACATTTTCGCGGTCTCTCTCCCTCTTGCTATTAGCCTGGTCGTGCGTACCTTGTCTAAAAGGCCCTTGAACTAGTTTTACCCCTTATGCTCGGGTGAGCACCTTAACGGTACTCCCTTGTTTCGCTTCTAAGGTAAAAGCTGATGAATTGATGTAAGAGACTAGACTGTTGTGGACACTAGCCTGTATTACCTACGTAGTACCTAGTAAGTAAGTAATGAACAATGGCTAGTAAAAATTTTTACTACTAGCTGTGTGGCCTGAAGGGATTTCCTGTCGCAAATCGGAACGCGTACGACTATTTTTTTGATGACTTAAAGTATTTTTTGTACTTAATTTGTTTGCCACATAGGTATATCAGAAATCTCTATACTTGACACGACCAATGTAATGTTACTTACGATACTAACTCTAGATGTATTAAAAGTAAACACAATAGACACTGCTCAAGGCCGCCGTCTATTTGCTACCAAAAGAGGTCCAGACTATTTATATAGGTCCTGCAAACTTTCATTAAGTTTTTTCTGTTTGAAACTCCATTAAAGTCCGGAAATAATTGAGGGCGAAGAAAAGCGTAATTCAACCCTTTGCAAATTGGGAACATAGCAGATAGGAGATCGAGTTTCTGTAATCAATATTTTAGCTTTTAATCGTGTTCATTTTCTTGTTAACTTAGTTGCAAAAACTCTTTACATCTTCTTATTGTTGGAGGTACGTGGCTGAAATACGAGTATTTCTTGATAATACCGCCCCTTATTAAATGCCCCGTTGGTCCCGTGGTTCGGCTGTTGTGTCTGGGGTCCTGGGTTCATAACCCAGGTCAGGTAAAGTGTTGTTGGGTTTTTCCAGTAGCAGCCCGGAATGTCGAAGTCGGTGGTAATAACCACGCGCCTCAGCAAACACGTTGGTCCTATGCCTGATCTTCACCAGGTCTTCATCTTTTTCTTCTTCAGCCTATAGAGGTCCACTGCTGGACAAAAGCCTCCCCCAAGGCTTTTCACAATGACTGGTTTTGTCCTGCCCGCGTCCATCGGCTTCCCGCGACCTTCACCAGGTCATCGGTCCACCTTGTTGGGGGCCTCCCTACGCTACGTCTTCCGCTATGTGGCCGCCACTCCAAAACCTTACTAGCCCATCGGCCATCGGTGCTACAAGCAATTTGCCACTTAATTTTAGCGAGTCGAAGAGCTATGTCGGTGACTTTGGTTCTACTGCCGTCTTCTTGGGCGAGATGAGAGCAGAGCATCGGTGCACCTGTGTTTACGGGCGCACTTGTGAGTACACAAGTATCAGATATAGTAATATCTGATGCGTATTTAGCAAATCTGCAGGTACTTTATCTGATGCGAATTTGACAAATCACTGTTGTGTTTGGCCACCGCGATCGAAATCTGCCAGGGGATTATATATATCACATATATATATAAAAGATATCACGTTTTTTTTTAAGTTAGGTATTGTGCGTATCCTCAACCAGTGCGTCCTACCCGTCATGACTTACGGAGCCGAGACGTGGACACTAACGGTCAGACTAGTCCATAAGTTTAAAGGCGTCTCTCTGAAGGACCGCATCAGAAATGAGATGATCCGACAGAGGACCAGAGTCACCAACATAGCTGAGAGGATTAGCAAGCTGAAGTGGCAATGGGCTGGTCATAAATGCCGCAGGACCGACAACCGATGGGGTAAACAAGTCCTCGGGTGGAGACCGTGTCTTGGCAAACGTAGCGTAGGACGCCCTTGGGCGAGATGGAGCGACGACATCAAAAGGTGGCTGGTAGTGGCTGGCGGAGAACTGCTCAGGATCGAGCTTGTTGGCGTGTCATGAAGGAGGCCTATGTCCAGCAGTGGACGAGTAGAGGCTGATGATGATGATGATTGTGCGTGACGACGCATAGTGAAAGTTTCCGTAGTTGGGATAACCACATACATACGCAGACACAGTATTGGTTGTTATACCACAATATAGGTTTGATTTCATAGTATTTCTAGAAAAATCTATGTGAATAAAATAACTGAAGGCAACCCATATCTCACCAACTAAAAAGTCGCTATATAAAATTATCTTTTTAATCATGAGATCCAACTAACTGCATGCTTGAGAGCACGGTGGCAGTAGTATCGGCTGTGACTAACAAGTTGTAGGTCATACGTTCGAATCCCACCCGCCCTTTACTTAGTGTAAATTATTTCATCACCATTGCTCTCAAGACGGCGAAGGAAAACTTCTTGAGGATATCAGCATGTTCTAGAGCCAAAAAAAAATCATAATATAAGACATGTGATATCCACCAACCCGTAAAGGGCCCAGCCTCCCTCCTTAAAAAAAAAAAAAAAAACTAGTGCTTGACTGCAATCCCGCCTAATGGTAAGCAGTGATACAATCGTTGATGGTAAAGCGCGCAAGTTTATTAAGGCTATTCACTTAAAAATCTTAGTGAGTAGGAAGGAAGACGGCAGTTGAGCGAGGTGGTGCAATGTTAAATCCAACAACGTCCTCTCACTGAGTGGAGGTCTGTGTCCCGACAGTGGGGAAACCTTAGAGTTATTATGATTATATTATGACATGCTTAAGCTTGATCTAAGGACTTTTTTCATAATATCTATGTGCCATTTGTTGTGTTCGTGCTGACAACTTACTCTCACTTACTCTTGTCAATAGTAAAGAGTACCTAGTACATACCATTCATATTCAGGGACCGGAAGGTAAAAAACATTTACCAGTAGCGAGCTTGAACGCAATCTGCAAACAGCACTAACAGTAGATGAAAAGAAAAGAAACATTGTAACATTTTTCTTCTTCTTCAGCTTATAGAGGTCTAATGCTGAACAAAGGCTTTCCACAATGACCGGTCTTATGCTGCCCGCATCCATTGGCTTCCCGCGACCTGAACACCGCTGCCCGCTGTAACCACCTGAACACCGATGACCAACCAAAAGAATATGGCAAACCCATTGTAACTGTAACATCTTCTCATTCAATATAATAGTTTTCTTCTTAGATATTTTCTGGTAGTCAGTTACGTGACTTGGCTAAAAAGCCATTATTTTCACCGCAGTATAATCAGAATGTCATGGTGGCCAAGTGGTTAAAACACCAGCCTCGCAAGTATGAGTGCGCGGGTTCGATTCCAGTTCAGGCAAGTACCAATGTAACTTTTCTAAAGTACTTTCTAAGTATATCTTAGACACCAATGATTGAAGGTGAAGGAAAACATCTTGAGGAAACCTGGACTTTAAGTCTGAAATCGCCAACCTGCATTGAGCAAGCGTGGTGATTACGCTCAATCCTTTTCTGTATGAGAGGAGACCTGTGCCCAGCAGTGGGACGATAAACAGGTTGATGATGATGATGATGATAAATCAACGCAAGAGAATTAAAAAAAAAACAAATTTAGTTTTTATTCCCGATTCAACTGCTTGATACACGATCTCTAAACAGTTTTGTAAAGTTTACTTTTATTTATTTTCGTATTCGATAAGTGGGTAAACAAAAAGTTCGAAATTGCCGAATTTGTGAAAGAAAGACTAGTTTTAGAAAATTCCTAAAGCGAGGTTCATTGCTTTGCAATACTGTTGTTTGTTCGACTGTTCTATTTATTGCAGAAATCCAGAATTCGTCATTTTAATCAGCTACTCGACTCTAAAGAGCTTTAGCTATTTGGTTGCAAGATATCTGAAGGCTCTAAATCCAAGTAGCTAAAGGCTTGGCTAAGTAGCTTATATCTGAAATGTGAGATATTAGAAATTGATCGCTTGATGGAACATCGGTTCACACTTCGGAGCCAACGGACAACAGGATGCAGTCTCGATTTCCGCATTGGAGCAAACATTTGGGTTACACAGAATTGTTTCAAACTTCTAGGTTTCTAACGGCATTGCTATTATTTTTCAGTACGTATATTATGCCAGCAAAATCTTCTAAACAGCATAAGTAACATGTGTTGAAACCATCACTTATTTACTATATATGTAATACCTACGCCAAGTCATCATAAAAGGGCAGGTAGTCAATCCATCATTTTATTATTAAGCGACAACCCATTTCCTTTAGGCGACCGTCAACAAGTTAAAGATTCCTCATTCATCTAGCAACAAAAAATATGTAGTGAAAGTAAAAATCTGGAGAGAATTTTTATCAAATCAATTCGCAGAAAATTCTGCGTAAAGTACCAAATAATTGATAAACATCAAATATTTTTTGTCTAATTTTTTTTTATATTCTTATTTGTGTATATTAATAATATTTATTTCGCAAAAAATAAATTTAGGGCTCACAAAACAATTTTCAAATAAAATTAAACATTAGAGGAAGAAGTGTCGTTGGTGCCTTTGAGTGAAATCATTATATCGCAGACACCAGCACCCACACATGTGACGTACGAGTACTTAAGTACTGCTACAAATCATTCGATTCGTGTAGTAAATTTTACCTTAGAATTATATTTGTCGAAAACCCTGTTACTTATTTTTTATTTGTAGACGCCTGGCGAAAAGCGAAGTCTTAACTGGCTTCATATAATATTATATTTTGTAGCACATATTCCTAAAAATACAACCGTATTAGATGTCATTGTCCTATACGATATTTTTTTTAATACATAGTTATAAACTAGTGCTTGACTGCAATCCCGCCTGATGGTAAGCAGTGATGCAATCATTGATGGTAAAGCGTACTAGTTTATTAAGCCTATTCACTTAAAAAACTTAGGAATAGGAAGAATGACGGCAGTTGAGCGAGGTGATGCAATGTTAAACCCAAGACCAACACGACCAAACGATCCTGCGCTAGAGGGAGATTGATCTGGAGACTCTCCACGACCAAACTCCCGACACAACAACATTTGGCGCATCGTACCCGCCACACAACGCAACACAACTGCTCAGACCCGTCCTCCGTACGGCTTCACCAGACATCATGCCGGAACACGACGAATGGCGGCAAGACTTTGTCTGGTAGGTGGTAACTTTTGCCTTTTTTTATTTCTAGAAAAATACTAAGAAGAGAAAAATTAGGATCTCTCGACAAGATCCTACCATCCATCCGTACTCTAAGGTCCGTATTCCAGAAGGAAACTCAAGCATTGATCTCTGTTTAAACATTAGGTACTTAAAACTAGTTTCAACCAATCAATAGACTTCAAACGAGACTTAAGTAGAGCTTGAGTTTTGAGTGACGTCTGTAATACGGCCCTTAAAACCAAATGCCACATAAAACTGCCAGGTGATTTCAGAATTGTACACAAAATGTATTGTCCGGTTCATACAGCCCTTACTGTATAATTCTCATAGATAACCGATCCAATAGACCGTGTAAGTTGAGTAGTGCGGTATCAATAAACTATGTATAATTAGGATACAGGTGGGGAGAGTACCTCGAACCTGCTGACCTCATTCGAGATACCGTACCCATGTGGGTTTGGGTTCTATAAAGAAGAGAATATAGATTACTATGTATATATAAGCGCGGCGTTCTCTAGTTATATCTCCAAATGACAAATGGCTGGGACAGATTTATATAATACCGGATAAATGTGAGTTATACTTTTGCATACATCTATAAAACATGCTGTTTTTAATACTTGCAGTTACCTATAATAGTAACAGAAATAGATCATCACATCAGTGTTAATCCCAGTCGCTTCCGAAGCATGTTTAGCTTTTTAGTCCGGGGTCCGCTTTACCAGTCTAACTGCCCATTTTGGCTCAAATTCGACATTTTCCGTGAAGCGACTGCCGTTTGACCTCCACAACCCGAAGGCGATATCGAAGTATTGTACCAATTGTTGGACTTTTTAGGGCTCTAACAACCCGTAACGACTGCAACTACACACATCAAAAGTGTCTAGGGATCAACATATATTTTTGCAATAACTTTTCTCCTGATTGATATTAATTAAAATTTTCTTTAAGGATTCATCAAATAAAGTGTTTTCGTTTGTCACAGTAACGATAAACCAAGTCACCTTTGCATTAATAAAGAAATTTGCCATTTTCCTAATAAAGGGATATTTGACATTTGAACCACTAACACAAAAGTTCGAAAAAAAGACTGAAATAACAGTTTTCTCTAAAATTTTATTGGGTAACTTAAACAATTAATAATCCGTGTTTCTACCGCGAACACTAACAACACAAGAACATCGGTTTGGCATACTCAAAATGAGTTCATCCAAATCACGCTGTGGAATGGCCGCCCATGTTCGTTGCAACAACAAAAAAAGGTCTTCTTGCGACTGGATACCCTCCATATTCGGCAGAGCTCTTCTCTGTAGCATATCCCATGCATGCTCAATCGGGTTCAAGTCTGGCGACTGAGCAGGCCAGGGCAGGACATTGATGTTAGCTGCGGCGAAAGTCTGTCTTACAACTCTTGCGGTGTGCGGTCGTGCATTATCATGCATTAACTGAAATAAGGGACCGATTTGCACTTGTAGAGGAACGATGACGTCTGATACAATCGTTTCAGCATAAATTTGAGCGTTGAGGTTGCCTCTGATCCAAATCAACTCAGTTCTTCGATCCAAATACCCGCCCATACCATGATGGTTCCACGACTATAAGGATGGACTTCCTGGCAGGATTTTAATCGCTGTTGGCGTCCAGGGGTTCTCCAGTGTCGTATACGTCTTGTATCCGGTCTCATACCAAAACGAGACTCATCAGAAAAGCACACGAAACGCCATTGTTCTTCTGCCCAATTTCTGTGTTCAAGAGCCCATTGATATCGAATCCTACGATTGTGCATTGCTATAGGTGGTACCCGTAGCGGTCTTCGGGAATGAAGGTTCACTTCATGCAAGCGGTTTCTGACTGTTTGGTCGCTAATTAAGTTCCCTGAAGAGTGATGAAGCCTCACGGCTAACATCATGGCGGTTATTGTTGGAGCTCTTCGAGTTAAGATTTGAATGTATCAGTCTTGTCTCCGTGTGGTGCAGCGATACCGTCCTCCATGGCGCTCAGCCACGGTACCAGTGCTTCGGTAACGTGTCCAAAGTCGACTGATAACACTCTGACTTGTATTCAGAGCTAAAGCCACAGTACGTTGCGGGGAACCAGCTTCTATCATTCCCACGGCTCTGAGCATTTCTTCCCTGCTTAAATGACGTCGCCGCTCCATAATAACGTTGGTTTTAATCAGTAGTAGGGAAACAGTAGCACTAATAATGTCTTCAATGCGTTGTATGTTTTTATAGGGAAAATATTGACAGCTGATTTTCATCTTTTACTCGAATTTGATTCACAGTTCCTGATTCAAATTATGAAATGCACCAAAAGGATCCATATAAATTTATAAAATCATAAATTTATTACAAAGCCACATCTCAATCTCAAGAAATCCGCATAAAAATGCTTGATCCCTAGACACTTTTGATGTGTGTAGATGTTTGTATGGCAACCGGGACCAAAGACTTAACGCGCTTTCCGAGGCACGACCAGACTAGTGAAAATATTCATATTCATGCATACAAATATTTGCATTACGCGGGGATCGAACCCGCGCCTCCTTGCGCAGCAGCCGCGTTCGCTACCGCTACGCCACGGAGGCTGTCAGTAAGAGAAACAGATCGTCCGCGAATATTTCAACTGTATATCTAGCTTTAATAGTTTGTGAGATATAGACTGGTGACAGACAATTAGACAGACAGTAGAGGCACAGTATCAGTATCACAGTGACATAGTATTCCATCAGTATCAGGTCCAGAATTACTCTATGGGTACGAAGCTCTAAAAATAAGTCATTTCTATAACACATGAGATCTAAGTCTAAAGAACACCACGTAGCGATTTATATCTTAAGTAAATAACTTTTTCGAGACACGGACAGTATAGGTTTCAATTACCTATATAAGCAAGGAAGGTAAGCACTTACCGCAGAGGAATAAAATAAAACTCAAACGTAACTGAACGGTATAAGAAAAAACCAATGAATTTTAGTGTTCTGTCCCTTTTCCCAGGCTTCTTAATGAACATTTGCAGCAGTTATATATATGTACCTTCCTATATTGATTACTAAACTTATTGCTTACTAAATTAAACTGTATATAAAGTGCCTCAAATATACATACATTGTATAGGTAAGTCGATTTTATTCTAAATAGTTTAATTACCTTTCCTGTCTTGAAAAGATGGCTCAATATACATTTTCTATTAATTGATAGGTACATGATATTTTCCTTTCAGAAAATTTCATAACCAATCACATAATAAATGCGGCATTTACTTCTAATGGACTGATTGGACCACCCTCATTATATCCACAATTCCTATCTTCCCTATAAATTTATCGGCTGCCTTCTTCCATTCCTTTTAGAAAAAGAATTGGAAACAAAATTATTTCAGGTGCCCTTTTAGTAATTCAGTTTAATTAGTCATTTGACTTCAGTAATTTATTTGATTAAAATGTTGATAAACGAGTGCCAGTTAAAAATAAATTAATTAAAAATAATATTACGGCATTATAACAGGGATATACGTGACTTGACGAGTGGTGAATAAATTCCTTTTTCATCGAGATGTGCTCGATTCTTAAGCTAAAGACGATTCTTCTGGGTTCATTAGTTCTTAAATAGTTAGCGACTAGCATATGGAGGGTTAATCAATAAATAATTATATACATGCCTACTGGTGTCACCAAAAGTAATTTGACATGGCTATAGCGTTTCTACCATTCTTTCAATTCAAAATGACCTTTGCCTGATTTAAAAAAAATGAGGGCTCGGCAGACGTCTTTCTGCACAATAGTGTATACATCATACATTATAATAATATTAGGTATAAGCGCAAAAGTTACTAGCACGAATTTGGCCCCACAACTAAAAAAAAACATACTTTTGGTGGCCACTGGAACTGCCCACAATGTACTGAAAACAACTATCCTCCTGATGTGACAGCATTGCATTCGCTCGACGAAAATTTTAATTATGCACACAAAAATTTTCGATTTCCATACAATTCATTTATATTTCTGGTAATAGAAAAGATTTCTTCCCAATTCATAACACTGACTCCATTTGCTACCTGTGTTATCTATCTGCCAATCTGCCTGTTTCATAATACTTTAATCAAAACGGCGTTGCTCTTAGCTTATTGAAGTATTTCGGGAGGTATTCAGTAATAAATCATAATCACGATTCATTTCAATGCTTACGCAGCAGAAATGAGACTTAGTTAGAAATGACCTCACCTGGCAAAGATATTAATATTGTATGAACGGCTCTGCCAACGCTTCCTTAATCGATTCTTCGCTTTCTTAATCTAATTGTTTCAGAAATAATGTTTTATGTACCTCTACTGTTTTATTTGCAAAAAAGAATAATAGGTAAGCAGAAATCAGTCTACAAAAGTAAATAAACAACTCCAATAGCAATACCATTCAAATGGAATGTTAAACTGTAGGTAGGTAGATAATTATCTATGTTATCAGCAATAGTTAAGGATAAGTACATGATATTAATTCAACACCTCTGACCGAAAACGTTGCAAATTCGACAAGGGACTGACTCGGGAAAAGTTTGGGATACGAACAAATTGAAGCGGTGTTGTTTTCATACAATAAAGAAACAAATAAAAACCAAACAAACATTGTTAATCGATGAAAGTTTAACTCTTTTGAGTCAGGCAGACATCAAAGCTTAGTTCATAAAAAATCGCCATTAACAAATGGTAGACAGTTCTAAAAAAATTACACTACTTCGCTCCGATCGAGCAACAAAGAGGTATGGACACTCGAAAAATGTGCGTAGATATTTCATCAAATTGGAGACAAACCCCATTGGGTCACATCAATAAAATGCGTCAATTTAGTTTCCATTGTCCCACTCCGTTACGATCTGGGGATCGTCTGAAAGCGCCGCACTAACAAATAGTTGGCGAGGCAGTTTGCTAGCCACCTCCCGCCGCCTCACGACTTTTAACGACGCCTCACGACGACTCACGACGACACCCGACCGACTTGAGGATATTTAACTCCCCACCGCCTATTACAACTTTCATTCTATAAGAACCTCCGCTGCATAATTTGACAGCTGAAGTGGATGTTGCTTTCAGCTTTGAATTGAACATTACTCAGTTACAATACAGTTCAAGAGTTCATTTGTAACAGACTTGAGCGTACCTACTATGTTTATTTTATTTCTAACGTTTGCTAAACTTTAGCTACGAATTGACTTTAAATGTAGTTTCGAGTTATAAAAGGCGTGCCAGGGATAGTGAACGGTTAATGGAATTCTCCTGACAATATTTATTAAAATATATTAAATTTGAAGTTATATTAGTAGATAGAATTATCGCTTTTATGTGCAATGTGTCTGCCTTGCGTCATCAACATCATCATCATAATCAACCTTTTTATCGTCCCACTGCTGGGCACAGGTCTCCTCTCATACAGAGAAGGATTGAGCGTAATCACCACGCTTGCTCAATTGGCGATTTCAGACTTAAAGTCCAGGTTTCCTTGCCTTGCGTCATGCTCTTTATTTATGACTAAATTAGGTTAGGTTAGGATTTCTTTCGTGTGAAAGCCATACGACACATACTAAAATAGCAGTCACAAATACCCCGCGTTAATAATTCAGTTTTCTCTTTGGACTGGTTTTTTGATCCGTAATGAACCGCTAAGGTTTTGTTACAAATTATCACTATTGGTTTTTTTCTTGCATTATGTATCTATTTTTTGATATTTTTTAACTTTGATAATAATTTAGTTCTTTTTAAATCATTTAGCTAATGGTCAAATAATTCATTATTATATATAATATTAAAAATAACCATTACATTGAAACTAAAAATTCATCAAAATTAACAATTTGTAAAAATTTACCATTAGTTAGGTACTATTTTTAACAATTACCTAATTGAATTAACAACAAATAACAAAAACCGACCAAGTCCCAGTCGGACTCGCGTATGAAGGGTTCCGTACCATTATGTTTTAAAACGGCAAAAAAAATCACGTTTGTTGAATGGGAGCCCCCCTTAAATATTTTATCATTTTTAGTATTTTTCTGTTATAGCGGCAACAGAAATATTACGGTTCATAAGATACAGCCTGGTGACAGACGGACGGATGGACAGACGGACGGACAGACGGACAGCGAAGTCTCATGAATAGGGTTCCGTTTTACCTTTTAGGTACGGAACCCCAAAAACAAGTTGAAACAAGTAAAATTATTGTTAGTATACTACTATAACTAAATATAAATAAAACATAATTCGATCTGTAATAACCGTTGATTGTATTGTTTAAAATTCTTTCTAATCTTGAGAAGTAAATGAATTCAGGCCGCATTAACTAAACTATGTACCTAGTACTAATTACAGTACCAGTATTGTGATGTTCGTAGTTTAGTTCTACTAAGTTCGAACCAAGTCTAGTCTTGAATCGAACTTAGTGGAATTAGAACTATTGACGTGTGGTGCCCTAGGCAGTAAACTGAACTCAAACCGTTTATGGCAAATAAGGTACGGGAAAGGAGTTTTGAATTGTTAATAGGTCGGTCAATCATAAGAAGATAGTTGTTCATACTATAAAGGAGGTACCTATAGAGAAGAAAAGACAGAAAACTCCACAGAAACTCTCTTAAATCATACTCCTTACTGAATCTACACCTTTAATATATGTCAGAACAATGTCTCCCTTTAACTTCAGGGGTTTGTGGTTAAGTAATAAACGAAGCGAGGGTGGATCGATCAGGTTAAGCTATGCTTACCACAGTTGGTCCGCGAAAAGCAATTTAAACCGTTGGTCCTGATTCTCATTTGTGGATCTTTGACAAGCGCTACGGGTCGCCTGCCTCTGTCTCGTAACCATCTTACCAATGGGTTCCGGATAGGGATGTATCCAAGGTATGAAAATCAAAAAAATAACGAGTCCGTCTTATAGATGATAAAAAAATTAAGACCCGTATTTTTTGTTTTGTCGAAATTACCAAAAACTACTGCGATATAGCGTATTAAAGTTACGGAGTGGGGGCTAATTACGTCACGCCGTGCTATATTTTGTACCACGACGTGAAGTTATGCGATATTTCAAATCAATATATCTTCCTAAGTATTTGAAGGAATGAAAAAAAAAATCCGTGTTCAATATTTTTTATAAATCTATCTGATGGACATTAAATTATTTTTTAGGATACAACCTAATTACTTAGTTAAGTACTGAATTATGGAAGTTAGATAAGCAGTCGCTGCTTGTAGAATACTGGTAGAGTTAGACTGGGAGCTGACCCCGACATAGATAGGAAAAGGCTGCAGCCAAGCATGTCGATGAAGCAGCAAGAAGTTAGGAAGTAAAATATTTGTAATGGACACAATAGCCGGCTTCGAGTGTCGCGGTAAAGCCCTCCAAGTATTTAGATGTTTACCGTTGGAACTTCCAGCCCGTTTGTTTGCTGTTTATTGCGCAACTCCTAGCTAAATATTACTTTAGTAACAATTTTAAGGAGTTTATGTCCGATTTTTCTTTTGAAACTTTAGTTTTCCTAAGTACTTTCTCGTTTATTTTCTTGCAGGATTGAAGAATGCTACATAGATTGAACGATACTAAACGATGATTTTTAAGAAAATTTCATTTTGCGTATGAAAATAAGTGTCATGATTCACCCACAAAATAATTGTCCACAATTTATTCTGTATGAGCTTGTGTCACGTAACTGACAGTCAAATCAAAAGTTTTTCATTAGTCGGTGATTGGAGCCTACTATACAGCAAGTAATGCCCGTTTTAGGAGTCTCTGCTCTTCCACAGCTGTAATTTTTTCAATGTTTTTATACGAACAGTACGTGAATGTATGTGAGTGCGAGAATATAGATTAGTAGCGGCCGCCAGCGACTTCGTTCGCGTGAAGTTAATTATGCTCCGCTCCAATTGGTCGCAGCGTGATGTTATTGATATAAAATAAGCGCCTGTTAAAATAATGGAAGCAATACGTACGTCTGCGTTAGCTCCCGTTTTCGCAACATTTTTTGTTACTGCTCTGCTCCTATTGGTCATAGCGGGATGTTATATAGCCTAAAGCCTTCCTGGATTAATGGGCTATCCAACGCAAAAAAGAATTTTTCAAATCGGACCAGTAGTTCCTGAGATTAGCGCGCACAAACAAACAAACAAACTCTTCAGCTTTATATATTAGTATAGATAGATTACCAACTATCAAACTCTATCAATCATTTAGCATACCTAATCTAAGTCCACAATTCTTGCGAATCGCACAGGTCTTATAAAAAATCGCCTTTTCCTTGACTATGACGAAAGCTGAATGTTCTTCACATTCAGCTCATTACTTATTACAATACATATTTTACGAATGGTCTAACAAATTTTATTTTGACCTCACCACACAAACAGCGTTGGAATTTGGGTGGGAAGTATCTCCCGCTCTGGGCGAAACGGAAGGGCTTATCATACTACAACATTATTTTTTGTTTATGCCAAACCCGAAACACGTGTCCAGTATTTTAAAGTAAAGAATATATGTACAAAATTTCAAAAAGATATAATGAAAAACCAAAAAGTTATGTGCTTGCTATTCTACTTGGTTGTCCCAACAAAAATATGGTCAAAGGTCCGTACGGGCGGGCGAGCGCGGGCGTTAACCTCTAGCGTCAGTTGTGATCTATCGTAACCGCTCGGTAGCCACCCTGCGGTCTCACTCCAAATGTATTTGGGAAAAAATATAACATGGTGTAAAACTGATTGGAATCGATTCAGTTGCTTATTCCGAACAAACTATATTCAGGTTTCGCATTAACAAAAAATAACGTTGCATAACTGACTGTTGAGTTGTTACCAGTTGTACATATATTGTAAAGCGCCCGACCAAGTTAAAAGCATGTTCATTATTATTGTAAGGTCAGTCGCATCAATGCATTCCTTTAGAACACACAGTTTTTAATTCCGAAAATTCTCCTCAAGCTAAAGTGAACCTTAAGCAAGTGAACATATGGTCCTTCGAGCCGGATCCACTGGCTAAATCCGAAACATTCAACATCATTTGCCTGTGTCAGGGGCCAGGTAATCCCGTCATCGAACATCCCGTGTCGACCTACTGTATTTTTTTTTTATTATCATAAACTAGTGCTTGACCGCAATCCCGCCCTATGGCAAGCAGTGATGCAATCGTTGATGGTAAAGCGCGCTAATTTATTAAGACCCTATCGTCGTGGAGAACTTTGGGGGAGGCCTATGTATAGCAGTTAACGTCTTTAGGCTGAAATGATGGTGATGATTCACTCCAAAAACTAGGAAAGAAAATGGCAGTTGAGCGAGGTGATGCAATATTACACGACCAACTATGCTGCGCCAAAGGGAGATCCTCCACGACCAAACTCCCGACACAACAACATTTGGCGCATCCACAGAAATCGTAATAACAAGTCAACACAACTACTCAGACCCGTCCTTCGTACGGCTTTTCTAGACATCATGCCGGGATACGACGAATCGCTTGGAATTATTCATAATTGTTTTAAATTACGAAATAAGTATTATTAATTTTTTTTGGTACTCTTTGTTGTTCAATAAGTTAATTTGTAACCTAATTTTATTTCGGATATCAGCTACCATATTGGGTAAGAGACTATAAATCACAATTTGAAGAATATTTCTAAACATGTGCTTCATTTGTTTCAAAACTTGGCTGTTTTACGATAAAAATGACGCATTGAATAGTGTTGGACTGTCAAAATTAGAGCCATCACTAATAACAGCAATACGGCACACACTAATCCCCTTATTCATAAACGCTGCTTAGAGTTAACTAGTGATTAGCGATTGTTTGAACATACATTTTAGACGTTTGCACATCACTTAACTTTAATCATCGCTTATGAATAAATCCTTTAAACACTGTGGTGTTTATTTATAAAGGATAATTAAAGTTTAGTGACGTTAAAAGGTCAAAAATGTATGGTGATAGAATCGCTAATCACTAGTTAACTTTAAGCAGTGTTTATGAGTAAGGGGGTATGTCTTTTATTAATTACCTTTCAATGTATCCTGGCCCTATTTTGAACAATAAATCTTTGTTATATAATTATCTATTACATTAATTAACATAAAGTTAAAATTGACTTGTTACAATAATTATTGCTCTAAGGTGTCTGTGACTTTATGATTGAAGTCATTGAAATTAATCAAAAACTCATAGCCATCAAACGAAATCATAAATCTAATTGGCTTATTAGATTTGTATTTTTCTTTGATGTCTTCCTGGCTGTAAACAGGCTTCGTAACACTTTTAAGTTGTTCAAGTAAATTCTGTAGGAATAGAAACGGCTAATCATCGAAGTGTCGGGGCAAGGTGTTCAAAAAATTCTAAAGCCTCGATCACCGTTTATTGTTTAGGAAGAGAGTTAGAGCCTTCGTAAATCCACTTTTATACAGCAATAATAAATTTAAATCAGTACCCTAATATCTTTTGTGCCACTCTTTAGTATCGTAACATTTTTTGTCATTACTCTGAAACTCGGGTAAAAGGTCCGGGGTCAGTACGGATAAACTAATTAGAGTACATTGCGGTACCTACATTACGAGCCGGGCTTAGTGGCGTAATGCTCCCCTTTAGTTATCGTTTTTGTTTGCTTTTTAAACACAAAAAAGGAGCGGGGTTCCTCACTGGTATAAAATAAACAGACGTAAAAACCTAGTTCTATTAATATAACAATATAATTTAAAAAAATACAAGGTAACGCATATAAATGTGCATGTCTGTAAACAATTAGCCTTCGAGGCATTCCATATAAAATTCTCCGACAAAACTCGGAGAAGAATTAGAAAACATTCAGCAATTATATAAACATCTCAAGCTTATTTCTCCCTCATTTGTACAGACGAGACTGTGGTTTCGTTCAACAACTCATTACTGCTGGTCGATTCTACAAAAATCTTACTGCGAAAAGTGTGTGTGAGTTTGAGTGAGCTGTCATTGGCGGAATATATACCCCGAGCAGTTTTTTTTTGTATTAAAGTAGTGCTTGATTTCAATCCCGCGAGCGAGGTGCTGCAATGTTAAACCCAACAACACGACCAACGATGTTGCGCAAGAGGGAGATTGATCTGAAGACCCTCCACGACCAAATTTCCAACACAACAACATTTGGTGCATCGTACCCACCACACATCGCAACACAAAGGCTCAGACCCGTCCTCCGGACGGCTTCACCAGACATCATGCCGGAACACGACGAATCGCTTGGCGGCAAGATTTTGTTTTGTAGGTACAACCGAGCCTAATATTATTAGTTGGAATAACAACTCACTCCACATTCACTTCACCTAAGTTTTCACTCTATGATAGTTACAGAATTTGACCGCTGAAACCGTTAAAAAAAACAAAACACCTACTAAACTAGTTTATACCGATAAACTGGTATACTAGGTATTTTAAGTGGCCTGTTCTGCTATTGCATCACCATTACCAAGCGAGTCATAAGAGCAAACCGTGTCTCAAAAGGTGTATCACACTTGAAAATATTATTTGTAAGTTTAATATTAGGTTATACTGACACAAACCTTCCGAAAAGAATAACTAAATAAAAGTAAATAAGAACTACGCGGTCTTAGTCTACTATTACAATAGTGTCAGAGTGGTCGATCAGTGATCTAATAATGATCGATTGTGACATGATTGGTAATCTACTAACAAAATGGCGTCATATCATTGCAGTGGTCAATTTGAACATCAGAAATGATTTTTTAAAAACTACTTCTCAATTTGAACATTCATTAATACGGAGTGAAGTGACTAAAACTCCACTCCATATTAATAAATGTACAAATTGAGTAGTAGTTTAAAAAAAAATCATTTCTACTAACACATTTTATAATAATGGCAATACGGCAATGTCATTCTATCACCATGTCATTACGAGACGACTAACCGATACTTGATCGATCATTATGAATTTAGCAGATTACCAAAATTATGCACAATGATAATGGAATGGTGTTGTAATGACAAATATATAAAAATAGCAAACCAGGACCTCAGTTTTATACCATTAAAAGATGACAGTTATGGAGTACCTTTCTGGAAGTAGTCGTTTGCCCAGAGGGCGTGACTTACGAGACGTAGACGAACATACAACCTACAACTTATAAGTTATGAAAATACCTACATTACTTTGTGAAGTATTTCATCACTACTGCTCGACGGATAACATCGTAAGGACACATGCTTTAGAACTAAACTTTCAAAGACGTGACATCCACTAACCCGCACTGGGCTCGCGGACGGATAAACACCCGCGTCCTGATAAAGAGAGGTACCTGTGTCCCAGGTGCTGGCACGGGGAACATTATAGACTTATTAAGATAGCACAATATTACTCTAAATTAATAAGATTAAATGAGTTTATATGGATGACATCTTCTTCCATTTTCATTCTATTAAGAGCTGATTTTTCCAAAGCCAGATAATATTGAATTCTTGACAGTTTTTCCTTATAAAAACGTAAACTTTATTCTGTAAACAAAATAATAACTGTCGTTAGAAAAATCAGCACTTACTCGAATAAAACAATTGCGTCGGAACGCGCGACGGAACGCGCTGTGAACTCGCTACAGATCAAACTTGCTTCTGTTATTTTGAAATATTTTATCGATTTTATAACCAAATAACCAGGGATGTTCAAGTGTATTTCGAATAAACTTAGTTCTAACTTAATCGTGAAACGTTTAAACTACTCAAAACGTTAAAAACAAATTGAAACAATAAAGGAATTCTGTTTTAAGTGCTTATCATCCTGACTTAAACGCGTGCGCAACGGACTTTAGTGTTTAAATGCGGGGCATAAGTGTTGTAAAGCCGTGCGTTATTTACTAGCGGTGTCAGTGCTACCAACACTGCAGAGAATTCTGACATAATCGTTCCAGATAAGGAAATACAACTAATAAGGTTTCGAACTTTATTTTGTTATATTTGGTACGCGACTGAAGTACTAGCCGCCTAATTGATATTAGCTTTGGATTTCAATCCATTTTCGTTCCATGTGAATTTTTTATCTCTAAGTTTATTGATGTAATTGGTGTTGTACCGTTTTAATTAACTTTAAATAAATGAATACCTCAAATTCTTCAGCTTTTCGTCTAACATCAAGGAACCGCAGTAATACGAAAACAAATGAGAAAAATGCTAAACGAAATCTATGTAATAGCGCAGGTACCTATGCGGTATAATAAAACTGGTTTTACGCCGGCTAAAGCTAGTCACTACGTCACTACGTAGTATATAATAAAAAGTAAAAAAACTAAAACCCAACTACGACAAAAAACGACGCTGAAAAAGTATAAAACAAGATTTTCAGAATACTGAACTGAACAAAGTTGCTAATATAGTTGCAAGTAAATGGACACAGTAGACTCTACCAAGATGCCTTCGTTGTAAATTGGCAATATTCACTATGTAGAGATAAATTTTCATGTTTGGAAAACCGCAGTCACACGTTATCAAAGTGCTACGGTAGGTAGGTATATGTAACGTGTGACTACGCCTTTCCAAACATGAAAATTTATCTCTACATAGTGAATATTGCATACTTCGGAATAGTATTGTAAGACATTATTGTCAATTTACAACGAAGGCATCTTGGTAGAGTCTACTGTGTCCATTTACTTGCAACTACATTAGCAACTTTGTTCAGTTCAGTATTCTGAAAATCTTGTTTTATACTTTTCAGCGTCGTTTTTTGTCGTAGTTGGGTTTTAGTTTTTTTACTTTTTATTATTTGTACTATTTTGGTGTTAAAGTGTATTTGTGGCACATAATATTAACAAAAGTTAAATTGACGAACTAAAAACTAGGTAGTTAACATACGACATCTCTTTTGACTTATGTATCGGCGTATAGTAATATGTAGAGATGTCCTATTTTACTATTTCGTAGCGCTTGGAGCGTAGCGCGTATAGCAACAGTTTCCCCGTATGAAGCTCCCGGTTTTTCGTAGTAGCGACGCACATTTGCGTCGATGGCACCGAATGGGTCATGAATTAGTGGATGAGGCCGTTAGTATAAATAGATTGGATGTTTTTCTAACGGTGGTAGGCCATAACATCGGCTGCCGGCAGAAGTTACCACCCACCAGACAAAGTCGTGCCGCCAAGCGATTCGTCGTGTTCCAGCATGATGTCTGGTGAAGCCGTACGGAGGACGCGTCTGAGCAGTTGTGTTGCGTTGTGTGGCGAGTACGATGCGCCAAATATTGTTATGTCGGGAGTTTGGTCGTGGAGAGTCTCCAGATCAATCTCCCTCTGGCGCAGCATCGTTGGTCGTGTTGGTCTTGGGTTTAACATTGCATCACCTGGCTCAACTGCCGTCATCCTTGCTATTCCTAAGTTTTTTAAGTGAATAGGCTTAATAAACTAGTGCGCTTTGCCATCAACGATTGCGTCACTGCTTACCATCAGGCGGGATTGTAGTCAAACGCTAGTTTATAATTATAAAAAAAAAACATATATTAAGAGGACCTGGGAAGACTTCTTAATCTATCTAATTCTGCTAACGATCGACTGTCATGTGGATTTTCAAGTAATTTATTATGATCCAAGGCACTTATAAATAATCCCTCTAAGATTTTGACACTACTGAGAGCGACATAGGCCTGTCCTTTAGCAAACAATGACTTTCCTAGATCTGTAACTTTTTTTATCTAGAGTACAACCTTGTAATTTATGTACAGTACAACCCCAAGAAAAAATCAGCGGGAGCATTTTACGCTGAATTTGCCCAGAACCCCTCAAGCCGTCAAATTCAGTGAGGCAAGGCTCGATTTTGATAAGTCCATCAATATCTGCTTTTATGGATGCGTCGTCAAATTGTATGAGAACAGCGCTTGGCTGTTCTCCTGTTCCAACTGATCGCGCCGAAGAGCAGCCCATTCGAAGGCCTTCACCACTCCCATCGCTCCGTTTACCAAACCCTGGTTTACATTCAAATTTCTACGAAGCATTACTAGGGATTATGTACAAACATAAAGTACTCGTAAAGCTCTTTCAGATGATACCAAATACGGTATATTTATTTTAATTTTATATTAACATAGAACTTTTTGTCCGCTAGAGGGCGTAATACTAAATTTGGTGACAAGCTTTATAGCTCGTAACCAACAGAATATCAAGGCCCTTCTAATGGTTCTGCAGTGGTCTTATTCTGATAAGTAGTAAAGAAGCTATCTATGAACGAAAAGATGTGAATTATATGCAATCAGCCGATGAATACAGGTAAAGTCACAAGCAAATGCTAGTAATATATATATATATTCAAAATGTACAAGTAAAGCCCTTTTAAATGATATCAAACACGGCATATTTATCTTAACTTTATTTTTTTTACTCTGTATATTTTGTCCGCTAGAGGGCGCCACATTAGATTTTGTGAAACTCCATATAGCCTATAACCAGCAGACAATTAAGACGCTTCTAATGATATATCATTTATCGAATTCGAATAAGTAGTTTAGAAGTTACGAGGGAACAGATGAACATACATACATACATACATACATACATACATACATACATACATACATACATACATACATACATACATACATACATAGCCTGTCAAAATCATAACCCTCCTTTTGCATTGCCGTAGTCGGGTAAAAACAAACTCGCTTTCTCTTTCCCTATGTCCTGTATGAATAAATCTTTGAAACTACGCAACGGATTGATACGGTTTTTTTTAATAGAAAAGATTAAGAGGAAGGTTTATGTGTATAATGACATCCATTAAATAGTGGAGGAATACTATTATTTTTGAGGTTTCTAATGTGATGTCGTAAATAATTATTATTTCCTCGTTTGCAGTGACACGCAGGCTGAACCCTACGAGATTTATCAAAACATTGTACCAAATATTGTACACATTGAAAAAGTCAACTGGTCCGCAATGGTATATATGTCTATCTCCTATATGTATCCTCCTGTACACACTACTTCACCCAAAATAAAATTTTTTGTCATTTACTTTTTAAAACAAATAATGGTTAATTTTCGAAGGGATTTTAACCAATACAGCATTAATCATTATCTAATTTAATACCATAAATACGTTTTTGATTAAATATAGATCTATATCGCCCGTTGCAGCACATGATTTGAATGAATATTTTCGAAGATATTACAGATTTAAATAAAGGGTGGTGACAGACAGACAGACAGACAGACAGACAGACAGACAGACGGACAACAAAGTGATCCTATAAGGGTTCCGTTTTTTCCTTTTGAGGTACGGAACCCTAAAAATACGGGGCATTGCGTTTGCGCCGGTACCGACCGGCCTGGGCGGCGGAACCGGCGGGCCGCTATGTTTTTTACACAACGTTCACAGTTTTTCTGTACTTTATGAAGTATCAGCATTGTACCCGTGTGAAGCCGGGGCAGGTCGCTAGTTTAAGTATAAAATCTACAAGAGAAATACCACGAACTGAATACAGGTGTCAGAATACTAGGAGGAAGTATCTGCAGAATATACATATTTAACGTTTATTTCACGGGTGAAAGAAACAAGGAGCTGAGACATACAGAATATTTTTGTCACTTTCCTGACATCATTTGTGTTCCGCGAGGGAAAATCATTAGAGATATCGAGATAGTTATGGCACAGAAAAGGGGAATAAAGAAACAGACGACTGATTTTTGATTGGCATCTTTGGTTGAAAATTGGGCCTCAATATCTATAGATACATTTATTATACTGCATACACAATAAAACTCCAACTTTTGATTCGCATACAAATGAAGGTTTCGAAATCGGCGACTCCTACATAGTTATCGGATCACATATCCACAGTTTGCAGGTATTCCAAGTATTTAAAGAAACCTTAAATCATAATCTAACCTTCTTTCTTTTTTGACTTCGCACAGTTTGTGCATTTAGCCAAAGTCACGTAATGAATTATTCATGTCGAAAAAGACGGTCGCGTGAACCGTCTTACGAGGGAGGTTTTGAGCCAAAGTCAGGATGTGGCCACTATGCTGCGATATTTCACTGTTCTTTATGAATTATTTACTGAATGCACTTTTTACTACATGAATTACGCACTTTTATTTAGTAAACAACACTATAAATAATTTTAAAGTTCCAATGAAAAATGAGCGTGACACTCAGCTTGACTTTCCCGCCAAAACCAGGCTCACCTGCAGATAATTGCGTAAGCAGTGGCTTTTGTTTTGACAGTCTAACACCATTCATTGCGTTGTTTACGTTGTTGGAGAGACAACTTTTTTTTACACATCCAGTAATAGATTAAGAACACCCTTCAAAATGATACAGATTGTGATTGATCGTTTGTTACGCATTCATGGTACTAATATGCCACAGAAATTGTGAATTATTCGCGGAGAATATGAAAAAGTGACTTTTGTCATGGTGGCTGCATTGATACAATTTCGTCTAAGATCTTATTTATCTTTTTTTTTTGTAAATCTTCCCACTGCTGGGCATATGCCTGCATATAACTACTACTAACATGCATATAATTTAGAAAAGTTACATTGGTACTTGCCTGACCTGAAATCGAACCCGCACACTCATACTTGAGAGGCTGGTGTTTTAACCACTATCTAGGTCACCACGACTTTTTTTACACATATTACAGATATACAGTAAACTTACTGAGGCTTATTGCAAGTTAAAATAATATCCTGAATAGACAGCTTTCTTGTGGTTCCATGAAGTAATGATAGAAATATAATTTATAAAATAAAAATAAAAAGAAACATCTTATCTACAAATTATTTTACAAATTTATATTAATAAAATGAATCAGTAAAAGGTTTTATCAACATTTTATTTGACACGCTACGTGACTTGATACCTAAAAATACCTTTTTATATTTGTTTAAGCATACGAATATAATTTTGCGAAGGCTTGAGGAAAGCTGTGGTTATAAAATTTTACGTTATATCTTCATGGTGTCGAATAACAAAAGTATAAATGTGGCAAGAATAGCACTTATATTTTATATATGTATTATATAATGTAATAAAAATCCTGTGATAAGCAACACTGCTGAAAACTGAATTAGGTACTTAAATTATAATCAAATCAAATCACATCATTTATTTCAAATAAACCAGTTACAGGCACTTTTGAATTGTCAGAAGGTCAGTCAGTCAATAAGATGAAGCTAGTCGCCCATTCCAAAGAGTAGGTACCTATGGAGAAGAACGGGCAAGAAACTCCATGGACACTCTTTTAAATTTTCAAGCTATTATTACAAATATTTGATTACATCATTCATGTTGAAATCAACCGTGTGAGAACGATGCAGAAATATATTGTACGCTGAGAGCGTCCATTATGGAAAACACACAAAAATCAATTCAGAAATTAAAATACGCCTTGGCAGCTAAAAGATGAGTCCCCTCTGACGGCGTCCGTTCACGAACATGACGTATGGATCAGCATCATTCAGCTCAACCATATCAAATCAAAATTATTTATTTCAAATTAACCAACAGTTGGTTACCGGGCGGCGAGCTGCCCACTGTTCACCGTCCGCAAGTCCGCGCCTACGGTGGCCGGGAGTCTGATGTTATCTCCCGACCAGGACGTGAGAGAAGAAGCGTGACAGCGCTGGATTTCCGCTCCCTCAGGCGCTCCGTCTCCTCCTTAGCTAGCATCACTACTTCTCAGGAGGTGACGGCTTGCAATGCACTCTCGCTCCGGACCATGGCCTGGACCAGGGTCGGACGAGAGAGATCACCGCCGATCGCCGCCACGAGGACGCGGCGGTGCTCTAACCAAGCCGGGCAGACCTCCATCGTATGCTTCAACGTGTCCTCAGGGCGATCCACACAGTTGTGACACCCTGGCGTTTCCTGTCGCCTTATACGGAACAGGAACCTCCAGGAACAGCCGTGTCCGGTGAGGACCTGCGACAGGCGGAAAGTGATGGCGCCGTGGCGCCTTTCTAGCCACTCCTCGAAGAGGGGACTTACCGCCGCTATTGTGGCGTGCCAATCGCACTCTCCATGTCGCTATGAGATCCCGCCGGAGCTCTGTCTGCCGTGCTGCGATTTCTCACGGCAGTGGAGTTATGTCCCGGCGTTTTGCCTCCTCTCGCTACTCCCACATGTGAGCGAAGGCTTTGGTCTCCAGATCCCATGGCGGTAATCCGGCAAGGAGGCTCGCCACCTCATCGTTGATTTCCAAATGCCCTCATTTGGGGAGACTTTATTGAACAACGAGGATTTAATCCGACATTTAAGGTATTTATATTGATTGAAACCTTTATGATTATCACTCATATTGATTTTAGTATTACGGGACTTAATGACGTGTAATTTACATTAAGTCCCCGTAATACTAAACTTAATTTTAAAGGTATGACAAATAAAGAATCATTGAATAATTATATATTTTTTTAATTTACAATTATCTTAATTTAAAAAGGAAGAACTGTGATCATATGACATTGTCTTTAAGGCGGAACAAAATTCGCCGAGTCAGCTAGTCAAGTATATAACTTACTGAGCTAATCATTTTATTTTAATACCTCTAGAATTTTTTCCGTATCTATGTAACTGAGGATCTGGTCAGATTCAGTTAGCCTTACAAAACATTTAATTAAGCTTTCACTGTATATCTTTAGCAGTTTGCTATATAAATATGGCCCGAGAAATAAATAAAATCTGTTAGTAAAAGCATGTTTCGTCCGAGAGTTAGTATTGCAAACTAAATCCTTTCTTCTCTTGCCAGAAGGTATAGAGCTATAACCAGTATCAGCGTGCTGGAGTAGTACTATAAGTACTATATTCAAAATATATAACTGGCGTACTGTTAGCATTTTGCATTCACTGTAAAGCTGGTGGGTCGGAAATCTGAAAGGACGAAAGCTAGCGACCTTCAGGATTGCTCTTTGTGCACGTTCTAAAGGCAAAGTATAGTTTTAGGGGCATCACCCCAGGAGTAAATACAATAGGTTAGAATGGACTGACACAAAGATATTTACTACAGCTGGCCAAAGTCATATACACCTGCCGAATTAAAGTGAAGTATGTTATGTTGCGCAAATTTTTACAAACGTATATTAATATACGTACTCTAGTACATTATAAGTCAACATGTTTACGAAAGTTAAGATTATCATCAATAGCGCATATCAGACAGCAAACACGACGCCGATGATCCGTGTACAAGTGTTTTAGTAGTTATGTTATATGTATTTATAGTATTTTTAAGTTTTAATAGTATAGTATTGAATTTGTTGTGATATTTTTATATATTAGTTTACAAGTATTTTTATGTTATAGTTTGTATTGTATTTTCTATGGACCCTCGTGGTTTGAATTAAATAAATTAAATTAAAATAAATTAAATTAATAGGGGTGTTTCTTGGGTAAAAAAAAAATGATTCTGTTTAGTCCGTCATTCAGATTATAGAAAAATATTGGATACGTATATTTTGTTTTATCAAATTCCATAAAAATTGACAAATATAAAAGGCATCAAAGATCAGGAGTGGTGGCTGGTGACGTCACTGGTCGCTAAAAAGTGTAGCGTGCAGTGACGTCACACGAGTTTTCAACGCGTTGTGTCGTCTTCATTTTTTGTTTATATGAAACAAGAAAAAATACGTGTCTAGTATTTTTTGGAAATCTGACTGACGGACTAATTAGTTTTTTTTAGTCAAATACCCACCCTATTATGACACCTAGATATTTTTTTTTATATGGTCAATTTTTTGCAATGTACGGCAAGCGCATGCTGTATCAGCGGACATACTCATATGACAATTGTGAGCATACATGTTTAGGTTAGTAGTGCATATGTCAGTATTTCTCATAGTGATCAACATGTAATTGTTTTTATCTGAATTTAATGTCAGTAGATTATTATGAAGCCAATTAGACACTATGTTGAAACCATTTTGTGTTAGTGCATAACCTCATCTTTCGATTTACCTGATAACACGAGAGCTGTGTGAGCTGTGTCATCAGCATAGGACATAATGACACAACAAGCTGCCTAATTCGTTTATATAGATTAAGAAAAGGGTACGGCCCAAAATACTACCTAGAGGGATTCCAAAACCACTATTTTTTAGGTCAGAACTTTTGTGCTGACCAATTTTCACACACTGGTGACGATCACTAAGACAGTCTGAAAGTAATTTTAATTGATTTCCTCTTATCCCAATTTTTCCAGTTTGTGCAATAACATGGAACAAGAAATGGTGTCAAATGCTTCGGCAAGGTCTAAGAAGATCCCGATTGTGAACAGTGCCTAGATTAGAACAAATGAGATATGTCAATTTATGAACTGCTTCGTTTGTTGATCTTTTTGGCCTAAACCCAAATTGATAATCAGAGAGTAAATTGTTCTTTTCAAGATAATTAATTAATCTAGTGTTTATGATTTTTCCAAAATCTTTGAAAGGCCTGTTAATACTGCAATGGGTCTATAATTAGTGACACTATTTTTGTCCCTGCCTTAAAAAAACTGAACTTAAGATAGCTTTTTTTAAATAAATTCGGAAATATTCCTTTATTTAGGCTTATGTTGAAGATGTGTGTTAGTGGCGGTGCAATAAGGTGTTTGTATCTTTTTAGTATGTTATTGGGGACGTTATTCCACCCAAAAGCACAAACGTCTTTTAGCCCATCTATTAAACATAACACTTCCTGGGCGTCTGTTTTAATAATATAAAAGAGCCCAGAGTGTTAGAACCTATAAGTAACCCTTGTTTATTTTTCATGATATCTTTTTTTTAGAACTAATAAACTAGCGCTTGACCGCAATCCCGCCTGAGGGTATGTAGTGACGCAATCGTTGATGGTAAAGCGCACTAGTTTATTAAGAGCCTATTCACTCTAGCCTTGAAGACACTCAAATTGTAGTCCGACGGAAATACCGCCGCTGGCAAATTGTTCCAGTCCCGCGATGTACGCGGTATAAAGGAGGAGGCGAAATGCTTCGTCCGGATCGTAGTGGTGTTAACAACGTAAGGGACGTAATATTTCAGTGTAGGTAAGGGTTAACATATAAAAAGCAAATGTAATTCTGTACCAAGAGGTTATAATATGTAAATCTTAACACATATTCTGCTTCAACATTTGAATATAATTAAATTTTCTCTTAGTAAGTTGTCAGTCATGCCCTAAAGCTCTGCTGTTCGTGATGTCATGTCAAAAACACGTTTGGATGTGTTAAGTTAATTAACTTACAAGTGACTATGTCAAATACCTGCTTTCGTAAAGGGGAAAATATGTAGTATTTTATTTTGCTATTAATCTCGCGATAAAATATATTACCTTGTCGCTGTAGTTTTTGTTGAAACGTTAAAATATTTCCAATTATATCTTTTTATGTTTAGTCTGGAATGTTCAGATAACCATACGTTTTGGCATCGCAGATAACAACATAATATCTACTGATGTTCATTTGTTACTTTTCTTTCAAGATACTCTGTACTAACTTTTCAACGTTTTCCTTTTCAACAAGGCCTCTAGTTTCGTCTAACATCCAATTTCGTTTGATCGATCTCTTGGCTCCGACAGTAACCCTTTATCATTTTAATACTTGTTTTAATTAACATTTTGGTTAGTCTGTTCATTTTAATTAAAATGAATATTTATAACACTACCTACAGAGTTGATGTAAGGTATTATTTTAACATAGCTGTTTAACAATTAATTATCACGTGCGTACGTGAGCAAACATATGAAACACTAAGTATAGTATTACTTTCAATGCGTCAATGTTTGCTACAGTTTTACTGTGACCTGATTTCCTAAAGTTGATAATTTAATTTAGCGATAAATATGTAGTAGCGACGGCGAGTGAAGTTAAAAGCTTATATCATTTTCAGGGATAAATATTGAAGTAAGTAACTAGTGTTGACGAAATTTCATATGTATTGTAAGTTGCAAACGATTAACGCCAAAACACTGGTACATTTATAATAGAATGGAATACTCTTTATTACGTAGGTACACCATATAGATTACAGAACATAAATATAATTTTACAAAGAGTTACACAATGGGCGGTCTTATCGCTAAAAGCGATCTTTTACAGACAACCTTTGGATAGAATACTAAGGTGAAGGAGAGAGAAATAATGTTGGTAGTCTATAGTGTACTATTTATATAGATTATACAATAAATATCTACGTTAAGTGTAGCTACTAGTTTAAATAAATAAAAAATATACATCTAATTAATGAATTTTATACTAGAGCAAATAAAATATAATGATATGTTTAAAGAAAGAGGAAATAAGAATTTAAACATCTTTTAATATATATTTGTACAAAATTTTCAATATTTTCCTTTTCAACAAGTTCTCTAGTTTTGTCTAATATACAATTTCGTTTTGATTGATCTCTTGGCTCCGATAGTAACCCTTTAACATTTTAATATTTGTCTTAATAAACATTTTTATGTTAAAATTTTCAGGTGTGTTTAATTTAGTGTTTAATTATTACTGACATGTTGCCGCGTGAGGGAAGCGTAGTTACGACTAAATGAAATCATTGAGTTTATTATGCAAAGTGCATTTGGCTGTAGGCATCATTATTGGCTCGTACGTAATATGTACATATATAATTATACAGCTCTGTCGGTCTATAGTAATACTCCGAATTTATAAAAGCAAAATGTAGTTGAATATACGCCGCGCAGTCACAATCAAAGCTAGTGCCGCTGGAGAATAATTCAATGCTTTTCCTATATTTCAAACTATGCTCAAATGATTTCCAAGAATGAATATTTATTTGGGAATATATATTGGTGTGAAATGTACCTACGTTTCACACCAATAATAAATATACATATACGTATTTCTAAAATATTTGCAAGCTTTTGCGTTGTAGCTTGTCGTATATATTATATAGGTACCTAGAAAGGAAACTGGTAAGAACTTGCTTTTTATGTTTGTGTTATCACTAAGCTTAAACGTTTTATTTTTTATTTTACGTACATACTAACATTGGTAATAGTGGAATATGCATGGAGACTATATTTTCATAATATGCAACTCGGATTTATTTCTATAATAATATCGTTAGTCTAATTTTAAAATTAAGAGTATTTTGGTACGATTTTAATGATCATTTAAAAGCTACAGTTCCTTTAATATCTCGTGTGTTATGACACTTTGGGGCTTTCATGTCTCCATTGCTGAAACACAGGACTTCTTTCGGTGAGAGGGAGTGGGCCATTATCAACCACGCGGATACTGTGCGGGTATGGGTAACCCATAAAAACAATGCTAACCTCATTGTTTCAATATATTCTTTATACCTACCACAAAATATCAGGATAAGGTATACCACATACTTTAAACATTTTGATAAATTTTCTATTAAAACGTTTTGTTGCTATATGTACACTGAGAGCGATGGGCTGTCCAATACACATTGACTTCCAAAGTCACTTCAGATTTTTCCGCTTCAGCTAACATGCAATACATTCGTATACTCTACCGAAAGTAATTATTATCCCTAGAATACTTACATTAAGTACGATGATGAAGAAGTCCAGAGTAAACAGGAACGAAGTAATCGGATTGAAGTTCAGCTGAAACAAACAAATGGATTAAAATTAGCTTTTTAGTAAAACAACATAACATGGATTGAATAACTCCTACACAAGCAGGAATCTCTATCATCTAACCTTTTCCCAACTATATTGGGGTCAGTTTCTTGTCTGACCGGATTTAGCAAAATTATAGTATCTTACATGGAGCTGCCTATCTCCACCTATCCCAACCTAGTTACTAGGTAACACGATATCCCTTGGTAAGGCTGGTGGTCAGGCCCTGGTTGGGAGACAACTTCCAACTCCCGGCCACCGTAGGCACGGCCTTGCGGGCAACTCGCTGCTCGGTGAGGACCAGGCCCGGTTTGACACGTGTCTCAAAGAGATGTCAGCACATCGTGACGGCGTCCACGAAGAACGATGCGTCCTGGGTCAGGGTTCTCGCTAGACAAAGGCCTCCCCTAAGGCTTTACGCGATGACCGGTCTTGTGCTGCCCGCATCCATCGGCTTCCCCCGACCTGCACTAGGTCATCGGTCCACCTTGTTGGGGAGTCCCTACGCTGCGTTTTCCGGTACGTAGCTGCCACTCCAGAACCTTACTGTCCCATCGGCCATCGGTTTTACGAGCAACGTGCCCTGCACACTGCCACTTAATTTTAGCGACACGAAGAGCTATGCGGTGACTTTGGTTCTTCTGCGGATCTCCTCATTCCTGATTCGATCACGCAGAGAAACTCCAAGCATTGCTCAGGGATGCGGGTTGGTTAAAAAAGAAACCATGGCCCTGACTCATAGGCAAGTGAAGGAACAGTCAGTAAAAGTCCGACACGCCCTTCCGCTCCGTCCAGAGCGGGAGAGGTCATTTGCTGATTTCACATCCCAACAAAAAAAGAAAAAAGGCCGAAGGTCAGGCCCTCGGACCTCTGACGACCCGTAACCACTGTCAAATATGAACAAACAAATCTTGAACTGACAAATAACACCCAGGACCAACTGGTTATTCTGCTTTCCGAGGCAAATCAGGAATATGTGCAATTTTATTCCATTAAATTATTGAACTTGCTACTGTTAGTGAATTTCAAAGATCTATTTTCATATTTTAGCAAATTGGACCATGTATTCTGTAGCAGTGAATACAGGTAAACTGGATGAAATAATGTTCATTACAGTTCTAGTTTTGCACCTAAACAGTAATATCAATTATTATATTTTGCTTTGTATGTAAATTTCAACTAAATTATAAATAAAACCTTTCTAGATTATCGAAATTATTAAAATACATTGATTATAAATGTTCTTAATGACTACAATTGTTTACGAAGGTGGGCGCTGATACTTATAATTATAAAATATAAATATCTTAGCTAAGGTATTGGCTGCAACTACAACTTTATTTACCTTGGGCCTATTTTAATTACAAACCAAATATTTCATTTTTATTTACTGTAAGGAGCAAAATTTTCTTTTTATGATTTCAGAGTCTTTTCTTGCTTCCACGCCATTGTCTGAAGCGCGTCTCTGGTGCGGCGAGTGCGGGGGAGCGCACACAACTTGAAGGCCGCGCTTCCGGCAAGGCTTGATTGCTCCATCATCTCTCACTATTGTAAGCGGCATGTGGTTGGATGATGTGACTTAATTGTCAATGTTATTATGTTAATTATTATTGCAGTATGTATGACTTTTTGATTTAATTTCGTAATAATTGTAATATTATATATATGACGGCGCGTGACTGGTTAATCTTGAATATTGTGATCTGTTTTATCGTATCAGTATCAATTGACCGTAAATTATAATTTTTATTAAGAGCGGGTAACACCATGGAGCGAATGGTAACACCGACTGGAGTTGCATTTGACATAGCGATCGACAGTTGGCGCTGGACATTCTTTGCTCAAGCTTCGATAGAGTGGGTTGGTCATACTGAAACTCAGTGGCTCTTATCTGTTTTAATCTGAGATTGTCATTGTAATCCCTTAATATTAAAGTGATCTAAATGTCTGTACAGTTAAAATAATAAGAATCGAACATCACACTATAGTTATTGTTCAAGGTTTTCTCGAAATACCACCCACGATGGATGCTCATGCGGATGAGAAGAAACCTCAACTATCCGGAACTTCGGCCCCGCCTTCCTGACGGTCTTCCCCGTCATATGTTTTTTTATGAATGTATTGATTTTCTTAATTGAGTGTTGTACAAGTAAAGTGACTATGTGTGTTTTCTTTGTTACTCGAAATAAATTTATTTGATTTATTGATTGATAGGCGTAACCAGGCTAATCTTTGATTTCAGATCAATAAAATCGAGTATCAGATTATAACAAAAGATTTTTAAAATTATGATTCTCAACATGCGTTGTTTGCGTCTCTATGGATATTTTAATGCGTACCTTTTAGTATACAATCAATTATGAAATGATTGAATATGCTCTGAGCATATTTCATCAATCAAATCATGCGTAACGTGCAGCGAGATAATTAAACGTACCGGAGCTCTGAATGTTCAATAAATTTAATCAAAACAGGGTCCTATTTAGTGCTACAATTTGTTCTATCATGAATTATTATGTATTAGGTGAGAATTACCCATTCCACTTTGGTAGAATAGTTGTAGTTAGGAGTTATGCAAAAACGTAGTTCTCATAGGGTACATGTCTGGACTCAATATGTAATCAAGAAAAAAAAAATAGAACGTTGTCTATAACAGGAACTTCTCCTGTACGGTGGGTGCGTTTGTAATCATTTAGACCCACATACACAAACAGCCAGATCCGGAACAACTATTTATAGACCATACATCTGTATATTTGTTTCGTGCGGAAATCCGCGATGTACAGCGCAGCAGTCGGTCGGTTTGTCATGCCTCAACCACTGCACACGCTGGCTGAGGCATCACAAACCGTGTCCTCAGATTATAAAGATATCCTACAAGTTACTACATGTTGATCAGAACTGCTAATGGGCCTTTAAGCAGATTCATTTCATTTTTTAATTTCATAATATTTTACTCACATTTTTAATATTTAGAAAGTCTTATAACCTTTCGAAATATTAAAAATTACTACATTATATGGATATTTATGCAGGATTTGATTCTACTGAATAGGTGCAGCCAGGACGAAAGAAAATACATTTATTTAACACAGGTTAAAAGTCGACGGGTTACATTTGACATTGTTGTCACAATGTCAGTATGTAATTAAGCCATAGAAATGTAGACCTTGTCGGTTTAATACGAGTAAGTTACATTCAACCTTACGAAATGCAATTACCTGCTCGGTTCACAATACAACACGTTGTTATTGCTAAGCTCTGTCAAACTTGGTCTTTCCTTTTAGCTCAAACGGTATGCAGAAGTTTGAAACGGCGTTGGACGGGACATTTGATGAGAAAAATGAACCTTGTTCTTCAAAGAAAGCGAAAGTAGTGGAGGAAGACAGTAGCGATAAGAAGATGATGTTAGGAATAGGGCAGGAACAGAATGGTCACGAATTTGGGAAAGTGATGGGCCCAGAATGCAAAGGTCAGAAACAAACGAAACGAAAGCTAAAGCTTAATTAATATTTAAGGGAGACCAAACAAATTCCCAAAATATGATTTTATCATCATCATCATCAACCTTTTTATCGTTGCACTGCTGAGCACAGGTCTCCTCTCATACAGAGAGGGATTGAACGTAATCACCATGCTTATACAATGCGGGCTGTCGATTTCAGTCCAGGTTTCCTCAAGACATTTTCATTTAGGTACCTTTTAATCAGTCATTGGTGTCCAAGATATAGGTACTTAGAACGAAAATGATTTAGCTGAAGTTTATTACTTTTCTTACCTATGTTTTTATCTTTCGAATACTTATTTACTTATTTGTTTAATAAGTTAATAACAAATAGGAAAAAAGGTTTATTTTATTTTTTATTAGCTGGGTGCTTCCGGATCTACAAAACATTCTAACTTGTAATAATAAACATGTGATGAGTTTCCCACAAAAATCCGAGAATTTTAATATCAAATATTTTATTTGTCTTTGAAAGAGACTGCTATAGGTACTAGTCGAATGACGGGGAAGATGTTCTTCAAAGCCTTTTTCCTAAACCTCAATATTTACGGTTGGGCAGCTCAACGTATTTTATAAGATGTTCAAGGTACGGACGACAGAAAGTCAAGCTACCCGAAATTGTCAGATTTTCCAATCAACCTTGAGCCTTAATATTTCAGGGATAAAAAAAAAGAAAATCAAATAAGGTAATCTGACAGATTGTAGTAGCTTGATGTGCTGTCGTCTGTACAATATATTTGCCGATAAAAATATTCTAAAAGATACCGCCAACGAAACGCCGCAAATAAAAAAACTCGTACAAATTCTGAAAAATAAATAGAAGCAATAAAACATGCTCGTAGGCAGTGAACAATTTATTTGCACCGAAAGCGGAGCGGTGTCAGTGAGGAAGTAAATTTGTAGGCACGGCGCGGCGTATCTTATCTCGCATAGCGTCATCTAGACCTGAAGCCCGGCAGAGTACGCCGCGTACTTCGATACCAAATACTACGCCAATTGGTCTGAATTTTTGTTTATTTAATTGTATTAAAAAACACCACCTTAATGTTATAGCATTTTTCAGATAGTGGTATCAAAAAGGGCTTGGTGATTCATTATCACATAATCTTTTGTATAGTTACACAAAAAAATAGAAATAAAAAACATAAAAAATGGTATATGCTATAATAGTAAATGATTTACCGTACAAAGCATGAATTAATCAAAATGAATAGCTAATGTATATGCGAAAAAAGTAAAAAAAAAATTATTTATAGAAAAATAACTTCGCTTGCTACAAACTAAAGTTCAATATAGGCTGCAAGTAAAAAAAAAAGTTTTTTTCAATATTGCTAGTCACTCCAAAACTAACTTAACTGCTATTGTAATAAAGTTGTTATTTGTTAAACTCGAAATAACTTCGATTGACAACATAAATTTGAATAGACCTTAGGTTCTCTTGATCATCAGACTGTATTCACAATGCGATTCAGTAACCATTTCCCGTAATCATTTCACCGTGAAAATTTAGGTGAGCGTGGAGTGAGTTGTCAGTGTCATTCCACCGTATACCAGAGATTGAAATGAATTGAATAATAATTTTATGCTGATTCTATTGCTCAGCTTATAAAACATTATTTCTTGTTATGCGAAACCCGAAACTCGTGTCCAGTATTTTTAAGTAAAGAATTAATGTACAAAATTTCAAAAATATATCATGAAAAACCACCAAGTTATGAGCTTGGTATCCTACTTGGCTGTCCCAATAATATGGTCCACGTTCCCGTCGGGCGAGCTAGGGGTGCATTAACCTCTGGCGTCACTTGTTGCGCGGACGATGATCTACCGTAAGTTACGTTTCGCGCTCGATTACCACACTGCAACAATTTCTAAATGTTTTTGGGAAAAAATATAACATGGCATAAAAATTATTGGAATCGATTCAGTTGCTTATTCTGAACAAACTATATTTAGGTTTCACATAGACAAAAAATAACGTTGTATAATATCTAAGTTAGTATTTAAAAAATAAAATAGTGAAACGTAAAAAGTGAATAAAAAAGTGTAAATACCCATCGCCATTGTCCAGTGCTTTTATTAACCAATGTCTATTCAAATTGATAAGATAACCTAGCGTGTCAATTTATCGAGTGCTAACATTGTATCTACCTGTCTGTCAAACCACTGAATTGAATCCTATGTAGTTGGTGCGGCGTGATTATTTCACCCGATTCATGACGTTTCGTTTGTGCACGTTAGGTAGATACTGTTATTATCATATTGGAAATGTGTTTATACTTTATTTAAGAAGAATACATCATTTAAGCCGAACGTCTACCGCCGGCTAAATTAAGTTAGTTTAGCTTAGCTCGCATAGTTGAGCCAGTTTTTCATACATACCTGTGCGTCCACCGCAAACTATGCCAGCTAAGCTACGTGAAATGCCCCAGCTAAGTAGACCTAACTTAGTTGTGCGGCCGATCCGTAACTAACTGAGCTAAACTAAGCGCCTCACACCCCCTTGACTTACCTCTCTGACGCCTGTCGATACTGTTGTTCGAACGTGTTTGTACAGTGAGCGTTCGTGCGCTTATTTATTGGTGGACGGACAAAGTAGTTCTAGTTTAGTTAAGATTAGTTCACTGAGTTTAGTTTTCATTTAGTTTAGCCGGTGGTGGACGTTCGGCTTTAGTTAAATTAAATAAATATTTATTTAATTTATTACACTTATTGGGCTATAAGCGTAAATATTTTATTCCAGATGGGCTGGGCCAGAACATTGTACACTTAATGCTAGGTATAGTTACGCTATGGTTAACTGTTTTTAATGTTAATTTCCTACATTTTGGCCTAGTTTTTATACAGATTCAATTTAACTCGGCCAAGGAGTGCAACACAACTATTATTAAAATATGGTGGTCAGTAATAAGCGAAATAAGATTTTGACAGTGACATTTGATTGACGTGTCATGTATCTAAGGCTATCGTATCTATATTACCTACCATATGACTTCGAAAAAAAACAAAACATGAATTCCGAACATACGGTCTATTAAATAAACACAATCAACTCAAAGCAACACTCGACACGAACATAACGGGAAAATAGAACTGTCAAAGTCGCCAATCAAACGTCATAACCATTGTTATGGCTACCCTAATAAAGGGTTATCTCACTAAAAAACGTTTCAAATAATTAATTATATATATTTGTATTTTTATTCAAATTAATTTAGTAGTATTTTTATGAAAATCTTTTATTTTTTTTCCTTTTTATCTATATAGCGTACATAGTGGTGGCCCAAAATGAAACATATCCTTTATTCTGGATTTCATTTTCGGTACTTTGAGAGTTTGCTACAGAACGCCCACTATTCAGTTTTTGGTAGGCTTAGCAAAACAATGTGGGTGACTTTGTGGATACCGGGCTTAGAATAGTACCATTCCATATCCTCTCGTGGGTGTCATAAGAGGCGACTAAGGGAACTCTCACCAGGGAAGCGCTTCTCTTATGGAATAACAAATTACTGCGATCCCCATCGCGCCTGCCTAGCGTGGGGATTATGGCAAACCCACCCAATGAGGAAAACCTTAGGGGAGGCCTTTGTCCAGCAGTGGACCTCTATAAGCTGAAGAAGAAGGCTTAGCAAAATTTTTGTTTGGGAATTTTTACAAATTAATTATATTATTATTGGGTATTCCATAATCACATCACGCCTATATTTTCCCACATATTCTAGTTGTGTTTTGTTTCTAGTCTAGTTTATACTAAGGGGTGGGCTGTAATGTCTTCCATTTTTGGGTAGATGCAACTTCGAAAAAGAGGTGTCCCGTCGAATCCTTCTCAGCCGGGCAGCGTTCGGAAGCTACACTACGTCTTCTCGTCGTCTAAGATACCAGTGTCTCAAAACTAAAGTCTTTGACCAGTATGTGTTGCCAGTGAATTGAAAGCTGGTCGCTCACAATGGGCCTTATACGAATACCGAATATGTTTTTCATACATTTTTTTTGTCTATTAAGACAACATTTTAATAACTCAATTTTAATAACAATTAATAGAATTGGCAGAAAGTTTTATTCAGATCACGATTAAAATTATAAATGTTTGCTTCGTCATTCCATAGTAGTGAAAAAAACACTCACTCCACGCAAGTTATCAAGGTGAGATTTGTATAGAATTTACCAGTGGGGATACAAAACAAATGTTTCCCATTTAGTCATCCAATACAGTATTTACTCGAGCAGCGTCAGCCCTAAACCTAGACCCAAGTGTCTATGTCATTCAGGTTTTGGCTTTATGTTACGGCCTTGCTGGTCGTATTTGGATACCCACTTACCTTCTCAACTTTGTTCCTTTACACTTGGCTTAACGAACTGAGCTAACGAGCAAGACTAATTGCGTCATTAATAACTTCGTAATGAATTTATACAAAAGTAAAGATATTTTAAATATAACGTTTACATTGCAGGGATAAAGACCTCCGGTGTGTGACAGGGCTGGGCCGTAATGTCTTCGATGTTTGGTTTTCAAAATCAAAATCAAAACTCATTTATTCAAACTAGGCTGAGAAACAGCACTTTTTGACTGTCAATATTACATAAGACAGTCCCCCAAAACGCCCACGCAAAGGAGAAGTGGCGGAAGAAACTCCCCAGCAGCACAGCTGTCTGTTCATTTAGAAAAACACAATAGTTTATACAATACTATGTAGGTACAGTAATACAAGAGAAAATAAAGAAAATATATATATATATATATATACACGAGTATATATATATATATATATATATGCCAGCTAGCCACGCCAAAATATCAGAAAAAAAAAAAGAAAATTAGATCATGCTGGGTATCCTCACTCTATTTTCTTTCACAGTTTTCTTCTTTCGTTCTTCACAGAGTTCAGAGTCCCGCTGGGTTCTAACCAATAACCTACAACTCGTAAGTACTACTGATACTATAACATTACCATTTTAAAAACTTCTTCGAGACATTTCTCCATATTTTATACACCCTGGAATTTTAGGCGTCTTACAAAAATAACTAAAAACACTTTATCTATCCAATGACTAATAAACATTTGTAAGAAATAAAATCGACTTCTGAGTTATTTAGGACGTGTGCCGGGTCCACTAGTCTAATACACTCATTTTTACCAAAAAACGACCGGTTTTGTTTTACATTCATCTTTAAAAAAATACAATACAAACAAGGTTTCAATCGTTTGTACACGTTACTGGCTGGTTTTAAAAATGCCGTGGTATTTAAAAAAGTACGTTCTAAATTCAAATTTTCATTTGATGCTCTTTTTACAGAAAACTCCTTTTTATCGTACATATTTGGCGCGAAGTTCCAGAAGTTAAAATCGACTTCATAACTTTTATTCAATTTTTATAGATTAATTTCATATCCTTGACTGTCAACACTTTATTTATTGCGGCCCGCGGCTCCAAATTACTCCATGAGCACCGAGTTCACAGGCTTAGGTTCGCTAGAAATTGTGAATCATGGACTCAACAAGATTGGAATAGGGTTTTGTTCTCTGATGAAGTCAGGATATCTCTGTTCGGTGAAGATCAACGTCGGCGAGCGCTAAGAAGACAAGGAGAACGCTTTGCAGAGGCATGTTTCGACGAAGTAAGTGCAAGATGTCGGCAAGGAAGCATTCGTCGTTTGGATTGGCCAGCTCGAAGTCCCGACCTCAATCCCATTGAGCATGTCTGGGACGTTCTGAAACGGCATGTGAGATCAGTAGAACCGGTTCGGCAGACCATCATAGAGCTGAAGAATGTGATTACTGCGGAGTGGGAACGTATCCCGCAAGCAAGTATCCGGGATATACTTGCTAGCAGGCCCAGGCGAATTCAAGCTGTGATTTTAGCTAGAGGGGGTCACATTCGATACTAAAAATTTATCTACTTTGACTTTAGTAAAGAAAAACAAACAAAAAGCTTTTTTAATTTTGACTTCATGAACATATGCACTGCTAGCGAACATATACTACTAGCGAGGTTTAGCATTGTTTCCCATAAATTGTATCAAATATTTTATGAAACACTGATGAAAACGATTATTTCAGTTGTTTTTATGTAAAAAAGTTTTTATTTTACACTTTTTAGTTGTTAAAAGTACTATGTATTCAGTTGCATGCGGTCAGATCGGAAGCTGACGCAAATATAGTTGGGAAACGACGTAATTTTGTTTACTTTAATTTTTACCCGTAAGTACCTATTTCCTCAACTGCCTATGGTCTTCATCATCAAATTTACTGCAGACCATTATTTTAACCCAATGGGTGCAAAGGTCTCATCAATATAAATGAAGTCCAACCACAAAGTAGCTACTGTAAACCGTTGAGGAGTTCCCGGAACTGGCCTTTGTCTTCATCATCAGAGCTCTTATGACAGTCACAACTCATCTAGGTGTAAAGTTCTTATCAATACAAATTAATCGAGCCCAAACACAAGGTAGCTGCTGTGAATTGTTGAGGAGTTCCTTCGACTGTCTCCCGTCTCCATCATCAGATCTACTCCAGACCTTTATTAAATTGTAGTGCTTGAAAATACTTAATCAAAATGCTACGAAATGCACTAGTCGCCCCTGCAATTTTTGAAAGTTACCCTTGATTTCTCTGGTCTTCCACCATCAAACCCTGATATCTTTATCATGGGACCACCTTGGGAACGTCTTCTTTCCAACAAAAAAAGAATTATCAAAATCGGTTCATAAACGACGAAGTTATGCGCGAACAAACATATAAAAAAAGCATATATACGGTCGAATTGAGTAACCTCCTCCCTTTTGAGGTCGGTTAAAAACTACCTATAATTATGAAACAAAGCAATATTAACATTTGAAATGGTTCATTGCTTAGGTGCCCTTTTTTTTTTCAAATGAGATCTTTATAATCTATATAAAAAATAAATAGATTAGCAACGCATCGATTTCCGGATTTGATTTCACTGGCTTGTATATTTGCCAGCACATGCGAGCGACGCAATTTAAATTGGGAAACAACTACTCGTATAATCCATCATATGAATTATCAAAAGTTCAATACAAATAGGTAATATATACTGCTACATAAAATCTACCGGTTAACTTTACCATCACGCGTTACTTATTATTTATCTGGCCTAACAACAGTTACAGTTGTTAACTAGTTATCTATCAATCACAAATAATAAGAAACGACAAGATATCAAAATAATATCAGCAAAAAGTGGCGAAACAGCAAACTCAATAAAGTTTTCATTCTGATGTTTTCGTGGCAATAACAATGACATTGCGCCGAATGTTCACATGCCAAAGTAAAATTATGTTCAGTGTCACTGAACTTTTCTTTTTATTATAATAAGAAAAGACCAGAAAATGGTTATTAGTTAATTCAGATACTCCATAGTAAGTGTGGACATGTTTTACGCTAGTATTTTCTTTGTTGGGAAAACGTCGCTGGGACGAACTCTGTCACTGTTGTTCGTAATATCTAACATACTACAAGTTGTAGTGTTGTAGATATCACGAACAACATTTTAAACATACAAAATGAAAGGAAGTTGAAGAGTGTCTATAACAAGGACTTGCCATAATAGAAAATCTAATAACTTTAAAGGATCAAAAGCTTTTAGAAAAAGTACGTCATCGTACGAAACGATAACATGAATATGTCTTGAGAATTTTTATTTTTTTGTATTATTTTAAATAAAAACGTTTATATTTTTCTGGCTACTTGCAGCATACTACGTTACACAGATTGTGTTCATAATTTGCCCTTTCGTTGCCGATGCCGACGCAGACCGAATCGCAACAAATAAAGGTTATCATATTAAACGAAACATTTAGCGTGAGATTTGAAACACCCGTCAATGCCGACAATATATTTTACATTGTAGGTAATTTTAAATAAATACCACGTGTATAACCCCACAGGGCTAGACCTGAAAGTATCCATGTTTTGCCAGCTATGCTTATAACCCATGGAATAATAGAGATCGAACCTATTTCCTTCAACGGGATGTAAATCCACACTTTTCCCGACTCAGCAAGCTCTCATGTCTCATGTATAAAGCCTACGAGATGGCGCCGGCAAAGCTAATTATAGATTTTATAATTAAGTTCGTTTTACATAAAACTTATTAATTATTTTGAACAGAGGAAGTGCCAACTAATAGCGTCTTTAACGAAGACATAATTAAATATAAATGAGATTCTTACGTGACAAGAGAAACAGACAGAAAATTTTGTATTTATACCTACTATTTTTTTTGTGTTAAGCACTAGCGATGTGACCTGGATTAGTATCTGAAAGAAGGTTAAGGGTCGCGCTGTTAATATATTAAGCATTATGAAGAACATTGCAAAGAAGCCATAGTCATCCCCTAGTCTTCATATTCTTGTAGTGTAGAATAGGAACTTGTGCACTGCACTACACCTGCGCGATCACAAGCAATTTGTAAGATATGACTGTTTCAAGTCCAAGCTTTATAATCCCGCACCCCGGGATATAAGTCAAGGATCCATGTTGGAACAGCCTTAGTTCCTAATTATGATCAATGACCCCATAACTAATGTTAAACCTGCCAAATATCTGCTATATGCCGACGACCTTATTGCTAGTCGCACAAATTATAACAGACGAGGATTGCAAACTCCTGCAAAGGGATATCGATGCCATCTATGAGTGGAGCTTTACAAATAAACTACTTCTTAACACAAGCGAACTACGTCATGAAGTACGGCCGAGAGTTGCGGCCAATTCATTATGACTATACTTTGGGTGGTGATCTAATTACTTGTGTTACCAAAATTAAAGATTTAGGAGTAACTTTTGGAGATCACACTTCTACTCTTGCAAAAGAATCTTTTAGGCGCTTGGGATTTGTTTTGCGAGACGTTCCAAACTTTCGCAAATCAAATGTTGTTAGGCTGTTGTACACCGCTCTTGTTCGAAGAAAAACTTGACTTTTGTCCTGTATCTGGCACCCCTATAACGCAACCCAAATACTGATGCTTGAAAAGATACAAAAAAGCTTTCCTCAGACGTCTCTTCTCAAAAGGTTATACTATTTGTTTCCCACCTCGGGGGCCTACCCTACCTAGTGAAGGTCGCGGGAAACCGCTGGATGTGGGAGGCACAGGACGGGTCATCGTGAAGATCTTTGGGGGAGGCCCTTTGTACAGCAGTGGAGGTCTTTCGGCTGAAGATTAGGTTATGAATGTGTGTCTCTTATGAATGTTAGGTTTTAACTCGTTGGACGTGAGAACAGGCCTTGATCAGCTCACTGTTATTTATAAGACTTTGCAGGGAGTCATAGACTGCTCAGAGCTCCATGGTCTTTTCTATCGACTTTTTGTGCCCGAAAAACACATCGGCGGAACTCTCAGCAAAAACTGTAGTCAGAGCCAAATCCCCAGTATTCTAAACTTCTGCCTTCGGCCTTCTGCCCGCCAACCCTTAAAGTGATGTGTTTGCTGATAAATGGAATAGGAATATGCTTACATGTCTGGTGTTCTGTTCAGCGGGAACACGAAGGATGGTACGCGGAGGAGTCTGCTGTTCCATATTAGCTTTTAGTTATAATATTGTCTCTATGTTTTACATAGAGAATCATCCTTCGTGTTAAACTCGTTCGTGTAAAAACTATTAACTATTAATAATTAAAACCTATTAACGATTAGGATGTTCGGCAAATCGAAAATATATGGGACTGACGTAAACTACTGAAAAACCGAATGTCGTATGTACGACTTGTAAAATCCAGTATTTCAAAGTAGTAGTGGTAGAAATATGAAACGCTTACAAAATCGAGAGCCACTTCACTAGTCCTTAATTGCATTACAGGTTAAATAAATTCTCACACTGACCCGACTGGTCCACTCAAATCTGAGTGATGCGTTCTTCAAAAGACCATTAAGGAATTTGGAAATTTGAAAATTCCTGGACTTTAAAAGACAGACAGCAGGTGTTGACTCCATCAAGAAGTTTTATTTTTTTAATAAAAGTTTTAAGTGGTTCTGATTAACTGAATAAATAACTTTATGCCATTTCATTTAATTTTAAGAACCTGGAGGTTATACTTCGTTTACCTCAGACACAAAGCAAGCAAGAGCAATTTTCAAGAGAGGGTTCAAGTTAATTTAAAAGTTATTAAGTAAAAAAGTTTCAGTCACCAAACTGAATATGAATTAACACAATATATATTTTGTATACTTAGATACACTGTCAGAAAGTGTTTGCCAGTTTCAAGTAGGTACATATTAAAGGATTAAATCAAAGCATTTATTTCAAATAAACCAGTTACAGGCACTTTTGTATTGTCAGAAGGTCGGTCAGTCAGTAAGGTGAAGCTAGTCGCCCATTCCAAAGAGTAGGTACCTATGGAGAAGAACGGGCAAGAAACTCCATGGACACTCTTTTTTCTTTGGTTTCAATTTTGCTGTAGTCCTAGTAGTAGTAGTAGTAGTAGTAGTAGCAAGCTTAAAAACCAGTTTTGAATATAGGTTTTTACGAAACATAGAAATTTGCAACATCTCACTTGGTTTATTCTATATTTAATTCTATATTATTTTATATTTTTTTTTGTTTATTTTTTATTGGCATAAGAATCTATTCAACACTTTTATATACCTTGTTCTTACCGTCATGTCATGTGTATGACCCTTATGTAAATCAGGGTTGTCGTCACAATTGTTGTGGTCACCGAAAAAAGGTTTTTCAATATTGCTCATTGTAACAAATTATAAACTGTGATTAAAATGGGATATTGGCCCCGATCCCCTTCTTCACAAACTAAATTAAATTTTAGTTCCTTGCATTTTTTTCTTTCTATTTCTAATGAAATAAAGAAAAGAAAAGGACAGAAGCTAAAATGTCAGTTTAGACCTGTCAAATTAGTGCACTCTTGACGTAAACTGGCGTATTTTTAGTCGCCATGTTTTTAATCGCGTCTAAACTGTCTATGCAGTATCTTAATTTGACACGTTTAGTAGTATAGAGAAAAAATAACGGTGTAAGTTCTCTCTCCTTCCCCTTACTATTCCATCCAAAGGTTGTCTGTAAAAGATCACTCTTAGCGATAAGACCGCCCATTGTGTCACCCTTTGTAAAATTTTTATATTTATGTTTTTGTAATCTATATGGTGTACATAATAAAGAGTATTCTATTCTATTCTAAGTATATAATATATGTCCTCTGCACGATATATAAGTAAATATAAAGACACAGGAGGAATTTAGACTAGACAGTAGAACCACAAATCTACGAAAACAGAGTGAATGGAATAAATTTACCGACGGATATTTACACCATGACAGAAGATTGACAGCCACGAGAGCGCTACTCGTGACGTATTCCAAAACTATGTGCTTGGAGTGAAATCTACAGACGAGAAAAAATGTCACAAAGATTTTTTCGCTCCGTAAATTGAGATAAGACAGCTTCTATGTCTGCTTAGCCTTAAACCACGAAGCGTCGTTCGCTTCCATTAGCAATGTGTACACACCTCAAAGCTTTTAGGTACCACAGCAATTAAATTTTGACGATAATAAAATTGGCGTAAAAGACTTTGTTTAGCTATGTACTGCGTTATCAGATTCCTGGGTTGTTGGAAATATAAATGTCCTTATATTGTACCTTCGAAGGATATGAATCAACTAATATAAAGATGAAAGAGGGTTTCATCAAAGGATGAACGACTGTATGATGTTTTATTTCATTTGTGTCTCGATTTAATATCTCGTTACTGTTTCTAAGAAAACTGTTAGAGTTTTCTACAGTATTGATGGTCATAAAAAAGTCTCACTGATATCTCAGAAAGCAGCCAATTTGATGGCCAGTTCGCACAACTATTCAATTATGTATATACATGCTTACTACAAGACAAGAGGCTGTTTTGTAATTAGATTTTGAACTGTTTTGAGTATGAAAGATATGGAAAATATTATAGTTATTTTCTTATTTTTCATCTTCCAACATAATATTTCCTATCTAGCTGTAAATTACGTAAGAATAAAACAATACTTATGTTGTAATCGCATTTTAACACGCTTTTAAAGGCAAGTGAAATAAATTAGTAGAAAATTGTGTTAAACTTTGTGTAAAGGCTTTTCGATTAAAACTTGATTCTCTCGACAAGGAAAGTTCACAACAGCGAGATTTCAGTGTTGCACGTGTGTCACGTTTTTAATATAAATGTGCATAATAAAGCCATAAGTTAAAGAGAAATTAAATATTACATAAAGTTTACTAAGGAAAATTGTACCCAAGAGCCTTCTTAGATAAAGCTACTTCAAATAATAATAGAGACATGTTGGAGCCCTGTTGCCATGCGGTCTTCTGTTTCATGTGATGAGCATATTTTGCATAAATTTGTTTAAACATTACGCTAAGTATTACTCACATACACAAACAGTCAGACCAAGAGCTATCTGTAGGCCACATATATATATTTGTTTCGTGCAGGACTAATCCCACGACACGCATCGCAGCGGTGGTTTTACATCGTCGAAAAAATCATATATAAGTAATATTTATTTAATCATACACTTACTACCATTACAGGTTGCTTAACCTAATGCGGCAGAAAGGATACATTTCACGACATTCATTTTAGATACAAAGTTTTTTGAGCAAACACATTTCCGAACATTTGGAGGAATAGATTAGCAATTATATTCAAAATGATTTCAACTGACCGCAACAGAGCGAAACGCCATTAGGATGCTGGATAATTTATGTAAAGAAAACCCCTTCCGCCCAATAAGAATAATAAAAGGATGATAGTTTAGGTAAACACATGACCAAATAAAATATGAAATTTTACAAAATCATCATAGTAACAATACTAATTATTTTTGGAATCATCTTTTTTTCCGCGAATTAATTCCACCTTCCCCAAAATTTGGTAATTTTTAATAAGTGACAACAGCATTTTTGATGGTGTTGCCTACCGCACATGTATTAATTTACCTTCTTTTGCGAAATAATATTTATTTTTTTAGGTGGATTGTTTTAACTTAAGCCCGGCTTTGTAGGCATTAGTAGAATCAGTTATCGATACCTCACAATACCTTCACGGATCGGACAGGGTTTTCTTTAGTTATTGTATAGAAGACAAAAATAAAACCACATGACTTACTTTATGAACTAAAAAAATATAATCGTAGTCACTTTAGTTCTCATTATAAGTCACAGTTGTACTTTTCAATTTAGCAATGTTACAATTGGAACTATAATGTTGCCTTTCAAATTTAAGTTTAGCAGCTCTTAAGGCCTTAGTTTTAATACAAAAGCATTTTTTTTTAGTTTCTTCTCTGCGTCATTGAGTTTACAAAATGGAAAATTTAAAATTTCGCGTTATTTACGAATATGAGTTCCGGCGTGGCGCCAGTGTTGCAGAAACGGCTCGAAGAATTAAGAGGGAACTCTAGTGGTGCTTTCTCTATACAAATGCATTCCGCTGTTTTCTTTGTGGATAATGCTTTTAGAGCAATTACTTTTTTCTATAGTTTTACACCGTGATTACACATGCCCCTTTAATTGTTTTTTCCCCAAAACTTAATAAAAGAAATACGTCAAAATCGTGAAAAATAACCCATTTTTGCAGTGATGTTCAGATGACTATTAGACAAACGGGCTAGGCTTAACAAAATTAAAAAATAGAAGCATACCTATGCTTCTATTTTTTAGAGCAAACACATCATTCTATTTTTTTTTTTTTTTGAGGAAAAGTATACCTATACGTTTCCTCTAAATTTTGATATACAATAATTGAGATCTGTCGTATTTTGTAAAAGAAAACAGCGGAATACGAAACGTCTTTTGGTCGATGTTTTTGTAGGTAAAATCAGCTTGGCTGCAACTGTCCTTTTCGCACTTTACCGGGAGAAGTTGGAAGTAGCGCGACAGCAACAGTTTCTTCAAATACCTATTTTCCAAATTCCTCGGCACTAGAGTCCTATGGCAGTGGTGTCGCTAGCGAAAGCACAGTTTTTGGTTCCAACGTTTTCGTTCTAGAAATTTCAACCTACAGAACCATTCCCGTGGACGGCCGGAGACCAAAGTCGACAATAAATAATTAAAGGCTATTGTGGAAGCGGACCCATCGCAAACTACGCCCGAGTTAGCTGGAGGCTGCGGTGTTAGTGATAAAACTGTTTTAATCCACTTGAAACAAATTGGGAAGATAAGAAAGCTTGAAAGGTGGGTACCTCATGAATTGAGTGAAGCAAACCGACAAACGCGCGTCGACTGCCTCGTTACATTACTGAATCCAGCACAATAATGAAGGGTTTTTAAATCGAATCATTACCAGTGATGAAAAGTGGTTACTCTACAACAATAGGAAGCGCACATCGCAATGGCTGAACCCCGGTGAACCATCCAAATTCTGCCTCAAGAGAAAATTAACTAGAAAAAAGTTATTGGTCAGCGTTTCGTGAAATAGTGCCGGTGTGGTGCCTTACAGCTTCCTTAAATCTAGCCAGCGAATTACTGCAGATCTCTAATGTGAGCAGCTCTCCATAATGATGGATAAACTAGCCGCTAAACAACCGAGACTGGTCAATCGCACAAGGCCACTGCTGCTTCAGGACAACACGAGACCAATCACTGCACAACAGACTGCTGTCAAATTAGAGGAGCTTCAATTGGAATGTTTAAGACATCCACCGTACTCCTCGGACCTTGCTCCAACAGACTACCATTTTTTTTAGAAATTTGGATAACTTTTTGTAGGGGAAAAATTCAACGATGAGGCAGTCCAAATCGCCTTCAAAGATTTTATTGATTCCCGTCCTAATGTTTTTTTGAGAAAAGACATAAACGAACTACCTATGAGATGACAGAAGTGCGTCAATAGCAATTGATCATACTTTGATTATTAAATAAATATATTATATTTAAAAAATAAACGACTTTTATTCCTCCCATACAAAACGCCAATTTCATATGTAAGGACCTAATAATTATGTGAGAGGCTATTATAGCCCACAATGAGAAACAGTCCCGTGGGATAATGTAACTTATTCCTCGGTGGACACAGACGTGATTGAGCCTAAAACAATCAAACCACTTGAGTGATGGATGGGATATAGTTTATTGTGGTGTTATTGTTTCTGGCATATAGAAAATAAGATAATATAGTAGAAGAAACACAATACACTTAAACATGCAGGTATATGAACGTCTGTGTGTCATATACCTATATGTTTAAGTGTATTGTGTTTGACAAGGATGAGGCCCCACGATTCTACAAAGTTGAAGCTGTTTCTTTAATTTTTGGACTTTGTAGACTACAACACATTGGAGTCAATTAAACAAACAATAGGCTCGATTCCTACACATGGGAAAGTGTGGATGTTCTATCGGGATTATCATATCTTCAGAAACAAAGTTTTAATGCATCCACAGGGGAAAATGGGCTTCAAATTGTTGGCGTTTCGCAGCCAAAGTGGTAAATATTTGTGGCATGCACTGGAAACACTTCTAAGCTTGCACCTTGAAAGCTCATCGAATGCTGTCGCTAAAAGCCACCGAAATCGGTTAGAACGCTAATATCATGACACTCGAGGAGCTAGAAAAATGACTTAACGCACGCAAGGTCTGAACAAGTTATTAATATTGAAAACGTGATAGACACGGTTGACATCTTGTTTTAGATATTAGTATACATATAACAAAAGCTATATTCGTATGTTTATATCAATCAATATAGTATGGATAATCTAATCAGCCTTATTTACTTGTTATTATTTTATCTAATCGCTCCCATGCCGTGAGTGCTTTGTAGCTGCTTGTCCGATAGGTAGGTAATGTTGTAATAATGTCTGTTCGTTAAGCCGACTTTTGCAAGCAATTTGTATTTGCAACACATTTTTACTCCTATTTATATACAATACTAGCTGACCCGGCGAACTTTGTTCCGCTTTAAAGGCAATATGACCTGATCTATCTTTGTACTGTCCGACCCATAAGGATAATAAAGGTTAGGTGAACACATGACCAAATATTTTATAAAATTTTACGTAATTATCATAGTAACAATACTAATGAATTTTAAAATATTTTTTTTGTACCCGCGAATTAATTCCAACTTCCCCGAAATTTGGTAGTTTATAAAAAGTGACAACATCATTTTGACGGTACGCTTATGCGATTCAAACACGCGTCGCGTGCCCTGCCCCCCGTCGCCCGCGGAAGGGTGTCCTACCGCACATGTATTAAGTTACCTCTTTTTGCAAAATAATATTTATTTTTTTAGTGGGATTTTTTTTTTAAATTTTAGCCCTGCTTTGACGGCATTAGTAGAATCAGTTATCGATTCCTAACAATACCTTCACGGTTTGGGCAGGGTTTTCTTTACTTATTGTATAAACTTTACTGTATACCAAAAACATACATTACTAAAAAAATACATTCATCACTACAAAATGCACAATGGGTAACCTTATTGCCAATGCAATCTGTTCCAGGCAACCTTAGAACGGACATTAAATTTAACTGCCATTGGCACAAATGTTATACATACAATACACCAAAATAGATACACAGCTACCCACCTAAATATATACCTAAGGAAAATTGGATATACTGCGTAAGGTTTTTTTTATAGAAATAATAGTTTGTAGTTGAGAAGTCCCTTTGGCGAATAATTGTAAAAGAAATCGTTCTATCAGCGATACGTTCATCGGAGAAACGAATTTCGGAGAATTGTGTTAGAATCTTTTATAATATTTAAGGTATCCGTATCGACTTTCCCAAGTCTTACCAAAACGTATCGTATTTCTCAGTATCTGGTTTATATAAAATTAAATCTATATACAATGCTGGTATTCAGGTATAGTAATAGGAAAACTGTAGGCAGATTAGTTCAATAGATTTTTTTAGTAACCTGTTCACTTTAACGCGGATTCATAAAATTCAGTATAATTGTAGACTTTCATAATGCATCTTATACAAAGAAAGGAGATGTTTCAGAAATGTATGGAGGCTGGGCCAGCACATTGTACACTTAATGCTAGGTATAGTTACGCTATAGTTAACTCTTTTTATATCAATTTCCTATATTTTGGCTTAGTTTTTATACAGATTCAATTTAATTCAGCCAAGGAGTACAACACAACTACTAATAAATATGGTGGTCAGCAATAAGCGAAATAAGATTTTGACAGTGACATTTTATTGACGTGTCATGTATCTAAGGCTATCTTATCTATATTATCTACCATATGACTGGGAAAAAATAAAACATGAATTCCGAACATACGGCCCATTAAATAAACATAATTAGCTCAAATCAACACTCGGCACGAACACAACGGGAAAATAGAACTGTCAAAGTCGCCAATCCAACGTCATAAAAAGTGACATGGCTACCTTGTGGCTACCTTAATAAAGGGTTATCTCACTAAAAAACGTTTCAAATAATTAATAATATGTTCTTGTATTTTTATTCAAATTAATTTAGTTGTATTTTTATGAAATTCTTCTATTTTTTTCCTTTTTATCTATATAACGTACATAGAGGTGGCCCAAAATAAAACATTTCCTCTCAAACACTTGTATTTAATAGAAGTATATATATAATTATGTATGGTGAGAAAGAAAAATATAGTTAACACAAAACTTGCTTTGACTATTTATATAGAGAACCTTAGCTAAAACAGCAACCAACACAGGTAACGTTTAGTTTTTTTTTTAGAAACATCCATTGACTTTGCGAAAGTTTGCATTGGACATAATGAAGGTAAGAACGTGTCAGCACATCGTGACGGGGTCCACGAAGACCGATGCCTCCTGGGCTAGGGTTGCGGGTTGGTTAAACAAGAAGCCGTGGCCCTGGCCGTCGCACGAAACACGGGTGGGTTTTAGTCAGTAAAAGTCTGACACGCCCTTCTGCTCCGCCCAGAGTAGGAGCAGTCACTTGATGATTTCCCAGCACAACAAAAAAAAAAAGACCATCACCTTGTTGTATGTGATGAATATTATTCGTACTTCGAAGTTCATAACGTACAAAAAACAAACGTCGGAATATTGTCATGATAATAAAATACACTTTTTTTTTAATAATTATAAATTAGTGCTTGACTGCAATCCCGCCTGTAGGTAAGCAGTGATGCAATCATTGATGGTAAAGCGCACTAGTTTATTAAGCCTATTCACTTAAAAACTTAGGAATAGGAAGGATGACGGCAGTTGAGCGAGGTGATGCAATGTTAAACCCAAGACCAACACGACCAAACGATGCTGCGCTAGAAGGAGATTGATCTAGAGACTCTCCACGACCAAACTCCCGACACAGCAACATTTGGCGCATCGTACCCGCCACACAACGCAACACAACTGCTCAGACCCGTCCTCCGTACGGCTTCACCTTATACATAAATGTTGGTATTTGTCAACACAGCATAATAGTCTGTTTGTTTTTAATTGTGTTGATATGCAACGTACAACGTAAATTACGTTTCAATACAATTGAAAGCAAACAATAAGACTATTTGTCATTTTTATTGTTTCACTTTAAACTTTTTAAATTTTATTTTTTATATTAATTTTTTTTCTTTAATGGAAATTGAATTATATTGTTATTTGCTCGATCAGCCTATAATGTTTCCATTTCCTGCAGACATGCCTTATACATATGTAATGTACTACGCGGGCTCAGTGCGTGTTGGTAGATGTCACATGTCTACGATTCTTTTTTAATTCTTGGAAATGACGGTTTCCTTACGACATCATCCTCTGCCATTCTTTTGTGTAATTCTTTATAACTGCTGTTTTTTACTTGGCAGGTTTTATTATTTAATAACAAAATTTATAAGTTCTTTGGCATAACACAGCGCACCGCGCATCATCATCATCTTCAACCTTTTTAACGTCCCACTGCTGGGCACAGGTCTCCTCTCATACAGAGAAGGATTGAGCTCAATCACCACGCTTGCTCATTGCAGGTTGGCGATTTCAGATTTAAAGTCCAGGTTTCCCCAAGATGTTTTCCTTAACCATTCTGTCCAATCAGTCATTGGTGTCCAAGATATAGGTACTTAGAAAGTACATATTGCTTAGAAAAGCTACATTGGTACTTGCCTGACCTGGAATCGAACCCGCACACTCATACTCGAGAGGCTGCTATTTTAACCACTAGGCCACCACGACTTATACTTAGCGTAAAATGCGTACACGTTATATACATAATTAGCCTAAAATGTCCCACTCCTGGGACACAGCCCTCCTCTCTATGAGAGGGGGTGGGTAATAATCTACCACGCGGGCCCAGTGGGGGTTGGCAGATGTCACATGTCTTCGAAGTTTTCTTTCAAAGACATTTCTCAAGATCTCTCGTTCGGTAGTTTTCTCGGTGGTAGGCTATAATATCGGCTGCCGGCAGAAGTTACCACCCACCAGACAAAGTCTTGCCGCCAAGCGATTCGTCGTGTTCCGGCATGATGTCTGGTGAAGCCGTACGGAGGATGGGTCTGAGCAGTTGTGTTGTGATGTGTGGCGTGTACGATGCGCCAAATGTTGTTGTGTCGGGAGTTTGGTCGTGGAGAGTCTCCAGATCAATCTCCCTCTAGCGCAGCATCGTTTGGTCGTGTTGGTCTTGGGTTTAACATTGCATTACCTCGCTCAACTGTCGTCACCTGTCCTATTCCTAAGTTTTTTTATGTGAATAGGCTTAATAAACTAGTGCGCTTTACCATCAATGATTGCATCACTGCTTACCATCAGGCTGGGTTATAGTCAAGCACTTGTTTATAACTATTAAAAAGAAAATGTTTTCCTTCACCGTTTTGAGAGTAGTGGTGATGAAATAATGAACTACCTCCTACAACTTGTAACTTGTGGCCGATACTACTCGGCCACCGATGCCTTCGCCTTTTGCCTTTGCCTTTTGAACAAATTAATGAAAGACTTATGAAATATATAGACAATTTTCTAGCGGCGGTGTTCCCTCGGATTACAATCTGTCTTCAAGGCTAGAGTGAAGAGGCTCTTAATAAGCTAGTGTGCTTTACCATCAACGATTGCGTCACTTCTTACCATCTGGTGCGATTGCGGTCAAGCGCTGGTTTATAATATACTAGCTTTCCGCCCGTGGCTTCGCCTGCGTGGAATTCGGTTACATCGCGTTTTATAGATTTCTCTCGGGAATATATATTTTTTTTTTCAATAAAAGGTAGTCTATGTCCTTTATCAGGGTCTAAAGATTGTCTATGCCAAATTTCATCTAAATCGGTTGAGAGGTTTAAGCAGGAAAGCGTAACAAACACACAGACGGAGTTACTTTCGCATTTATAGTAGGTACTAGCTTTCCGCCCGCGGCTTCGCCCGCGTATAGTTCGGTTACATCGCGCTTTTTAGATTTCCCTCGGGAACATCAAATTTTTCCGGGATAAAAAGTAGCCTATGTTCTTTCTCGGGGTCTAAAGATTGTCTGTGGCAAATTTCATCAATATCGGTTGAGAGGTTTAAGCGGGAAAGCGTAACAGACAGACAGACATACAGACAGACCGACAGACAGACAGACCGACAGACAGATAGACAGAGTTACTTTCGCATTTATAATATTAGTATGGATTAGTATGGCTTAAAAAAAAGAAGCTTACGTAGGTACCTATATGTCTGAAATTACATCGTCTATACATACAACAATGTAATGCATGTGTCAGACACACATGCATTGCACAGTTGTATGCATTTGAGACACAAATACTTATGTACAAACTTTATCGTATCTTGATATTTATATTTAAAGCTTTAAATTCAATCCGTTCCATATTTAAAATGTTTTCGGTGCTTCAATCGCGATAAAATTTTTGATCGACGATTTTAAATGAAAAATCCGTACAGAACAGAAAAAACTGACTGAAACAACTACTTAATTACTTGACTGTGGACAAGATATTTATTCATTCTAGGTTAACGATCCAATCACAAGTAACGTAAGTAAAACATTAACCTTTATATAGCGCTTTATACACGTTACGGCCGCAGAAAATTATTCTAAAGCGTATTATCGCGAGCTCAGAACGGTTCAAAATTAGCATTTAAAATAGAACATTTATCACCGGGTACGTTTTAATTTCCGATTTAAATTAAATTTCCTAATTACTTGTTATTCATACATTTGACTATCTGTGTCAGAAACTGAGAATTAGAGGCGGTTAACCTTCCTTTAACCACTCGCGCGTGAACCAAAGCCACCCCCCCCTATGTACTGATGGTGATCACTGAGTGAGGGATAAATCCCACACTCCCCGTTCTCCCATTTCAGTAGCCGAGTGCCTTCTGAAGGTTTCTCCCGAAATAAAAAAAAATATAAAAAAAACAAAAAAATACTACACTGACAGAAAGACACTTTCGTGATTTATATATTTTTCATTAATGGTGTATTTGCTTTATTTATTAGAAAATTCCCTGATCTAACTAGAGTTGGTCTCCAAAGCCTAGAGCACAGGCGTAGAGTAGCCAGCCTTTCGGTGTTCTATAGGATGCATTTCGGGGAGTGTGCGAGGGAATTGCATGATTTAATTCCCCATCTCCGTTCCACCAGCGGACGACCCGTCGTACGGCTGGTTTCCACCCTTACGTTGGTAACACCACTACGATCCGGACGAAGCGTTTCGCCTCCTCCTTTATACCGCGTACATCGAGGGACTGGAACAATTTGCCAGCGGCGGTGTTTCCGTCGGACTACAATTTGAGTGTCTTCAAGGCTAGAGTGATTGGCTCTTAATAAACTAGTGCGCTTTACCATCAACGATTGCGTCACTGCTTACCATCAAGCAGGATTGCGGTCAAGCGCTAGTATAGAATATGTAAAAAAAAAAAAAAAAATTGTGCCATGGTTAAGCTATTGACTGCTGCGCTGCGTGTCGCGGGTTCGATTCCCGTACGGATCAAGTATTTGTATGACCTACAAGTAGTTGTTACTGGCTGTTTGTGTGAGTTTATATGTTTGTAAACGCACCCACGATTAGACTTGGGACTAAGTGTGTAATGTTATGTACATATTCAGATATACTTACACTTATTATTTATACTCATATTCATACTTATATATGTATCATTCATTTCCACGGTCCATAATATGCTTTCCATTATTATGAGGCTCTGTTTTGATCATATTCCACTCCACCAGGACTCATTTTTCTGTTTACAGACTCAGTCCTCAACTTTACGCCTAAGTTTCGGCGACTTATTGACCCCTTAGCGTAGGAAGCCGTACCTATGCAGGACTGTATCACTTTTTCCTATCAAACACTGCACTTTTTAATTTAATACCATTTATATTTACATTGTTACGGAACATTTTCATTATTTTGACATTTCTTGACAACATTGTTGATGTTGTATCTATGACAACCTTCTCATCAAAATTCTTGTTGGTCTGCTATTTTTATTTCATAATTGTTATTCGAACTCTTTTATGGTAAAATTATTTACCGTTCCTCGTCCATATTTTCGAATATTTTAAATTTCGACCTCCAACCGTTCTGCGAGGTTTCTTTAGGAATCATCGCAGAGCAGTGGTCAGTCGAGCTCTGGCTTCCAAACAAGCCTCTTAAAAGTAGGTCTCCAGTAAACGTTGCCTCGAGTGCCCTTCTAGGGTTTTTCCTGCTGTGCCAGTCTCTATATAACTGGTGCGCCTGGAGCTGCCTGGCCCTTTGCCGCCGGAGCCTTCGACTGCTGCCGGCCTTGTGACGCCGGGGCAGTCCCTCTTCCGTAGCTGCCGCCGGTCTACCAGGGCCGCTCCTCTGTACCTGCCGCCGGTCCACCAGGGCCGTTCTTCCGTTGCTGCCGCCGGTCCACCAGGGCCGCTCCTCTGTAGCTGCCGCCGGTCTACCAGGGCCGCTCCTCTGTAGCTACCGCCGGTCCACCAGGGCCGTTCTTCGTGTAGCTGCCGCCGGTCCACCAGGGCCGTTCTTCTGTAGCTGACGCCGGTCCACCAGGGCCGCTCCTCCGTAGCTGCCGCCGGTCCACCAGGGCCGCTCCTCTGCAGCTGCCGCCGGTCCACCAGGGCCGCTCCTCTGCAGCTGCCGCCGGTCCACCAGGGCCGCTCCTCCGTAGCTGCCGCCGGTCCACCAGGGCCGCTCCTCTGCAGCTGCCGCCGGTCCACCAGGGCCGCTCGTCCGTTGCTGTCGCCGGTCCACCAGGGCCGCTCGTCCGTTTCTGTCGCCGGTCCACCAGGGCCGCTCGTCCGTTGCTGTCGCCGGTCCACCAGGGCCGCTCGTCCGTTGCTGTCGCCGGTCCACCAGGGCCGCTCGTCCGTTGCTGTCGCCGGTCCACCAGGGCCGCTCGTCCGTTGCTGTCGCCGGTCCACCAGGGCCGCTCGTCTGTTGCTGTCGCCGGTCCACCAGGGCCGCTCGTCTGTTGCTGTCGCCGGTCCGCCAGGGCCGCTCGTCTGTTGCTGCCGCCGGTCCGCCAGGGCCGCTTCTCCGTAACTGCCGCCGGTCCACCAGGGGCCGCCCTTCACCATCACCCATCAATCATTCATCTACATTATTCATTTTTATACTTCCATCTTGTCTTTTCTGTATACTTAATAAATACTGTCTCCCTCTAAAGTCTTTTCTTGTCGTTATACGACAAGTGCTTAAAAGTAAAAAAGCAGTTATACTTTTTACTTATTTCAAAAAGCAGCTTTTGTTAACTGCTTATTTGCTTATAAACTTTGAAAGCATTTTCTAGTGCAAAAAGTATAGTTTAATGATTGCTGTTTGCTATTTTATTTCTGGTTTTCTTTAACAACAATGTTGGTAAGCGACGATTTATACGAAAAAGATTTTTTACAAAAATCACATTCCGCGACTTTGTCAGAAAGTGAAATTCTTTCAAAAAAGTTCCAAATCTAAATGAAATAATATATTTACAAAGTATTTTACACTTAACCTAAAAAAGCACGAAAATTTTTAATTAAGCTTTACTCAATTAATACCTTATAGTCTTTTACAATTTAAAATCACTCTATAGTCATAAAATAATAATACCAAACGAGTATCAACACTGACCGTTGCCATTAATCATCCAAATTAAAAAATCATAATCCACAAATTCAATAAGTTGAACTGATTCGAAGAATCTGCCAAAGCAGAAAAAGCAAAAGCAACTAAATAAATAAGCATACGGCATAAGTAAAAGAAAAGTTATACGAAATTACGTAAAAGTTGTTCCGCAAAAGCAGTTTCCAACTTAATAAGTCGTATATATATTGGTAGGATTACCATCACAAAAATCTGAAACTGCTTTTTTAAAAAAGCTGCTTATTTTGCTTTTTAAAAAGCATGCTTCTTTATTGCTTTATACTTTTTTATCATCTCTACCCATGATACATCTCGAACTTACTGAAATGAGGATAACTTTAATTCCTTCATCATCATCACCATAGTTTATTCAATTATATTAATTAACAGTTGCGTCTCGCGGTTTCACCCGTATAAGTGTTTCTCTCGGTGGTAGGCAACAACATCAGCCGCCGGCATAAGTTACCACCCACCAGACAAAGTCTTGCCGCCAAGCGATTCGTCGTGTTCCGGCATGATGTCTGGTGAAGCCGTACGGTGGACGGGTCTGAGCAGTTGTGTTGCGATGTGTACCGGGTACGATGTGCCTAATGTTGTTGTGTCGGGAGTTTGGTCGTGGAGGGTCTCCAGATCATCCTCTGGTGCAGCATCGTTGGTCGTGTTGTTGGGTTAAACATTGCATCACCTCGCTCAACTGCCGTCTTCCTTCCTATTCACTGAATTTTTTTGAGTGAAAAGGCTTAATAAGCTAGTGCGCTTTACCATCAACGATTGCATCACTGCTTACCATCAGGCGGGATTGCAGTCAAGCACTAGTTTATAAGTATTAAAAAAAAAATTCAATTACTTGAGAACATCACGATAAAAATTATACTATATGTTATATACAAAGAAAAAGATGTACGGAACTTAAATTTAGTTTAGTTTAGTTTATGAAAAGACTAGCTGTTGCCCACGACTCCGTCCGCGTGTTGATATAAAATAAGTGCCTGTTAAAATAATGGGAGCAATATGTACGTCCGCGATTGCCCCCGTTTTCGCAACATTTTTTGTTACTGCTCTGCTCCTATTGGTCATAGCGGGATGTTATATAGCCTATGTCCTTTCTCAGGCTCTAAACTATCTGTGTACCAAATATCATTACAATCGGTTCAGTAGTTTTGGCGTGAAAGCCGGACAGACAGACAGACAGACAGAGATACTTTCGCATTTATAATATTAGTATGGATAATCGGGACCATTGTATCTCAAATGGAAAGCACAGGGTGGGCAATTTATTGGCACACGACTGTTCAATTTCAAAACCAACTGTAACTCGGCCGTAAAGCGAAGCTAGCTACTTTAATTTAAGATCGGTATCAATAGTTTCAAAGTTAACGTTGGCATGCAGTAAACCGAGTTTAAACTTTAACCAAGTTTCGCGTGAAGTTCAGATAGAACAAACTTGCTTCGTGTTTGCCAATTTGTTGAAACTAGCGTGAAGTATGAAAACAAATTGCAGTTTCATTGCCACCTTATTTTACATACAGAAAGTCACCCCATATACTTTCAATTTCCGTAATTGAAATTTAGGTCACTTCTTACTCTAATTAAAATAAAGTTTGACGTCTATGAACACAGTCTGTTAGTGAATTCCGATATCTATACTAAAAAAAAAACACATAAAACTGAAGAAAAAGCCGCCTAAAAAAAGTAAAAAAGAAAAAGAGAGTAAAAGTAAAGTAGTCTGTATTTATAAAGCTGAAGAGTTTGTTTGTTTGTTTGAACGCGCTAATCTCAGAAACTACTGGTACGAGTTGATTCTTTTTTTTGCGTTGGATAGCCCATTATTCCGGGGAGGCTTTAGTCTATATAACATCACGCTGCGATAAAAAAATATCGAAACCTACGCGGGTGAAAACGCAGGGCGCAGCTAGTTATGTACCTATATGCATTATCCAGGGCAGAAATAAGGTGAAAATCAAATCATTGCTGCTCTTTTACGACTTTGCCGGAACAAATAAATAAAAGCGTATTTACATACGCTTTTATTTCGTCGGTATTATGGCGGAACGGAGACAAGCTTTGAAGACGGATAAAATAGTTTATTTATTTCTATATCCCTTCAGATGGGATGAAAAATATAAATAAACTACATATTATGTAAAATATAAATCAAAGCTGATGTATAATGTTAAATAAGACATATATTTAAGTTGCTATGTATGTGTGTGATAAATATGGTAAAAATATGTGTTTAGGTAAATCTGTTTATAAAAATAATTATGAGTATATTGATATCTAAATTAAATCTTCAGTAAGTTTATACTGGGCTTAGAATAATACCAACCCATATCCTCCCGTGGGTGTCATAAGAGGCGAATAAGAGGACTCTCACCAGGGAAGCGGGCAGCAGCCTTTCTCCTGTGGAATAACAAATTACTGCGATCCCCAACCCGCTTGCCTAGCGTGGGAATGAAAGCCTTGTCCCCCAAGGCTTTAATACAATACGATAAAAATCCCTATCTCAAAAACAACTGAACAGGATTTTGATAAGACTTATAGTATTCTCTAAGTTAAACAATACATAGTAGAACAAAAATTACTTAAATCGGGCTTGTAGTTCCGAAAATATGTGCGCACAAACATACATACACCTGAAATTTGGCTTACATACATACGGGTCGAATTTATAACCTCCTTTTTTTGAAGTCGGTTAAAAACCGGCATACCCTAAGAACCAAATTTTCGAAGACATGTGACATCTACTAACCCGCACTGGGCCCGCGTGGTACATTACGATCTACTCCCTCCCACTGAGAGGAGGTTTGTGTCCCAGCGGGGGGGAACATTATAGGCTGATTAATCTGGTAAGCTTAAGAGCCACTTCGTGACCTTGGGTGAACATTCAATTTGACACGTGAGGGCAATGGAGTATGAGTCAGGGTTGCGGGTTGGTTAAACAAGAAACCGTGGCCCTGGCCGTCCCACAGGCAAGTGAAGAAACACGGGTACGTTTTTAGTCAGTTAAAGTCTAACACGCCCTTCCGCTCCACCCAGAGCGGGAGAAGTCATTTGATGATTTCCCATACCAAAAAAAAAAAAACAAAAAAGGGCAATGGAGTAGTGTTTATTTATTATTACATAAATGGTTTGACAGTATACCAAAATGACGGTGAGCAAAGTCCATTCTACATCTAGATAAGAGGTGGAGTAAGGACACAGTTTCGAAGGCCTTAGAAAGAAAAATAAATATATAGGGACAAATTACACAGATTGAGCTAGCCCCAAAGTAAGTTCGAGACTTGTGTGGGATACTAACTCAACGATACTATATTTATAATAAATACATATATAGATAAACATCCAAGACCCAGGCCAATCAGGAAAAGATCATTTTTCCATCATGGCCTGGCCGAGGATCGATCCGGCCGGGAAAGATCTAAGATGATAGCCATTAAATTAGATGGGAACATAATAGCATTTCATTTTGCCATCTAATGTAATGTCTAAATTTTAAAACACAGAATAAAATAAAATAAAAAGAAATTGGACAGATGGAGAAAAATTGGAAGAGATGGGAAAATAATAGCATTTCATTTTGCCATCTAATTTAATGTCTAATTTAGATGGCAAAATTGAATTAAATTGAATTCATTAAATTAGTCTCTTGCTGCCGTGGTCTACCAGGGCAGGACTATTTTAATGGATTCCCACCAAAAACGAAGCCCGTCTACAATATCGTAGCAAAGGATCCGCTACGAAATCGTAGCTCGGGACCCTCTACGAGGTAGTGGCGTAGAACCCTTTATGAGATCGTAGCATATTTCCCGCTACGAGATTGTGGCGTAGGACCCTCTATGAGATCGTAGCATAGGACCCGCTACGAGATCGTAGCATTGGACTAGTTACGAGATCGTAGCACGGTGCCCGCTGCGCCGTACCGCTTTGTTTAAATACCATATGTCTACCTAAAATAATCAATACTTAGCTCACCTAATAAAATTAACATATATATATAAATAAGAGAGATTTGAAATTTTTCAGTAGGCTGTATTTTTATACTAAAATACCAGTTGTGCTTAACTAACCTTGATACTCCGCATACATGTTAAACACGCACGACTAACTTGAGCGACGTTTGATGGAACCAAATTTAAAAGAAATTCAAAAGGCATTTATCTATAAACTAAAGAACGACGTTCTCTTTGTATCCGACACGATCATGACAACGGCAAATTTGGCATTACAAAGTCGGGACATCGTTCGTTAATCCTGACGGGCAGTTAATCAAAAGCCTGCAGGCGACTTTACACCCTCTTCAGTTGGCACCGTTTTCAGTGAGACTTATCCGTTAAAACGAGTTTAAAGCTTTTTATTGCGAAAACTGTGCAGTTCGTTCTCCATGATGAAGTTGCAACAAAAAGAGAAAGCGAAATGAACTCTGAAGCAATCTAGTTAGCGTGTGAAATATCCACGTCATGGCAAGCCACAATGCAGAATGGTTTTTCAATTTTATTAACCATTGCTCGCAAGCTGTGTGCTAAATGTCGCTTGTCTAAAGACCGCGCTAACTGTTGCTGCGCTCGTTAGGTTCATTGTTTGCACCCTATTGTTTTCCTAGGTTGTGCTCTCTGCTTTGTACTAACATGCTAGTTTAATTTTACCTTCAAAGGTATTGTAATGTAATACCATTTCAGTATTAGTAGAGTTTTAGGATTAAGTATTAAGCTTTAACTTTGTTACTTTATAATAATAACTCATTGATTTAGTAGTCTGTAAAATAACGCTTATGGCGATAAGATCGCCCGTTGTGTTACCCATTGTAAAATCTTAATTTTTATGTTTTGTAATATATGTATACGTATATGATGTACATAATAAAAAGTATTCTATTTTGTTATTTAAATTTTATTATGTTTATTAACTAAATTTCATATTAACAAACTTCTAATATTAAATAAACTACAAATTATGATCATGAAAATATATGTATACCAATTCTATTAGAACATAAAAAATTAACAAAATTCAGCTTCCTGCGTATCACTGTCGACTGGTAAAGCACCCAAGAGACTGGCAGCATTTCCACGTTGTATGACAATGTTTAAGCACTAAAAGGTTCAAAACTACAATTTCCCGCAAGGCTTTCATATTTTCGCCGCTTGAGGTTTTCCGCCACTCCTCTTTGAGGAGTGGCTAGAGAGGCGCCATGGCGCCTTCCCCTTCCGCCTGACGCAGGTCCTCACCGGACACGGTTGTTTCGGGAGTTTCCTGTTCCGTATTAGGCGGGAGGAAACGGCAGGGTGTCACCTTTGTGTGGATCGCCCTGAGGACACGGTGGAGCATACGGTGGAGGTCTGCTTGGCTTGGGTAGAGCACCGCCGTGTCCTCGTAGCGGCGATCGGCGGCGATCTCTCGGGTCCAACCCTGGTCCAGGCCATGGTCAGGAGCGAGAGTGCATTGCCATGCACTCACGGCCTGCCGGCCGTCACCTTCTTCTGCGAAGCAGAGATGCTGGCAAAGCCGGAGCGGGTAAGGCAGCGGGAACCCAGCGCCCTCACGCCACTAGCCGCCGCAGGAGACGCTCTGGTCGGGAGACGACTGTGGGCGGTGAGCAGTGGGCAGCTCGCCGCCCGGTAAGGACCAGGCTCGTGTCGACGACGCGTTGTGTTTCACGCGCGCGTCAGAGAGATGTCAGCACATCGTGACGGGGTCTACGAAAACCGATACCTCCTGGGTCAGGGTTGCCGGTTGGTTTACTAAGAAACCGCGGCCCTGGCCGTCACACAGGCAAAGTGAAGAAATACGCTCTGCCCAGAGCGGGAGATGTCATTTGATGATTTCTCATCCCAACAAAAAAAAAAGGTGCTCCGCTACCGCAGCAAAACGCCAGCACAATACGCTTAGCTAGGAAGATGAATAGCGCTTGCGCCATCAGCATGCAATAAGCAATAACGCTTATTATATTCTTGATTATCGACGTATATTCCGTCCCACACTAAAGGCCTACCATCCGGTCTCTTGCCATCGTCACCATTGTGTTCTAATACAGTTAGAACGCCGACGGTGACAAGAGCTCAACGCATGATGTCGTTAATTTTCGCGAGCCACGTTAAGCGACTCGCATTTCGGCTACAAGTCAGGCCGTGGTGTCGGAAGTATTTTGACAGCTTCGCTACAGTGACAAGTATAAAGACATAATCGAGGAGCTCCTGGTCTCGAGGAAGCAGCGATCCAGAAAGGAGTGTCATCAAAACAATGTGCTTATGTTCAGCGAAGGTAGTGCATGAAGCCAAAGACCGAATCCCACTTTTCCACAGCCAACAGATACGCAGTAGTAGTTATACACTAAACTTGAAATGAAATCGTTTATTATGCAATTAGGATCACTAGCCATTTTTACACGTCATATTTTTTTTTAAACTAGATGGAGCCATTTCTAACTGACTACCTCTGAGAAGAAAAGCTGAAACAAACTCAGGGATCATGGTCTTTTTTCAAGTCCAGACATTAAAAATGGAAATGTTTGAATGTTTGTTTACGTGATTTTAAAAAAACAGTGATTAAAATGTCATAATTGTAGCATAATTATGCATATTGCTTAATACCATTCCTTAGCAGAGCGAGCAGCTCAATCCCAAGCTTCTTTTATCGATCAACTTATATATATATACTATATAGTGGTCTTTTTTTTTACAAGTTATAAACTAGCGCTTGACCGCAATCCCACCTGATGGTAAGCAGTGATGCGATCGTTGATGGTAAAGCGCGCTAGTTTGGTATTCCAAACTAACCTTATGAGTTGTGTTAGAGACGTCGAAAGCAGTGCACGTGAGGTATAAGGAAAGTTAATTGTATTTCTGACGATCCGTCACCGGCACGAACACCGTCGACATTACGACACGCTCTGCTATAATGATAACATCTACATACTTAGGAGTTTCATCCAATTATTGATACGAAATGCTTTAAGACCAGTGAACTAATCCTGCAGACACGCTGTGACGCAGTCAGGCAGTTTTAGAAAATGTGCACAAATGTTTGATGCAAAATAAATTATTCATTTTTACGTAGATTTTTGGCGCTGAGTTATTTTTTTCTACCATATTTTTTTACATGAATTCCTGTGACAAGAAACGGCTTTCAAATTTTTAACCAGAAATACTTGATTTATCTCCAGGAGCGAAGCTGAAAGAAAACAATAGACTCCCGGAGACCAATCTATTTGGGCGAACATATATAGAAATATCAAGTTACATAAGTGCTAGTACGTACTCCGACTGGCAAGTGACAAATGATATAATGTATTTTAAGACGAGAGACAATAAAGCTACAGACATACGCGATATCCTGTGATTTAATGATTTTTTGTATGTTGTATTATGTCAGCTTAGTTTCTAGGTTTAGTATAAGTTAATGTTTCCATGTGTTAATTACACATGTAAGTTACTGCGTAGATTAGAGAACCCTGAGGGCATATAAAACCAAAATGGAACAGGGGGTGCCAATTCACCAACTCGAATTAAAAACGGTGATCGATATGCGACGGTACGTATGTATGTGCCGTAGGGCGTTGTAGGAATGTTAAATTGTGAATACAAAAACTTCTGGAATGAAAACGTAATACAATTTCTCTTTACTTGTGCGTTATACTAAAACATAGAGGTGATATTACGTTGCGTAGTTGGTTATGAAGATTCATTGGTAGGCGAATGCTCCGCCACTTCGGTGATAAACACAAAACCGGGAAAAAATAGCACATCTGACATATATGCTGCGGTTCTCCTAACTCAATGTTTTAGTAGTTGTAAGACAAGATATATAGAGATAGTATATCTGGAATATAGTCCTAAATAATGAAATGATATCTGCCAAAATAGCACGGAGATTCATCTTATCATCTATGTTTATAATTTTATATTCAGTCTTATAATTAAAATATTTATTGTTTTAAGAGTCATATATGTATTTTTCTCAAAAAGAATGAACCCTTATATGATAAAGGAGATGTTTCATTCTGGGCCACCACTATGTTACGCTATATAGATAAAAAGGAAAAAAATTGAAGATTTTCATAAAAATACAACTAAATTAATTTGAATAAAAATACAAGTATATATAATTAATTATTTGAATCGTTTTTAGTGAGATAACCCTTTATTAAGGTAGCCATGACACTTTTTATGACGTTTGATTGGCGACTTTGACAGTTCTATTTTCCCGTTGTGTTCGTGTCTAGTGTTGATTTAAGCTGATTGTGTTTATTTAATGGGCCGTATGTTCGGAATTCACGTTTTGTTTTTTTCGCAGTCATATAGTAGATAATATAGATATGATAGCCTTAGATACATGACACGTCAATCAAATGTCACTGTCAAAATTTTATTTCGCTTATTGCTGACCACCATATTTAATAATAGTTGTATTGCACTCCTTGGCCGAGTTAAATTGAATCTGTATAAAAACTAAGCCAAAATATAAGAAATTAATATTAAAAACGGTTAACTATAGCGTAACTATACCTAGCATTAAGTGTACAATGTGGTGGCCCAGGCTCCATTCATTTCTGAAACATCTCCTTCGTTTGAGAAAATAAACACAGAAGTAAATTTCGATAACCTATCTAAAACAAAAGTTGATCTTATAGTATCTTTCAGAATGAGATATCAGTACTCACAGTTTGCAGGTAGAATAAGTAGACCAGGTTGATGATCTCGACGAGGGTTTCCAAAGCCATGGCAACCACCCACGGCAGCAGCATGTACTTTAGATCCTTAAACAAAAAAAGAACAATAAATGTTATGGCATGGCGAAGAGGTTTTAAGTAAATTATTTAAAAATAAGGTATAGTTAAATATCTAATCCGACTTGCACTTGACCGCTTTTTATAAATAGTTGGTAATCTCCAATTCCTTATGGGAAATATAAAAGGTAGAAAAAACATAGTCAACTCAGCTTACAAATACCTAATCTTTAATGTGCTAACTCACCCAGAAAATGTGGTTTACCATATATTATATATTATTTTACATTATGAATATATTAAAAAATGACTAACAAAATAAAAATTTAGTTTTAAAGGGACACAAACCTTATGACTTAGGAGTATGAAAGACAGATAGTAGATGAGTCGCAGATTTACTAAATATTCAAATAAAACTTCATTAAAAACGGTCCAGCCATTTCGGAGGGTTATGGTAACTAACATTTTGATAGGAGAATTTTATAAATAAAATGATTAATTAGTTGATATTTGGGTCAGAATTGGACTAAATACTCTACTTTCAATGTGAAATACCCAATATTTAATTTTTATTACAAATTAGTGCATTCTTGTTAATATGTATACTTATACTTCTTCACGAGACTGTACCGTTTACTACATCCAAAAAGAGCTAAAAATTTTTAAAAAAACCTAAAAACCTAAATGAAAATATACCAGTGGCACGTCTACCCAGTCTTTTTGCGAAACAATGTGTGATGTTAAAGGTATGCAATCTTTTTCATGTCATATTTATTGAAATATCGTTCATGGATTCGGATTAAAGCACGCTTTACAATAAATGTACTGGCTGCCACATTCCACGCTGAGCAAAAATGTATGGAATCTGGTACCTGCTCCAATAGCGACGATTTTATATATGTTAAAAGGTATTTTTTGTATAGATAATAGCTGCTTTAGCACATGTTTTGTTTTATTTTGAATATTTTTTATATTTTTTTATTAATTATTACTAATACCGAAGCAGGTAATGATTTTATGATGGACTATCTCTATACAATATCTGTTTTGATAGATATCTGGTCACCACGACTGTATCATTTCCACCTTCTAAAGCCAAAAAGTTAAATTATATACTACTAGCTTTCCGCTCGCGGCTTCGCCCGCGTGTTGTTCGGTTTTATCGCGCTTTTTAGTTTTCCCTCGAGAATATCAAATTTTTCCGGAATAAAAAGGATCCTATTATTTAATCCAAAAAATCAAAAAGCAAAACAAAATTTCATAGCAATCGGTATAGTAGTTACGGCGTGAAAGCGGAACAAACAAACAAACTCACTTTCCCATTTATAATACTAGTAAAGATATTACATAAATATGTAATTAAGTAATAATAGAGTGACTAATATTTTATTTTTGAATTTTATTCAGATTACCTATGTAAAGAAAAGAAGAGAAACTTCACAGCAAAATAAATATATAGAATACCTTATCTTATTTATAGATTACTAGCTGTGCCCCGCGGTTTCACTCGCGTAAACTTCGAACCGAAAGAGCTCAGTTGATATAAAATAAGCGCCTGTTAAAATAATGGGAGCAATATGTACGTCCGCATTTACTCCCGTTTTCGCAACAGGTTTTGTTCCTGCTCTGCTCCTATTGGTCCTAGCGGAATGTTTTATAGCCTAATTCCTTTTTCAGGCTCTAGATTATCTGTATACCAATTTCATTACAATCGGTTCAGTAGTTTCCGCGTGAAAGCCGGACAGACAGACAGATAGAGATACTTTCGCATTTATAATATTGGTCTGGATTACGGTAGGTGTATCAATCAATATATTGTGTGCTGCTGCAATCCTCCAGTTGCATTAAATTCACAATCGGTTTACCTAATGAACACGTCATAGTTACCACCTTTGAATTAATTATTTGAATTAATTGCTTTGAATTAAGATAACATTCTCAATGTTTACCCATCGCGTTATATTTTCGTTTACCCTTATAAAATAGAAATAATAAAATAATTGATTTTGGACCTCAAAGAACATGAAAAGAGTATACAAAATATCTTTGAAAACTGCCAGTTGCTTAAATTTGTAATATTAAAACTTCGGATCAAAGGATTAGACTGACTTAAGTGACTCTGTAATATATAGAATATTTTTTTGGTTTCTATGGATTTTTACATAGGTACTTACATAATCAGCCTTTAATGTTCCCAATGTTGGGAAACAGGCCTCTTCTCAGTGAGAGGGAGTGGGCGGTAATCCATCACGGTTGCCCAGTGCGGGTTTTTGGTGTAAAGAAATTGATTTTTCAAAAAGAACTTCTTTTATAGAAAATTCTCATGCCACAATGTTAGTTACCACCACAGTCTTATCGCTAAGAGCGATTCAGAATTAAGAAGTGGTTGAGCTTACGGTACGGTTGCTCTTAGCGATAACACGTCCTATTGTGTCACCCTTTGTAAAATCTTTATATTTATGTTCTATAATTTATATGGTGTACATAATTAAGAGTATTCTATTCTATAGGTTGCCATATATGTAGATCTGAGATTCAGCTTGTATCTATTTTTCATACCTCCAAGTAATAAGCGTTGTCCACTGCTATCTTTTGCTGGACACTTTTTTATGATTTGGCATTGACAACTACACACTACTTCAATTTTTTTTTTTTTTTAATTGTTATAAACTAGTGCTTGACTGCAATCCCGCCTGATGGTAAGCAGTGATGCAATCGTTGATGGTAAAGCACACTAGCTTATTAAGCCTATTCACTCAAAAAAACTGAGTGAATAGGAAGGAAGACGGCAGTTTTATTATATAAATTGAGCGAGGTGATGCAATGTTTAACCCAACAACACGACCAACGATGCTGCGCCAGAGGATGATCTGGAGAGCCTTCACGACCAAACTCCCGACACAACAACACTAGGCACATCGTACCCGGCACACATCGCAACACAACTGCTCAGACCCGTCAGAAAGACCCGTCAGAAATTGCTAAATAGATTTTAATAAAATATTTGGAAAACAAACTACGTTGGGCGGGTCAACAAGTATTAACATAAAAAGTAATAAAGAAAGATAAATTGTTTATTCCGCACAAACAGAACGCACATTACAATAATAATAAACACTAAAATAATAATAAAGATATAATAAAGAAAAAAATATAATTCTCTAAAAGCCACGTACTCAAACATAAAGAAATTAAAACAATGTTTACAAACAATAAGAGAAATTTAACAATACAACTTAATTAATATACACAACTTTACGTTGTTCGTGTTACATAATTATATATACATAGAGTGAGTAATGAATGATAGAACCAACCTATTTCAAAAACCTCTTATTTCTTTAGGATACTTATTATTTAATTTAATTTACCTCTTGAAAGGATTATGTATAGATATATGTAGATGTACAACGTGTAACGAAAACTTGAGTTTGTAGGCTATGGTAGTAGCCTACCGCAGGCGCTGGTTATCTCCTAACTTCCTAACACGTAGAGGTAGGATTAAAAAACACCTTCCAATATGATTTGACATTATCCAAATCAGCCGTGCCCTTGATATGTATATACCCATTTCGTTACTCGTTGTATAGGTACATTGTTGATAGAATATAATTGCTTATCAATTAGCCTAGTTTTTGACGAACTATGGAGTACTGCAGTCACATTTGGGCTGGTGCTGCTAAGTGTCACCTGGCCACTTTGGATTCAGTGGAGAGGCATACGAAGAGGCTGTTTGGTGATCCTGATTTAACTCGAGACGGTCTCCAAAGCCTAGAGCACAGGCGTAGAGTAGCCAGCCTTTCGGTGTTCTATAGGATGCATAACCTGATCCTTCGACCCATGTAGTTGTTATTATTTAGAAAAAAACACCACTATATGTAATTATTTATCTCGATATTAAATATGTTTTGGCTATTATAAAAAAGGAATTGAACTGAAATTTCATGAAGTTTTGTGTTTAGTTTTTTTAATGAGTTTGCAGACGACTTTTTAAATTATGTTCATGGTGATACTCTTAATTTAAACAAACAAAGAACTTTGTTCCCTCGTAATGCAATATTTAAATAAGATATAAATAAAAGTGGTCTTATAAGAAAGCTCAAGGTCTCTCAAAGGGCAATGGAGAGGGCTATGTTTGGGGTTTCACTACGTGATCAAATCAGAAATTAGGAGATTCGCAGAAGAATGAGAGTAACCGACATAGCCAGAAGAATTGCAACACTTAAGTGGCAGTGGGCTGGGCATATTGCCCGTAGGACCGATGCCCGATGGAGCCGACGGGTTCTCGAGTATCCACGCTGCGTGGGTAGGCCCCCGACAAGGCGGACTGATGACCTGGTGAAGGTCGCGGGAAACTTCAGGATGCGGGAGGCGTAGGACCGGTCGTCGTGGAAATCCTTGGCGGAGGCCTATGTCTAGCAGTGGTCGTCTTTCGGCTGAAATGATGATGATGATCAAGAAAATTAATTTTATCGGTCAACCTTTGAACCTTAATAAATATATACGTATAATATATATATATATATATAGATATATATAGGTCATCTATGTAGAGGAGGTGTGATTTGATCACCTCTCCTCAGCCTATAGCCTAAATATTATTTTCATTATTTATAGGTACCTATTCATTTATTCAGTGTATCGAGAGACATTATTTTCGAATAGAAACCAATATGTGTAAGCTGCCTACATAACCTTATGTTACCATTATATGACTTTTTAATGCGCTCACGTACATAGGCATACGATGTTCCTAACTTCTACTTTTCCTACTGATGTTTCTACTTTTGTTTTATAATAATAACATCTGATAAAAAGTATTATATATATATATATATATATATATATATATAGGCTATAGGCTGAGGTGAGGTGGTCTCTACATAGATGACCTAAAACTCTTTGCTCCCAATAATATGCAACTAAAAGACCTACTGAAAATTACTAAAACTTTCTGTAGCGCCTTTAGAATGGAATTCGGTGTGGACAAATTTGCGACCATGCATGTAAAGCGAGGGAAGATTGTTGAATCTATAGGAACCCAACACACTTCCAAACCTTAGAGCCCTCTCCGCATCCGAAACCTATAAGTATTTGGGTATGTCGCAAGCGTTGGGCATCAATGTTACTGAAATGAAGCAATCATTGAAGACACGGTTCTGTGACCGCCTGAAAAAGAACTTAATAGTCTTCTTTCAGGCGGAAACATAGTTGTAACAGCCAATGGCTTAATAGCCAAGAGCCTTGATCAACACCTCAGGAGGCTCTCGTTGGGCAGCTGGATCAAGGGCTTGATTCAGAAAGCAGTACTTCTGGTACACTGGTAGCTTGGAACTTGTTGCCAATGCTTAATATTGCGTTGCAATAGTATTCTAATATTAAAAATATAATTTATTTGTGGATAAGATAAAATAAAGAGAAAAATAATAATAATTTCGAAAGTGGTAATTATGGACAAGGCCCTCATTATCAGGAGAATTCTCTTTCTCTCTGGAGCTCTGATCACCGGTAGCTTGGACCCAGTCCTCGATACCGACGGGTTGGGTAGGTAATGATTTTTATTTATTTTTTTATCCTTTTACTACTCACTGAGTTACAAAAGTTCTGCTTTGGAGTATGCTAAAAGAGCGATGTAGCGCAGAATTCTGGGTGTTAAAAGACGGGACAGAAAACAGAACATTATGCTCCGTTCCAAAACGAGCATAACGGATGTAGGAAAGAAGGTTGTCAGGCTCGATGAGATTGAGCGTGTCATATCAGTAGAATGCATGATGACCACTAGGCAAAAGCCTCCACATAAGCCATAACCACCACAACCTTAAGATGGAAAGCCCAAAACCAGATGGCAAGACGATCTGGACGCAAATCTCAAGGGCTGACTCAAAGTGTCGCGGGAAAAGAATTCCTGGAAGGATTTTGGACTTTGCTCAGCAGTGGGACGGTATAAGCTAATTAAAAATACCTTCTATATTCCATTAATTAAAAATATAATTTATTTGCACATGTGTTGAATTTAAAGAAAAAACAATGATATCAAATACTGCTCTTTATGGCTGGTTACAACTGGCATTTTATTTTAAAATAAACAGTTCAAATTAGTTTCTCATGGAAAGAAAAAAAGTAAAATTTCCCGTAAAATTTTAGAATTTGTAATAATAGAACTTGGAATAATAGAACTTTTCTGTTTCTGTAAGATTCTTGTATTGATTCCATACTAATATTATAAATGCGAAAGTAACTCTGTCTGTCTGTCTGTCTGTTACGCTTTCCCGCTTAAACCTCCCAACCGATTTTGATGAAATTTGGCACAGGCAATCTTTAGACCCTGAGAAAGAACATAGGCTACCTTTTATTCCGGAAAAATTTTATGTTCCCGAGGGAAATCTAAAAAGCGCGATATAACCGAACTCTACGCAGGTGAAGCCGCGGGCGGAAAGCTAGTATCATATAAAACTTATATTTCAGACTTAAAGTCCAGGTTTCCTCAAGATGTTTTCCTTCACCTTCAGTCATTGGTGTCCAAGAAGTACTTAGAAAGTACATATAACTTTAGAAAAGTTACATTGGTGCTTGCCTGACCTGGAATCGAACCCGCGCACTCATACTTGAGAGGCTGGTGTTTTAACCGCATCATTATTATGACGTAAATCCCGACCTAAGTAAGTACCCAAATCTTGTGCAAGTTAGTGCTTTGTATAAGCAATATTAATATCCTGTTTATTAAACTTTTGGTATTTCAATCGGAGTGGAATTCAAGAGCGATGGTCCGAATATTTAGTTTTGGATTGAAGACAGGGATTCCGGCGGAGTCTACAGGTTCGCTATTTCAATATTAATTTCAGAATAATAAAGGCATTGATAGCTCGATGGCTTTCGATTTGGTTTTAAGATCAGGTTCAACAAAGTCGCCCCTACTACTCGGAAATTATATTTCCATCTTACTGCTGGAGTTTAGATTAAGCAGCATTGGGCTCTACTCCAGATCAAAAAGGACAATCTTTTTCATTTAGGGTCTGCACCCAATTCACGGGACTGGACGGTAAATTTCCATTATAAAATTCTCAATAATGGAAACCTTTTACATAGGACTTGATACAAAATAAAGAAATATGATTATCCAATCACATTTACACTCGACTAAGGACATACATAGGTAATCCTGCTGATTACTGACATTATAAGCTATTAAACCGACGACACTTAGCATAGAATTTATGTACAATAATTTGAGTTTACATATTTCAGCTCTGTGTAAACAGAGTGGAAATACGACATGACACAGGGAGGCAAACTTTTGAAGTACTAAATCAAATGTAAACTTTATCGAGGAACATTCTTTACATATTATACATATGTAGGTAAAGTGTTAACATAAAGTTCATAAAGTTGAAATGCTCTGCCATCCGTCTTCTTTGCGACAAGTATATAATGTAAACGTTTGCTAGAACAGTTTGTATAGTGATGCATGGATCACAAAGGTTACTGACATGTTGGCATAGCAAGTACTTTGTTATTGGTTTATAAAGAGACTTACTTTGTAGTTTTAGAGTGTTTCAAATGTTACATGCAACGTATTCAATTTAAAGTTCACAATAAATGATTTTCATATGTAGCCTTTCTGTGACTGGTAAGGCATTTTTATTTAAAAAAGCGTGACGTAGGCATGGGCTTAGATCACAAGAACTATGAAATTTTAAACTATAAGTTAAATTTAAATAATATATTAATGCAGCCGTGCATTAGTGTTACCTATTAGTTAAAAAATATGTAGAAATAGTATGTTAACAGACGCGGGTATTAATGTAATATTTCGACATATTTTGGGGGTTAAGGTTTTACTGATAACTTTTATTAAAAATACGATCACAATCACATCAAACAATCTGTGAGATGGACCTTTATGTAACGTATCTAGTTCACACCTGCAGCCGTAATCCAGCATATAATTATCAGTATATTAAACTCACGTCATTCTATGCATGTGTAGTTATGTAATGTTTCGCCTGGCGTCACTCACTATTAATCTGTACATTCGCTATACACCAGCGAAGGTAAATACGAGCTATTAATCATACATTGTTCGAGGTACAGTGAATAAAATCAATAATCCTCAAAACTCGATATCATTAGAATCCCAAGACATAAAAGAAATTCTACATTTTTTGTTTATTAGATCACAGCAGCAAATCATTTACAATATCTACTTTGAATATTGACGTATCTAAAAGTTATTTATGTATTATTGTGGTGTATTTTACATCATGAGAAAACTAAGTTTGCACTATTTTGTTTGCTCGTAAAAGTATGGTTTACCTCAATCAAAAAACATGTTGTGTGTTCTTTATAGCATGACTCCCCTCTTTATAAGTATTTCCAATTTCATTGTAGGTCCTCATCTAACTTACCAATTTTCAGAGTATACTGGAATGTTACTAAATGAATTCTATGTCCGAACTAGAGGCAATCTTGAACAATATCCAAACACTGGTATGTACAATACTGTTTAGAGTGGATATTGGATTTTAAATATTTACGAATAGGAATTAGTAAATGAAAAGCACAATGGAATAAACTGGGTAACAGACCGCTTTAGTGGCGCAAATTCCAAGCGAACGGTGAATTGGCCTTTTATGTTAAACGAGCAACAATGTAATTCCGCTTTGACCTTAGCAAGGTTGCCAATAATACGTACTGGGATGGCTACATGGTGTGATGTGAGTAACCCAGTAATTGAAATTTAACTCTATAAAAGACCTGTTTATTTGCTATTATTGGAATTACTTTTCATTTAAAATCATCCACTGGTTTCTTACTAAACTTGTATGTTCGGTAAACTGATTACTTATTTGCTTTGGTGACAGTACGTGCTGACAGCTTTCTTCCATTAATATAATATTATGTGCTTGCTCTTAAATGAAATACAACAGAATATTTTTTATAATGCGATTATAAAAAAATATTTTTCATAGCGATTCGTCGTGTTCCGGCATGACGACTGGTGAAGCTGTACGGAGGACGGGTCTGAGCAGTTGTGTTGCGATGTATGCTGAGTTTGCTCGTGTTGGTGGGTTTAACATTGCATCACCCCACTCAACTGCCGGCTTTCTTCCTATTCGGTCAGTTTTTTAGTGAATTTAATAAACTAGCGCGCTTTACCTTCAACGATTGCATCACTGCTTACCATCAGGCGGGATTGCGGACTAGCACCAGTTTGTAATTATTAAAAAAGATGTAACTATAATGTTGCAATAATACGGATAACACCAAAATGATAAAACTAGATCTATAGACTGTCATACATAGATATTTCTATAACAGACATTCCAATGCACATAAGGATGTGGATAGAACATTTAAGTCGGGAACATCCAATTTAGCAACGCGAAGGTTACTCTAGCTCTTAGACATTAAAAGGCAATAAGGTAATATAATATTAACATTAACAATGATTCTCCTTTCAAGACACTATCGCATATGAGTAATGATATCGTTGTGCTACTTGTGGGTTGCTGAGATGCGTTTAAAACAACACTTCCCGGAAGTGCAGTTATAAATTTAATTTTTGCGTTTCACAACTACCATCATCGATATGTGATACTTTTCTTTTTTTAATTTAAATTATAACTAGTGCTATACCGCAATCCCGCCTGATAGTAAGCAGTAATGTAATCGTTGATGGTAAAGCGCACTAGTTTATTAAGAGCTTATTCACTCTAGCCTTGAAGACACTTAAATTGTAGTCCGCTTCAACAGTTCCTTATTTTTCAATAGTGGTTCAGTTAGAGAGTTCGTGCAGTGTTATATATTCTGCGAATATCACACAGCAATAAAAACCTTTTTACAAAAAACACTACAAAGTGTTTATTTTACACTTTTCAGTTGTGAAAAGTAGGTACTGTTCAGCTGCATCCGGTCAAACTGGACGTTGACGATAATATAGTTGGGAAAAGGCCTGTCAGCAAACATGTACGTTTATTTATTTTGTAATTGATGTAATTTTTATCCGTAATTTTGGTTTATAAACGACACCACTTAATCGATTTCTATAAAATTCCTATGGGACCAAAATGAAAGTATGAGTAATGCTAGACATTACACGATTACACAACTTAAATTCAGTCTCTTGATTTTAATTGATTGTTGCATAAGCGTGACGAGTATGTAATGGTTGTCCTATAGTGAAATTTAACGCTATAAATTTTTGAGGAATTCCCTCAACTGCCTATAGTTTTCATCGTCAGATTTACTGCAGACCATCATTTTAACCCAAATAGATGCAAAGTACCCATCAATATAAATTAATTAAATCCAAACACAAGGTAACTACTGCAAGCCGTTGAAGAGTTCCCTGAACTGGCCTTTGTTTTCATCATCAGAGCCTTAATGACAATTACAACCCATCTAGGTGTAAAGTTGTTATCAATACAAATTAATCAAGCACAAACGCAAGGTAGTTGCTGTGAATCATTGAGGAGTTACATCGGCTGCCTAGGGTCTTCATCATCAGATCTACTGCAGACCGTCATTTTAACCCTCATGGGTGTAAAGTTCTCATCAATATAAATGAATTAACTGCAAACACAAAGTAGCTACTGTCTTCATCATCAGAGCCTTTATGACAGTCACAACCCATCTAGGTGTAAAGTTCTTATCAATACAAATTAATAAAATACAAACATAAAGTAGCTGCTGTGAATCGCTGAGGAGTTTAAGTTATTATCACCAAATCTACTTCAGACCTTTATGAAATTGTAGTGCTTTAAAATACTTAATGAAAATACTAAGAAATGCATTAGCCGCCCCCACGATTTCTTAAAGTTCCCCTGGAATTCCCTGGTCTTCCATCATCAGATCTTGATCTGAGGACTATGGGACTACCTGGATACTATACCGTTTCAAACAACGAAATAAAATTTTGCATATCGGTCAAGGCGTCTTAGAGTAATCGGTGAACATACATCATCATCACCAACCCTTCCATAGTCCCACTACTGGGCACAGGTCTACTCTCATACAGAGAAGGATCAAAGGCTCAATGCGGGTTGGCGATTTCAAACTTATAAAGTCCAGGTTTCCTCAAGATGTTTTCCTTCACCTTCAGTCATTGGTGTCCAAGATATACTTAGAAAGTACATATAACTTTAGAAAAGTTACATTGGTACTTGCCTGACTTAGAATTGAACCCGCACACTCATACTTGAGAGGCTGGTGTTTTAACCACTAGACCACCACGACTCCGTGAACATACATAAAAAAAGAAAATAAAAGATTACGACGAATTGAGGACCTCCTCCTTTTTTGAAGTCGGTTAAAAACTTATTAAAGTTAGCGTGGATTGACCTATCATTCCCATAAATGCTTAGGGATTGACACTATCGACAGCCCGCTTTAAGATCTCTTCAGGAAACTTTTTGCGATGAGTTTTTTACAGAACCGATCGACTGCACTTCTTTTAATCCAAATCCGATAAATGTCGGACGAAAGTAGATCACGATCACTAGATGCGAATTCCGTCCTACGAATTTAGAACATTACCAATTTGTATTCAATCTGGATTCAGTACAGAACGGCTGTCAGAGTTTTATGCAGTTATATTTCCATTTCTAGTTGCACAATCGAACAAATGAAGTCGCCGTTTTTATGGCATATACAGTCATTTAACTAGAATCAAAATAGAAAGGTGAAAAACACGAAATAGATAATCTTTAAAAAAAACATTAATGTACAAAACAACGTCAATTTTAACTCGTCGAATGTTTCCTAAGAGGGGTGCCGTAATACTTTTTCCCTTCTAATGGGGTGTGTAACCAGCACGTTACTTAGTACTGTATCCTTTTTAAAAGTTATTACTGTTAGTCAGGCGACCTGGTACATTAATACCTTTGTTCGCACTGTTCGTTTACACGGCACACCGCGAAGGGTAACGTTTCGAAGGGAGTCTTCCTTTGTTTAGTGCTTAATTGGTGTAGGCTGGTGTACCATTTTATATCGGTATTTTCAGTCATCTTATTTTATTCTAACTTTTGGTCAGGTATGATTCGAATGTAATCCATACTAATATTATAAATGCGAAAGTATCTCTGTCTGTCTGCCTGTCAGTCTGTCCGGCTTTCACGCCAAAACTACTGAACCGATTGTAATGAAATTTGGTACACAGATAGTCTAGATCCTGAGAATGAACATAGGCTATAAAACATCCTGCTATGACCAATGGGAGCAGACCAGGAACCAAAAATGTTGCAGAAACGGGAGCAAACGCGGACGTACATATTGCCCCCAGTATTTTAACAGGCGCTTATTTTATAACAACTGAGCCACAGTAGACAGATAGTAAAACATCTTCATAGAAACGAGCCGCTCTCGGTTTGAATTATTGCGTGCGCGCCGTGCGCCGTGTCGGTACGCGATTTCACGCACATAATATAGCTTGGAATAACATAGGTGCAGTACGGGCTGTGGTTCAACCACAGCCCGTACGTGTGGTTTAAGTAATCTACTGTTCTGTCACTACTGTGACTGAGCTCTTTCGGTTCGAAGCTTACGCGGGTGAAACCGCGGGGCACAGCTAGTATATTAATAAATATTGGAGGTGCTTTAAGAGGTGTAGGTAAATACATACTCGTACATTCCCATTTTATTAAATCTCTTTAATACCTACAATATTTTAATAATAACGTTTGATAGACGTTATTAAAAATATCTATCGGCACCAACCCGCACTCGCCTGAGATCGCGTGGTATATTACGGCCCACTCCTTTTCAACCGACGGGAGGCCTTTGTCCTAAGAGGGTGAACATATTTTTTCTATTTATTACAAAATTGTGCACAACCACACTGTTCCCAGCAATACAATTTGTACTTCTCTCCAAATTGTCTTCTCAAAGTACAATAATCTTTGTGTTTCATCACTAAGTATAGTTATTTTTCGAGAACAAACTGGCTTCTGGGCTTATCCCTGTTGTTTTGCGGCTTAGAGTACATTTTATCTCTTTAACAGAGTGTCTGTGGAGACGATTATGTGTAACACGATATAATATAAACCCGTTTGTTTACTCTACGTATTTATATCACCTTTCTTCATTGTTTAAAACCGAAGAACTCGGAAACTCGGAAATAAGCGCAGACCAAGCTCCATAAACCGCAGCAGACCGTGGCAAAGGAGTATGAGAAATATGAAGCTACACTTTAACTATGTTCTTTTTTTATTTAAGTTTCGTTTTTGGTGCAAAGAACATTGAAGAAACTGGATGTTTCAATGGTGAACACAGCTCGAACTCATAAATCGGCAATACAATTAGTGGGTGAAGGTGGTACACAAAATATCTATTTTTTTATCCGGGGTGGACAATCCTCATGGATATCCCACTCAGGGCGGCGGGGTCTGTCAGACTCTTACTGACTAAAAACCACCTCGGTGTTCCATCTCACACCTATACCGGGGGTTGCGAGAAAGAACACTGCTTCCGCAACCCTCGATTGGTGCCGGCCCGCCTCTTTGGGCCTCCTCCTGTCAGGGGGGAGTGAGGTGTTTGACTCTCCCCGTAACGTTTAAAACTAGCGCACGTGATATTTGAGGGGCGACAGACGTCCCCGAGTCTGCCACCCATGGACCCATCTAGGCGGCTGGAAAAGGGATCCGCCGAGCGCCGAAATCCGGTGCGCCTGCTCGGGCCGGGTGAGTGGACGAGATCTCCCTCTCCCTTTCGCAGCCTCCTTCTGTGAAAAGGACTCCGTTCGTGTGTGGAGTCCTGTAGCAACGTTTGGGCTGGTGCTGCTAAGTGTCACCTGGCCACTTTGGATTCAGTGGAGAGGCGGGCGAAGAGGCTGATTGGTGACCCTGACTTAACGCGAGACGGTCTCCAAAGCCTAGAGCACAGGCGTAGAGTACCCAGCCTTTCAGTGTTCTATAGGACGCATTTTGGGGAGTGTGCGAGGGAATTGCATGATTTAATTCCCTCATCGCCGTTCCACCATCGGACGAACAGTCGTACGGCGAGTTTCCACCCTTAATTTGATAACACCACAACGATCCGGACGAAGCGTTTCGCCTCCTCCTTTATACTGCGTACATCGAGGGACTGGAACAATTTGCCAGTGGCGGTGTTTCCATCGGACTACAATTTGAGTGTCTTCAAGGCTAGAGTAATTAGGCTCTTAATAAACTAGTGCGCTTTACCATCAACGATTGCGTCACTGCTTACCATCAGACGGGATTGCAGTCAAGCGCCAGTTTATAATTTTATTTAAAAAAAAAGGATCTCAGGACACTTCGCTGCTGACCATCGACTAGATTACGGCCGGCAGCGACAGGTCTCTGCCTACTTCAGAGATTAGGGCGCGGCGCAGCTCCTCCTAAGCGGGCCACTCTGCCAGCGTATGCCGGCAGTCGACGAAGTGGTCACACCGGGCGTCCAGCTCCCTATTTATGCGACATATGTACTTTCCGAAGCAACCATGCCCCGAGAGAAGATGTCTATATGTGCTGACCATCGCAGTGTAAGATTTTGTTGCACAAAAGAGGTTAGAACATATTTCCGCTGTCCGTACCAAGTAGCAAGACAATTAATCAGATCATTAAGCAGAATATTAAGCAGATTTAGTACAACCAAACAGCTTTAAAGTTTATTTTACAACGATTCAACATATTCTGCTTCGAGTTCAAACAGCTGCAGTACCAGATGTGATATTTTTCATGTAGCAATATCATTGACCAAATGTATCTATCAATCATCTTTCTACTTTAGTAGAGGAAGATAGATGATTGATAGATCGAAATAGAATTACGGTGAACTTATACAGTCATTGGATCGCTATATTCTGTTTATATTCAACGTCACCTTATTATTCTCAAGTTATTTAAGACTGCAAAAGTTTTCCTATTCACAGTGAAAACGGTAATAAAATTCATTCATGCCTTTAATAGAGATAGCCTAATCAACGTAGATTACGCTAGGTTACCCTTATGTTTATATACATGAATATATTATTATTATTATGTTATGTACGCAATTTTATGTAAAAACACAAACTGAAAAGGATGCTAAAAGGAAATTTACTATTCCTTCAAGAAAGGTGAACTGGAAATAGCTCGGGAAACAACACGCAGATAACTAACTGCTAAAGAAAAGGTTATTATAGTTTAATTCACAGCCTTTTATACAAAAATATATGGTTCCAGTAATTCCTTTTGTGAAAGAAAATATTGAATCCGCATTGAAATGTACATTAATTAGTTTTGAAATAAACATTTGAAATAACTTGTTGAATTGAATAATTTCCATTGGCAACCGTAATTATCGTATAGGTACTGCTATTGTTCTGTTCAACAAGTTACTTTCATATTCGACTCAAACCGAACAAACGTACATATATTGCACTGGTACAATATAATATGTTTGCTCGTTATTGAATATTAATTTGTAAGGTTTAGAATCGTGAGCGAAATTCATGTATGTATATACAGTTTGAGAGTTGATGCCATCCTGTATTATTTGTTAGCCAATGTCTTGGCTTTAAGACGCCGCTGGCGACATTGTGTCAACTAAGTATACACGAAAGCGACTCATAAATCACCCGCTACACAATGCAGCGACGCTTGAATCATACACGAGTTTTGAGCTGTTTAGAGCTCAAAACTCGTGTATTGTATTTTAAGATCATAGTTCAGCCACAAATCATAGGGTTAAAAGTTTTAAGTCATATGTCGAATATTTTTATGAAAATTGGTGTTAAAATGAACGAAAAAATAAAGTTGGAGAATTTGTTTGTTTGAACGCGATTATCTCTAGAACTGCTAGTTTGATTTGAAAAAAACTATTTACATCTGACAGCTTATAATCACGCCAGTACTTTTGGAACCGAGCCAATGAAAAAAAACCGCGAATTATAGCACGGGCAGGAGATGCGGTATAACGTGCAAGATATTTTACACGGGCGGAAGCTAATTGTATTCTATTTAAACAAATCCATCAAATTTTTTCGTTCAATATTTTTGTTTTGATGAACCAATTTTCAACTGTAACTTGTGTTTTTATTGGCAGATTTATTACAGGCGGCGGAGGTAGTCTACCCACGAAATGGCCACGCCACCCTTTGGGCAAACGCAGATAGAGAATATGTAGATATAAATAGTGTTGCGAAGCTCTCTAGCTTATTTTTCAATATGGCGAAATATGAACGACTAATTAATTATTATTAGTTTTCGACATAAAGTAGATGGGCTAAATTTTGACCATTAATAAGACCTTTGTTATACCGTTCATTATACTCAATACACTATTGGTGGTACCTACACACAAATTGGGTTCAATATTCAACATGTTTTTGTCGATTCTCCGTGTACTCCCTGCAATCGGCCATTATTACAACAAAATATAGGCCCTGATAATAATCAATAGTTACCACGGGATGTGCGGTTGTCTGCACGTAACATAATGGTCCCATGCCATCAAGAAGCCGAAGGCGTGGTAGTGATGAGATACAAAATTACACCATAGACCTCTGTCTATTGTGTAATAATAGGTCCTCTGGTCTATTATATGAACTTCCCCCTGTTTGACGTCTTTAATAAAATACCTATAGTCATACTATGATTTGGCTTGTCGTTGTTTAAAATTTCTTTGTAGGTAACCCAGGTCCAACAACCCCATTTTCATATTTTATTATTAAAGTCGTCTTTTGTTAACATTTTTATAAGAAAATCTGCTTTGTACAATGGTAGACGGACTCAAGGTTACGGGTATATTCAAGGTCGTTGTTCGATGAACCAACAAGATCCAGGATAAAACATCATAAAAATAATTAGAGAAGTTTCGGCTTAAGGTCAAAATCTGCGAACGTAGCGTCTCACACTTCTACATATTATGTAGATGAACCTTTTAAAGGCGGCGGGACAGCCCGGCTGTGAAAAGAGGCTTAAGGGAAGCGGTGAATTGGGATAAGTTCGTTATACGTTACTCTAACATTACACAAGATTCTTTTGTCAGTTTTGTTTTGTATAGAACAACTCCTTGTTAACCAAAGACAGAGGGAACGGAGTATCTTTTATTCATGCGTCCTCCAAGGGCAGTACTAAACAGTCGGCCAAAAACATCCTTTAACACTGGCTTCTTTCCCGAAAGTATATTCTAGCTGCAGTGATAAGGAGAAGGGTACACGCGGGGAGTGTCTCACCCTCGTGAAATATCCCTGCCAGCCCCCCTCGCCGCGCTCAAAGCGTTCTCACAATTAAGAAGCCGCTGAGCGAATACGTCACTTTCCCAAAATTATTCAACAATTGCATTAATTAAGAATGTGAGCTACGACTGCAAGCTATTTTTATTTTTTCCTAAAGGTTGTCTGTAAAAGATCGCTCTTAGCCCCTTACACCCTTTGTAAAATCTTTATATGTATTTATATTCTGTAATCTATCATCATCATCAACCTTTTATCGTCCCACTGCTGGGCACAGGCCTCCTCTCATACAGAGAAGGATTGAGCGTAATCACCACGCTTGCTCAATGCGTGTTCGCGATTTCAGACTTATAAAGTCCAGGTTTCCTCAAGATGTTTTCCTTTACCTTCAGTCATTGGTGTCCAAGATATACTTAGAAAGTACATATAACTTTAGAAAAGTTACATTGGTACTTGCCTGACCTGGAATCGAACCCGCGCGCTCATACTTGAGAGGCTGGTGTTTTAACCACTAGGACACCACGACATACTGTAATCTATACGGTAAACATAATAAAGAGTATCTATTCTATTTGTTAATACACTCTTGATTTTCTTCAAACTAGTGTTGGACATTTATTTTGTTATTTAATTAAGGATTATGTAAGGAGGAGCATTTCAACGCTATGTTGACTGAAGAATTCGTCGGTATCTGTAGATTTAGGTTCGCAAAGACTGTAGGTATCTACTTAACAATTTTGTAAGAAGAGGACATGTACTTACGAGGGAACGAACGAAAAAAGTTGTAGAAAAAATCAAAATTCGATGGTATGTGACACCTATCAAACCGCACTTCGTCGCCGTCGTAAATTAACAACTTCATATTACTTATTCGTAGGGAATATTAGTAGTCTGACTACGTACAAGTTATGTACTTCGTTTAAGAAAGAAAGAAGAAAGGAAGAAATAACGTTTATTTGCCGTAAACATTACGCAAGAGTTTACAGAAACACAAAAAATAAGAAATAATTGAGGGAAACATGCGTCACATCCACGCAAAATAGCTGTCGCTCAGCATTATGCTGCGACTCCATGCAAAAACAGAGCCCAGTGCAGGTTTTCAGCGACAGCCGGCGCCGACGTAAAAACGTCATCCGATGCAACAAACAATTAAAAGTGGTACCGAACCGGTAGTACAGTAAAAATAAACTCGCAATAATAAAAACATATAATAATAAAAACATATTAATAATTATCTTACTCAAATCACACATTACTCCCATCATCATCCCAGTGTTAATCCCAGTCGCATCCGAAGCCTTTTCAGCTTTGGAGTCTGGGGTTCGCTTTACCAGTCCAACTGCTGATATGGCTAAACTTCGACATTTTTCATGAAGCGACTGCCGACTGACCTCCACAACCCGAAGGCAACATCGAAGCATTGCAGTTAGACCAATGGTAGGACTTTTGAGGGCTCCAACAACCCGTAACGACTACCACTAGATGTTCGTAGGGCAACCGGGACCAACGGCTTAACGTGCTTTCCGAGGCACGACCAGACCAGTACAAATATTCATATTCATGCATACAAATACTTGCACTGTGCGGGGATCGAACCCGCGCCACCTTGCGCAGCGGCCGCGTCCGCTACCGCTACGCCACGGAGCTGCCAAATCACACATTACTGCCTCAAACTAAACTTTAATTAATTGACATTATGGTAAGTATATCAAAACTCAACTGTTTTATTGCATCGAACCTTGTAATTAATAAAAATACTACTTGATTTCAAAGCTTTTATCTTCAACTTTTCTATCTCTGCAATATTTTTCTCACCTTTTATTAATAATAACGGAAAAGCACTCCGTCTTCACAAAGACCCCGAAGATTTAATTACTTCATTTTATAGAGAACGTTATCGCTCTAACGTAGACTAACAAAAACTAGATCAATTATTTATACTTACTTAAACTAGAGTAATCGATCTAGCTTTTGTTTGTCACGTCAAATTGATTTATAGGTGTGTTTTGTCACTGAATTTTAATAATAAAGCGTCTTTTAAATTTCTATCTTTTACGCTCAATTGGTCGGTAAACTAAGCTAGGATACTAATATCAAATAAGTTATCAATATTTAAAGAAAAGGAGAAGCTTTCTGCCATTAAAGTCTTCTCAAAGAAGCCTTATTGTTCTATTAACTTGTAAAACTGTTGGTACAAATCTACTTACAGAAATCAAATCATTTATAATTTATATGTTCTTGCCCAGAATATATACTTACTGAAGCGTTTTATCATAAGTGTACATGTAAAGCGTTGGTCGACCTTTAGGAACGGTCGTGGCATATAAAAACTCACTAAAACTACAACTGGGGCAGGGCAATTTGAGGAAAAAGACGTGAATTTCCTTTTACAGCTACGATATTACTAGCAAATCTATTTTCCTGTGTGGCTTACGAATCGGAACGTTCATCCATGAGAAACTTCTTAGTAGATAACTGCCTATCTACGTAGGTACTTTGAAAAAATATGGTTATGCTTAAATACGGTTTTACCAAAGCAAGAAAATGATAATTCTCAGAAATACAGTTTGTTTCACTTGTTTGTGTGTTTGTGAATTTGCTATAAAACCACCGTATCCTCAGTTTTCATAGGGATTTCTTTTATTATTATTCATTTGTCCGTTGTAATGCAATGACAATAATTTGTAACCATAGAAAACATTGCTTGCAAAACAAAACAATTCATTACAGTTTTCAAAAATATGTAGATATACCTAAATAGAGCAAAATGAGATTCCTAAGTATACATTATACATTGACAATAAAAATCCAGATGACGTCAAATCATTTGAATAATAAGGACGGGGAAACTTTCCGCCGGGTAGATTATTACTTGCGAATCCTCTCAAAATAGATAGAAAAACAGGACAGGACAAAAATAAAAAAGGAAACGCAAACAATTAGCTAATCTTAGAACGAACAATAAGTTTCGTGAAAAGGCTATTTCCCTTAGTGACCTTACTACCGAAACTAGTCCTCGAATAACAATCTATACTAATATATAAAGCTGAAGAGTTTGTTTGTATGTATGTTTGTTTGTTTGTGCGCGATAATCTCGGGAACTACTGGTCCGATTTGAAAAATTATTTTTGCGTTGGATAGCCCATCAATCCAGGAAGGCTTTAGGCTATATGACACCACGCTGCGACCAATAGGAGCGGAGCCTAATTAATTCCACGCGAATAAAAAAAAACGCGGGTGAAACCGTGTGGCGCAGCTAGTAATTAATATATCGCTTTACATAACAATTTATTATTGTTAGAGATTTCCGAGAACTTGGTCGTAATTAGCGACATCTGAAGGTAAACATTGTACTCATTAGTAAAGTAACTTAATACCCAGAGAATAAGGTTAATTTTGGCACCCGACAATTGATACGTTTATTAATTAAGACAAGAGGAATCCTCTTGTGTAAGAGTGAAAAAGTTAAGACTATGGAAGCCTCATATCATAAATATTATGAGTGTGTGTATGTTAGTCTATTAAAACAACTAAACATTTTTGAAGTCCTATGCAAAAATAATATTACAAATATGAATAAGTTTTCTCCACCTTGATTCCATCTTGACTGAATTAGGTTTATTAGTTAAAATGGAATCAAGGCGGATCCTAATTCAGTCTTTTGTTTCCATCCAGCACTACTATACTATCGTTTGACGTATATAAATAAGTAAAGATTTTATTGGTGACTGATTTACTCTGCAATTAGGATCTGCTGGCCGTGATAACATATCTTCTAAAGTTCATTGGTTGTGCCTCTTCCATAGCCTTACCTATCTGTATCTGGTTCTCCAAGTCCCCATCTCAAGGTGGTGCCCGAAAACACGGTTCACTACCCATTTAAATAAGAAAGCGTCCAAAACTGAAATTATCAAATAGCCGTTATCCAAAGTTTGCACTGTACTATTTGAAAGTATTATCTAAAACCAGTTATATACAGCGCTTGCTAATTCGCTCAGCTATTTCCAGCATAATAGATATCTAAAGGTAGTCCTATTCCAATGTTGTGGTATTGAACGACTTCATTACCAAAGCTATGGATAATAGCGGGTAAGTAGATATGGTTTACACTGATTATAGCAAAGCATTTGATTGGATCGACCAAGATCCCCTAATAATTAAACTCAACCGCATGGGCATTTGTGGAGACCACCTGCGGTGGTTGTCACTTAATATAGACAATTAAGGTCTAGGTAGGAAGTAAAGTCTAAACTGCTTGGTATTATAGTCCATGTCTCCAAGTGCTTTCAATCGACCAAGATCCCCTAATAATTAAACTCAACCGCATGGGTATTTGTGGAGACCACCTGCGGTGGTTATCACTTAATATCTGACAATTAAGGTCTAGGTAGAAAGTAAAGTCTAAACTGCTTGGTATTATAGTGCATGTCTCTAAGTGCTTTAACACTTAAAATATTGTATTATAATTTCGTTATAAGCCTGCTAGGGTAAGGGCACGTCAGTAATGGAAACATATATGTTTCATAAAACATCATATTTCATATTTCTATCAAAACAGCCTATACCATTCAATAGATTATCTCTAACTCTGTCAGAAGTATTATGTATATCTCGAAGACTGACCTCAGATTACTGAATATTTATTGCTTTAAAACATATTTAAAAGTCATATTGACAGACCTGAGTTTTATCAACATTTTATTTCAATGTTCCACACATTCTAGTACATTTTACATTCTTCATTCTTCTTCTATATGCAGAACAGCATTGATATTGTGCGTACAAGCAACATTTGTATAAAATATTTGAGTAACACGATTTTGATCTAACTTAGCTAGAAATCTGAGTTAAAAAAAGTTGAGGCTTAAATAAGCCTCAAAATTTTTAAATAGCTATTGTTTTTTTGTTATTATTTTTTGCGTATTACATATTATTTGTATATTTCTTTCCTTTTCTCTCCCTTTCCAATGTCCAAAAAATATTTTAACTATTAAATTTAGCATAATAGTAATATCTAACTGCTTCCCTTTCTATGATTTTATCTATCTCTAAAGTTCAAGATAAAATAAAATAATATGTTTTTTTTACTACTAGAACAGTGGTGGCTTAGTGGCAAAGCAGGCAGTATATGTAAAATATTATACATATTCATTATTCGTATAGTATTTAGGTATTTAGTGGCTCCATCGTTGAAGTTGATTGGTTGATAAAAAAGCAATATTTGCATTTTGGTATCTTACAGCTACACTCAGAGCTGTCAGTTAATTGCGACATGGTCCCTTAAAGCAATTAAATTGAAATCGTAAAGTTTTGAATGCGGAAGAAACTCTTAATTAAAAAAAATCGTATAATGCTAATTGTTAAAATTCTTTTTACGCAGAGCCACAAATCTCGTAATTTAACGACTGAGGAACGTTAGGAAGGTTCACAGTTTGATCTCAATATCAATCTGTCAAAAACTCCTCTAATTTCCTAACATTTCGGCAAGTTCTCAACATTGATTGTCGTTGAGATAACATTGCGACTGACTTATGAACGTTTTTAATTAGATACAGAAATTACCTTTCTGTTCTCTCTTCATCATACAATATTTTAATAAAAGCTAGTATCTCTAGTCTAGTCCCTAATCTTCCTTCTGATCGTAATAATATAAAATTACATTGTAATGATAAGTTACTAAAATAGGAATCTTCACATTTAACTTTTCCTCCTGAAACATCAATTTCAATACTACTCAAACTTTCCACATAAAAGTTGTTTACACAAGTTACGACCTACTTTGTGACGATAAAACAGAGCTTACATATCAACGAGCATCTGACTTCCTACCTTGAAAGTAAAAACCCCCGAGGATTCAACAGAATACCCTGTGTAAGAAATAAATAAGTACCTAGTGGAAACTTAAGATCTGTCTGGGGTACAACATCAAAAAATTCATAGCCGAATTCTGGGTCGAGTCCTTAGATCGCCATCGACACGCTACAAGAAGAACATCAAAAAGGTACAAACATGGAATTAAAAAACAAAAAAAAATTCTATGCATAACTTGCTTTATTACAGAGGGCCTACGACTACGTCACCGAACATGTTTTTGAGATTTATAGAATAGTTTTAGTTCTAAGACTGATTTTTATTTTGATTCTCTTAAATCTAAGCAAAAATTTAAATTTCTGATCTTTTTATCAGATTTGTTGTGAAAGTTTTGAACGGTGTAAGCGTAGTTAAAGAAGAGCGGTTTTTAACTAACATAATTATAATTACATAAGATTGTTTTCTTATCTTCATGTGGTGTTTACCTTTAAATAAATGCACTGTGTAAAGTTGAGACGCAGGTGTAATTGTTGTAGGTTTGTGTATAAAATTATTGGTAGACATAAAAAATAAAATATTGCCTACATGGTTAATCCGCGTTGGTATTTATTCAACAAAATTGAATTTGTTTTTAGACAGGTCAGCTTGCCAGCTATCAATCTTTCAACAGGCTTATGTTGTGCTCACTAAATTCCGGCAGGCAGATTAGTCTACAGAAAGGAAATTAGCTCGTTGATATGTAACATTAAGTAATACAAATATTTGTCTATTCCGCGTATATACAATATGTTAAGAAAACCCTGTCCAACCCGTAAGGATAGTAAAGGTTAGGTAAACATAAACACATGACCAAATAACATATGAAATTTTACATAATCATCATAGTAACAATACCTACTAGTGAATTTTGAAATAATCTTTTTTTCCCGCGAATTAATTCCAACTTCCCCAAAATTTGGTAATTCTTAATAAATGACAACATTATTTTTGACGGTATAATTCTGAGCGAATAGCGATGCGACCGCGTGCCGCGTGCCCTGCCCCTCTTCGCCCGCGCCTGTATCCCATTCCCTTCTAACTTAAAATTTAGTTCTGTCACTTTGAATAACGGCAAGTTTCCACCCTTACGTTGTTAACACCACTACGATCCGGACGAAGCGTATCGCCTCCTCCTTTATACCGCGTACATCGAGGGACTGGAACAGTTTGCCAACGGCGGTGTTTCCGTCGGTCTACAATTTGAGTATCTTCAAGGCTAGAGTGAATAGGCTCTTATTAAACTAGTGCGCTTTACCATCAACGATTATCATCAGGCGGGATTGCAGTCAAGCGCTAGTTTATAATATATAAAAAAAGTAATAAATACTAATATCTAGTAATAATACATTTGAAGTTAACTTTCCATATTAGAACAACAAAAACAGAAAGAGTGATATCCTATAAATAAATTGGTTTATTAATATCATAATTTAAATCATATGCACTTTACGCGCGGTATATCAATGCATTCAAATCATACGCACCCTAAACACTGTGTGTAATGTATCAATGAATTCATAAAGCGGTTCTGTTGCGAATATTTTTGTGTATGGCTTTTGTTCCACTTACACAACACACCATATTATTTTCGAGATGGTAAAAATTTACATTCGGTATAGAAGGATTTGGTCAGATCGTCCGACCACCACATAGTCTCTCAAAATCATTCATCATCATCTCATCATCGCAGGGAAGCGCTGGATACAGGCCGCGTCCAACCATTCTTTTTGAAAATCCTTAGGAGAGGCCTACGTCCAGCAGTGGACTTCATGTGTCTGAGATGATGAAGATAGAAGGATTTGCAAAATGTTTTGCTTGTTCACCTCTGTTCTCCTGCTCAAATCCAATAATAATTATGGATTTCGTGCACAGAGGGCAAGTTTGATCAATTAATTCACGTTTATTTATTTATTTATTTATATATTCTTTATTGTACACCAAATATCAAACAAAACAATCAACACAAAAAAAAAAGAAAAAACATACAATGGGCGGCCTTATCGCTAATGCGATCTCTTCCAGGCAACCAAGGAATGGACAGATTCTTCCGAACCACAAATGGGACTGTCATTGGTGCAAATATTACGTACCCTAAACATTGCGGGGAATTTGTCAATGAATTCAAATCATACGCAGCCTAAAATCACAGCAGAAAATTTATTAGTGAATTCGTAGAGCAGTCTTATTGCTAATTTGCCTTTATTTTTCACTTACACCACACACCATATTATTTTCACCTTTAGGTATTATTAAAAATTGTCATCCAGTGTAGACGTCTTTGCAAAATTATGTTCTTGTTCTTCTCTGTTCTCTTGTTCAAACCTGATGATGAGTTTCGAAGTCAGACAACGAAACTCTTTAATTAACGAGAGCAAATGCTTCTATCACAAATGTACCTACATATTGCATTGTAATTCAATCATAGAACATAAATTCAGGCATATATGTATATCATTTCATAGATAGGTAATCATGGATGAGAAATTTGCATTAACAACAATAATACGATACGTGCTGTAGCGACAGATGCAATTTGAATTTATTGTAATATATTATGATAAATGTTAAGATTTATTGCCTTCCATTCATAAACGCTGCTTAAAGTTAACTAGTGATTAGCGATTCTTTGACCTTATATTTTTGACGTTTTAACGTCACTTAACTTTAATCATCGCTTAAGAATAAACACCACAGCGTTTAAGGGGTGTATTCCTAAAAGATGATTAAAATTAAGTTACGTCAAAAATGTATGGTTAAAGAATTGTTAATCACTAGTTAACTTTAAGCAACGCTTATGAATAAAGGGGTTAATGTCGATGAAATATTATAGATTCAAGTATAACTGTCAAAACCATATAAACAAATAGGTAAACTATAAATCTTTGCTAAATGAGGCCGTAATCATACTATTAAGCTTTAGTATTTGTTCCGATGTTCTATCGAGGCGGCTAACCAATGACCTGGATTATAGTGTTAGTCACCCAGCGGGGAAACGACAAGAGATAGCAATATACAAAAAAGAGAAAAGTATAAAAAATAATTCATTTACAGTTTCGAGAGAATATTACAAGCCTAAACAGTCATTTTCTTTAATCAGATATGCGATCATCTATGACTGGTGTCAAAATATTTAGATACAATACACTTTGCTGAAGTTACAGAATTCGGAACACCACGCAGTGTTCCAAAATGGATATAGTTGATGTAGGAAAGAAGGCTTTCAGGCTCAAACTGGATTGACCGGATCATATCAGCTGAATCCAAGATGAACGCTGGGCAACAGCATTCACACAATGGGTAATTAAATACAGACCGCGCCGCCGAGACCAGCTCAGAAAGATGTAGTGAGGCCAGAGACCTGAGAGAGAGGTAATGTGTAAGTGGCTGTGTGTTTATTAATCGACGTGGCGCGGGAAAAGAACTCCTGGAAGATGGGGAAGACCCTTGCCCAGCAGTGGGACAGTATAGGCTAATAAAAAACACTTTACAAAGATCACATTTAAAGTTTTATGCCCATCCCGTCATTTATCAATTCTGTGGCCCATCCAGATATTTTAAACTACTAGTAATAACGACAATAGATAGCTTATCAACAGAAAAGAAAAAAAACAGAACAAAGACAAGTGCAGAAGTGACGCTTACGTCATAAGAAATATCTTCCATTATTCCTGCAATAGGACAATAGATTCAGTAATGACATGTAGAACAGCATGTATAAAAAGTTATTAATGACACCAAAAAAAAATATTACATAAAAACAAAACGATTCTCAAAAACAACAACAAAAAGGAGATGGAAGCTTCTGGGCCCCGCTTGTAGCTAGTTGATATTATAAAGCTCCAAAAATTTGACATATTTTTTTATCCTAATACACAAAAAATCAGCCCATTTTTCTACCTAGAACCTGAGAAATACGTATAAAAAGATTTTTAGGTATTCCCGAAACAACCGATTAAATGAAATATGGATTTGTATGAATAGATTATATATACATCTAAAAAACTGGCGACATAGCATACAAACTGCAAGAGAGACGCCTGCGCTGGTACAGTCACGTCTTACGTAAACCGGCAGGTTACGTGGGTAATAAATGTCTTGCCATGGCGCCTCCGCCGGGCCGGAACAAGCGATGTAGACCAAAGAAGTGCTGGCTTGACGTTGTATGAGATGACATGCGTGCCAACAAGCTCTTACCACAGGATGCTAAAAATCGTGCGAAATGGAGGAGAATGTGCAGGAAAGCGGACTCCGGGCTCCAACGCGAAAGCCGCGGATGCAACCGGGATAAACGCTGAGATGATGATGATGAAATCTAAAAATCGGCCAAGTGCGTGTCGGACTCACGCACCAAGGGTTCCGTACCATTAATTTATGAAATTAAAGTTAAAAAAAAAACTTCTAACTAGATCTCGTTCAAAACAATTTTTGTTGGTAGTTTTTATAATGTACATCATATGTTTTTTTTAGATTTTTCATTTTCTTATTTTAGAAGTTAGAGGGGGGGACCAACATTTTTCCATTTCGGAAGCGGTGACAGACGCTTCGGAAACAAACTTTTCGGTTTAGAAAAAAGTATTTTAGAAACCTCGATATCATTTCGATCACATTTATCATTGAAAACCTATTCATAGATACCCACACGTATGTGTTTGATGAAAAAAAATAATTATATATTTATGAAAAATTTTATAAGTATGGGGAGCCCCCAATATGTATTATTATTTTTGCATCAAAATCCTAATGCAGTTCACAGAATACATCTACCTACCAAGTTTCAACAGTATAGCTCATATAGTTTCGGGAAAAAATTATTGTGACATACGGACGGACAGACGGACAGACAGACATGACGAATCTATAAAAGTTCCGTTTTTTGCCATTTGGCTACGGAACCTTAAAAAGGAATCCTGCTTTATGCCAGGCGAAAACTGCGTTGAAAAAATTATATTGAATTATTTCAGCTATTAAATGGTTTATTAATCAAATAAAAATAGATTTATTTTCTTAATCGATTAAATAAAATATTATCGATACTATTTCCACGATATAGGCTGAACAAAACAGCAGTTGTCTATGGATCGACGACAGTGACAGTTGTCTTCTCCAAAATATAAATTCCAGATTATAAACTCTGGGCGCGGTAGTGGCGCGCTGGCGGGTATGCACAAAACAGAAATATTTTTTTTGTGATACATAGATACAGTGGTTATTCAATTTGAGGATAAAGTGCGCTTTGATCAGTCTATTATAGGCATACAAATACAAAAAATAAAATAATAAAAAAAAAATAAAAATAATTGATTATATAATAATAGGAATAATTAAGTCAAAAAGTCACAATAATTTCTTAGCTTAACGTCAAAATCATTCTGATTTAAATAAAATATAGTCAAATAAGCAAATCACATAACATTATCAAAAATGAAGTCAAAACAAATAATTAAATAAGTGTCAAAATAATTTTAAATAATACAAAGTCAAAGAAAAAATAATTACACAATGATACCAAACATTACAATTTATAGATAAATCTTGACATTGTATAAATACAATGTCAAGATTTATCCAATAGAAAGTCTGATACACTATAATAACATTTTTGACACAGCATACTTCTTATTTTTAGTTTAAACGAATTAACAGGCAAATTTTTTTAGCTCTTTTGGCAATTTATTAAATATAACTGGTACCATGTGAAATACACTTTTGAAAAGAAAAACGAATAATTCGTTTTTGGAATACACAGACGACTTTCGTCCCTTTGAGTCCGATTGAAAGCTACAGATGCTAAAGTAAATAAATGAGGATTTTGTTTAACGAAAGCCGCTACTTCAAATATATATGACGGTAGTGGTGGAATGTCGCGCTTTTTAAAGAAAGGCACACAGCTCTCTGTTGACTTTAAACCAAACATAGCTCGAATGCAACGTTTCTGTGCTTTAAATAGTGGAATTCCCCCAAAAAACTATTCCATATCTGAGAACAGATACCACTAGCCCATGATACGCAATTATAAGGGCACTGGTGTTTATTTTATATGCAAATGTATGTAGAGCATAAGCAGATTTACTAACTCATTTGCATAATTGTTGTAAACACTTAACTAACTTTATCACAATTATGTTTTAAGTATTAAATAAAAAAAAGTTAAAAAACTAAAACCCAACTACGACCAAAAACGACGCTGAAAAAGTATAAAACAAGATTTTCAGAATACTGAACTGAACAAAGTTGCTAATGTAGTTGCAAGTAAATGGACACAGTAGTAATGCCATACAATACTATTCTGAAGTATGCAATATTCAATATGTAGAGATAAATTTTCATGTTTGGAAAGGCGTAGTCACACGTTGTCAAGGTGCTACGGTAGGTAATTTATCTCTACATAGTGAATATTGCATACTTCAGAATAGTATTGTATGCATTACTACTGTGTCCATTTACTTGCAACTACATTAGCAACTTTGTTCAGTTCAGTATTCTGAAAATCTTGTTTTATACTTTTTCAGCGTCGTTTTTTGTCGTAGTTGGGTTTTAGTTTTTTAACTTTTTTTTATTTGTACTATTTTGGTGTTAAAGTGTATTTGTGGCGCATATTATTAACAAAAGTTAAACTGATGAACTAAAAACTAGGTACTTGACATATTACATCTACACGCACATATAACAACATAAGCCCGAAGGCATATAGTGCAGAGGCCTTTTTATGGAAGATTTGGCCAGTTATAAAATTGTTTCCGCCTTCACCGCGTGGAGTTACTCCCAGCTTATGTCGTTTTCATTAGTGCATTACATATTCTAATAATGTTCACACTGCTCTACATTGCATAAAGCGATTCACAGTTCCCGTGATCCGCGCTTTACTCTTATCGCTCATATTTAACATCATTAAAGCATTCTTGTAATTATGTACAAGCATAAAGCACTCGTGAAGCTCTTTCACGTGATACCAAACACGGTATATTTATTTTAATTTTATATTAACATAGAACTTTTTGTCCGCTAGAGGGCGCAATACTAAATTTGGTGAGAAGCTTTATAGCTCATAACTAACAGAATATCAAGGCCCTTCTAATGGTACTGCAGTGGTCTTATTCTGCTATGTAGTAAAGAAGCTATGAACGAAAAGATGTGAATTATATGCAACCAGCCCATGAATACAGGTAAAGGCACACGCAAATGCTAGCAATATATATATATTCAAAATGTACAAGTAAAGGGCTTTCAAATGATACCAAACATGGCATATTTATCTTAACTTTAGTTTTTTACTCTGTATGTTTTGTCCGCTAGAGGGCGCCACAGTAAATTTTGTGAAACTCCATATAGCCTATAACCAGCGGACAATTAAGACGCTTCTAATGATATATCATTTATCGAATTCTGATAGGTAGTTTAAAAGTTACGAGGGAACAGATGAACATACATACATACATACATACATACATACATACATACATACATACATAGCCTGTCAAAATCATAACCCTCCTTTTGCTTTGCCGTAGTCGGGTAAAAATAATAATTGTGATAAAGTATTGTAAAAAAGATAGTGATTTGCAACAACTCGTCTGTAAAAGCTCGCTCCTATTGATAAGCCCGCGTGTTGTGTCACCCTTAATAAAATCTTCATATTTATTATAACCTGTAATTTATGTATATGGTGTACGTAATAGAGAGTATTCTATTCATTATATTCTGCTGCATCGCTATCCTTAAACATATATTAAACTACCCTAGGCTGTCAAACGTCTGCTTTTCAACGTAACGTCTGACATGGATATAGATCATGGATATTCACGTCATAGCCCGGAACGAAAGCTTAACGGACGGAATTGGGTAACTAGATATTGTGTTAACAATGTTCAACTATATAATAGATAAACGTAGCTAACATACCTATATCAGTCTATCAATTCCAGTTGATGCAAAAAAGGAAACCGTCAATGATTGATTAATCCCCACATAATATCTAACATTGGACTGATTTGGCTGAAATTTAGCATACAGATAGTTATTATCACTTACATCCCGCTAAAAATCCTTTTTTTTATTTAAATCCTAATGCGGTAAATTTTTATAAAGATATCTTAGAATTGCTACATCTAGTACCAATCACATAAAAAAATACCTACTAAGTTAAAGAAAAAAGAGATAAATAGTCAAAAAAATAAAAAAGGTAAGTGCAATTTTCTAAATTTTGGGACGTTGACCATCACTATTGATTTGTTTTGAACGGGGAAGAAAAATATAAATTGTTTATTTTTTTAAACGTTTCCATAGATTAGGAATAACTCCTGTATCGTGTGTGCGTTTGCAAACATTTAACTCACATACACAAACAGCCAAACCCGAAACAACTATTTGTAGGTTATACAAATATATGTTCCGTGCGGGGATCGAACCCGCGACAGACAGCTCGGCCACTACACCAACTGTGTCGTCATATGTATAGCAACAGACATAATAGCCGACAAAGATGAAGCTATGAATTAACCAGTTAGATTTCTAAATTCATTGAAACCACCGGACAACACAACCATCCATCTTCCCTATCATAGGCTTATTATTCATTCGAGACCCCTAAACTGTGGAATGGTACAGTCTGCAAGCCAAAGTGTTATTTTATTATTGCTATACTTTTACATTGTTTTAGGATATAAGGTAATCACTATCAAGCTCTGTTAGCTAGTAAATTTTTTTTTAACACCCTTGCTCGTAAAGCTGATGTAATCCCACCGGTTTTAAATATGTAAAGCGGGCCATAACAAACGCGTGTGTTATCAAAGCAAATAGTTAAGTTATAGTCCATACAAATTCCATAACAGCATTATTTGTCATTTCAAATAATTATGGAACTGATCGCCGCCGCGTGGCTCTAGCCAGTGAGCAGCGCGCTGTTCCATATTTGAAATGGCAAATAATAATACTAATGGCGGGAAAGCAACAGTGTGCATTCACAGATTGAGTTTATTTAAAATAACTGATGTCCTATTTGAAATAAACAAATTTGTATTTGTTTGTATTTAAATGAGTATTTGTAAAAAAAAAACAGTTTATTCGGTAATTTAAAAACTTGACTGCATGCTCTAGCATCTTTGCCAACATTTTCACGCAGCTACGGCAGAAAATAAACCTCGCGCCTTTTTCTCAAATTTTCTTTTCTTTGTACTTGTATTCTGAATGTCTTTTTTTCTGTTTCCTCGCAAGTGTGTTAAAAAATGTCGTACGATATACGTGCGTATTGGTTATAACATGCTCGGCTCAATTACACCCTCGCCTTCGGCTCGGGCTGAAATTCCGCCTCGCATGTTATAACCATCATTACGCACTAATATCGTAATGTACTATATCAGAATCTATTTAGTTTTTTACTTTTTTTATACCTATTATAAACAAAAACTTTCCACATTTACTTTTTGGCTTTGTTATAGCATGGTGTCAATATAGCCACGATATAACGGCGATTAATTGATCGCTTTTATTAATGAAGTACCGTAAATATTGACGCCGACGTGTGTGCAAACAAATATTGTTTCAAATGCTTAATCGTTTTGAATGTTAGGGTTATAATTAATGTTTTGTGTTGGTTTTCTAATTAAGATACTCCATAGACAGTTTAAACGCGATTATACACATAGTGTCTAAAAATACGTCAGGAGCATTTGACAGGTCTTAACTAACATTATCATATGGATACACTAATCAGTCGTAGGAAAAAAATGAACTTCATTATGCTTCACAAAATATTTAATGGTACTATAGATTGCAGAGAACTTTTGAGCTCATTACAAATTAATTTTCCAACTCAGACTCCCAGGCGCAATACATATGAGTTATTCTACATTTCTGGCTCAAAAACCAACCTGGGTCATTTCGTCGCTTTGCCAAGACTTTGTAGGCAATACAACAAGTTAGCCAAGACAACCAACTTAGACATTTTTGAACCTCTTGCAAAGTGTAAAAAGTGTCTCAAAGAAATAACTAGTTGATAGTTTTTGATCTTAATTATGGTTTTGAAGTTGTTCATGTATGTAATTAGTTTGTTCTATATATGTTACCGAATATGTTTTATTTTAATTTTATTATTATTATTTTGAACTTTTAATTTTGTTCGCTTAGTTACAATTTCTTTTATGCATGCTGTGGTCTTCTGTAAGTGAAGGAGTACACCTTCGTGATAATATTGTCGTCTATTTTTGCCTTTTCCATGATTTGTTTATATTCTTTGTTGGAGATCCTAAATAAAATAAATAAATAAACATCTTCTGTCCTTTTCTCAATGGAATAGAAAGAATAAGATGCACTGAACTTAAATTTAGTTTAGTTTTTGAACAAGAGAATATGTTTGTTTGTTTGTTCGCGCTAATCTCGGAAACTACTGGTCCGATTTGAAAAATTCTTTTTGGATTGGATAGCCCATTAATCCGGGAAGGCTTTAGGCTATATAACATCGGGCGCTAGGCTATATAACGCTGCGACCAATAGGAACGGAGCATAACTAAACCACGCGAACGAAGTCGGTGGCGGCCGCTAGTGTGGATAAAATAAGTCATTGCGTAGATAATTTACTTAATTGTAATTACGGGTACTCTGATAAACAGTTTTACCTAGAGGTGTCGTATTAACCAGTAACTGCCTTGTGAAATAAAGTCTTATAAGCTGTCATTCCATGTAAAATATTAGTATTTAGCTGCATATGATTACATTAGAAGCTGAATTCATCATAGTTGAGGAAAGGATAGATGATGAATTAATAAATAGTACTAACCTTATAGACGCCGAAGATCAGGAGCATGCATGCCAAAAGTCCGATTGTACTGCAAGCCAGCAGTGTAATGTTCAGCGAGACGGTTACTAAAAAAGAAAAAATAGTTAGATTTCGTAGATCCACAACACGACAAGTCTAAAATAGATAACTTTCATTAGGGCTGTGTGCAGACCAGAGTCAAAGACGGGTTATAAATCTCTATGAGAACAAAATAATGACCGATAAAGATTTTTACACAAGACGACTGTTTTACTCTGGTATGCGCACTATTACTGTCCTGACTACTTTATATGATCGCTTAAAAATATTGTGAATTGTGATAGTGATTAATTTTGTGATCACCAATCTCTTTTGAATAGAAAATAATAGATATCAATTTTGTTTTTAACTATTTTCTATTTTGGATATTTATGTAAAAATTAACTAGGTTTGTAGTAAAACTTCTATACGTCAATCATATTTTAAAAACTACATAAGGTCGGCCACTCATATTCAATTCTTTGTTCAATAATATTGGTTTTCTTTTTCATTTCTATTATACCTAAATAAATGCGATTTTAACTTTGTTTCTATGTCTCTTAAGTTTTCACTAGGTCGCTGACAAAACCCAAGTTTTTCAGTTTTATCTAAACGTCGAGAGACAGAACTTAAAAAAAAAATGTTTTTGGGGTACATTTTGTAATAAAGGTACAATATATGTACATTGGTGTCCGTATGGTACCGGGCATAGAATAGTACCAACCCATATCCTCCCGTGGGTATCTTAAGAGGCGACTAAGGGAACTCGCACAAGGGAAGCGGGTAGCAGCGCTTCTCCTGTGGAATAACATATTACTGCGATCCCCAACTTGCCTGCCAAGCGTGGGGATTATGGCAATGCCCCCACAATGGAATGAAAGCCTTGGGGGAGACCTTTGTCCACCAGTGGACATCTATAGGCTGAGAAGAAGAAGAAAATATGTACATTGTGCCTTGTTAAAATTAAGATTGGTGCTGAATTTATTATAATCAACTTAGTTATATGCCAACTGTTATACTTAAATCACAAATTAAAAGTCTCGACCTTTTGAATTTATAGGACTTTTGATTAATTAAATTATTTAGTTTTTACGAAAGCTGTTAAGGTCAATGTTAAAAACCTGAATGAATAAGAAGTGGTCAGTACCTGGAACGCTTTATATTTTACTATAAGTGTACCAAATCTGAAAAGTTTCCTAATAAACTCATACCTACGTTATGGCAGCTGAGTACTTTTTATTTTTGCTGGATTTATAACCAGGCTTCCGCCAAAATACGTAGCAGTGTTTAGTTGTCAAACATTTGTCGATTCTTTGATTGCTATCTTATTTCTTTTTTGTCGATTTATGTTATCCAGTTGTTTATTTTATGTTTTTATTTAGATATTTATTAATACTGTTTTTTTTTGCAACTTTTAATTTTTAAGTTGTACATTTCTGCTTCTACCTCTTTGTCCTGTCTGACCCTGTTTGTCTAAAGCTGATTGGATTGGCGATTGAAGAATGAATTATTGAAAGTTTCCAGTACAGTCCTATAAAATAATATCAAGAATTTGTTGTATGTTAATTACTGTAAAGCAATTGATACATTTGATGACGTGTATCAATATCCAATACAAGGTCTTTATTCTCTATGTCAACTTAACGATTCCTTATTTTAAATTGGCATTAATTCCTTAGTAAATTAAGCGTTTATTTTGCGTGTTTTCGTTCATTTTGTCATAGAAAATAAGGTCCTTTGTGGTATTAGAAATAATTAAAGTACGTTCCACGAAAGATGTGCCGCAGAGTATTTATAGATATATTTATCATAACGTCATAGTATCGACAGTGATAAATAAATTGCTCTACGTTAAATAGTGAACGAACCTTACACAGGTAAGATGGTTATTTGTATCAATCTTTCTAACTACATAATAGAATTATTATATTAGTACCTTTTATTGCCACGAGACTTCTTTCGTGAGACAGACTCTTAGTTGTCTAGATGACTTTATTACATTTTACAATACCTAATGACATCGCTATTACAGTGATTCAAATCAAACCAGATTACTATACAATTAACCTCTAAGAAGGTCTTGAGAGTTTTACCTACCATGCAGATACAAAATTATCAAACATATTAATCTTATTCATGCGCCTTAAACAGAAAAATAATTTATATTACAAATACATTCTTTATTGAAAAGATTCTATTTGAAGTGATTGAATTACAAATTGGGAAATATTTTTCACGTAATCGAATGCGGCGGCGTGTGTAAAATGTATAAGTACCTCCAGCTATCTCAAATCGGGATAAAAATGTACCTTTCTCAAAATCGTTTCGAGTGGTGGATTTATTTACAAATTCATCTGCCTTTGTTCTTACCATTTTCTTGGTGGCAATTGAAAAGTATTCGATTATGTAATAAGTAGGTATATGAACCAGTACTTTACACACAATCTATAGATGTATACCTACTTAGTATATACAAAGGTAGATAGAAGTAGGTACTAATTATAACTGTCAATATTTGGAATTGGAAATAGTCAATTTAAATAAAAGGAAACAGTTATTTTATTTTAACATATTGAATAGTGTAAAACGGCAATGTGACTGTATTAGTTCGGGGTTTTTGATATACTGTGGAATAGTGGTAAGGGTGAGGTATTTTTGTAGGGTTTAAAAGGTTTTCTGTTATAATATTGATTTGTACCTATAATAAACCAATATGTTTTATCATCGATCACGTTTTGGAAGTTAACTCAATGTATATCCCATTTAGTTGTCTTCCAAAATGTGATGTGTAGAACGGGACGAGAAGATAAGCCCTATTCACCTTTCGATACTCGAGCATTTCAACAGTACAGAAATGTATAAGACCAAGTTAAACCCCAATCACTACACCCCTATTGTCGTTAAAGCCGGTCAAATGTATATTCTGATCGTCAAGACAGGGTAACGATAAACGATTCTCTGAAATGAGGCTTAATATAAATTTCCTACAAAATAAAACTCAAAATTTACTCGTACTTACTTTTATTTGTAAGATAGGCTGGAAGTAGATGTTTAATTATCTGCCCTGGTAAACTAATCCGAAGCTTCATTAGTAGCACTACAATAAAAAACAAAATATTTACATTTATCTGTTCAGTTTATAAATGCCTATCACAGTGCAGCACTTCCCGAACGCTTTGGTTTCAATTTCAGCTGCGGCGTGTCTCAAAGGCAGCGTGTTGTTAAAGCATATTTTGTACATAAAAAATGTGCTGTTTGTCATGAAATTTATTCAAAAAGTATATAGTGCAAATTCAAAATATTTTGCTATGTGAATATTTTTGAAATTAATAATTCATTGCTACATGTTCGTAATTGGTCTTCTCAACTCTCTTTTCAACTTCTCGATTCTATTACAAATACATGGCTGTAATTTGAAAGAGTTGAAAATCAATCATATTTCAATTGGTTCAACATCTACCCCAAACATTGCTTTGGGTGAAAGTTAGAAAAATAATAGCTATTATAACTGAGTGTGTTGTAGCTGCTTCGATGAAAATCGGCGCGAGACCAATTGACCAAGACAGTTAGCGATGATTAAAAAGAAGAACCCTACATTTAATATAAACTTGAACCTTTTTATAGCCACTGGACTTACAAATTATTTACGGAGGAAATGTTGCAGCAATTAAAAAAAAAACAGGACTACAACTGAAAAATGACTTTATTCTGTTTAAGATTTTAACGGCCGAACGTCCGAATCGAATAACCTATCTATCACCAGTTTTAGTAAGTGTACTAAAATTGGTGATAGATAAGTTATTCGGTAAAGATTTTAACGGCCGAACGTCCGAACCGAATAATTGCTGCAACATTGCCTCCGTAAATAATTTGTAAGTCCAGTGACTTTAACCTATCTATCACCAATTTTAGTATACTCACTGATATATATGTTATTCGGCTTAGAGGTTCTTCCACAAAAACTTCTTTAAATATCTATAAATAACATTAACAGTTTTTTTTCTAGTTTATACAAATCTAGGTATTTTACGGGCCATTGCTATCTATCGTTGGGACGGTAAACAGATTGCTATCAATAGCTATTTTTATGAAAAAGTGTTAGTGATAGTTATTTGTTGGATAGGATGATCATATTGGCTATAATCCAATTTAAACTGAAAATAGATTGTTATATAGATTTTTCTTAAAGGGTGATATTTTCGAAATCGTCTCTCCAAATCCTTTAATTTGATACACGTATACCCAAAGGCAAAGTTACGTTAATTAATGTTTCGATGGGACACCTCATGCATAAAGACCATTTAGCTGTAAGAATGCTTTGAAGGTATAAAAAATAAAGACACTAAGGAAAACATACAGGTGTCTATGTCGAAGACACAGATATCAAGGTAAAGGGCGTCAAAACCATAACCGCATATCGGGTTTTAACGTTGCATTCAATTATTTGCATGGAATTACTACGTATCGCAGGTGCGTTAACAAATATTTAAACTCACATACACAAACAGCCACATTCGGAGCAACTACATGTAGGCATTACAAATATTTGTTCCATGTAGGAATCATAATTGCTCGAATGTACTCAGTCATTGCGCTAACCGTATCGTTAGATCTGCCCCCTAATCGGCGAACACATTTTTGTCAAATGATTGCGACTAGTTGGGATCAGTTGGTATCGTTCGAGCCGCCCATTCGTCCGTTCGGTCCAAACGATCCCAACTAGTCGCAATCATTTGACAAAAATGTGTTCGCCGATTAGGGGGCTGGTCTGTGCACTGTTTGTGTGGCATGTGCAGCCAAATGTGTTAGTAGCAGCTCGGAAAGCATTGAACTTGCACGGTAATACACACATCAAAAGTGTCTAGGGATCAAGCATTTTTATGCGGATTTCTTGAGATTGAGATGTGGCTTTGTAATAAATTTATGATTTTATAAATTTATATGGATCCTTTTTGGTGCATTTCATAATTTGAATCAGGAACTGTGAATCAAATTCCAGTAAAAGATGAAAATCAGCTGTCAATATTTTCCCTATAAAAACATACAACGCATTGAAGACATTATTAGTGCTACTGTTTCCCTACTACTGATTAAAACCAACGTTATTATGGAGCGGCGACGTCATTTAAGCAGGGAAGAAATGCTCAGAGCCGTGGGAATGATAGAAGCTGGTTCCCGGCAACATACTGTGGCTTTAGCTCTGAATACAAGTCAGAGTGTTATCAGTCGACTTTGGACACGTTACCGAAGCACTGGTACCGTGGCTGAGCGCCATGGAGGACGGTATCGCTGCACCACACGGAGACAAGACCGATACATTCAAATCTTAACTCGAAGAGCTCCAACAATAACCGCCATGATGTTAGCCGTGAGGCTTCATCACTCTTCAGGGAACTTAATTAGCGACCAAACAGTCAGAAACCGCTTGCATGAAGTGAACCTTCATTCCCGAAGACCGCTACAGGTACCACCTATAGCAATGCACAATCGTAGGATTCGATATCAATGGGCTCTTGAACACAGAAATTGGGCAGAAGAACAATGGCGTTTCGTGTGCTTTTCTGATGAGTCTCGTTTTGGTATGAGACCGGATACAAGACGTATACGACACTGGAGAACCCCTGGACGCCAACGGCGATTAAAATCCTGCCAGGAAGTCCATCCTTATAGTGGTGGAACCATCATGGTATGGGCGGGTATTTGGATCGGCGGAAGAACTGAGTTGATTTGGATCAGAGGCAACCTCAACGCTCAAATTTATGCTGAAACGATTGTATCAGACGTCATCGTTCCTCTACAAGTGCAAATCGGTCCCATATTTCAGTTAATGCATGATAATGCACGACCGCACACCGCAAGAGTTGTAAGACAGACTCTCGCCGCAGCTAACATCAATGTCCTGCCCTGGCCTGCTCTGTCGCCAGACTTGAACCCGATTGAGCATGCATGGGATATGCTACAGAGAAGAGCTCTGCCGAATATGGAGGGTATCCAGTCGCAAGAAGACCTTTTTTTGTTGTTGCAACGAACATGGGCGGCCATTCTACAGCGTGATTTGGATGAACTCATTTTGAGTATGCCAAACCGATGTTCTTGTGTTGTTAGTGTTCGCGGTAGAAACACGGATTATTAATTGTTTAAGTTACCCAATAAAATTTTAGAGAAAACTGTTATTTCAGTCTTTTTTTCGAACTTTTGTGTTAGTGGTTCAAATGTCAAATATCCCTTTATTAGGAAAATGGCGAATTTCTTTATTAATGCAAAGGTGACTTGGTTTATCGTTACTGTGACAAACGAAAACACTTTATTTGATGAATCCTTAAAGAAAATTTTAATTAATATCAATCAGGAGAAAAGTTATTGCAAAAATATATGTTGATCCCTAGACACTTTTGATGTGTGTATAATGTGGAAATATGTGGAGCAGCGTGTAAAGCTCACTCTTTCACCATAGAAAAGGGAGGATCCCCTGACCAGACTGGTTGTTTTGCATGCCACTATGCGTGCTAGTTGCACAGAAAACTCTGATTGCGAGATACAGGATTCGCGTGACGTCAGTATGACGCGTTGTTCGCATGTTGCGCTGTAGGCACCGCTACAATAATATGTGAGTATGTTGGACAATACAGAAACAAAAAATAGCCATGTCCCCAATTGGGTTGTATCCTAAAAAATAATTTAATGTCCATCAGATAGATTTATAAAAAATATTGAACACGTACTTTTTATTTTTTCTTTCATTCAAATACTTAGGAAGATATATTGATTTGAAATGTCGCATGACGTCACGCCGTGGTACAAAATATACTACGGCGTGACATAATTAGCCCCCACTCCGTATTTTTAATACGCTATATCTCAGTAATTGTTGGTAATTACGACAAAATAAAAAATACGGGTCTTAATTTTTACCCGACTACGGCAAAGCAAAAGGAGGGTTATGATTTTGACAGGCTATGTATGTATGTATGTATGTATGTATGTATGTATGTATGTATGTATGTATGTATGTATGTATGTATGTGCATCTGTTCCCTCGTAACTTCTAAACTACTTATCAGAATTCGACAAATGATATATCATTAGAAGCGTCTTAATTGTCCGCTGGTTATAGGCTATATAGGGTTTCACAAAATTTACTGTGGCGCCCTCTAGCGGACAAAACATACAGAGTAAAAAACTAAAGTTAAGATAAATATGCCGTGTTTGGTATCATTTGAAAGCCCTTTACTTGTACATTTTGAATATATATATATTGCTAGCATTTGCTTGTGACTTTACCTGTATTCATGGGCTGGTTGCATATAATTCACATCTTTTCGTTCATAGCTTCTTTACTACTTATCAGAATAAGACCACTGCAGTACCATTAGAAGGGCCTTGATATTCTGTTAGTTATGAGCTATAAAGCTTGTCACCAAATTGAGTATTGCGCCCTCTAGCGGACAAAAAGTTCTATGTTAATATAAAATTAAAATAAATATACCGTGTTTGGTATCACGTGAAAGAGCTTCACGAGTGCTTTATGCTTGTACATAATTATAAGAATCTTTAATGATGTTAAATATGAGCGATAAGAGTAAAGCGCGGATCACGGGAACTGTGAATCGCTTTATGCAATGTAGAGCAGTGTGAACATTATTAGCATATGTAATGCACTAATGAAAACGACATAAGCTGGGAGTAACTCCACGCGGTGAAGGCGGAAACAGTTTTATAACTGGCTAAATCTCCCATAAAAATGCTGCCTTAATGATGCGTTAAATATGAGCGATAAGAGTAAAGCGCGGATCACGGGAACTGTGAATCGCTTTATGCAATGTAGAGCAGTGTGAACATTATTAGCATATGTAATGCACTAATGAAAACGACATAAGCTGGGAGTAACTCCACGCGGTGAAGGCGGAAACAGTTTTATAACTGGCTAAATCTCCCATAAAAAGGCCTCTGCACTATATGCCTTCGGACTTATGTTGTTATATGTGCGTGTAGATGTAATATGTCAAGTACCTAGTTTTTAGTTCATCAGTTTAACTTTTGTTAATAATATGCGCCACAAATACACTTTAACACCAAAATAGTACAAATAAAAAAAAGTTAAAAAACTAAAACACTACGACAAAAAACGACACTGAAAAAGTATAAAACAAGATTTTCAGAATACTGAACTGAACAAAGTTGCTAATGTAGTTGCAAGTAAATGGACACAGTAGTAATGTGTCAATTTACATAAAAGAAACAAAGAGATAAATTTTCATGTTTGGAAAGGCGTAGTCACACGTTGTCAAAGTGCTACGGTAGGTAGCTATATGTAACGTGTGACTACGCCTTCTAAACATGAAAATTTATCTCTACATAGTGAATATTGCATACTTCAGAATAGTATTGTATGACATTACTACTGTGTCCATTTACTTGCAACTACATTAGCAACTTTGTTCAGTTCAGTATTCTGAAAATCATGTTTTATACTTTTTCAGCGTCGTTTTTTGTCGTAGTTGGGTTTTAGTTTTTTAACTTTTTTTTATTTTATTATCTATAAGACGGACCAATTATTTTTTTTTCATACCTTGGATACATCCCTATTCACTATTGCCACATAACCATGAAACCACGTCGATTCCATAGCTATTCCCACCATGATGCGTTACTTTCACGCGGTTTTCTTGATTGCGTCATAGAGAACAAGGGTTTAGTGCATTATTTGTAACGTAGTTGAATTCGTAGTTGAAGATTTTTAGACAATGACACTATGGTTATAAAAATAAATGGTTTTCCTACATGTTGCCCGCATAGATTAATTAGGCATTATGTTATTACACACTATTCTATGAGCTGATTATTGTTTATGGTAATAATACATAGTTTTTCTATGCGAGTAAATACATACACACTTTTACACAGAGTACATTTTTAATATGATCCTAATCATGTTAAAAATGTATCGTTACAGTTTACGTACGGATTTTTTCCCTTCATACTGTCAAGTATGTGCGTATTCAGTAAGAAAATGCTCGTTAGCATTGCTTTTTTATTATTATCAAATAAGATGATACTTTGATAACATTTTTATACGTCATGTGTTTTGCATTTTCGTGAACGTACCAGAAGAAGAAAATAACACACTGTCTCATAATTTAAAGAGACAAAGAATACCTACGCCTTACGTCTTGTTAAGAAGTAGACAGGTACATTAAATGTTTCTATATCAGTCTACAATACCGCGTATTCTTATGAAACTATGCAAAAATAGGTAAAAAGAAGTAAACAATAGAGCAAACAGACTTGACAGTGTTGCGTTGATCAAACAACTAATTCTTGATTTAAAACGTTTTGCTTCAATTTTGTAGTTTTAGTTTATTCTACGGAATTGTTATGGTTTAAGACATTTAATTCTCAAAAACCCAACAACACGACCAACGATGCTGCGCAAGAGGATGATCTGGAGACCCTCCACGACCAAACTCCCGACACAACAACATTAGGCACATCGTACCCGGTACACATCGCAACACAACTGCTCTGACCCGTCCACCGTACGGCTTCACCAGACATCATGCCGGAACACGACGAATCGCTTGGCGGCAAGACTTTGTCTGGTGGGTGGTAACTTATGCCGGCGGCCGATATTATGGCCTACCACCGAGACCATTCAAAAATATTGCACAACCTGAAATATTTTAGCGACATTTTCGCCAGTATTAGCGACTCTTTACTAGTTGCATAGTTTTTACACACGGAATATATTTAGGGAGTCCGGTTAGTCTTCAACACGGCTTAACTAACCATTATTTATAGAAAGTAACTGTGATAAGACCGTTTTTTTTCTTTATACGAATCCTGAATATAGTCTGTTCAGAATAAGCATCTGAATCGATTCCAATCATTTTTACACCATGTTATAATCTTTCAAAAATGACAGCCTCCGTGGCGTAGCGGTAGCGGAGGCAGCCGCTGCGCAAGGCGGCGCGGGTTCGATCCCCGCACAGTGCAAGTATTTGTATGCATGAATATGAATACTTGCACTGGTCTGGTCGTGCCTCGGAAAGCCCGTTAAGCCGTTGGTCCCGGTTGCCATACAAACATCTAGTGGCAGTCTTTACGGGTTGTTGGAGCCCTCAAAAGTCCAACAATTGGTCTAAATGCAATGCTTCGATGTTGCCTTCGGGTTATGGAGGTCAGACGGCAGTCGCTTCACGGAAAATGTCGAAGTTTAGCCATTTCAGCAGTTGGATGGGTAAAGCGGACCCCAGACTCCAAAGCTGAAAAAGGCTTCGGATGCGACTGGGATTAACTTTGTGATGATGATGATATTTTTTCAAAAATATATTTACAAAATGATGCAGTGTAGTTACCACGACACAATTCACAGCGTATCATAGTGTCAACCAGGTAACATAACAAGCTTAACTTAGTGATTTTTCATGATAAATTTTTGAAATTTTATACATAAATTCTTTACATAAAAATACTGGACACGTATTTGGGGCATCGCATATACAAAAAATAACCTTGTATATATATATTTAAGAGTCACTCTGTTTTTAAATCGACAACCTCCGTAGCCTAGCGGTAGCGGACGCGGCCGCTGCGCAAGGAGGCGCGGGTTCGAGCCCCGCACAGTGCAAATATTTGTATGCATGAATATGAATATTTGTACTGGTCCGGTCGTGCCTCGGAAAGCACGTTAAGCCGTTGGTCCCGGTTGCCATACGAACATCTAATGGCAGTCGTTATGGGTTGTTGGAGCCCTCAAAAGTTTAACAATTGGTCTTAGCTACAATGCTTCGATGTCGCCTTCGGGTTGTGCAGGTCAGACGGCAGTCGCTTCACGGAAAATGTCGAAGTTTAGCCATATCAGCAGTTAGACTGGTAAAACGGACCCCAGACTCCAATGCTGAAAATGCTTCGGATGCGACTGGGACGCTGCGATGATGATGATGATATTTTTTCAAAACTATATTTAAATAATGATGCAGTGTAGTTACCACGACACAGTTCACAGCGGATCATAGTGTCCTAGGGCACCATCGCGCCGCGCCGCTGAAGGTGCGCGCGGGCGAGCGGCTCGTTGACCATATTTTTACAACCAGGTAACATAACAAGCTTAACTTAGTGATTTTTCATGATAGATTTTTGAAATTTTGTACATAAATTCTTTACATAAAAATACTGGACACGTATTTGGGACATCGCACAAACAATACCGTTGTATATATATATATTTAAGAGTCACTCTGTTTTTAAATCTACATTCACACTAAAAAGGCAGCAAACGTCAGCGTCCGGCTCGGCGTGTAGCGTTGTCAACTGAAAGAGCACTAGCACCGTAACCTTCCGACGAAAATCGGGCATGTCTAAGTGAAATCGCATGTAGAACAAGCGGTTTCTTGCATACACTGAAACTGTTCATAGTGAGAAATTTGTTTTTAGAGACAGTTTGCTTTTGACAGACACTGAGACAGATTGCAATCTACATTCAAACATCTCGCAGGATGTTGTTAGTGTCTGTGTACGCACAGGCGCTGCGTGCCGTTTCTACTACATTCCGTCTCCACGCGACGTTTTCAAGTTTTTCAAGAATGTATCAAGAAAGGATAAAGTTTCAAATTATTTGACAATGCAAAGCCTGACTTAGCAAAGACTGTTTGCCTTTGCTAAGTAAACTGAGCCCAAGTCTGCCATCACCGGGACGTCACCGACAACGAAATGACGGCGCGGAGTACCGATAAACCACCGTCCACCGCACGTCATTTCCGATTAGTTTGCAGATTGTGACAGGCCTCTGCTTGTGCAGGCAATACAAAACACGTTTGATATTGTCCATACACTTTGGTTCGGCGTATGCGGCGCCGATCGTCAGGCTTTTGTTTAGTCTAATAATATACCAGAACAGACTTGATCTGCTTGACGTTTTTCTAAACTAGATTAAGGGGGCTTAAATCATTTTGAAGCTTTTCGTAACTTCCTTAAAGTAAAATAACAACTTGACTTACGTCTTTCGTACGACTACGAGTTTTTGAGTATTATATTATAGCCTGTCATAAAAAAAAAATATGATCGGATAACCAGGTAGAGGAGGTTTTTATAACCCCTACTAAAGATTCAGCGGTGTAACTCAACCTGCACCATAATTGCGTAACAGACGTATTGCTATTAGTTGGAATCATTTCGAAGCATAGGTATTGCTAATCCAATGGTCCACGTGTCCGAAACTGTGTCTGCTCAACAACGTAAATAACGCAATGAATGTTGTTGAACTGTCAAAATGAAATCCATTGTTACTGATAGTGCGTTATGCAATTACCCTGTTGAACCAACCTGACGACGATGTGGTTAAAAGATCCATAGATAAATATCACCCCTCTCCACTAGCTTACGAATGCATATCCGGTACGGCTCTTAAATCCTTCCCTATTCTAAAAGGACATGTCCTCCCAACCATTACACCGCCCCCGGGGTCTAGTCTTTGATATGCAATGGTCTCTGTATCACCATGAAACATCGTGCACAGATACTAAAGAGGTTCATGGGAATCTTGGGGTTCATTTGTTTAATCGAGTCTGGTCAACCCTCACTGGGTCTGGAGAACTTAGTTTATTGATACAAAAAAAAAAAACAAATGCTTGAGCTACAATTGTCACGTCATCTATTAAGCGACAATGCTCTAGTTTTTACACCAGCAAGTTCATAAGGCATTTCTAACAGGCACATGGATGTATACAATAGATTTCTTCCTCAAACAAAAACTGTGTACAAGTTTCTTGTATTATGAAAATCACGGAGAAGCACCTTCCAGAGAATTCTTTGAAAAAAGTGCAGAGGGACAAAAAAAGTATAAACATATGTCCTACAAAAACATTGTTTCTTTTCAAGAAGTTTCTTATGTTCTTTCTTTTCTTACCGAGTTATAATTTGCACAAACGTAACCAACGTTTGTATGACCGTATTATTATTTAGTAGGTAGATAAGATTTAGCCGGCGTGTCTTTACGTGACACGTTGAAAATAGGAATTTTGACAGTTCCACAAAATACATTGCGTTATTAAAGTGGCTGAGCAGACAATTATTTCTGACATATGAACAGATAGATTAGCCATATCCTAAAAAATTATTTGGCGTGTAATTGATAGTACGTTATGCAATTTGAGTGCGATAATTAACTCTTTTAGAAAGTACCTACTAGTATTTTATACTGGTGCATAGGTACCTAAAAGTTGAAATTAGATAACAACACGTTGGCATACTAATGATTTATTACCACAGTGTTGCTTTTTGATTATTCAGCATGAACTACCCGCGAGTTGAATTGTTAATCACTTGGCCGCTCTATTACCTCGTTTTCGCTTAGGGTTCTTCCCGACTTCTATTTCCTATTACTCGACTCGTAGGGCTTGTGACGCGATGTTAAATAGCATGTTATCTTCCTCAAGAGTTGGGCTTCATCATCATCATCAACCTTTTTATCCTCTCACTGCTGGGCACAGGCCGCCACTCATACAGAGAAGGATTAGCGTAATCACCACGCTTGCTCAATGCGGGTTTTATTAGTCATTGGTGTCCAATATACACTTAGAAAGCACATATAACTTAGAAAAGTTACATTGGTATTTGCCTGACCTGGAATCAAACCCGCATACTCATACTTGAGAGGCTGGTGTTTTAACCACTAGGCCACCACGACTTGACTATTATAAGAGTTGGACTATTAAATGCAAATTAAAAGCTGTTTTACCAATTCCACCAGTAGTTCTGGAGAATACTAACCCTCTCATACCGACAAACGTACCTTTTTTTAAATATTATGAAAGATAAAAATATTATTAGTAACTGGTATACTTATGGAGCAAATGGAGTCAGAAAATTATGATAAATATTTGAAGGAAGGAACGTTTCGGGACTGAATTTTCGTTGCGTAATGAGCGCTCAGCCAATTAATGTTTGTAAAACAAATTAGCGATGCTAATGCTCGCGTTGAGTACCTACTTAAGTCCTTTACGTGGATTTAGGTTCTAACTTTCAAATTACTGCTGATTTGTAAAAACTCACAATGCTATTTCAACGCAGAGCCTGTAACAGTTCGCTGCAGACAAAACATGTCCTACTTACTTGGATCAAATAAATATATAGGCACGTTGGAATTATTCCACGTCGGTTTAACGTTCTAGATTGGTACTTGCTGAAGGGCCGGGATCTTTTGTTCCGACGGTCGGATATTACAAAGTCACGTTTGCATTTGTTTTCATAAAATTGAATGAAATCTCTTTATTCATTCAATCTAAAAATTCACCAGCCCTGTCTGTCGTTGAAATGTTTTAGAATCACTTTTGTGATGAACTGAACGGAGGTACCTATTGTAATTACGGATGACAGGGGGTACAAAACCTTTTTACTGGTACTTTTGCTCCTACTTATTTTTTACTCAACGTTTTTGGATCTATGGAAGATGCAGTGATCCAGATAAGAAAACAACATAGGTAGGCAGATATTAGACTCAAAACAAAATAAAATTAAAATACAAGCTCCATGCAAAAATCGTGACTTTATGAAGTTAGTTTAGTAAGTTTCCGAGAATAATTGTATAATGAGAAGGGAATATAGCAAAGTGGTGATTTGAATGATTTATTTTAAGTAGGTATTAAAAACAAAAAGTTTTAATTTAAAATATTCTATGCAATCAGCCTGCGAAAATCATGAGCTCGTAAAGAGTTTCATCAAATATACCTAATTAAACTTAGCAAATTATTTTCTGGTATAACTCTAAAGACAGTGTCGATCACCATTTATAACATACCCGGAAGTGTACCTACCTACCCGGTGCGTTAGAAATCCTTTGAACCCGTTTCGTCAAGTGCGACCGGGAATTTGGAATATTTTTCAATAAAAGGAAAACATGGGGTAAGTGTCGAGGGCAAATCCTTATGTGTGTATTTGTACCTCTACGTCTACAGAAAGCAATAAGAATCACTAGTGTGAATTTTAATATGATAATTAACATGAAGTTATACCTATAATATGAAATTATATTATGTGATCTTTGGTCATAGCCAGGTTTTTTCACTGCTTTAGTAAAATATCAAAATTATTTAGAAGATACGAATATTCAATATATTGTTTTTTTTTTTTTCAAATAATAGACAAAAGTTAAGTCAAAAAATCCTAGCTAAGACCGGTTATTATAATATAGTATAATATATAGTTGCTAACATTACTAGGCCGTAGGGACTCAAGCAGCGTGCTCTATAGCTACGAAATAATAGCAGATAAGGCGTATACTCGTGCAGTTTCTACAGGCCCAATCAAAGGCTGGGAACAGATGTAATAATATTCGAGCATAAGCTGACTTCTTTAAGTTGTTTTAGAAGGACTTAAGATCTCATAGAACAACAATGATGTTAACTCACTCGGTGTAATCTTCTCTGGTTCTAAAAAACTCTCAGATTCCGGTTCCGTCATGTCCCCGCTGAGGTAGCGCTGCTCCATGTCTATGAAGTGGCCCATCGTAACAATGGTGATTGAAAAATATACCTGCCGCAAACAAATCTATTAGAGAAATAGAATCCACGAATAGTTACAGAATTTGGAAGCAATAGTTTAGTACATTTAGTATTAATATATCTATAATGTTGGATATGTATGTATGTATTTATTTCAGTGTACATATTGTATACATAATATTCAACGACAGTCTCGTGTTATGTTCAAGAAAATCACTGTCCATTCTAAGGTTGCCTAGAAGAATTGTGTTAGCGATAAGGACGCCCATAGTTTGTATACAATATGTGACGAAAACCCCGTCCGACCCATAAGGTTAATGAAGGTTAGGTAAACACATGACCAAATAAAATATGAAATTTTACATAATCATCATAGTAACAAATAATCATCTTATAATCTTTTTTAATAAAATAATCGCTTTTTTTTCCGCGAATTAACTCCAACTTCCCCAATATTTGGTAATTTTTAAAAAAGTGACAATATCCTTTTTACGGTATTATTATGAGGGAATAGCGACGCGACCGTGTGTCGCGTGCCCCGCCCCCTTCGCCCGTGCATGTATTGCCTACCGCACAAGTATTAAGTTACCTCTTTTTGGGAAATAATTTTTATTTTTTTATGGGGATTTTTTTTAAGTTTAGCCCGGATTTGTAGACCGTACTACAATCAGTTATGTCGATACCTAACAATATCTTCACGGATCAGACAGGGTTTTCTTTACATATTGTATGTACATAAGGTGTTAAAGGTTTTATTTTTAGTTTTTATTATTGTGGTCTACAGTAAAGTATATATAAATAAATAAAATATGATTATACATAGTTTGAAGAAAGCAAGATGTATAACAAATTTGGGGTACATTTACCTATGGGTATTAATGACATTTCAGTGATATTGTGCTGTAATTTAAAGAGGGTAACTCTATATCGACGCTTGAAAGGCAAACATATCTAAGCGACAAACATTCGTAAATTGAGTTGTATACATATATGTGTATTTAACTCAATTTACAAATTAATGTCGCTTAGATATGATTGCCTTTCAAGGATCGATATGAAATGCCAAGAAAATTAAACATTGGGTGTGCGTTACGCTTACAGATTGGATTCAAACAGATTTCAAATAAATATCTTACAATAGATATACTTGTAGTAGATAATATGTGTGTAAAGTATAAATAAACAAATCTTTGAAGTTTCCTCATAAAATCTAATTTAAAATATGTTAGATGTGTCAAAAAATCTTGAAATTTTAAACATCCAACACATACATTGAAATCGATTAGTTTACTTTACTTTTTTTAATTTAATTATTTAAATACACACATATAAATGCACAAGATGAAACAGAACAAAAACACGTTTTTCTTTTTTCTTTTGAAAAGTTTAATCGTTTGGCAGTTCTTAATTTAGTATTAAAATATGAATTAACCAGGCGAATGCACTGTGACTGTGCACGAATCCAATTATTTTTTTGTTTTACTCTTTGCGAGAAAAGGCAAAAATGAGAACATTTATTGTGCTTTTAAAAAAGTAACGTTGAATAATGAAATAACAATAGTTAAAATGAGTTTGCCATTCAGTAGTTCTGCGACTTTAACTGAAAACGTCACATGTGCAAAACATGCATCCCGTAAATATAAACTACTAACGTAATTAAGAAAGTTAGGTACTTACAAGCATCTTAATATTTTAATTTTAGATACAGCAAAAAATACTAGCTCAAGTCGTTTTCTTAAATCCAATAATGTAGTAAAGTTTTAATAATAGATCTTTAAACATGAAATTCACCTATGAAATTGCCGTTCTGCAGTACTGGCTATTTCAAATGAAAATAATTTTTGTTAGGCTAAGAATTCTAATTTCAAATTACTTTTATTTTAAAAACATGGAATTCTTTTTTCAAAAGTATTCATTTGTTTATTGATTAGTGTCACATTTTCATCGCATTTTTTTATCATCTTAAGAATAACAATCCGCCGCTTAGGGATGTATCCAAGGTATGAAAATCAAAAAAATAATTAATCCATCTTATAGATAATAAAAAAATTAAGACCCGTATTTGTTATTTTGTCGAAATTACCAAAAACTACTGAGATATAGCGTATTAAAGTTACGGAGTGGGGCTTAATTACGTCACGCCGTGGTATATTTTGTACCACGGCGTGACGTCATGCGACATTTCAAATCAATATATCTTCCAAGTATTTGAATGAAATAAAAAATAAAAAAAAACGTGTTCAATATTTTATATAAATCTATCTGATGGACAGTAAATTATTTTTTAGGATACAACCTAGCAGGTCTATTTATACATATATATGTATATATAGTATGCGTATTTATACATATATTTAAATATATATATTTAAATAGTATGCGTGACTGTACAAATGCGCGAAGCAACTTCAGAGCGGACTAGATGTTTGGCGCGATCTATACCGTCGTAGTAACAACACGGCACAAACGACACGCAACATCAACGACGTTTACGGAGCTAACACTACAAACCAATGCACTACAAGTTATTTGTTTGTTCGCTTCTGTTCTGCGAATTTCGACCTTAAAAATGAACTTCGCGGACGTTTGAAGACTTTCGTCGACAATGACGAATGAAAGGCGATTGTGGAAACTGATGATACACAGTCTACGGCTGATTTAGCAGCAGTTTTCGACGTTAGTGTCAAAACAATATTGGTCCATTTGCGTGAAATTGGCAAGGTAAAAAAGCTTAACAAATGGGCGCCCCACGAACTCAATGATCGCCAGGACGAACTACGCGAGACGTCCCTGGCACTGCTCAACAGACACACAAATGAAGGAATTTTGAACCGCATTGTTACCTGCGATGAAAAATGGATTCCCTTTGATAACCGCAAGCGCTCAGTAAGTTGGTTGGATCCTGGTTCAGCACCTAAACTATGCTCTTAACGAAATTTACTCCTGGAAAAGTGATGGTCACTGTTTGGTGGTCTAACGCCGGTGTGATTCCTCATAGCTTCTTACCAAACCGGATGAGCATTACTGCAGTTGTGTATAACTGTGAAGAACTGAACACAATTATGGAGAAACTGGCACTCCAACCATCATTGGTCGTCATCTGCTCTACTCACCAAACCTTGCGCCTACAGACTACTACTTTATTCCAGAATTTGGATAACTTCTTGGCGGAAAAAAATTCAATCCCCCAGAAGCAGTACAAATTGCCTTTGAAGAATTTGTTGCCTTTCGTCAGCATTCGTTGTTCTTTAAGAAGGGCATCAATAAACTGCCACTGCGTTGGCAAACATGCATTGATTGCGTGGATGATTATTTTGATTAAAAGAATTAAAAAATCATGAAAAAAAATATTATCACACAAAACGGCAATTTCATAGGTTAAGACCTAACATAATCGTATTTAAAGGCGCCTAACTGTACCTAGACCTATAAGATCCTTCCACAAAGGTGGAGAATCCCTCGTACCAAAATCTTTGTCAAAGTTCTAATAGCAATTAATTGCATGTATTTGTCGATAAATTTACAAACAGTGATAATGCGTGCTTGAACAAAATGGTGAACTATAATTACCATTGTATAGATGGCCGAGGCGTAGCATCCTCGGCGAAGGCTTCGCCAGCAGCAACAGGATTGGATGATCGCCATGGTGCCGAGAAACTGCAACACGGATAAAAGGATATATTTTTAATCCATACAATTCACCTGCATATGTATATTCTATGGAATGTGTAACGGAAAGGGCACCTAGGGCACGCCTTCTTTGGATGAAATCAAACGACATTGGAAGGTTTTTTTAAATATCTGTCATATTTGGAGAACATTTGGCAGTCGTTACGGGTTGTGGCAGTGCGAGTCGTTGGAGCCCTCAAAAGTTCAACAATTGATCTAACCGCAAAACTTCTATATCGCCTTCGGGTTGTGGAGGACAGACGGCAGTCGCTTCACGAAAAATATCAAAGCTTAGCCAAATCAGCAGTTGGACCGTTAAAGTGGACCCCAGACTCCAAAGCTAAAAGAGCTTCCGATGTGATTGGGATTAGCGCTGAGATGATGATGATGATGATTTGGAAAACATTATATTAGAAAGAACACCGCCTCCAGTCGGCTATTACGATACTAGGCGAGCAGAAATGCGGAAGAGATCAATCATGATATTGGCAAGTACTGTGATGTATAACATATTATTTATGGAACCTGTGTTGTTAGAGTTGACTCGTTTAACTATTATTTATATTTCATTAAGAAAGGGATAGTAGATAATATAATATGTCAGTTTAGACTTGTCAAATTAGTGCGCTCCTGACGTATAAACTGGCGTGTTTGTTTTAGTCGCCATGTTTATAATCGCGTCTAAACTGTCTATGGAGTACCTTAATTTGACAGAATTAAACTAAAATATTATCTTTTATCCTTTTCTTAACGATATGGAAAGAAAAATATGCATTTACATTAAAATTTGTTTATTCTGTAAACAAGGGAATCGGCGCCTATTTTGCGCCATTTTACCGAAAAATGGTTATCAATCGTAGAATATTTTATTATGACTTGAAGCCCTTCCAATATTGTTTCATGTCATTCAAAAAAGCTTGGTGTGTATAAACCCTCTTGTTGCAGTATGTATAGAAGGCAAAATAAATAAAAAAATGAATGCAAGTCTGTTTGTCCCTGCTAATCTTCGAAACGGCCGATTTTTTTTTTATATTATAAACTAGCGCTTGACCGCAATCCTGCCTGATGGTAAGCAGTGACGCAATCGTCAACGCCGTCGTTCGTCGTTTGACAGGCTATTATACTGAACAGTAGTAGTAACTTAGGTTTCTTGTGTTTGGAACAATAATAAGAATTTCGTGCAAAAACAAACATGGTATCCAAATTATTTTAAGATATGCATGCAAACGAAGTCGCGGGCACCAGTTATCTATACTAATATATTAAGCTGAAGAGTTTGTTTGATTGTTTATTTGTTTGTTTGTTTGTGCGCGCTAAACTCAGGAACTACTAGTCCGATTTGAAAAATTCATCTTGCGTTGGATAGCCCATTAATCTAGGAAGGCTTTAGGCTATATAACATCACGCTGCGACCAATAGGAGCGGAGCATAACTAAACCACGCGAACGAAGTCGATGGCGGCTGCTAGTAATAAATAATACTAGCGGACGCCCGCGACTTCGTTCTCGTGGATTTAATTATTGAAACATTTAATTTTAACCCCAAAAGAGTTATTTAAAAATTATAATATCTTATAAGATGTTAATCGAAATATAGTGATGTCAAAAACAATTATGGACAAAATTAAATACTATTAATTTATTTGGATAAGGATCAATATTTGGTTTTTTTTTTTAATATGCTCCGCTCCTGTTGGTCGCAGCGTGATGTTCTATAGCCTAAAGCCTTCCTGGAACAATGGGCTATCCAACGCGAAAATATTTTTTTAAATCGGACTGTAGTTCGTTTGATTAGCGCGTTCAAACAGACAAACAAACTCTTCAGCTTTATATATTACTACAGATAGTATAGATATGCTCGACAACGAATTCGCGGACACCACTTATAAAACTAAAAGCGACAGCCTCCGTGGCGTGGAGGTAGCGGACGCGGCCGCTGCGCAACGTGGCGCGGATTCGATCCCCGCACAGTGCAAGTATTTGTATGCATGAATATGAATATTTGCACTGGTCCGGTCGTGCCTCGGAAAGCACGTTAAGCCGTTGGTCCCGGTTGCCAGCTAGTGGCGGTCGTTACGGGTTGTTGGAGCCCTCAAAAGTCTAACAATTGATCTAAATGCAATGCTTCGATGTCGCCTTCGGGTTGTGGAGGTCAGACGGCAATCGCTTCACGAAAAATATAGAAGTTTAGCCATATCAGCAGTTAGACTGGTAAAGTGGGCCCCAGACTCCAAAGATGAAAAAGCTTCGGATGCGACTGGGATTAACGCTGTGATGATGATGATGACTTATGAAACTAAAAGCCTTTATTTATGCTTGTACTACGTATACAATTAAGTAGAGAAGCATATAGGTACACCTACTATTGTCACTTGATGTTTTTAAAAATCAACCTCCTCTATACTTGCATAAGTTTTTTTTTATTAGCCATTGGCTCCCATTTCCCTGTTCACAAACTAAATTTAAGTTCAGTGCATTATTTCTTTCTATTTTATTAAGAAAGGGACAGAAGATAGACTGTTAGTTTAGACCTTTTGTTTTTGTTATCGGGGGAAACCTTCTAAAGGCCCCTGGCCCTTGGGGATAGAACCAGGGAGTGTGGGATTCTTACCGCACTAAAACCACCCCGGTGTCACCATCTGCACATAGCACCTCTCAAAAGACCAATCCGGAGACCCTGCCGTGCAACGCCTGTTAGGGCACATCTCTAGGAGACTATAAAGAGATCTCCCCGAACCTAACTATATAAGACAACACATGACCACTGTGCGCCGCCTTCCCCGAAGTCGCTCAATGGGCCCCGCTCTAATCGCCCGCGACCTCCAAATCCTCTATTAATTATTATTAATCCTCTATTTCATTAAGAAAGGGACAGTAGATAAAATGTCAGTTTAGACCTGTCAAATTAGTGCGCTCCTGACATAAACTGGCGTATTTTTAGTCGCCATGTTTATAATCGTGTCTAAACTGTCTATGGAGTACCTATCTTAATTTGACAAGATTAAACTAAAATGATTTATCTTCTATCCTTTTCTTAACGTAATGGAAAGAAAAAGATGCACTTAACTTAAAATTAGTTTAGTATGTGATCAAAAGAATCGGCGCCATTATCTGTTTTACTCATACGTAGCTAATGTAATAGACAGGGCAAACTCCTTTTTTCATTATTTAGTTTATCTACATTGATAAAATATTAAACAGATACGATATATTCTAACAAACTAATAAAAACCAAAAATAATGTGCCGAACACAGCAGTAGTACACATGCATATTTTTATTCGGCATACATTGGTACAGTGTGAGTGAGATGGGGCACAATCTAAAGCATAGAGAAGAAAAAGATGGCTAGTGTTTGTCGTTTGCGCTGTTAGTGTTTGTCGTTTGTTTTTACGAGTGTATCGAGAGTGACTAAGGCGAGATGGAGGACTTTCCTTCCTTTTGTACGCTTCATTTTCAGTGCGCTAATGACATATCTACCTTAGTTTAATATTTTATCAATGTTTATCTAATCAAAAATGAATTAAAATAGAGATTAAATTAATCTTTCTTTTATCGACTTAGGTTTAAATGAGTGGCGAATATTACTATAAAATAACAATAGATATCTACGTAATCAAAACTAAATAAAGAGATGACGAAAGTAACTGTTTGAAATCCTGTAGTCGGTCCTATAGGAATAAAATTATAAATCATTAGAAAGTTGTTTGGGACAGACAAGGGATTCGTAGTTTCTGCTCAAAATGTAAATAATTTAGAACAGGAATTCCAAATCCCTTGTCTTGATTCCTTGTACAATTGGAGTAATATAGAGTGAAAGTTTGAGATACGGTAATTAGGGAAGTTACCTTAACCGTGGTACCTTGTACCTAGGTTAGATCTAATAATGTACCTATCACAGATTTTGGAAAATATGAAACTGTCAGCTAGAAAATCGTTTATTAATTCTCTTATTTAAAAAAAAAGGACTTTCTAGCTGACAGTCGTTTTTTTTTTAAATATGAATATTAATAATTAGTGGACCTTATAATGTTCCCTGATTGAATCACGGATTTTGGAAAGTATCGTTTATTAATTCTCTTATTTTATTGTTACGATTCCTATCAATGCAGTTCCATATACTTACGTAATACCTAACATAATAAGATATTTGTACCATACTATATAAAAAATGTAAAAACTTTTGCTTAACAATTTTTCGTATATAGTGAGCAATCATAGTCTCTACAATCTTTTACGTGCGCAAGCTACTAGTTGTTAAAAGACTATTATAGCCTTGAAGCACTTCAATTATAACAGGACGGGAAAACCGCTGCAAAATTGGTCCAGTCCATGTACGCGGTATAAACGACAAGGAGAAACACTTCGTAGTGGTGTCAACAACGTAAGGGTGAATTTTCGCCATACGACGGGTTGTCCGATGATAGAACAGTGATGGCGCAATAAATCACGTAATTCCCGCGTACACTTTAACAAAGGTAATTAATAGAGTACCTAACCTACCTAAAACTGTCTATCTTACGGCTGTGTTATATGTGGCTGTAGTACCACACATGATTACACCTGTGGTTTTTATAACGTATAATTAAAAACTGTCCCAGTGTGAATTACCGCCAGACCTTTGCGATAACGCCAAATTTCCTAGCACTCACCTTGACTTTGGACTCACTGAACCGCGCAAACTTTATGTTTGATTTAATTTCAACTCCCAAATAACTACATTCTGAAAAGCAGGAGCCAAGGTGAACGGACTCCATTAGGCGGTAACAGACACGCCTGTATTGTAGCGACGTTGAAACCCAGAAGATTGGCTTCGCCCCATTTGGAAGCTGCCTGAAGAACGACATTCTGCGTACGCTATACCATAGTTTCTTTCACACCAACTTACAAAGAGGAGGAAGGAGGAAGAAAGTTGCATCTCTATGCACATCGTTTCTACATGCATGCATATGTAGAGAAGTCAGACCAGGAGAAATGTCCTACTCGGGAAGCTTAGGCATAGGGCTAACGAGCCATACCCTACCGAAGGCCTTCAGATGTCTAAGGAGACAGTAATCGCTTCTCCATTCCTTTCGGGGGGCTCGCCCTACAAGTGAGTGGCATAGATTAGTAGGTCCCTTGTAGTACGATTGCGGCAAAACCATATTGTCGGTCACTGAGATACTTACTAGGTAACGTTCCGTTTCAGGCGTTATGTTATGTAATGTCATTATACATAATTCATCATTTGCATAAAGTGTTCCAAACTTATAAGGTTCGTCTTCCAATGTAACTACATGTAGTTGAATTCTAGTAATCCTAGGGGTCTACACTCTAATCACTGATAAACATAACTTCCCTAGGTAAGGCTGATTGTCAGTTCGGGCTTCAGAATACCCGTAACGATTATTAACCCTGGAAAGATAACGTTATTTTTTTGTACTGAAAAGATAAACATGCGCCTCAAAGGCGCATCGTTTTAATAGCCGATTTTTTTGATGAATGGGAATTATTTTTGTTTCATTTACTACTGTAAATAGCTGAATTACTAATAAGTAAATGAAATATATATGTATTATCATATTTTTTTATTTTAAATATTAAAATTTGTAGGATTTTATAAACCCTTAACAAAAATTAGAAGTCTTCTGTATTTAGATAGAAATTTAAAAAAAATAGGCAATTTTTATAGTCTTTTTTCTTATTAAATAATTAATTATAATATAATCAGTCTCAAATTTAAAAAAATACTGGAAAAATCAACGGATAAAGACAATTGTTGCAAACAACTTTTATGTTCTCCGCACAATTTCTTTTTACATTTTATGCACGTTATTTTGAATAATTCTTTTCTTTTTTTTAGTACATAAGCGACAGTAGCTTCGAATTTAGTTAGTGGTTCCTCATCAGCTTCTTCAGACATCTTTCTGTTACTTTGTGGGGGGGATATTCAATACTTTCTCTCAAGCGTCTTGATAAAGTAGGAATTTCCAACCTAGTTTTCAAACACGGTGCAAAAATATTTCGACACATGCAACTAGGCACAATTAGAATGAATTATATTGATGCCGACGTTTTTCTGGTGTTTTGTCCTTTAGCAGTAGACCAAACATGCCTACATCTTTAGGCGGAATTACAATGCGTGGGTCATGGCCAGTATATTCAGTGACATTTTGCGATGAAGTATCCTTTGAATTTACATAGATCACTCCTTCTTGGCCATCAACATTAGTCATTGACATGGTCCTCGATCTCACTGTCACTGCCCTCATCAGCGCCTTGATCTTCTTCAGTCAATAAAGAAACAATTTCTCTTTCATTCAATACTCTTCTGCTGAACACGGTGTTAAAACACTCCTAAAAACAATTGATGACATTATTTTAGTGAATATTTATGTATTCACTAATAAAATAACCAACCTTTATTACTTACCTTACATTAGTAAAAATAACAAAAAGAAATTCACTATGAAAGTGGCAAAAGTTACACAAAAGATAAACATGCGCCTCCCGAGCGCAACACATCGCTCTAACAGCAAAACTATGGTACTTACCGAACAGTAGTAGCAGTCTCTTGGAAGTGATGACCAACGAATGAATTGGCTAGGAAACACAAGCTTGTACACGCGTCAGTAACAAAATTGCGGCGAAAAATGTATTTAGTGGGCGCCTCTGAGGCGCACGTTATCTTTCTAGGGTTAAATTCTACAAATGACAGCCAAGACCAACGTCTTAACGTGTTTCCCAAGCCACCGAACTGTCTAGGTATGTAATGGATGACTACGCATCCACGGACCGAAATCAGCAAGCGTAACTTAACCTCCGATCGATCCGTCCGTATATTATTATTTAGCCACGAACTATACGAGTAAAATTATGTATATCCATTAAAATTTTAAATGCCTATCATTATTAATTAGTAGGTAATAATAGTCACTTCTGGCTATTACCTGCCGCGACAGCGACTGAGCCAAGCATCTTCATGACATGTTATTTTGCGACCCGTAAAGTCATCGCATATACATATTTCTGATCAGCCTCGGCTTAGTACCAGCTCATATCACCGATACGCCATTGATTGCATAGTCATAATGAACTTCTTTGGAAAACCGATGGTCACAAGGATCGTGCCGCAAGTTTTATTTGAGGTACCCAGTACCCAAGATTAAGAAGACTTTTGAGCACTACACTAGCACAAACAATTATAGCACTATTACAGAACATTCCAATTCAGCTATAATTAGAAGGGTGGAAAAGGTGAGAGTGTAGGAGTGAACCATTGATCGGTTATCGGGTAACGTATGATGTCCACGCATTTCTAATGACGCTCAAAAGGAAATAACTACGAAATTTTTAAATATTGTGAAAGCTTATTTACGTACTAGCTTTTCGCCCGCGGCTTCGCCCGCGTAGAATTCGGTTATATCGCGCTTTTTACTTTTTCCTCGGGAATATCAATTTTTCAATAAAAGGTAGCCTATCTCCTTTCTCAGGGTCTAAAGATTGTCTGTGCTAAATTTAATCAAAATCGTATCGTAATTAGTATGAATTGCCAAAACTGCCGTGTTAAATCAGTACCAAAAACTCTGAATGGGCAGAGATCTGGAATTAAGAGCGATATTATTCTGCATTCAGGTCAAAAGAGCTGTTCATATCGATGAAAAGCTTTTTTGGAATTATGTAGGTATCGACCTACATAATTACATGGTTATTATAAGAGTACTTATAAATTGACATCACCCCCACTGAATAATATTAAATTATTATATTACCTATTTATGCGAAAATCACAGAGGCGTTTTAATATCAGTTTTGCAAGGTAATAGGTTTAATATCCCACGCATGAATACATACTGTATTCTATGTATTCATTATCACTTTATATATGTATGTAGTAGTATCAGTAGTAGTAGTAGTAGTAGGTGTCAGTGGACGGTGTTTTTATTTTCAGTATGTCGAGAAATCTGCGCAATCTACATTCATATAAATGTTACTTTTAAATGATGTAGTAGGTAGTTACTCAAAGGGTCCAGGTAAAAATATATGTTTTTATATAAAAAAAAAAATGTTATTTCTTCGTACATTAAATAATAAGATTTAATGATTTGAAAGCAGTAGGTACCTCTCACCAGGGAAGCGGGCAGCAGCGCTTCTCCTGTGGAATATCAAATTACTGCGATCCCTAACCCGCCTGCCAAGCGTGGGGATTATAGCAAACCCCCTCAAAGCAATTATAGGTTTGGGGCAGGTCTTTGTCCAGCAGTGGACCTCTATAAGTTGAAGAAGAAGAAGAAGGTACCGTGGTAAATATTATGAGTTTCCTCGGTGGTAGGCCATAACATCGGCTGCCGGCAGAAGTTACCACCCACCAGACAAAGTCTTGCCGCCAAGCGATTCGTCGTGTTCCGGCATGATGTCTGGTGAAGCCGTACGGAGGACGGGTCTGAGCAGTTGTGTTGCGATGTGTACCGGGTACGATGCGCCAAATGTTGTTGCGTCGGGAGTTTGGTCGTGGAGAGTCTCCAGATCAATCTCCTTCTACCGTAGCTTCGTTTGGTCGTGTTGGTTTTGGGTTTAACATTACATCACCTCACTCAACTGCCGTCATCCTTCCTATTCCTTAGTTTTTTAAGTGAATATGCTTAATAAACTAGTACGCTTTACCATCAACGATTAATGATTATACTGACGTAACGAATGACCATAACGATTTTTACTTAGAGAATGAATTGCAACAACCCTAGCGTGGTTTGAACAAATTCAATTAATCGAATGAACTCGAAAATTCGTAGTAGCGCCAGCAGCTTAATGTGTCATGTTGCTACAGCGACTATTACATAAGTATAGTCATCATCATCATCCCAGCGTTAATCCCAGTCGCATCCGAAGCCTTTTCAGCTTTGGAGTCTGGGGTCCGCTTTACCAGTCCAACTGCTGATATGGCTAAACTTCGACATTTTCCGTGAAGCGACTGCCGTCTGACCTCTACAACCCGAAGGCGACATCGAAGCATTGCAGTTAGACCAATTGTTGGACTTTTGGGGGCTCCAACAACCCGTAACGACTGCCACTAGATGTTCGTATGGCAACCGGGACCAACGGCTTAACGTGCTTTCCGAGGCACGACCAGACCAGTGCAAATATTCATATTCATGCATACAAATAGTTGCACTGTGCGGGGATCGAACCCGCGCCACCTTGCGCAGCGGCCGCGTCCGCTACCGCTACGCCACGGAGGCTGTCATTTTTGTATGTCATATTACATAAGTATAGTATTTCTATTTATCGGTATTAAACATATTGTGTACCTGACCGAGGCCTTACCTAAAGAGCAAAGCAATCTATTTCGAATGTCTAAACTCTTAAACTTAAATATATTGTTAGACAAGTTTGTAAGATTACAAATAGATTTGGTTTGAATTGAGACATGTTACAAATCCCTGCAGGGACTAAGTTCATGTGTTAGGTACTGTAAAAGCTACGCTGTAAATCATTTATTTATCCAAAATCATAGCAAGCATCCATCTCGGCTGGGCTGCTGTCGTGAAGCTACGTAAAATCTTCTCGTCCGAAATACCGCAGTGTCTCAAGACAAAAGTCTTTGACCAGTGCGTGTTGCCAGTGATGACTTATGGAATTGAGACGTGGTTGCTAACAATGGACCTTATAAGAAGGCTCAAGGTCACACAAAGGGCAATGGACAGGGCTATGCTTGGGGTTTCACTGCGCGATGGAATCCGGAATGAGGAGATCCGCAGAAGAACCAGAGTAACCGACATAGCCCAAAGAATTGCAACACTAAAGTGGCAGTGGGCTGGACACATTGCCCGTAGGACCGATGCCCGATGGGGCCGACGGGTTCTCGAGTGGCGACCATGCACCGGAAGACGTAGCGTGGGTAGGCCCCCGACAAGGTGGACCGGGAGGCGCAGGACCGGTCGTCGTGGAGAACCTTGGGGGAGGCCTATGTCCAGCAGTGGACGTCTTTCGGCTGAAATGATGATGATGATGACAGTAAGCATCAGATGAAACAACAAGGTGAAGGTAACTCCAAACTTCCTCGGCCTTGGCCCTCAAACCTTTATTCAAGGCACCTGGGTCCTAACGATCCTGAGTTCTTCGTTGTTCTTAATAAACTAGCGCGCTTTACCATCAACGATTGCATAACTGCTTACCATCAGGCGTGATTGCGGTCAAGCGCTACTTTATAATTTATAAAAAAAAAACTCAAATACAGTTGTTATTCAGGACTGCGCTCTTTTTTACGTAATATAGCAGGAGGAGGTACCTACATATGTATGTTTAAATACGAAAAATTTAACGTAATTATATATTTTTAACAAACTTAGAAAAGGACGTCATTCACAATTAGTTGAAATATATTAGATGTTCTTCAAAATTTTTGTCAACTGTGAACCGATTAAAAAAAAAAAATTGTTGTTTTTCATTTTTCGAAGGAATTTTGCGTGGATATAATAGATATATAGAGAGATAAATTATATTAACATCGCAAAGGTATTTTAAAGTTAGCTTCAATAAAAAGTATTTACACTTATTTAGTTTATGTTACAATTTTATTGCTTGTCACTAATATTTACACAGCAATTGGTGGTATACGAATTTTTATAAGGAACTCACTATATATCACTACTAAATGGAAAAAAAATAAAAACCGACACCAAAACAAAAACTTCTTACAAACTAAAAAATAATGTTATCTTTGGAAGTCGGTGCGAAATAGGAAAACAAAAGGACAGACACCTCCGAAATTAAAGTTTACGTCCATTTTATTTTTATTTGTTGAACTACATAATATATAGAAATAAATCTATTCTTTAATTTAAAGTCAAGTTATCCTTCCTTTTAAAGCAGTTTTATAAATTTGTATGCGTCACAACTATGGAAATAAAACTGCTGTAAAAGGAAAGATAACTTAACTTTAAATTAAAGAATAAATTTATCTACTGTATCTAGTAAGACTGAAAGCCGATTCCACCATAATTGGGAATACCCCAAGATTTATTTACTAATTTAAGTCAACTTCCATAATATATTATGTCAGATTTTAAGATTATTTCATTTAATTATGATGAGTTATCGACTTGTTTTTATCGGCTATTTATATTGGTGGGTTGTAATATGAATTCAAGTGAAATTTGGTAATTTTTCAGTTTATTTAGTTAATTATCTGAAACCGAATCTAATAAAACACCCTGTCGTATCTGATTTGATACCACAGGACGTTTTATTAGATTTATAGTTGACAGTTATAGTGAGGGCTTATCAGATTTTAATTACTTAATTTCTCATTTCCCCAGTCTCTCACTCCCTTGCCAAAAACAATTGTCTTAACTCTAATAAAGAATCCGATTTCTCAACAATAGTTAGGTGTTAGCAAAAGTAAAACTTCGCAGCGGCCTGGAATTTGGCTATGCATTGTATTTTACATTACAGAGGAACTATGGCTGTACTAAAGGCCATCTCTGCATAACGGTTCTTGGGATAACTAGCATGATGTTGTGTGAACATTAAGTGCGAGTATTAGTTAAAAAAACCCACCGATTATTTTTGCCCAATCTCATATAATCAATGTGAATAATTTTTGGCCAGGTTTCGAAAGCCCAACATTTTAGCGAGCATATGGTCAACCACATGCTGGATGTCAACATCCTGAAGGACACATTTTACGACAGGTATATTCGATTGAGTAATATTGAACGAACAACCCCGACATAAAGTGTCTTATCGTTATATTTTTATATGGCGTCCCAAATGTCGACACCTGTCTTCGGCTCCATCTCTATCTGGCATAATACTATAGCGATCAATTTAGATTAACGTCGGATTGCATTTAGCGGAAGATTATGTCCCTGCTCAAACAGCTTTAACAGCAACATTCTGTTTGGTTATAACGATTACCTAATGGAACATCGTCATCAATAACACATTTGGATACATAGTAAAAGAAAACAGTAGTATGCAGTGTTAATATTATAAGGTCCATAGCCCAGCAAAAGAAAAATCGATGTAAGACTGCTGTGAAATGTGGCAACAAAAAAGATCATAAATTAAACTGTGCAAGAATTTGCAGAGCCATGAATTACCGCTGTAGTAAATGACTAACGCTACGAAAACGCTACAAGTTGACGTACGGGCAATGACATAGCATATAGCGAGTCAGTAGAAGTTGCTACGATGCCAATGACCGCTTAGATCTTGTCTACATAAAACGACATGTACATAAAGCGAATAAAAATATTTTTACAACACTACATGATTAACGGCTGATTTTTCAGTAGTAAATATCTCTTAACTGAAAAGTAATTATAGCCGTCTATACTGCTTTCGAATAAAAAGTATGTCAAACAGTTATATTTATTCTGAAGATAAATGTTATCTGACTGTTGAAATATTACCCTCAGGAAGTAAAATTACCGAAGAAATATTCTAACGTTGTCCTTAACAAAGTCGATGAAAGCATCGACTACTATGTCTCAAAAACGCGAATAAATAACCATGCAATAAGCGAAAATCAACAAACTGTCGGAATGAGCTCGATTGACATGTAAATAGAAGGCTCTGATGTTACTTAATGTGAATTATTTATTGATGTCTGTTACCCTACGACACTTACACGCAAGTATCGCGCAATAGCACAACATTCCGCCTGGAGAGAATCTTTTAAAGTTTTAGTTCAGTTTCGTTCTTTATGAAAAGAATTAAAATATTGTTATTTAGTAACATGAGATCTAAGTACAACAACTTGTTATACACATGTTATATTAGGACTGTAAAAAACTCTTTTCGCATTCTAGCATGTATGACGAGTAATAAATAAAATCTCTTTGGCTATACTATTTGTATCTGGCTGGTTTTGAAAGTTTAAATTTTAAAGTACATAATTCCAAATTCAAATTAGGAAAATGTTTGATTTTAATTTGTTTTCCACATTTTAAAATTTTACTACTAAAAAAGTAAAAACGCAACGCAAGCCTCGAGAAAAAATTGCGATGTTTATGGACTTTGTTGAAGTTTCTGTGAGTTTTTCACTCCGGAAATTTTGATTTCAAAGATGCACTTCGCTCCACTCACTCGTCACTTCGCTCATGTATTACGGGTAAAATGGGTGTTATTTCAGAAAAACCGGAGCAAGATTGGCAATATCAGTAATTAGGATTTAGCTGAAGAACTGGGAATTGACCATAAAATAGTTTTGGCGCGTTTGAAAAAAAGTGGGTACTCAACAAAGCTCGATATTTGGGTACCTCGCGAGCTCTCTTAAAGAAATCTAATGAACCGTTTACCTACTCATTTGTGATTCTTTATTATGACGTAATGAAAACGAACCATTTTTGAAGAAGCTGATAAATGAGGATTGACAGTGGATCACGTACGACAAGAACTTGCGTTTTCTGAGTAGTAGTCATAACATCGGCTGCCGGCAAAAGTCACCAGACAAAGTGTTGCCGCCAAGCAATTCATCGTGTCTGGAAAAGTCGTACGGAGGATGGGTCAGAGCACTTCTGTTGCAATATTGTGTTGCAATTAGTTTGGTGCTGGAGTGTCTTCAGATCAATCTTCCTCTGGCGCAGCATCGTTGATCATGTTGTTGGGTTTAACATTTCATCATCACGCTCAACTGCCGTCTTCCATTCTATTCACTCAGTTTTTTTTGTTTTGAGTGAATATGCTGTTGACAAACTAGCTTGCTTTACCATAAACGATTGCATCACTGCTTACCATCAGGCGGGATTGCGGTCAAGCACTAGTTTCTAATTATAAAAAGGTCGTGATCATAGGCCGGTCGACACAGACTGTGGCGGCGAATGCTGTGTGTGTGGTGGGATTGGAAAGGCATTATTCACTATGAGCTATAACCACCAGGCAGGCCTTTGATTCAGAACTGAGGAGATTAAAGCAAGAAGTTGCGAGAAAGCGGCCGGAATTAATCAACAGAAGGAGTGTGGTTTTTCAGCATGATAACGCTAGACCTCACACATTTTTAGTCACTCAGCAAAAATTAAAAGAGTTTAGCTGGGAGGTGTTAATGCATCCGCAGCGGTCCTGACCTTGTACTTTGTGATTTCTACCTGTTTCGGTCTCTTCATAATTCTTTAGGCAGTGTCAGGTTATCATCACGAAAGGATTGCAAAAACCACTTGTCGCGATATTTTGATCTTCTTCTTCTTCCTCAGCCTATAGATGTCCACTGCTGGACAAAGGCCTCCCCCAAGGCATTGGGGGGGGGGGGGGGTTTGCCATAATCCCCACGCTTGGCAGGCGGGTTGGGGATCGCAGTGATTTGATATTACACAGGAGAAGCGCTGCTGCCCGCTTCCCCTGGTGATTTCCTTAGTCGCCTCTTACGACACCCACGGGAGGATATGGGTTGGTACAATTCTAGGCCCGGTACCACACGGGGAAAAAGGAAAAATTCCATTTTGATCAGAAGTCCCAAAATTTATATAACAATGGCATTATGTCCCTAGTAGGGTTGTAACGGAGGCTTGTTAACGGAGGCGGAGGCGGATGCGGAGGCGACGAGTCTCACCTCCGCGGATGCGGAGGTTAACGGAGGCGGAGGTGAAAGTACATATAGAAAAAATTAAATTTATGGTTAATTAAAACATAATTTTTATTTTCAATACGTACATTAATAGTAGTATACTTGGTATAAAAAATATTACCTTCTTGTAATGAAAATTAAGGAGAAACAAATTGTGTTTGCCGCATTCCCGCCTCGCACTAGTTGATTCTTGACCATTTCGCGCTCAAACGCGGCCGGCCGGTTGTCGAGCGTCGCAGCTTGCGCGTTATTTATTTTATAAATACATAAATAAACCTCCGTTATAACTCCGCAAAAAAATATGCGGAGGCGGAGGCGGAAGCGAAGATACGATTTCTTGCGGAACTTCCGCAGTAACGGAAGCGGAGGCGAAGCTCCGTTACAACCCTAGTCCCTACCTACAAGATGGTAAAAAATTATCGAACAAAATGGTACCTCCATACTTTAGTTAAATATAAATAAACTATATTAAAAAATTAATGCGAAGAAACTTTTTTCCCAACCTTACATTAAATACTTTCAAAAATTCTGCAATCTTTTATTTAATAGCGCAATTTAAAAATAATGGATTTAACTCTCTGTACTTACTGTGTAGTGCAGTTACATAGTTTTATAACTGAAATTATGCTGAAAGACGTGCTCGTTTTTCTAATTATGTGGCTACATTCGTGAGCCAAGCTGCGGGCGAAGCAAAGCTATTCATTAGCGATACTGAACTTAAACTGGTTCAATGAAGTGACCTATTTGACCAATAAGCCACACTTTATATAAAATTGTTATAGAGGAAGTAGAAAGTTAGACGAAGGAACTTACAGTGCAGTAGATAGATAGTTCATAAACAATTTCTCCGGACAAAGAATAATTCCACAATGGACCCTCTAAGATTAAAATAAGAAAGAACGGAACAGCTTCTTGTGCCTTCTTCTGAACAGTAGTGATATTTTTAATCGCAAATTAAAATTCTTGCCTTGATTGTCCAGTAAAGCTGAAAATTAATTGACTTTTTTTCAACCGTCTGTGTAATTGGGTTATAGTTCGTCGCACTGAACGTGAGTGACAGTTTTCAGCAATTGAGCCGTGAAGCGGAATACCTTGTAATTGGATCATGTAGGACAATATGCTTTTGATTAACAAGCAAACCGGACTTCGTTCCATGCGCTACCATTGTTCCATTTAATCTTGGTACATCTGGCAACGGAAGTGCTACGGAAGTGCATTCGCAGAGCAGAGCGGATATAGGCGGAGTTTTTGATTTAACCGCTATTATTGCAGCTACAGACATAAATTTCGTAACTTTGGCTTCCATTTTCAATACAGGGACACATTTGGAGATGATTTCATTTCTTTAATACCGTTAAAGTAAGGTCTTGCAGGTACCTATATTCCCGCCAAGCTCCAAAAAGAATAGAGGTAAACAAACCAATTTAGGGTTATCACAACTCACGTTTTACAAATCTCCTGTTATTTACATGATTATCGACTTTTACATGCTAACTATTTATTAACAATTCCTATTGAAGCATATTTCAATAGAATCACTAATATAACATGCATAATAACTTGGTATTTCGAAAGACTATTAAAAAGTCGACATTAATTTTACGTGATAGCCCTACAAAAAAAGAAGGTGGATGAAATCCAGATATTAAACACATTTTGTGGAATTCTACCAATGTATATTATTGAGACATTTGTCAATACACTTTTGCGTATTTTAATTACTTTAAAATATTATTATTGTAATATTTTCAAAAATGGACTAATAATAATATATATGTATCAAAAAATGTAACCTATTAGGAAATTAGCTTACATGTATGTCATATTTCATTCAAATAGGTCAAGCCTTCTATGCAAATCATAAATATCTAAACATAAATAAACTGTTTAGATTAGTAGGAAGTAGGATTATTACTTTTATGAAAATCATCTATGTAGAAAAGGTTGTTAACATTTTAGGCGTAAACTACTCGTTGCCTAGCAACGGTTTGTTTACCGCTATTCTTTATCGAATTTGGCTCAACTATAGATACTTTTCAAAGGCAAAGTTATGGACTATCACGAATGTACGTGAGCTTAATATAACGGGATTCGAGTTTTGTAAGTAATTCTTCAGAATAGAAAATAATACTCTTTATTATGTACACCATATAGATTACAGAACGCGAATAAGCGATCAAGGCGATCTTTTAGACAACCTTTGGATGGAATACTAAGGTAGTCTACAGTGTACTATTTACATAGATAATACAATAAATTTAGGTTAGGTGTATCATACTAGTTTAAATAAATATATACATCTAATTACTATCATACAAGATCAATAAAATACAATGATATGTTTAAAGAAAGAGGAAGTGCTTTTTTATCATAGTTTTAAAAGTGGACAGTGTTTGAGCGCCCCTTACGGACACAAGCAAGTCATTCCATAGGAGAACTGCTTGTACAGTAAAGGATTTATCATAGAAACTAGTGGAATCTCTAATATCAGTTTTCCGATGACCTCAGATATTTATTATGTGTGTCATGAAGGAACTTGAAACGTTCTTTAAGATAAGAGAATTACTTACAAAAACGTTAAATAGATAGAAATACAATTTACAAAAGAAGCCTGTGTTTGTGCTGGCTATCGTTCGATGATGTTTCGTTAGTTGAAGATGTCTCCCATGGCACAAAATGTAGGTATCCTTCGTAGAATAAAAATACACAGAACTGTTTTTGAACACCATCTATAAAGTATTCCTTTGAGAGAGGCGATTTGTGTCTGCCGCAAAGAGTATTGTGCCAGACTTTTCATTTATCTAAAATCTAAATGCTGCTATCAAATACTTTATCGCAATTGTATTTTGTTGTTGCCGTAGCTATTCATTTATGATCCATACCAGTTGTAGGTATTCTTGTCACAAAACTATTTTGAGTTTTGTGGCAAGAATACCTACAACTTGCTAAACTCAAGTTATCCCTTTTCAAAATAGCTAAGTTTTTATGAGTTCTATTCTCCTACGATTCTGATGTCAAACCGTAAATAGTTTTCGTAACTATAAGTAACGAAAACTAAATAAACTATTTAGGGTTACGGTTAGTAAGTTTCGTGACTTACTAGTTACGAAAACTATTTAGGGTTTCGTCGTCATACTTAACATTTATAACGGCTGCATATGTTTTTAACGTGGATAAACCTCAGCGATTTACATTTATATATGTAATTATTAATTACATGTTAATGTAATAACCTGCAAATATATCTGTGTAACACACACACGCATACATGAATCGACATGACACCAGATCAAGAATATCAAGCGGATATAAGGATATCCAATATAATATTTTCAGAGGTATCGAAAATAACAAACAAAATACATACTATCTTTGTCTTACCGACAAAATTCTTTTAGTAAATTCGCGATACCGCAAACCCTGCTCAAGTGACGTCATCATGTAATCCAACAGATAAAAGAGACTTTTTACTTTCTGTCTCTTCATCTTTTGTTTAAAGGACCGTTTAATTACATCTCTAAATGACAGCTATTAAAACTGTGGACATTCATAAATCTGTCTTTATTAAAAAAAAATAGTTTAATGTTAAAATGTTTGCCACGAAAATCTTAATCTTGATATCAGAATTCAATAATTAAACTCGACTCTCGAGTCGAGTTTTCGCTTCTGTCTCAGAAATTGTAAATGATTTCATAACAGTCCGGAAATTGTAAAAGCGACAAATAGAGTTATTATTTCCTTGTAATTTTAAAGTAGGCTCTAACGAGGAAGTGAAGTTACGGGCGACGGAAGGGCGTTTCTCACTACAATGACTCCCTCGGGCATATGTAGGTAGCAAAAAAGTGTAATTTGTCGAACAAATGTGAAAATGTTCGTATCTTCGGTTCGGCCCTTGCTAGTTGCCTTCTTGTAGCGGTCAGTGTCCGGCAATTTTAGCAATCCAGGCGAAAAAAAAAGTATATCCAACTGGTACAATTTTTTACTCGTGATACACTGACGTCTAAAATTTCACTGCTCAGGAGTGAGGGATTGTTAAAACAATCCTATAGATCATTGATATTGTCTGAAAAAACATTACTGGAGAGAACTGGATGAGTGATGTGCGGAATCAAGAAGGTATGGCGAAAACATGAATAACCTGTACGCAGCATTGGGTGATTCCGAACCAAAATGGCAATGAGATATAGGTAGGTATAGGTTATCAAAGTGACCATAATGACCATAATGGTCATCGAGATGTAACAACTAATATGATCTAAAAATATAATTTAAAGAGTGTGCATTTGACGATTTCTAAATTCAAATTCTCAATAATGGCGACGTCACTATCAAGCAATAGTACATTACGATATTAGTGCGTAATGATGGTTATAACATGCGAGGCGGAATTTCAGCCCGAGCCGAAGGCGAGGGTGTAATTGAGCCGAGCATGTTATAACCAATACGCACGTATATCGTACGACATTTTTAACACACTTGCGAGGAAACAGAAAAAAAGATATTCAGAATACAAGTACAAAGAAAAGAAAATTTGAGAAAAATGGCGCGAGGTTTATTTTCTGCCGTAGCTGCGTGAAAATGTTGGCAAAGATGCTAGAGCATGCAGTCAAGTTTTTAAATTACCGAATAAACTGTTTTTTTTTTTACAAATACTCATTTAAATACAAACAAATACAAATTTGTTTATTTCAAATAGGACATCAGTTATTTTAAATAAACTCAATCTGTGAATGCACACTGTTGCTTTCCCGCCATTAGTATTATTATTTGCCATTTCAAATAAGGAACAGCGCGCTGCTCACTGACTAGAGCCACGCGGCGGCGATCAGTTCCATAATTATTTGAAATGATAAATAATGCTGTTATGGAATTTGTATGGACTATAACTTAACTATTTGCTTTGATAACACACGCGTTTGTTATGGCCCGCTTTACATATTTAAAACCGGTGGGATTACATCAGCTTTACGAGCAAGGGTGTTAAAAAATATTAAAAACATAGTCCTAGAAGTTAAGCTCCTTTACTTACGTAGAACACAATTTATAGCTTAAAGCCGGTGACAATAATATTACGTCTGCTACAGCTCAAAGGCAACAAACGATATGTCTAAGACCAAGCTGCTTTAGAAAATGTTGTATCTAACGTAGAACTAAAATAGAACCTGAACGAGTTATAGTCATATTTTTTAGTCTTTTAATATTTGGAATACAACTTTGAATACTTTAAATATCGAAAAGCGCGGCTGGGAGATCCAAAGGAGAACAGAGAGACCAACATATTGGTATAAGAGATCGTCATGCTTTTACCGCCACAATAAACTAGTCGGTCTTCCCTCAAAATGCACCAATAGAGACTTCACACAAAACTTTTGGGTTCGTAAATGATTTATAAAATATATTTGTTTATTTTACCTATTATGGTACAGTTATTTTACTGTAGGTGCATCGTATTCCCATAATTATATGTATAGCTAATCTATGCACAATATTGTAAAACAGTTTAAAGATTACTCATGGTGCTTTGTGCCCATTCTTCTGAAATTTACGTTTTGGATGAGCCGATTAGAATAAATTCTATTTTATTGAAAGGAGATGTTTCAGAAATGTATGGAGCCTGGGCCAGCACATTGTACACTTAATGCTAGGTATAGTTACGCTATAGTTAACTGTTTTTAATGTTAATTTTTTGTGTGGCTTAGTTTTTATACAGATTCAATTTAACTCGGCCAAGGAGTGCAACACAAATACTAATACATATGGTGGTCAGTAATAAGCGAAATAAGATTTTGACAGTGACATTTGATTGAAGTGTCATGTATGTAAGGCTATCGTATCTATATTATCTACCATATGACTGCGAAAAAAACAAAACATGAATTCCGAACATACGGCCCATTAAATAAACATAATCAACACAAATCAACACTCGACACGAACACAACGGGAAAATAGAACTGTCAGTCGCCAATCAAACGTCATAACCACTGTCATGGCTATCTTAATAAAGTTATCTCACTAAAATCGTTTCAAATAATTAATTATATGTACTTTTATTTTTATTCAAATAAATTTAGTAGTATTTTTATGATATTTTTTTATTTTATTTTTTTGCTTTTTATCTATATAGCGTACATAGTGGTGGCCCAAAATGAAACATCTCCTTTGACATTAAAAGGTGTCTAAAGTGTTAATATTTGATGAAAATTTCATTAAATTGTCACAGTAGTGATTAACAACCATAATATAGGTAGTAGTAAACGTAGGTATACGTAGTAGTAAACAAAAACAAAAAATACACCAATTAAAAAGCGCGCGATAAGAACCCAGCCATTTCATGACGGGACTATCATTTAGTTGCTTGAAAGCCCTTCATTACGAGACCTGAACCCGGAATCAACCCGCTAGAAATTAAAACCTTTCAGCCTTAGGCAACGTTCTACGAAACATTAGGCGGAACCGGAAACCGCAACTATAATTTATTTTAGTCCACCTACAATTGTTGTTGTGTTGTACCTACATTAGCTAACATGTAATTTTAAAAGGTGGCATATTAGTGTTAGAATAACCTAAAGGCGAACTCCGCATGCATTCAAAAATGGAATTGTAAAAGAATTCAATTTAAATCGTTCACATTGTTTTTGATGTTGCGACAGGCAAATATTAAATACATTGTCGGTTGTCCATCGTGACATGTTTTCGTTTAAATTCTGTTGTGGAAGTGTGAATTATTAACGCTTTGAAAAATTTCGTTTTAACTGTCAGTGTCAGTGTGAAAATTGTTTTCTATTTCCAATATCATTCATTTAAAACGTTTCCAGACACAAAAGCTTCGTGCGTACGTAGCTTACGTGGTAATAGAGTTTCTAGCATTTCGTTCGTATCAGGTGATAGCATCACTTATTATATTAGTCATGATTTCGCTTCGATTTGGTCACAGCACCTTAATATAATAATTTATTTACGCAAGTGTGTGATATTTGTGTGAATTCAATTAACATCATTTTACGAAGTTTATTTATGGGAATAATCACTTTGCTATCGCAAAATATACCCTTTTTACTAACAAGACCTAAAATATTATCTGCATTGATAACCAAATATCAAAATTACACCACTATTAAATTATGCTGGATAATCACTTTACGTCAAACTGTGCATTCGTTTAATAAGATCTGCTACTCAATTTTTTTTTATGTATTTTTTATTGTAATATGAATTTCAACCCATGTGAGGTCATCATACATCGTAACCGTATATTGCAATAAATATTAGCTTCTAAAAGTTTATAATTTAATGGAATTATCAACATCATCATCACCATCAACCTTTCTATCTTCCCACTGCTGGGCACAGGTCTCCTCTCATACAGAGAAGGATTGAGCGTAATCACCACGCTTGCTCAATGCGGGTTGATGAAATCAAATAATGTTAATTAGGAAATAACTGAAATCTAATGTAAAACCTTATTGTTTACCTTTATTCAATACAAAAAAAAAAACTTATTTGTTTCTGTTACAGTCAAGTGGGCCCAAGGTGCTAAACACCTGGTCCCTGCCTGCCTGCCTGCCTGGGTCCTGGTCCTGGTCTAATCACGACAGCTCATTATAATAATCATCTTTCTAATAAAATCCCCAAATAGAAATGTATTTGGAATTTTAAAACAAGAGTAGGTTACACTAAACTCAAAAATATCAAAAGCGTATTAACCTGTCTGAACTGTACTTTTTAATAAAATTTTAAATTAAGTCTTTGGTGGATTGAGAAAATAGCGCTAGCACAGTGGTTGTGTATTACATGGATTCTCACTAAACACTGGGTTAGCTACTAGCAGGAGACTTCTTAAAATTTTAAGAACGTTTTGATTCTAACCTCAGTGTAAACCTGTCAAAAACACTATATGATAAGCTTTGATCCACATTGACGCTGCGAGAAGGTTGCATCTAGATTTGGATCGTTTTTAATCACAAGAATTTACCATCAGATCGTTAAAATTATAATAATACTTTCCTACAAATCAAATCAAATTAAAAACACATTTTGCATAAAAAAGCGTAGAAAAGATCTATTAAAATCTATTTTCCTTATGGTACTGAAAAAATTAACATTCAAAATATATCGTTCATTTCATCTGATACAATCTGTATCGCAGGTTTGACAGCCTCCGTGGCGTAGCGGTAGCGGACGCGGCCGCTGCGCAAGGTGGCGCGGGTTCGATCCCCGCACAGTGCAAGTATTTGTATGCATGAATACTTGCACTGGTCTGGTCGTGCCTCGGAAAGCACGTTAAGCCGTTGGTCCCGGTTGCCATACAAACATCTAGTGGCAGTCGTTACGGGTTGTTGGAGCCCTCAAAAGTCCAACAATTGGTCTAGCTGCAATGCTTCGATGTCGCCTTAGGGTTGTGGAGGTCAGACGGCAGTCGCTTCACGGAAAATGTCGAAGTTTAGCCATTTCAGCAGTTGGACTGGTAAAGCGGACCCCAGACTTCAAAGCTGAAAAGGCTTTGGATACGACTGGGATTAACGCTGTGATGATGATGATGACAATCTGTATCGCAGGTGCATTTCATTGACAAATACAACACAACTCTCCATATAATAAACATTTGACAATATTTAATATTTTGGTTAGAATCTATACAGTCCTACATAAAATCAAGCTTATCTATTTGATGTCTATCAAATACATATAAAAGACCTCTTAAAGGTCCTCTAGCCTTTAAAAGGTCTTATAAGTGAACCTTTTAATTAACGTTCAGTAAGCCACATTCGCACAACTTTGCTAATCCTTTGTTCAACTTCATAAGGAAGATATTCAGAAATCAAGCAAAACACTGGACACGAAATTCCGCCCATAGGTCAGTTTGAACCCGCAGTACGACGAATTAAAAGTAAATACCTACACAAGTATACGATCTTCTTTTTTTACATGGAAGCTAAATTATTTAACATTAACATTTTGAAAACAACATGATTCACGAGTTTGTTCTCAACCATAAATGTGTTGCATGCATATAAACTTTAACATAATGTAATGCAACTAGTGGCTTCAGCCGCCGCAGCTGCGGGAAGCCAGTAACGGCTTCCCGCTTTTGCCGGGGACTGACATTGCTAGGATTTCCGCGCAGAAAACCAGAGCACCTAGATAAGAAAACTATGCACGACATTAAATACATTAACAACTCATTAAAAGCTACGCTAAATAAAATTTAAAAAAATGTAAATGTAGTCAAAAAGAATTTTAAAATTTAAAACAAATTAATTTTTAAACAAAAATTCTAACACATTTTATTATAAAAAGAATTTTAATAATAAAGTGTGTTAGAATTTTTGTTTCGGCGTTTAGTCTATCCAATTTCCATAGAATAGAATACTCTTTATTATGTATACCATATAAATTACAGAAGTTAAATATGAAGATTTTACAAAGGGTGACACAAAAGGCGGTCTTATCGCTAAAAGCTATCTTTTACAGACAACCTTTGAATGGAATAAAGGGACAGGACCGTCAAGTCCATGCTGTTTTAAATATACCTAACTTCAAAACAACATGGACTTGACTTGTGTATTGTATTTTTTCAAGAGCGGTTTTTTAGTTGCCTGTATTACTTTTCGTTTAAACAGACACAATAAAACATTATAAATTCATCAGATTACAAGTAAACTTACAAGGGACGAGAGCAGCCTTTTGAATTAAAAGATCAGACAAATCGGCCACAGGATCTCTGCGTGCAAAAAACATAAAAAAAAACAATTCGTGGCATAATAAAAGCAAAATAATAACCTTGGTCAGAATTGTAATCAAAGAAAATTGTAAGTAGAAATGGGTCTAAATCACATTACACTGCAAGGTTCAAGGTCGTATATTTTTCATAAGGTACCCATACTTATGGCCGTAAATTCATAGCTATCAGCTAGGGCGAGAAATTTACTGTCTTAATATTTTCGAACACGCACTGTGTCAAATATTTATGGCAATACTTATTCATCATAATTTTTTTTTTTTTTTTTATTTAGTTACCGGTTTACCCTTTTGACTATTTGACGGTAAATCGAGCATAAATTTATCAATAATTTAGAGCACTTTAATTAACCACATTGAAAATTCCCGTGAATATAATAATGTCGACCTTAGAAGCATTAGGTCGTATTAGTGTCCAACCGAATGTTCGGTTTCGTTTTCGGTTAAGTTTCGGCAAAGGTTCGATAGTTTCATGTTTGGCAGTAAAGTTGCCGAAACTACGGCCGGAACCGAATGTGCGTTCAGGAGTTTTCGCGCTGTGATTGGTCATGTTCGGCGCGTTGAATTAATGAATGAATTCCATCACAGCCAATGTCGTTGCTATTCGTTTTGTTTTGTTGTTGTGGTGAGTTTTCGAGTGATTGAGAGTGTATCCACTCCAACTACCTATTGTGAGTACTTATTTTTGAGGCACAACTAATATTTTTTTCTTAAATAAAGGTATCCTATGTTGATTATTAATAAATGAAAATGTTGATGACTGCTTAGCCATGTGATTTAAAGTGAATACAATAAAAACTGGCTGATTACTTATAATAACGTTTTCTTTACATTTCCCTCAAAATATGATCCTTTTAAGGAAGTTTCGGTTTCGATTACGGGCGAAACAGAGACCGTTGCCGACATTCGTTTTTGGTTTCGGTTTCGATCGTAAAACTAGTTTCGGTCGCACAGTGATATATAGCTCAACCTTAGAAGCATTAGGTCGTATGTGTAGCTCCGACGATCTATACATAGGTAAGTACTGCTTCTAAGGTCGAGCTGAACGTACGACCTAATGCTTCTAACGTGGACTTTATTATATTCACGGGAATGTTCAATGTTGTTAATTAAAGTGCTCTAAATTGTTAATTAATTTTATGCTCAATTTACACAGACGATTTATTCCTTTTTTATTTTTATTTGTTTATTTCAATTGTGCACAAGATTTTGCTACCATGATTTTGCAAATAATATAGTATTGTATAATGTAAAAGTACTTTTCAAGTTTGTGAATGTGAGGCACCATGGACTATGGTTTGTTTTTTTTTAAATATATAATTTGTTTACGAGTATGGCAGTTGAGAGTTTGTCATGCTCACTCACATGTCATGCTGATGGTGGCGCGTGTTGTTGGGTCATTTGGTTCCCTTCAAAATGGTTGAGCTAAGTGGGGCTGATGCGCGCGTCATGCTCGTGAACGGGGGCCGTCAGTGGAGACTGGTCATCTCTTAGCTGTCAGTGGGCTAAATTAATTTTCTATCTTTTCGTTATTTTTTATAATTATACATTGTGCTCACATGATAGAAGCAACAGAAATATGTAACGCAGACATGTAATCCATATTATGATTTTAAAAGAGTGTCCATGGAGTTTCTTGCACGTTCTTCTCCATAGAGATCTACGCTTTGGAACGTGCAATTTAGCTTCACTTTTCTTGGACTGACCGACATTGACTATTCAAAAGCACCAACTGTTTGTTAAATTGAAATAAACAATTTTGATTTTAAGGACATTTTCCATATTAGGAGAGTCCGCACTTCTATAACAAGACGTGTTAATTCAAAAAATCAAATCGTATAATTTTATGCTAAACAAAACATAAATTAAGATTAATTAAAAATAAATCAAATGTGAGTGCGAGTAGGTAGTATAATTATGTGAGTGAAAATGTAGCGTGTAGGTGTGACATGAGTGTGATATAAGAAGAAACAGTCTTGTGTTTTTAGGGTTTCGTACTTCAAAGGAAAAATGGAATCCTTATGCGATCACATTGTTGTCCGTCCGTATGTCTGTCTGCCTTTCAAGAGCCTTTTTCTCAGGAACGCGGGTATGTATCAAGCTGGAATTATTATCGCATTCTCCGGTCCCTTGGAGCTGTGAAAAACTCATCAAACTTCTAAGCCAACGCAATCAAAAGATACAGCCGTTTATGCCGCAAATTTTCGCCACTCGCAAGGGAATCAAAACCTACAGTGTACTTCACAAGAACTCAGAAACTTGAAATTTGGTACGAAGTAATGTCTTATTACTCTTACATCGTGGTGGCCTAGTGGTTAAAACACCAGCCTCTCAAGTATGAATGTGCGGGTTCGATTCCAGGTCAGGCAAGTACCAATGTAACTTTTCTAAGTCATATGTACTTTCTAAGTATATCTTGGATACCAATGACTGATTATAAGGTGAAGGAAAACATCTTGAAGAAACCTGGACTTGTTAAGTTTGAAATCGCCAACACACATTGAGCAAGCGTGGTGATTACGCTCAATCCTTCTCTGTATGAGAAGAGACCTGTGCCCAGCAGTGGGACTATAAACAGGTTAATTAATGATGATGAATGTCTTATAGGAGAGATAAAGGAATTTTTTTTTTTTTTTATTAATCTTAAACTAGTGCTTGACTGTCAGTAATCGAGCAGTGATGCAATCGTTGATAGTAAAGCGCACTAATTGATGAAAAGCCTATTCACTAAAAAAAAATGAGTGAATAGGAAGGGAGACGGCAGTTGAGAGAGGTGATGCAATGTTTAACAAAACAACACGACAAAGGATGTTCCGCCAGAGGGAGATTGATCTCGAGACTCCAAGATCAAACTCCAGACACAACAACATTTTTCTCATCGTACCCGGTACACATCGCAACACAACGGCTGAGACCTATCCTCCGTTCGGCTTCACCAGACATCATTCCGGAACTTGGCGGCAAGCTTGTCTGGTGGGTGGTAATTTCTGCCGGCAGCCGACGTTATGGCCTAACACCGAATAAGTAGTTACATCATATATTTTCAAAACAGTATCAATGTCTGTATGGACGACGGCAAGTCAAGCTACCCGAAACTGTCAAATATTCCCAATCAACCTTGAGTCTTAATGCTTTAATGATAAAGTTGAAAATCTAATAAAGAAAATTGACAGATTGCAGTAGCTTGATGTGCTGTCATCGGTAACTTAATTACTTTTTACTTTTTAAAAATTGATAGAAATGCCGATCAAAATCATATCTACAATGTTATCTATCCTTCGTATTAATTCTTATCCAAATAAATTATTTCATATTTAAGACTGTTTTAATGCATGTTTGAATTACTAAAACCGGACTTTACATTCAAACGATATTGCGAAATTAAAAATCTGAAAATAAGCAAAACAAACACGCCTCCGCGCCGACGTGGTTCCACGCAGGGCAGAGAGAACGCTAAGTAGTTTTATTTACACATATTTACAGTAATGCTATTTATCAAAGTTCCTTTTAAGAAGTACCTTTGAAACTTTCCTGTGTAATAATATTTTATAATGTTAGTTTATTCGCAATCGTGGACTAGAGAATCTTGCGCTGAACGTTCAGTTAGTAATGTAGAAAAAAGCGGTTTCGGCTCGCAGCGTCTTGCTGTAAATAGAGCTAGTAATACGTGAAAACGGGCAAGGGAATATAGTGTCGAACATTCATTTCGTCGTGTAGAACAAAATCGCATCTTTAATTAAGAACGATTTCATTAGTTGAGCGCCGAGCACTCGCAGTGTCTTGCTGAATGGCATAGAGAGATAGACAACGATTCTTTAACAACTAACGCGCAAAAGAGTTTTATATATCACTAGCTTTCCGCCCGCGGCTTCGCCCGCGTGGAGTTCGGTTATATCGCGCTTTTTAGATTTCCCTCGGGAACATCAAATTTTTCCGGGATAAAAGATAGCCTATGTTCTTTCTCAGGGTCTAAAGATTGTCTATGCCAAATTTCATCAAAATCGGTTGAGAGGTTTAGGCGGGAAAGCGTAACAGACAGACAGACAGACAGACAGACAGAGTAACTTTCGCATTTATAATATTAGTATGGATTTATGAACACACGTATAAACAGACAAGAACACACGAACGTTGACAGCCTCCGTGGTGGAGCGGTAACGAACGCGGCCGCTGCGCAAGGAGGCGCGGGTTCGATCCCCGCACAGTGCAAATATTTGTATGCATGAATATGAATATTTGTACTCGTCTGGTGATGCCTCGAAAAGCACGTTAAGCCGTTCGTCCCGGTTGCCACACCATAATCTAATGGCAGTCATCACGGATTGTTGGAGCCCTCATAAGCCCAAAAATTGGTCTAACTGCAATGCTTCGATATCGCCTTCGGGTTGTGGAGATCAGACGGCAGTCGCTTCATGGAAAATATCGAAGTTTAGCCAAAATCAGCAGTTAGGCTGGTAAAGCTGACCCCAGATTCAAAAACCTCGGATGCGACTGGGATTAACGCTGAGATAATAATGATGATGGTAATATAAATACAGAAGAAAATAGGTACAAACTGATTTTAGGTCATAGTAATAAATATATCGACATTTAGGTATCCTCAAATTGTATATGCTCTACATAAAAGCACTTAAAATCGAGTAATGAATAAAATTTATCCTAAATGTTTTTCTAAATTATAGACTTATGAAACGAAGGATAGGTATGTGCCATGCGTCTGAAATTGGAAAGTTATTTCTCCTTACACCAAAGAACAATCCATACTAATATTATAAATGCGAAAGTATTTCTGTCTGTCTGTCCGGCTTTCACGCCTAAACTACTGAACCGATTGTAATGAAATTTGGTATACAGATAGTCTAGAGCCTGAGAAAGGACATAGGCTATAAAATATCCCGCTATGACCAATAGGAGCAGAGCAGGAACAAAAAATGTTGCGAAAACGGGAGCAAACGCGGACGTACATATTGCTCCCATTATTTTAACAGGCGTTTATTTTATGTCAACTGAGCTCTTTCGGTTCGAAGCTTACGCGGGTGAAACCGTGGGGCACAGCTAGTTAAGAATAAATAAAAAGTGTTTTGATTAAATTAAGTAAACGTACATTATCCGCATTCTTTTAATAACGTTTGTAGATACACTCGCCTTTTTCAGATGACTTCTTTGGGACGAAAACGCGGGAGAAATTGTAAGCCCACCTTTAAGATAAAATGACATATTTGAATTTAAATTTAGGTTCTCCGTTAGCCTTTTACCGACATCAGTATGCCCTGACTTTGCAAGTATAAAAAAAATACTTAAGTTTATAAATATTACAAACCCTAAAAATAAAATATAAAAAGAAAAAAATTGATTATAGTTAAAAGCGATACGATTAAAAATATTTTTTAATAACTTAAATGAAAATTTATTTAAAGGTTGTCTTTGTGAGCAATTTTGAACATTTCGACAAATTGATTGATCCACGTTTTAATTAGCATTGTCATAACTTTATAAGTTGAATTAAATTTTCTTTATTTATAGTTTAGGTATACCAAAATGTCCAAAAAATAAATAATCGACCGTTGCGAAGCCGGGACGGGTGGTGCCCTAGTATTCTATGATACACAGAAAAAAAAATATCGGGTCATGTACTGAAAGCAAACAAAGGTTTTCGCAATAGGGATGTTCCCTGGGTAAAAAAAAAATATTCTATTTGTCCGTCATTCAGAGTATAGAAAATATTGATACGTATATTTTCTTATATCAAATCAATAAAAATTACAGATATAAAAGGCATCAAAGACCAGGAGTGGTGGCTGGTGACTTCACTGGTCGCTAAAAGTGTAGCGTACAGTGACGTCACGAGTTTTCAACGCGCTGTGTCGTCTTCATTTTTTGTTTATATGAAAAAGGAAAAAATATGTGTCTAGTATTTTTTGGAAATCTGACTGACGGACTAATTAGTTTTTTTTAGTCTAATACCCTATTACATCAAACAATTTACAGTGACTTGTATACTATCTACGAAACGAAGATCACTTAAAGCATAACAAAGTTTTAAATTAGGTTTCTTCCAAACACGCTGAAGATTTATTCGTTTGACTCGCTATGAAAACAAATATCTCTCCCGAGGCATAGAATATATTCTGTTTATTAGATCGAAACACAGCGCGTATTGTTCGTTAAAAATGGGGCTATATATAAATAATATTGCGTTATTTCAAACTTTGCTGATAATAACTGAATCTAAATAGCCTCATTATGACGACTACCAGATTTTTAAACTCGATTAAAGATACACATATCATTACGCTTTGTTTACATAGGTCTTTTTTACATTTATTTTTGTAACATTATATTTTATACCTACTCCGTGTTGAAATAGCAGCTTGGTAATTTAAGGAAGAGCGGGAAGCTTCCATAACGAACTTGTACAAGTTTTTATGTTGTATAAAATAAATATACAAGAGCCGTAGCCCTGACATTGTGACTTGAATAATAGCGGCTTGACAGCTTCCACGAAACTGTTCATTATGTCGGAACAAATTGAATCGCTGGACCCGCAACCACGGAATTAACTAAATGGCTAACAAATTACTGCTAAATTATGAAACTATTAGAGCCGGTAAAAACTATACTTTATTGCCCTACAGTATAAACAAATATTATTCTTCACTTTACGTTCTTTAAAGCGTACACTGATTTTGAAAGCTTTGAAAACATTCACAAAAGATGTAATAATAAATCCACATTTTTTCTAGATAGAAATAATATGGGGAAATAATCTCAAGGATTTCGCGGTTTGCTTCATATTTCTATAAACGCATCACACAAACTTACACTAGCAGACAACTAATTCTGTAAAATCTCAACGTGAAGAATTTCATTAGTAAGACAGGGTACAAACTCCGTGACAAAATGGATGCCTCCCGTTCCGGCTCATTCTTGGTGCAAACCTTAACCATCGCCATCCAACGTAGTCATGCGACAAGCGTTGCGTCTGGAAAGGTTAGAGAGGGATTGTAAGGTTTAACAGGACTAATTTATTTTTAAAGTGTCTGTAATTGTTGTTTTAAGTAGGTAATTACCAAGTGATGAATGTGTATGACGTTCTAATATTATAATAGTTATATAGTTAGTATTAATATAATAGAAACCCCTGAGTGTCTGTAAACCCCTAAAAGTGTTCGGCCATTATTATTGGAAGCTCACGCATGATGAGCAGGTTAACTCTTAGCTCTCTCCCTCCTCTTATCTTCAATGGTACTGTCATACCCATTACTCCTACTGTCAAAGATTTTGTTTAATGGTGTGGTTTGCATATTGACTCGATGCTTAGATGCCAATGTCAGATTTCCTATGTTAGTCAAAGAGTCGACGGTACCCTGCATTCTCTATATCGTCAGGGGAATTTCTTACCCGCTAAAATAAAAACCATGCTTGTGCAGACTTTGATTTTCCATAGAATCGATTATGGTAACGTGCGCTACTTTGACCTGAATGCGGCTTTGCTGGATAAGCTTGATAGATTGTTCAACATACCGGTTCATATTCAATCTCAAGAAATATGATCATGTGTCGAGATACAGGTTGAACTCAAATTTATGACCATTCGCCAGAGAAGAAATTTGCGTGCCTTGACCATGCTTTTACACCTTCTTAACTCACCCACTCCTCCTTATTATCTTGTGACTCACATCCAATATCTATGTTCTTCACACACTAAGAATCTGCGTTATTCTAACAATCTTCGCTTACTCTGTCCTTCACAAACGTCTGACTTTGTTAATTCTTCATTTCATATTCAATCCATTCTTCTGTGGAATCCGCTTCCTCTTGATATCAGGACGGCCGCCAGTCGGTTTGCAATTAAGCGGAAATTGCAGAGTTATTATCGTAACAATTAGGGTAGAGTCATTTCAACACCTCTCTCCCAAGTTTTAGTTTCGTATATATTACTAGCTTTCCGCCCGCGGCTTCGCCCGCGTGAAATTCGGTTATATCGCGCGTTTTAGATTTTCCCTTGGGAATGAGAACTGGAGGTAGTTTTAATCCTGGACAAGCAATGTTTTACCGGATACCAAATTTTATTTAAATATTTTCAGGCGTTTAGGCCTGAAAGAACAACAGACAGACGGAATTAATTCCGCTTTACCACATATATCATGAGTTGTTAAAACAATATTGAGTGGTAAACTATATTATATGTTTTACCTTGGGGAGCAAAAACGTGCAGATTTTGGGCACTGGATACCCGGGAACCCGCCACATATAGCTGACCATGCGAAAACCAATATTTTTCCAAGTGTAGTCCAGCATCCCTTAGAGTTTGGACTTGTGCTTCATTAATGGTCATTGCAAATGAAACCCTTATAGGAAATTGATGTCTTTTAAATTGAAATGGAAAGAAAGTCTGTTGGAATAATCTGAATCCGAGGAATGAGTACATTTTCACCCTTTCCTGCGCCAGTTAAAAGTGACACGCAGCCTGGTACCATTACACAGTCTAGGGGTATCGAGATTACGCATGAGCATCACCAGAACCCCTACTTTGAATTTTACTTTATGAGAAGGCACCCCAAATATTTCTAAAGAATTTTAGGTGCTAATATTGCGCGTTCGCAGAGCCGTCGGCCATCGTGTATATTATCGTCTACCAACTCCGATTTGCTGCCTACAGCATTACAAATCTATTCCATTAAAATAATCATTCCCTCTGCATCGACTGTCATTATCCCATCACCGATTTTTAACAATGTTTCCGCGTGATGACCTGAATGAATGTCGTTGTATAATCTCACTCACATGTTTGTGGTTAATTGGAACTTTATGACATGATCCCACAACTTAGACGATTTCAGCCAAGCTTTTATTTCATCTGCTGGAGTCCCCTTTTGTATGACTGGTAGTGTTTGCCGGAAGTCACCTGCTAATAAAACCACCAATCCTCCCATTATGCTCTTGCAGTGCCTTATATCCTGCAAAGTCCTATTGAGAGCTTAAATAGCACCTTTGTGCGATATGGTACACTCATCTTAAACTAACAACATACACAGGCACAGCATCGCGGCCCGACCACTATTTTTATTTAAATTGCAGATTGGGGATTCCTCTTAAACAAGATTTAGAGGTAGTTTACTGCACAGTCTACAGCAATGTTCTTATCCTTACTGACATGAGCTAGAAGAAGATTCAGCAAAAAAGTTTTAGCAGTGCCCCCCTGAGTATCAGGAAAGAAAAGTGCGCCATTCCCTGACTCTACGTAGCGTGTTACTTCGTTGAATATAGTTTTTTGCTGTGATAACAATTGTGGGATCATGTCATTTACCTGCTATTGCAGTATAGTATTATTATAATCTAGGTCTCTGACGATGTCATTAACGCTTTACTTTGATCGTTGTCTGCTAATCATTCCGAATTCACTTAGTTTTTTACCGGTTATTTCCATAGTTTTATTTTCTATTTTAATGAGAACCTCGTTGTAAATGAAATCATTGTACGTGATGTCCGGGTGTGTCATACCATTTTTGTATTTTTCCCATAGTTGTTGCGGCGTTTCCAATCCTCAACAGCTAGTTGCGATCAAGGTTGCAAACAACTCTCTTATTTTTCTCTTATTTTTGTAGCTGATCTGCATTGCACTGCTTCTATCATGGTTACCTCCCAATGATTATTATAATTCTCCAACAGACCAAGAACTTTAAATGCTTCTTTGTATCTCACTCTCATCTTCACTCCTGACCGTTCACAATTTTAAGGTCCCTGTGGCTAGATGGTCCACGAACATGGTGCAGGAACAAAAACACTCACAATTGCACACGTGAAGAGTATATAGACGACCAAGAGCATCCCCTGATTTTACCCCGTGCCAGTTTTGTACTGAGGTGCCTTGAATGCGATATTTCTATTTTCTATAGGCATTCCACGTGTAATATCGGGGAACCTCTGAATCCAAAAGGGTTTTTGCAAATGGGTCGATTGGGCAAATCTGGAAAAATGCGGTCAGTGTTGTCTTTGGCAGAGCGCTTTGAGTGACAGTGAAGTACCTATGTAATGGGAATCCTAAAAGTCGCCATGCTGCCTCATTGCGGCTCACATAATGCCCCTGTTGGAAAGCTTGCACTTCGCTTATGACAGACGATCCAGCTTCTTGTATAAAATTGAACACGGCTTGATCGGTTCCTTTGTTAATTTATTTGATAGCGCGCACGGAACCGCAGGCCTCCACATTTGTACGGGCATTAAATATTTTACATAAAATGGTGATTACGGTACAATCGATTTATCCATCGTTCGGCCTCCGTCGTCAGGTGATCTTCTTCCGTATAACCGATAGCTTATATATACTAATATATAAAGCAGAAGAGTTTGTTTGTTGTTCACGCTAATCTCGGAAACTACTGGTCCGATTTGAAAAATTCTTTTTGCGTTAGGTAGCCCATTAATCCAGGAAGGCTTTAGGCTATATAACATCACGCTGCGACCAATAGGAGCGGAGCATAATTAATTCCACGCAAACGAAGTCACGGGCTGGAGTTAGTTATACGAGACACTCGTACATACATTGTAATTTTTCATTTTAATTTTGTTATGCTCAGTTCCGATTGGTCGCAGCGTGATGTTATATAGCCTAAAGCCTTCCTGGATTGATAGGCTATCCAACGCAAAAAGAATTTTTCAAATCGGTCCAGTATATCCTGAGATTAGCGCGTTCAAACAAACAAACTCTTCAGTTTTATATAATAGTATAGATAAGTATATGTATAGTATATTTTGGTAACAGTATGTATGTGTATATAGCTTATTTAAGTAGTGTCTTTTTTTCTTTATATTTTTTTTTTAACTAAAGGCAGGCGCCATCTAATCTCTTCATCACCCATGGTTGATTGGTAGAGAATGCCTAAGGCGTTAAATCTGCCTCTGTACAGTGCATGAGCAAAGGGTAAATAAATAAGTAAATTAATAAAAATGTAATACCTATTCAATTCTAGTTTTAGCTATTACTTTCTACTCTTTATTATGTACAACATATAAATTACTGAACTGTAGATGATTTATTATTCAGGAGTTGAGGCAGAAAAAAGGCGGTAAAAAAAAATAATGCGCGATACTTTTGGTAGTCACAAATAGTCTGCATACCACTTTTTAATTTCTACCTTGAAAACTGCGGAATATTCCATACAAACTTCCCATTTTAGGGAACTTAGAAAATACAAATATATCCACTTAAAAACCACGCCACTTAAATATTCCTCGCTCCGTTTCGTATGGATTTATTTTCGCTATACTTATTTGATATACTTTATTAACCTTTGTAGATTCATATAATTCATAATTATTAATAGGCTAGGATTAAAATAAAAAAAAAAACTTTGTGTTAATTGTACATTGTGCGCCATATTTTAGCTTGATATGGTGGAACCACGATTGTAATATAGATTTTACCTTATTACAATAAACAAATAACAAAACATCTTTATTTGATTTAGACACATTGAATTTCAAGAACACTTTCAAATGGTTTTTGTTTTTGTCGCTTACAAAGACCGTAAACATTAAGTTTCCAGAAACAAAGTCATATAAACATGGAACATTGCCGAAAATAACAATACAATACTATACAATCTTATATACATTATTAAATAACATGGGATAGAAACAGGGAATTTGGTCCCGATAAATTCTCACTAAGCTCCGATAAAGGAGACAGAAATCCTTTTGAATTTCCCTTTATATGTGACATTATTTTTGTCTCTATAAAAGATTAATGTATTTTAATTAATCCCATTTGTATTAACATTCGTTAGAGTTTTTAATATTTCGTCATTACTTACGTTGACTCGTAGTTTTATAGCAGTAGGTATAGTCAGAATACTTTAGGATACATTCATTAGTATGTATTTATATTCCCTTAGTTGAGGTGGATAAGTAAAGTTTTTTTTTTAATGATTATAAACTAGCGCTTGACTGCAATCCCGCCTGATGGTAAGCAGTGATGCAATCGTTGATGGTAAGGCGCGCTAGTTTATTAAGCCCATTCACTTAAAAAACCTTAGTGAGTAGGTAGGAAGACGGCAGTTGAGCGAGGTAGTGCAATGTTAGACCCAATAACACGACCAACGATGCTGCGCCAGAGGGAGATTGATCTGGAGACTCTCCACGACCAAACTCCCGACACAACAACATTTGGCGCATCGTACCCGGCACATATCGCAACACAACTGCTCAGACCCGTCCGTACGGCTTCACCAGACATCATGCCGGAACACGACGAATCGCTTGGCGGCAAGACTTTGTCTGGTGGTTGTTTTATAAAGTTAAATAAAAAAACTTGCGTACCTACAAAGCGTCATACTGACGTCACACGAATTCTACATCTCGCAAGTAAAGTTTACCGTGTAAATAGCTCATCATATATACAACTTTTCAGCATCAACCGACGGGTTCCCGTAGCTTCTAATGTATTTTACAACTGTTTTATACAATATGTAAAGAAAACCCCGTCGGGTATACACATGACCACATAAAATATGATATTTTACATAATCATCATAGTAGCAATAATAATGAATTTTGAAATAATCCTTTTTTTCCGCGAATTAATGCAAAACTTCCCCAAAATTTGTGACAAACCCAAAAGTGACAATACCATTTTAGACAGTGATGATGATCATGAGTGATGCGACCACGTGTCGCGTGCCCTGCGCCCCTTCGCCCGTGCATGTATTGCCTACCGCACATATATTAAGTTACCTCGCTTTTGCGAAATAATACTTATTTCATAAACGGGGATATTTTTTAAGTTTATCTCGGCTTTGTAGGCGTTAGTATAATCAGCTATCGATACCTAACAATACCTTCATGGATCGGACAGGGTTTTCTTTACATATTGTATATTGAACAGGAGTGAAAGCATAAATACTACGAAATTACACCAAATGCTATTCACATTGACATTTGTCGAAGTTACTTTATAGGTAATATTACTAGCTGTGCTTAGCTGTACGATCCAATGCCACGTAAAATAAAGTAAAAAAAATAAAGTAATGTAAATCGGCCAATCGCGCATCATTTCGGTGGCTTTAGTTGATTTTCCAACAAATTCCTTTATATTGTCAATGTTCGCATTATTTGACATATCATCATCTTATTGCAAAAAGTATCATTAAAACCATAGATATAGGAAGTAAAAGATACACATAGACGACTCGATACTGTGTCAAAAAAATATAAACACATGTGTGCGTAAATGACAATGTTTGAATGAAAACTAGTGTTGTCCAGGATAGCTTACGATAAATATTTCATTATCGATTATTTATATAATAACAACCATTTTCCGCTAGTTTCAGATATTTACAAGTTATTTCAGGCGCAATACTGATTGAAATTGTATTACAGGAATAAAAGCACTTTATTTTTAATTAATTATTTATTCCAAAATGAAAAATATTTTATTGAAATTAGGCTGAGAATCAGCACTTTTGAACGTCAATATTAAATAAGACAGTCCCCTAAAACGTCCGCCTTTCGCCACTTCCTAGTGCTTTCGTTGGGAAGAAGTGACGGAACAAACTCCCCAGAAGCACAGCTGTCTGTTTATTAAAAAAAACACACATAACTTTATACAATACTATGTATAGTAATGAACACAAGAAAACACTACAACAATGAAATTGTTTACCATATGGCAACTAGGCACACCAAAAAACCAGTAAAGCAAAAAATTAATTAAAACATCATTAAAATAGAAATGTAAATAAGTAAAAACATGATACTATACAATCAAATTCAAAAGTCATTTATTCAAATTAGGCTGAGAATCAGCACTTTTTGAACGTCAATATTACATAAGATATGTCGTGTCGTGTCGTATATATGTCGTGGTGGTGGCCTAGTGGTTAAAACACCAGCCTCTCAAGTATGAGTGCGCGGGTTCGATTCCAGGTCAGGCAAGTACCAATGTAACTTTTTCAAAGTTATATGTACTTTCTAAGAATATCTTGGACATCAATGACTGAAGGTGAAGGAAAACATCTTGAGAAAACCTGGACTTTAAGTCTGAAATCGCCAACCCGCATTGAGCAAGCGTGGTGATTACGCTCAATCCTTCTCTGTATGAGAGGAGACCTGTGCCCAGCAGTGGGACGATAAAAAAAGAGGTTGATGATGATGATTAAATAAGACAGTCCCCCAAAACGCCCACCCATCGCCACTTCCTAGTGCTTTCGCTGGGAAGAAGTGGCGGAAAAAACTCCCCAGCAGCACAGCTGTCTGTTCATTTAGAAAACACATTAGTTTATACAATACCTACTATGTAAGTACAGTAATACAAGAGAAAAAAAAACACAGCAACAAATAATTAAAATTTTAAATTTAATTTTTTTTTTTTGTTTCAATTTCCTATACAGTGGACCCCCGGTAATCCGGCCCCTGTCTAGTCCGACACCCCCTGTAATCCGACATAGTCTATTATTTATTACATACTAGTTTCCGCCTGCGGCTTCGCCCGCGTGAGTTCGGTTATATCGCGCTTTTTAGATTTCCTCGGGAACATCAAATTTTTTCGGGATAAAAGGTAGCGTTCTTTCTTCAGGGTCCAAAGATTGTCTGTGCCAAATTTCATCAAAATCGGTTGAGAGGTTTAAGCGGGAAAGCGTAACAGACAGACAGACAGACAGACAGACAGACAGACAGACAGACAGACAGACAGACAGACCGACAGACAGACCGACAGACAGACAGACAGAGTTACTTTCACATTTATAATATTAGTATGGATTGAATATTTTTTTTGATAATTTCGCTAATGCATGATTGAAAAAGTTACAACTTGTATAAACCATCATTATTGTGCTCGACGCGTAGGGTATTGTTTGATTCCGATTGCTTAGTTTGAATTTGACTACAGCCGATGAGGAGTGGTGCGTGCGCCTAGCGTGTGTTCATGGTTTACTGTTTATTCATTGTGTATTACGTAGATATAGGTACCTAGTAATGTCGTCACTAGCTCAAAAGCGAAAGCACAAAACACTGACAATTAATTAAAGAAAAATGTGATATTTTAGACCGCCTAAATCGTAATGAATCTTTCAGTAGTTTAACAAGTGAATACGGGGTTCTTAAATTACATATGTATTTGATTCTTAGTTTTTGATTATTTTAGTATATACATTTGTTTGTACACAATTATTTTCTAATGTAAAGTTATTGTATATTTTTTGCAAGTTCTATAGCATTAATGACGTTAATTTTATAATAAAACGTAAGCTCTCTATTGTGTTGTTTAATTCACTAAATTTGACATATATGTATGTATAATGAAGTATAATTTGTACTTCAGAGTACATTATATGTATATAATATAAAGAATCATCATTGGATCTATAATTTGTCGGATTACAAGGCACTCTTTTGTAAAAAAAGTCGGACTATAATGGGTCTTAGGCAGTACTCTATAATCCGACAAATTGGATAGTCCGACACTGCCCTGCAAAATGATTGTCGGACTACCACGGGTCCACTGTACTATATTTTTAAAGCCTTAAACCCGGCACGTACACGCATTCACGCCCTTTTTTATTTACGACTTATTTTTTATGACGCTAGCAATCCGATCTGTCTTTGATGGTTGTAAATTCTGAAAGCCAGTAGCGCCCTAGGTTTTCAATTAAATGTAACTAAATAATAAATATGCAAAGCAAAATTTACTAGAAATAACTACGACTACTTTCAATATAATTGTTATTATATATTGAAAGAATAAAAACTAAAGAAAATCTTATTGGCTGTTATTTAGTAAAAAGAAATTAAAAGCCGGGCGTTAGTGAGTTCTAGTACTTTCTTCCTTTAGTAATTTCTAGATAAAATTTGGTTACATATGTAGTATGGTAATCCAGTTACGGTGTCTCTAAAACTAAGTTACATTTTATCGATACTTGTGACGTAACCGCTTTGTCAAGCACTAGCGTAAACAAACAATTTTAATTTTTACACAATATTTTCATAAATCCTATTTATAATCACAAAATATACTTACATACAACAATGGGAATAAGTAATACATTGAAATTACTTTTTTCTCATCGATTTAATTGCATAAATTTGACAAAATTTGTTTCGGAAACTTATGATGACAAAATCGTATTTACCTGTGAAAAGTGTATTGATTCGGATTATTTCTTTTTGTCACATCACATTCACACACAGAACAAGACACCATAGCTGAGCTTAATTTTTTTTGTTCTTTTATTAAGGGATTATTAAAATATTCACAAAATACACCACGCCGCAAAGCACTCTCGGACTCTAGGGGCCCTTACTTGTGAAAATAATGTCTCAACTGTCATTTATTTTTTGGCTCTTTCTTTCTCCTCTGAAATCAACTGGATCGGGATCTCTCGCTCACACGCATTGTGTATCTTTTGCGTAGCAAAAAAAATCCTACATCTATGATTAAAACATATAACAATATCTTTTAGGCTAAGAAGAACGGACGTCCCCAGAACACCCTATCTACTTAATAAAGTATCATAAAAATCTTCTTCTTCTTCTTCAGCCTATAGATGTCCACTGCTGGATAAAGGTCTCCCCCAAGGCTTTCCACGCTGACCGGTCTTGTGCTGCCCGAGTCCATCGGCTTCACGCGACCTTCACCAATTCATCGGTCCACCTTGTTGGGGGCCTCCATAAGCTGCGTCTTCCAGTACGCCATCGGCCATCAGTTCTACGAGCAATGTGCCCTGCCCACTGCCACTTAGGTTTAGCGACTCGCAGAGCTATGTCGGTGACTTTGGTTCTTCTGCGCATAAAAATCTAATCAATGGTTTTTGAGCGCATAGAGGACAAACATTTTCTCGGTCGTAGGCCATAACATCGGCTGCCGGCAGAAGTTACTACCCACCAGACGAAGTCTTGCCGCCAAGCGATGCGTCGTGTTCATGATGTCTGGTGAAGTCGTATGGAAGACTGGTCTGAGCAGTTGTGTAGCGATGTGTGCCGGGTACGATGCGCCAAATATTGGTTTCCAAATCAATCTCCCTCTGGCGCAGCATCGTTGGTTGTGTTGTTGAGTTTAACATTGCATCACCTAGCTAAACTGCGGTCTTCCTATTCACTCAGTTTTTTTGAGTTAGTAGGCTCTTAATATTTGCATCACTGCTTTTTTTTATTTATTTGCGGTTGAAGATAGTAAGGCAATTTATAAATCTTTGAATGAATTTACACTAAATGAAAAAAAACCTGTTAAAAGGGTTAACCCTATCATACTACATACACGAGCTGAAGTCAAATTTAACGTAAAGTTGCGAGGGCTGGCAAACAAGAACACAAGCCTTAACAAAATACAAAGGAACATTTGCCCAATAAGTAGGCTAATAAGTATATATCTGCCCTTAAAAGAACAGCAGCCCGAACTTCCGAGTGTCCCTGACCCCGCTCGGTTCGTACAGACGACAGCACATCAAGCTTATACAATCTGTCAGATTTCCGCATTAGAATTTTCAACTTTATCCGTAAAGCATTAAGGCTCCAGGTTGATTGGGAATATCAGACAGTTTGGGGTAGCTTGACCTGCTGTCGTTCGTACTTAAATCTCAGAGATGGTGTATAAAATAAAACTTTAATTCATTTCAGCCTGTAAGTGCGTCGCGTATTGCAATAAATCCTTTAATATCATAAAAATATCAAACAGAAGGTAGGAATTCTTGGTTGGTATTATTTTTAGTAGGTTTTTATTAGTGCCATTTTTTGTTGTTGTTAGCTATAAGTTATATGCCTCAGTTAGATGGTTAAGGCCGTGATATACATTAGTTACATCCCTAGAGATTTAGCTGTAAACAATTATATCGTTATATGAAACCCGTTTACAACTGTGTAGTAAAATAGTTATATTCCAAATATAACAACTTTAATAGACCAATTACGTGCAATAAATAAAAGTTTCAATTTTATTTGATTTGTTGTGCAATACCAATCTGCCTATGCTTATTAACATAACGATCCAAATAATAACAATGTTACCTATTATACTTACACTTAAATGTATTTTAAATTCATAATTATATGTCATTCAATTCAGCAGGTACGCATTCCAGTATTATGAGGCGCTGTTCTGATAACATTTTACTACACCAAGACTCATTATTCAGCTTACAGACACGGTCCTCAACTTCAAGCCTAAGTTTCGGCGACTTAGTGATATCTTAGCGTAAGAAGCTGTACCTATGCTGTACTGTATTAATTTTTCCTACTCAACACAACACTATAATTTAATATTTACTTATGTTTCTATATTTACAATAATAATTCAATTCAATTCTTGATTAATGGCCTTTGTGGCATTTACAATAATATTTTGATTGCTAAAACAGCTTTTGACAACGCTCTTGATTATGTCTCTAATGACAACCTTTATCTTCTAAATTCTTGACAGCTTGCTATTTTTCTACCGGATTTGTTATCCGAACTACTTTAAGTAGTCAAATAGGCTGTTAAACTATTGATGATTCTGACCACAAATGAGATGAGAAAACAACACTACAAGACTAACTTGATTAATTAATGGATTAGGAAGATACCACGATCAACATCTGTTCATTACCTAAACTCGTGAGTCGATCAATCTTCACGGTAACCAATTTACCCTCTTAAACTTCCTCCACAACATACGTACTCAATGGGTATTTGAAAATGGAAACTTATCTCAGTACGCGTATTTAATCAGCTCTCGAAGTTAATTATATGTACACCTAAAAGGGATCCTCTAAGGTATATTATTAATTTTAAATTTCTCTATAATTTTAAAGCAATAATTTGTTAACTATTTAATAATAAGTTTATAGCGTTAGCTAGCGGAGAACTGCTCAGGATCGAGCTTGTTGGCGTGCCATGGCAGAGGCCTATGTCCAGCAGTGGACGAGTAGAGGCGAATGATGATTATAGCGTTTCCATTGATGGAAGCCTTCTCTCCGTGAGAGGGTGGGAGTTGGACAGCTGTTCAAGGATATGCCAGTTTCCTCACGATATGTGACTCCTTCGTCTTTTTGAGAGCAGCGGTAATGAAACAAATCACACAAAGTAATGAGCCTACTGGGTTAGGACTCACGACCAACAGCTGGTAAGTCGAAGCAGCTACCATTGGACCAACACTGCTCTCGGTAATTGTTTAGTCCGAGTGAAATTAGGTAAATACCTAAAATTACGCATGAACTGTAAAGCACTTCATTGCTAATATTAGGTAAATACCTTAAATCACGCATGAACCGTAAAGCACTTCACTGCTTAAATTAGGTAATTACCTAAGCTCAGAAATAAACTGTAAAGCAATCCACTGCTTGAATAAGGTAAATACCTAAAATCACTCATGAACTGAAAAGCACACCACTGCAAAAATTAGGAAAGTACCTAAAATCCCGCATGAACTGTAACACACAACAGCTAAAATCGTGCAGGTGTTATTCATACTACAGAACAATTAGAATTTGGCATATTTTTATATATTTCAGACGAACTGATCCCACATATCTCGTCCTATCCAAACAATAGTACGTACAAAACTCATAGAAACGAAGACTATCCGTTTCCATTTCCGAGAAACTTTTCCAATATTTAATTTCCTGAAAACCTTATTCGTCTATTGCCAACATTTTAAAACTAAAACTCATAAACGGTCTAGCTGCTCTCAAATGATGCGCGTATCAACGACAGACATTTTTTTTAAAATAAAAAGATAAATGCAAGTATAAAATTCTAACTTTTGACTTGTAATCATAAAAGATGCAGGAAATTGGAAAAGATAAAATATTTATAGTTATCCTAACTAAAATTATAAAACGGAAAGTGAGTTTGTTTGTTTGTTCCGCTTTCACGCCGTAACTACTGAACCGATTGCTTTGAAATTTTGCAGACGTAAAGTTAGAAGTCCGGATTAAATAATAGGGTACTTTTGATATTTCTGACGGAAATTTAAAAAGCGGGATATAACCGACTTCCACGCGGGCGAAGCGCGGGCGAACCGCGGGCGGAACGCTAGTGATAAATAAACTCATAAATCGAATTTTGATCATAATTAGAATAAAATGCGTACTAAATTTTTTTACTAAGCCATGATTGATGACATCTTCAACCAACACCCATGGGCGTACCCAGGGGGCAGGAGGAGGCAGCTGGAAGCTCGCAGAACATGTATGAACTCCCCTAATTACTAAACAAAGTATAAACAAGGACTTATCTCTAACTACTTTTTAAATAAACCACACAGTTGACACCAACAAAATTTACGGTATAATTGCCAAAAAACCGCGTGCGACTATTTCGCACAAATATTGCCCACTCTAAAAATTTGACTTGCCCCTCCTAAGCCTAACTTGCCTTCCAATAAACCGCGTGCGACTATATCGCACAAAGATTGCCCCACTCTAAAAATTTGACTTGCCAACCCTAGGCCTAACTTGCCTTCCAATAAACCGCGTGCGACTATATCGCACAAAGATTGCCCACTCTAAAATTTGACTTGCCCCCCCAAGCCTAACTTGCCTTCCAAAAAACCGCGTGCGACTATATCGCACAAATAGTGCCCACTCTAAAAATTTGACTTGCCCCCCCTAAGCCTAACTTGCCTTCCAATAAACCGCGTGCGACTATATCGCACAAAGATTGCCCACTCTAAAAATTTGACTTGCCCCCCCTAAGCCTAACTTGCCTTCCAAAAAACCGCGTGCGACTATATCGCACAAATATTGCCCACTCTAAAAATTTGACTTGCCAACCCTAGGCCTAACTTGCCTATCACTAGGCCTGACTTGAAAGGCCACAAACTGGGTACGCCCATGCTTACACCAAGCCACTGCTGAACAAAGACCTATCCTATTTTACGCTATTCAACTCGATTTTCGGCAACTCTCACCCAGCTACTACCAGCCATCCTGTGAAGAGCATCGCTCCACTTAGCCTGCGGGTGTCCCACTTTACCTTTACCGATTTGCGGTCTCCACTTAAGAACACAATGACAATGCCGAAGTAAAATTGAAAAGGCTGAGATAAATTTTGTAAATTGAATCAAATTAGTACATAATATTTTGCTCTATTGTTTCCATTCAAATGGTAATAAGCAAAGGTCTATGAAATTACTCAACTAATAAATATCTCTATTGAAGTAACTATATACCAGTTAAATCTTTTTTAAAGGTACCTACTAAAATCTGATAAGGAAATAGAAAATTAATGTTTTGCACTCCTTTACCTACATTAATTAGTGTATTAATAGAATATACATTCATTAGTGTATTAATAGAATATTTGTTTCAAAAATCATACGATTTGATTATCATTTGCCTAGCCTTTTCCCACCTATGCTGGGTCAGCTTCCAGTCTCACCAGATTCAGCTGATTTTACATGGAGCTATTGCCTATCTGATCTCCACAACCCACTCAATGGGTAATACGATACCTTGTTAAGATTGGTGATCAGACTTTCTAACTTCTAACGACCTGTAATAACTGTCAAAGATCTACAAATAACAGCCCAGAACAAAGGCTTAACGTGCTTTCCGAGACATGGAGAGGTCTCGGTATTAAACATCAAGGCCATATCCAGTATGTATATGCTCGATGGTATGTAATGATTTTCATACGTCCACAGACAAACCGCGACAAGAGTAGCTTATCCTGATCAATCAACCTGTGCGGCTGTTATTATCCACGAGTTTCTCCAATGTGTGATTTCGTAACATCGTTAAATAGGATACAGAACCCCTAACTAATTAGGTGTAGGATGAGATAGGTTCAATATACATCATTTTCTACAGCGAGCAATGAGAGAGCAAGACAAATATTTAGAAATGTTTAAAAAAGAGAATGAGTGTAAGCTTCCCCGTAAAGCTTTTAAAAATTCAATCAAAATACTCCTTTGTTCTTACTCGTATTAAACACAAGAAAAAAGATAAATACGAGGCACATGCGAAAATACTAGCTTTAGACCTAAGGCACTGAACGATGCAATTCCACCCAAAAGCTCGAGATAGTTTCAGAGAATTTCGAAGTTGTTCAACTTTATGATCCTACATAGGAACGGACCTGCCTTTTGTCTTTGTCTTTCTGTAAACTATGTTTTACTTTTTTTTTTGTTTTTAGCTGTAAGTCTGTCTGTCTGTCTCTTTGTTTTTAGCTGTATGCTGTACTATGAACAAAAATAAATAAGCTTCAATGTATGTTGTCCTTTCAGAAGTTTATAGTAGATTGTAGTCATTTAGGTTAGAGCTTAATTAGAAAATAGTATTAGCAATGTATTCAGTTTTTATAAATAATTCATACTTACTTATTTAATGTAACATAAAGAAATATTTTCACTTGTTTACAAAGCCAAGGATGTACCTACCATGAGACTTTACCTAACAGTTCTTAAAAATGTAAGAAGTTTTTTATTTATATGTACATTGATCCGATGTGTGATATATATTATTTACTAGCTTTCCGCCCGCGGCTTCGCCCGCGTGGAGTTCGGTTATATCGCGCTTTTTAGATTTCCCTCGGGAACATAATTTTTTTCCGGGATAAAAGGTAGCCTATGTTCTTTCTCAGGGTCTAAAGATTGTCTGTGCCAAATTTCATCAAAATCGGTTGAGAGGTTTAAGCGGGAAAGCGTAACAGACAGACAGACAGACAGACAGACCGACAGACAGACAGAGTTACTTTCGCATTTATAATATTAGTATGGATTAATTTATAATTAATTTCAATAATTTTAATTTCAAGATATTTATAATAAGTGAAGTTATATTTGTGTGTTATATATTATGGGAGGAGTATTTTATTTGTTTATTTGTGGTAGGGACGATTGACAAAGTGAATTCAAGTCTTTATTTATAAAAGAATTTAAACATAAAATGGCCAATTGCATTAATTAAAAACTAAGTTCAATATTGAAAAATGTACATCTAATCGACAGTCTTATGCTCATCTTACAATATTCCAAAACATTGACTCTATTTTCATCATTCGTGAACACATCATAGTCAGACTTAGCATCCAAAAAATACGTTGAGCGCAGAGAGTTTGCAAGGCAAGAGGATAAAGTGAACGAGGAACTCTAAAGTTTTGTAACGTTAGGATTTGAATCAAGACCCCACTGATATTGGTTCCTTGTCTTGGTGAACTGTATATCCATCGCTGCACATCCGGCTCGAAGGACGAAAAAGAATCTACGTTATCCTGTTAAACCACATAATTTATAAAATGTAAGTGAGAATGAACCTCCTTACTTCAATAACTTCTAGTTGGGTTAGTCTTTTTATTTTCAACAACGTTATACGAGTACGAGTACAACGTATGAGTTTTATTTTGTCTAGTGGTTGTTACTAGAGGTCAAGCATAACTTGAACACACCAAGTTCTAGATAAAGCTATTGTTTGTACAAAATTAACTTGTCTCGCAAGTGTTGTTTTGTTTACATTACCGCTCAAAGTCAGAATCCCTTTCTCTGAGTTAAGTTAAAATATTCCCTAAGTTACACCCCCAAATGCGCACATTGTCTCAACTTGATTACACTAGAACTGCTGAACAAATTTGTAAGCGTCACTGAGATTTTCACTAAAACAAGGCGAAATAATACTAGCAATTAAAATCTCGAAATTATACACACTTGCATTACTAACAAGTACCTATATTATAAGTTTATATTAAAATAGTCTAGGTAGTCCTGTTACATATCATACTCATTAGCAAAGTAATTAAGGCTGCAGATTAGCAGGTTGCTCATTTATAAAATTACAATACGACCAAAAAGTTTAGGCATTTAAGGGAGTATTGCTTTGCTTAGCAGTTTATGATTATGAACCAAGTTCATATTTGTTTGAATGTGTCTAATCGTCCGTCTGTCACAAATTGCACTAATTTCCAAAATCTTAGACGCAATAATGTTAGTACGTCTATGACGCATTTCAAAATATCACCGATGAGTAGTGTGAATGACACAGCAGAAATTGTTGTTTGGCCATTCGTATATGTCCCAACTTACTGAGATATTTAGTATTACTTTATTTATTATTATTTACTGAGATATTACAGTTACTATTACTTTCCTTTATAAAGTGAAGTTGACAATGGAACTTAGTGTGACTTTCACTGTGTCTCATAGGACACATACTTAATTACTTTGATTTATTTTAAACACATAAATATAGCAAAGCAATTTCTATCAAACAATAATGTCAATACACAACAAAAAAAAAAAACAGAATGATTGCTCGCAACGCAATCATGTTATTTGTTGGTTTCGAAACCACTAAAGTTTGAAAAAAATATTTACCTATATTGATTCCATTTCACTATATCGAGAAAAAAATTAATTTAATTTACCCAGGAATGGAAAATAAAAACAAAACAGAATAAAAATATACAATTAATTGCATTGCATGTACTGCAGATATCCGTTTTAAGTAAACAAGCAGCAACTGTTACGCTAACAGAAAAAATAAACATTCTGTAATCCAATCTGCAAAAACAACCACTGAAATATAATTGAAACTCTGTTGCCCATGGCTAACAACAACAAGTAAGTCACAACAAACCTTCTGGCGAAACGTGAATGTACAAGCACAGTACACTTTAAGAATATCTGAGACACAATTCTCGTATTTTTAAGAACGTTTGTCAAGTTCTGAAAATCTTGCAGAGAAGGGGCGGGTCGCTATTCGTAACTAAATTATTTCGTTGAAAAGATACTATGCACCTTTACATGTTTTATCCCATGTTTTAAAATTAAAGTATTATAATTCCTACTCACCTTTGTAGTTAACTACAGACAATCGACCTTCCTTATACAAACCAGACATATATGTATCTATAGTTAAGTGCAACGTGCCGCCCCGTTCATATTTCCCATCCTATTAGCCACCACAACCGTCTCAAGGTGATGGGCGGTCTCATATGCAGCCGAGGCCATACGACAAGTCGCCGCTGTTGGTTCTCACCAATTTCCTACTTGCAGCCGAGGCCACGTGTCTATTAGCCACTGGTCGAACGCAAGAAGTAATTTCTCTGCGCCGTAAGGTAAAATAACTGTACAAGTAATTCATTCTATGACGCCAGTCTAAGAACTGACACACATGGGAGTTGTTGCTACACTACTACTTACTTTTTATAAATGTGTTGTCTCCCTGTTGAGAAAAGCCTCTTTTCTCTCCATCCACCTCTCACTATACAGAGCTGCTAAGTAACAGTAAGTGTTAAGTCCAGCTCTTTGGTTTTTGTTTTCATGAGAATGTTTAACTTGCTTTTTAATTCTATTGTGCATAAATTAAATGTTTAATTTATGCAGGACAATTAAGTTTATTACGTAATTGTAACTTAAATGGAAGAAATCACTGGCCCCTGAAGGCTGAAATACTACCTGTATTTCAGGGGGCAGTGACTTCTTCCCTAAGGTGGTGCAGTCAAGGTCTCAATTTTTCAGTAGGTAACCTAATTTTATGTACCTAATATTAATTTGTGTAGACAGTAAAAATGCATTACAACAAAAATGCAAATGAAATGCTATGAAATTTTATCTAAAATTCACTTTTTATCTGTAAGAGATATAGTTGCTATGGTATGCTATGACCGTTTAGCAAAGTTGGGTATTTTTGGTGAAAGGGAAAAATATTGGGAGTTTATATAGAAATGGTGACCTAGTGGTTAACCTCCTCTCAAGTATGAGTGGGCGGGTTCGATTCCAGGTCAGGCAAGTACCAATTTAACTTTTCTAAAGTTATATGTACTTTCTAAGTATATCTTGGACACCAATGACTGACTAAAAGGTGAAGGAAAACATCTTGAGGAAACCTGGACTTCAAGTCTTAAATCGCCAACCCGCATTGAGCAAGCGTGGTGATTACGCTCAATCTTTCTCTGTATGAGAGGAGACCTGTGCCCAGCAGTGGGACGATAAAACGGTTGATAATGATGATGATGATGATAAACAATATGTTTATCATCATCATCATCATCAAGTTTGGAAAAAGTATTTCAATCAAACATCGAAAATCGATCTGGTCTGTAGTTTCGGAACATTCTCAAATATCGTGGGTTAATAACGCTGGCTAAACAGGGAAACTGTAGTTATAGCTCCCAGATAAATAAATTCCTTATGAAAAAAATTGATTCACCAAATTGCAAGGTGAGTGGCACACTGGAAGATATCATCCATTTACTGACGGAGTGTATCAAATTTCAGTCCGCCAGAGAAGATCTAGTTAGAGAACTAAAGATTAATGTAAATGATGTTTGTATGTTCTATCATATTTTGTCGATACCTATATCCAGAGCTGCTTATAATTTTATTAAGTTAGTATTATTACGTTTTGCCAAGTATAATTTCCTTGCGTTTTAAGGTATAAAGTCTGATAGAGTGGTTTTTTATTGTTTTTTCTTGTTATAATATTATTAATTATAAGTTCTGATGGGACTGGCATGTACAAAAATTGTATAAAAGTCGACATCGACTGGCGACGAATACTGTGGACATTAACGCCTCCCACGGTTAAGTTGGATCCCGAAGATGAAGCGTCCGGTCCTACGGAAACACAGAGCATCGGATTTGTTCAGGGCTACTTCGAGACCTAACCGCTGGGTCCCAACATAATAATAATAATATAATAATAATAATTTATTTTGAAATTTAAATGTTACAAGAGAGAGAGTTACATATATTTAGGAAAGGTAAAATGTACAGCAAATAAATTTGAGACAAACGACTCCCAAACTGAGACATGCTCGTATCTTGGGTAGTCGGCGGTCGGCCGTTTTAAATGTCAATGTACAGTCAAGACCAAAAGTCGAGTTACAATCTCACAAAACTATGGCCAAGCAATACTAGTTGTAGTTACGACCTTCTTCTATAATAAAGTTTGATACACACTTTGACAACTTGCTGCCCGCTTATGATTGTTAGGTACTACTTACTAATTTCAACGCTCACAGTAAGTGTTTAAATAGCCTCGCGGTTCTCGTCTTGATTGGCGTTCAAGGTGGTTCGAGTTCAAATCTAATAACTTACAAAATATTTTTGAAATGTTTATTGGTGAGTTATGAATGCTGACAACAAAAATATGTTAAAATACCGATCCGCAACTTAACGATGATACTTTATTTTAAGATTTTTTCTATACTAGAGTCATTATAAAAAGATGACGGTAGATTTGAAACAAACTGAACAAAAAATATCCCACTACCTACAATAACTATTATTAACTACAATAACTCAAATAATATTACTTAGCTGTTGTTGGTTGGTGAACATATAGTTACGAGTTCGTGTTATTAGTTTTACTTTTTTAATCAATATGCAGGCATATGCAGGCATATGCAGCAATATATCTCAAATATCATAATATGAAACCGGCTTTTGTGTAAGTTGTTTTTATTATTATTTGGGTAAGGTGCAAACCAATCTCTTGTTGAAAGTGTGTAATAAATTTGTTATTGTTTTAGAGAAATACTGTAAGCCAAAGTCAAGAGGTTGGAGGACGAAGGTGGCTTATGTGTCGAGACAAGTGGAACGAAACAACAATATTTACCGTTGAATAAACCTTTGAATCTTGCGAAGAAGAGAGGTTGCATTTGTGGTTTAAAAATAAACTGGCGATACTGGTGGAGACTTATCGCGCTAAACAAAAAAAAAAACAATTTATAACAATCACAGTGCAGAAGTGTCCTACAAAGTGTTTTAAATATATGTCATTATATATCGTAATAACGGACTCTAAACCAACTCGTAAAGTAATTTAGCTAAGTGACAGTAATATGTTCGGTTGGCTTAATGGCTAACAGATGTCGCCTTTTGCAATTTCAATACAAATTACTTTTGGTAAATTATAAAAACAATACTTTCGGAATTCGATAAGAAATAAGTTCGTTTACTTTTGAACTAAGAAAGCGCTTGAAGATTATAATCTCATGCCTTCAAACTCCGAAAAAAGGCACTGCAGGATGGCATGCTATACACGCAAAAAAATTGTAAATGTAATAAGCACTGTTTTGTGTTCTAAGTATAGATTATTTTATGATTGTAATAATATTCAGGTTAAGCTTCAATCCTCTTTTCTTTAAGAAAATGAATAATTAAGCTATAACCTCTTTAATGATAACATGTAATACTATAACTTTCATATCTAAAAACCAAAAATGTTTTTTATATTTTTTACCATAATAATATCATAAGTTTGTCAAGGATTACTTTTATATAAAATATTACAATGCTGCCATTTCAACGTTTGTTTCATTTATTAGTATAAGTATATCTATACCGAATAATATATAACTTTATAATATATTGCATTATATTATTTATTATATTACATCTATAGTAAACTAAAACATATAATAAAAACCTATTTTGGTATAAATATTCAGTAAATTTTCCTATTCGTTTAAATATTATTTGCAAACATTTTTATTTTAAAATACAAATCAGTTATCATAATTTTAAATTATATGAAACAACAAAAAGATTTGCCGTTATTAAGGATCGAACCCACAATCGCTCGCTTATGATAGACCATTGTTAAGTGCGGCCGCTAACTTAACTTCAAATGAAGTAACGAAATTTTGCATTACTTTAAAGAAAGATGAAGACTGCGATAATAAAAATAATGCGTTAGTGTGCGTGGCTGGTTTAGCGCAGGCGACAGTAGTCTTTAAGGTGGGAATGGACTTCTACAGCTGATTGTACGTATACATATTACCGCCTTTTTTAATTTATTTAAAGTTTTACAATTTAAAAATAAAAATTACTGTTTTGCAAAATTCAGACACTAATCTTTTCATTTTGCTATTTCAATAAGTTTCTCAGTTTCGTCATAACTCAACAACATCAACCAATTATTTAATTTATTTTTAAGGTTTTACTTATTTAGTTTGTATAGTGAGATCGTTTTGTTAATTTTGTTAAACAACGATTTACACAACTCCTGCTGTCGCCAGTTGTGATGCATCTTGATACGTACTCCCCCGTGCTGTCACCAGCGTATCATCCGCGTAGCAGGTGACGTTAACGCTATAGCGGAGAGTATTACGCAGCACCAAGTCGCATCATATATACCACAGGAGGAAACCGGCCCCGATCCAAACATGCGCTAAATAGCCCTCGGATCTTAATCGAGATCCGAGAGCCTGTAAAGCCAGGATCCAAGCGCGGCCTAGAATGGCTACGGGCCCTGGGGCAGTGTTTTTACCTTGAAGCCTCACACCGTCATTCTCTATTCTACCGGGGTCCACCCGCCCGCTTACCTACTATTTTCCACTTGAACCTGCTTAATCGCTGGTTTAGCGCTGCGTTGGAAAGTTGGCTGTAAAGAGTCGTCGAGTGTCACCTCTCTAAGCTTTTATACAATTATATATCCGTTTTCTATATTCTACAAATGATACTTTAGATAATACTCTCTAAGTATGTAGGCACATACTTGACAATTTTGTAGCACGTATAAAACTCGTCGTAGTCCTTTCTAATACATACATATATTTTTTCTCGGTGGTAGGCAACAACATCAGCCGCCGGCATAAGTTACCACCCACAAGACAAAGTCTTGCCGCCAAGCGATTCGTCGTGTTCCGGCATGATGTCTGGTGAAGCCGTACGGAGGCCGGGTCTGAGCAGTTGTGTTGCGATGTGTGCCGGGTACGATGTGCCTAATGTTGTTGTGTCGGGAGTGTGGTCGTGGAGGGTCTCCAGATCATCCTCTGGCGCAGCATCGTTGGTCGTGTTGTTGGGTTAAACATTGCATCACCTCGCTCAACTGCCGTCTTCCTTCCTATTCACTCAGTTTTTTTGAGTGAATAGGCTTAATAAGCTAGTGCGCTTTACCATCAACGATTGCATCACTGTTTACCATCAGGCGGGATTGCAGTCAAGCACTAGTTTATAACTAATAAAAAAAAAAAATCACTTTGTCTATGTCTGTAAAATTGTGTCTAAAAGATCCAAGATATTGACATTCACCAAGAGTTGTGTTAAAAAAAAAACACATATTGAGATGGGGTCAATCAATTATAAAGTTAAACTAGTGCGCTTTACCATCAACGATTGCGTCACTGCTTACCATCAGGCAGGATGGCAGTCAAGCGCTGGTTTATAATAAGTAAAAAAAAAAAAAGTTATGCTTGCCGCGGACGTTTCGTGGATGGGTTATCTCATCATCTGTTACATATCAAGATCCCGCCGTACGTTTCTAGGCATGTTGCACGCAACTACGTAGACGTATTGGTTCTGGCTTCTGGCTGAAATTCGTAAATGTTTGACAGTCGTTACGGTTACGATGTGGTATTCAGAAGCTCAACTAGCTGACAACTAGTGTTACTAAGGGGATATTGTGTTACTCCGTGAGAGCTTCTGGCGATCCTTGAGGCGTTAAGTGATATTGACGTGGTGTTGCGAACATCAACCAGTCATTCTTACCCCGTGAATATGTTTTAGAGGACACTGAAAACGTACACAAATGGATAGGTAACTCTTTGTTTTGTGGGGAAATCCTCATGAATACACTTCCTTTGGGAATAACGGAGGTTATGTTGAGCTTCTAACGACTAAAATCCCACCGTTCCTTCCAGTAACAGAGTCGGGTCCGGGAGATACTTGTGCATTTCCCGCACTCCCGAAATAATATTTAAAGTTGTTTAATCTCACTTACAAAAAATAGTTATTTTAGACTATTAGCGGGATTTAAAGGATTAGCAATTCCTATGTTGACATCATTCACTTATGTAGGTAAAACCAAACATTTTTTAAAAAAACTAACTAATTATCTACAAAAAACTGGTGTGCAATAAATTCTGACAAGTGTGATGGAGTTGTTAGCAGTAAGCCCTTAACACTTCTAGAAAAAAAAAAATGAGATAGTAAATTTTGTAAATCTGTTTAGCTTATTCTGTTCAGTTTGACGTTATACTGTGTTGAAACCGTATGTTTTTGTTGCCTGACCGGAACAAAGGACTATTACAAAGGATATTGAGTTAAGACTAAAAAAAACATTATTTGCAGGCCGGTTTTAAATTCAAATCGCTAACAATGAGCATTAAAATATTTAACTCTACCTAAGTTGAGCTGAGTTAGTCGAGTACACCCCATTGTCGGGAAAAACGCCCTTTCTCACTCAACTGTAGTATTGGGTCAGTCTGTTCAATCCTAATGATTTGAAAATATTTTTCAATTTAATTTAACATCGTGGAAAAATATGTTTTAGAATTATTTTAGTTATGCCTTCGTCTGTCTCAATCTCTCCCGGAACTCTTCAATAAATAAACGATAAAGTTTTTGTTTGCCGCAAAGTATGCTTTTACGTTTATATTTTCAAGAAAAGATCGTTACCTAATATTTAAATAAAGCATATTGTGAGACAATAACAACACACTGGAGTAATAATAAATTCAGTTAGAGCTTAGTTTTAAAAGAAATACAAATAACAAAATGCCTAAAAACCAGAAATCTCGATGTGTAGGTGTTACAAAACCTGCTGATACTATACCTAATTTCACAGTCCGAACCTATACTATTTCAATTAAAGAATAAATTAGTACAAAAAGACGACATTTAAAGAGAAGATGAACGAAACATCGATTTCTTTAATTGCCAAATTATAATATTAGAACTACCCACGTCAGCTTTATAATAAAATGATAAATGATTTTCTGTGTGTAGGTTTTATTTTTAAAACTAAATGATTACGACGTTTCCTATCTGAGAAGAAAGGCTGGAATAAACATAGTCCAGGCATTATTATTATTATTATTATTATTATTTTATAATTATAAACTAGTGCTTGACTGCAATCCCGCCTGATGGTAAGCAGCGATGCAATCGTTGAGTGTAAAGCGCACTAGTTTATTAAGCCTATTCTCATATGGAAGGCGGCAGTAGCGCGAGGTGTTGCAATGTTAAACCCCACAACAAGACCAACAATGCTGCGCCAGAGGGAGATTGATCTGGAGACCCTCCACGACCAAACTTCTGACACAACAACATTTGGCGCATTGTACCCGGTACACATCGCAACATAACTGCTCAGACCCGTACTCCGTACCTACTCCGAGATCTTGGTCAGATCATGTAAAGACCGTGGTAAATCGATATATGAGATGGTCTTTTTTATTAAAAAAAAAAACCGAAGGACCTGTCCAGTCAGATTGCTGACAAATGCGTGCAGCTTAACTGGAAAGCTAAAGAGCTCATCGGTTCGACGAATAATATTAGGTTATAAAAATTAGGTTTTCCATTATCATAAAATTATTAACTTAATATGTAGTGATAATAAGTCGTTGAAAGGAAATTGTAGGAAGTATACTTTTTCAGACTTCGTATTTTCAAAAAAAAACAAACAACCGACTTTCAAAAAAACATTACTAAGTGAAAAATAACTAATTTCGGATGTCGGTGTCATTTTTGACACCGACTTCCGAAATTAGTTATTATTATTAGTTACTTTGTAGTGTCGGAAGTCGCTTGTTTTTTTTTTACACTTTTTAGTTGTGAATAGTACTGTTCAGCTGCCTCGGGTCAGAATAGACGCTGACACCAACATAGTTGGGAAAAGGCCAAGCCAACGACTTAATTTTGTTTATGTTAATTTTTACCCGTAATTTCGGCATAAATCAAACTACTGAACCGATTTCTATAAAATTCCTATGGGACCAAAATGAAAATATGAGCATTGCAGAGATGACGCGATTATACAATCCTCTTGATTTTAGTTGATTGTTGCATAAGCATGACGAGTAGGTTGTGATTGTCCTACGTTAAACATCAATGCTGTAAATTGTTGAGGAATTCCCTCAACTTTCTATAGTGTTCATCTATCTACTGCAGACTTTCATTTTAACCCATGTTGGTACAATGTTCTCATCATTATAAGTGAATTAAGTCCAAACACAAAGTAGCTACTGTTAACCTTTGAGGAGTTCCCTGAACTGTCTTTGGTATCCATCATAAGACCGTAATGATAATCACAATCCATCAAGATATAAAGCTCTTATCAATACAAATTAATCAAGCACAAACACAAGGTAGCTGCTGTGAATCGTTGAGGAGTTCCTTCGACTGTGTCCCGGTTCCATAATCAGATTTACTCCGAACCTTTATTAAATTGTAGTGTTTTTAAGTACTTAATGAAAAACTTAGAAATGCACTAGTCGCCCCTACGATTTTTGAAAGTTTCCTTTGATTTCTGTTAGAGATCATGAGACTACCTTGAAGATATCTTCTTTCCAACACAAAAAAAAAATCATCAAAATCAGTTCACAAACGACAAAGTTATCCGCGGTCGAATGAATAACATTCTTAAGAGCACATATCAATTTATTAGTGGGAACATCAGTGTTGGAGTGAACAAAGGTATTCTGCAAAAACTGTTCACGTGAAGCTACAAACATAAAACAACAAGGAATTGGATTCTGAGAACGTCTTCTGTCAGAAAATTGGTCTAAAGACTGCATCTGCTCTGAATTCCAAATATAACCGGTAACCGATAACCGGCTGTTGACGTTAAAGTGACAACCGGCTGTCTGGTGGATCCATTCACCAGATAACTGGTTATCACTTTAACTTGCTCCAACCGTCAGGCCGGGGCTGTATCGCCTGAACTGTCTACCTCCGACTAACAGATTTATATATACCACATGCAATAATTTGGTTTACTTTCTTTGTACCTATGAAGTAATAACAATATTCTTGCGAAACAATATATAAGTAGGTAATACATTAAACAACCACTTGCTAATCTCTGTAAGGATTAGCAACTGGCCCGCTAGTCAAACTATTACCACAGGAGGACAACGATGTAATGCCGTTAGTTCATTTTCAGCGCTTACATTTTCGTTCCAGAGCAAACCCTTATTGAGTACCACTTTAGAAAAACATATTGACCTTACTAATCTTCGGAGGTCGGAAATTAGCACGCTTGGCCTTTTTGCGGAATCAGTTAGGGATGAGGGTGTAATAGCATTGGCGCGGACAAAGCGAAAATGTTATCGGCCCTACCTGAGGCGGCTATATCAGTATATTATATTTATCTGTTTGGGGTGAATCCAAAAGCGGCACATAACCACTCAGTTCAATAGAAGACTTTGTTTCACACAATTTCTGGATAGAGCAATCCTTTCACTGCACAAAGTCTAGAGTGCCCGTGAATTATCAAGTAATAGTACATTACGATATTAGTGCGTAATGATGGTTATAACATGCGAGGCGGAATTTCAGCCCGAGCCGAAGGCGAGGGTGTAATTGAGCCGAGCATGTTATAACCAATACGCACGTATATCGTACGACGTTTTTTAACACACTTGCGAGGAAACAGAAAAAGAAGTATTTTATATTTTGTTCATTTTAAATAAACTCAATCTGTGAATGCACACTGTTGCTTTCCCTCCATTAGTATTATTATTTGCCATTTCAAATATGGAACAGCGCGCAGCGCGAGCCGTGCGGCGGCGATCAGTTCCATAATTACTTGAAATGAAAATAATGCTGTTATGGAAAATAATGCTGTTATGGACTATAACTTAACTATTTGCTTTGATAAAACACGCGTTTGTTATGGCCTGCTTTACATATTTAAAACCGGTGGAATTACATCAGCTTTACGAGCAAGGGTGTTAAAAAATATATTGACGCATAATTCAGGACACAGGCCGATGGACAGATTTACCTGTGTGGCAATAAATATTTTTCAATAGTCTATGCGAATACTTGTAATTATTCTTCACTCATTGTGCGAAATGAGACTTAACAAAGAATTTTGATTCAAAAATCTATACATATTCCGCGAAACGCTAAGCTAAGTCATCATTATTATTTAATTTTTAATGTAAGCAATTTAAAAGTCTCGCGCGTGCACAGAAAAGTTGTACGCTAAATGAGTATCAGGTGGCTTAAAATTAACATCGTACTATTATATTTACAACATACAACATATGTAAGTATTAAAAATAATAACGCTTCATTAATACCGAAATTATAGTTTTTAAAAGGCCAAAAGAGCACAAGCTTTTTAAAGTTATGATTATCTACATATTTAAATTCTATTTATGTTGAGGCAAGAATCAGGGAAAACTAAATTTTAATTTCTAGGTATCAGAATCTCCTAACCGGAACACGATTTCCTCTAATTGGTATTTTTTGTCTCGGCCCTGCAGTTGATTGACAAACGAAAACGTCTTAAAATATGCTTTGACAACGTATTTAAAATAATTTAATCAAGACCCTTTTCTGTCACTAAACGAACCAGTTTGTTGTCCAATAATTGTGAAAATTCTTTCGGCCATTCGAAGTTTTATTATGTGAGAAATTAGCAATAAATACATTTAATCACATATAAATGAAGTCAATATTGCGTTGGCTTTTCATTTCTTACAGTCGCTATGCATAGTTTATATACTATATTAATATATACCTATAATTTATCAAACACAATCAAACTCTTATAATCTGAAACGAATCAAAAAATGTATACGCATTTGTTCAAAAAGTTTCAAACTTGTTGCTACAGCGTAGCGCGTAGATAAGTGGTTCTTGTGAATTTTTACAAATGTACTACATAAAACTGAAACAAATGCCATGGTATTTAAATTAAAAAATATCGCAAACCGCACAGCAAATAGCTAAGCGAAACCTTAACCAAAAATATAATAAGATATTATTTTTGCAGATAAACTACTAAGACAAAGACTGTTTGCCCAATTAATACTGACACAAAATAGTTTAACAGTTTAATTTTGTAGTTCAGTGTATAGAAATATATTAAACTAAAAATAAAGGAAAAAAAGTTACCATAAATGTCACCGGTCAAGCAAATTGCGAATTTCAAAGTTTTAATTAAGTTAGTCGAAATCTTACCTTCTTTAATATGTATAGTGACGGACAGACTGCAACTCGGGATCAAATTTGAAGATCATAACAGTTATAAAATATTATTCGATATTACGATATTAACTTCTAAGTTTTGTTAGCAGATTAACTTTTATATTCGTCACGAAATGTTTTAGGTTGGGACTATGTTATGAAGAATTCAAAGTGAAGAGTCTTGGATTTTCTATGAAATTCACGGAGCTATTATTTAGATTGTAAGCGGCATAATGCCGCGTGTCCGAAGAGCGTGCTTCGTTAGAAGGAAACAGAGCGCGGGACGCGAGCTTTCCACCCTAGCTTCGGCGGCCGACTAGTCCTTTCTTTAGGTTGCGGATTTTGGTAGGTCGCGACTCGCTAGCTATCCGCTAGTGACGCGCGCACTTCCGCCGCTTAGCAATATATTACTTGCCATTTCAACGGACACCTTGTCGACCATAACACCCGTACCTCCATAACTAGAAAAACTGTGTTAACTTTTATCTTCAACCATCATTATATGATACCTAGGGTCTCATAAATTTATCGTGTTGTGTAGTGTTTTCTATTTAATAGAGTTTGTGTCCAAATATATTTTTTTCGAGTAATTTTATATGTTTATTTATAATTCTCTAATGAGAGAGTAAAATTTTAGAGCAGCAATATTTTATTTGCGATTTTTGTACTTAACTAACGTAGTACAAAACATTTAAACTAACGTTTTTATTCAGATTATTAATTAACTATTATAATTAAGATTAGTTATTAACTTTAAGAAAGAAATACTTGTGCCATGAAATCCAACCGGCTCGATGATTATCTCGTGTCCCATCTCTAGGTATAAGTTGCCCCCCGCCCCCTGTCCTAAATGTTTGGTTCAGTATACCGACACGTCTTAGATGTTTCCGCTCCTTAAGAAATCCCACCAATACTCCCGAGAGTCATTCTTTTCACAAAACACTTTATTATCAATGAAATATGATCAATGCCTCAAAAGTATACTTAATCCAACGGAGACAATCTGTAAAGGCCTTTATAAAATAGGTTTGATTAGTAACAGTTCCGGTATTCCTGACGGTTCCTATTTTAGCTACATAAACCGCGTATAGTTTAGGAACTTTACAATTACTTACGTACAAGTCTGCGGCTTTCACAGAATTATTAATAATGTCAGAAATTTTCCGTTACCAAAATTGCCAACCACGACTGAAACTTTACTATGAAGTTTCGCAAATCGTAGATATGAGCACGTAAAAAATTACCGCTTATTTGAGTCGCGTGTAGTATTTAGGTTTGTTATGAGCGGCCGGAGTTGAGTGTCGACTGATAATATAGATACTCCCTTTTCAAATGACGTCACGACAAACGGGTTTTACGAACGTTGAGTGACTAAATACACGCCTTGTGTATTTGACAGGGCGCAAAAATATATTTCGGAGTATTTTCACGCGTTTCAGTAAGTATCGAAACATTAATGAGAAACAAAATCCAAATTGGTTTATTCGTTCAGGAGATACAACAAACATAGAACACTCATTCTTTTTTGCGTCACGTTCAAAAATGAAGTCTGTCAATCTTCTGTACATTATGGCCGGTTTTCGATCCGTAGATATACCTAAACAATTTTTGAAAATAGAAGCAGGTTAAAATGCAAAATGTGTTTTTAACCTTTGGTGCGAGATGGTGTATGGGATATACACCATGTTATTATGCGATAAATTGGTTTTAACAATTTTAAAAACAATGCTTGGTTTCGTTCGGATTCGTGCGAAATATTTTAGTCCGGCATTGCTAGGTACAATCCGTGTGACACGTGCATAAAGTATGCTTGGGTATCACACACCTTACATTCTACGACTGGTGGCCTGAAAGGTGAGTCTATGTAATTCATTTTGGATTGATTTATTTATATGTTTATTTCGTTATTTAACTCTCGATTATCAGAAGATATATTACGAGTATTAGCAGAAGATGATAATGATTGTGAGGCTGAGTTCATGAATACCGAACAAGAATGAAATGAACCAAATTACAAAAGATAAAAATTACACATTTTCAAACAAAGAAGTCAAGGAAAATAAAACTAACTTGACAGGAAAATTCATTCGGGAATTAGGTTTGTTTTTAGTAAGACCCCATTTAGAAACAAAAAGGCAGAACCAAAGACTTCCAAAGGAACTGCGCCAAAGAATTGAAAAGATCTTCAACAACCTCTTGAAAAGTTACATGAACCGCCGGCAAAAAGATCTAATAAAATACAACGACGCTCAGTTTTTCCTAGACAAAAAGATATTAAAACTAGGTACATCAATAAAAAAAAAATACGCCTATACAATATGTAAAGAAAACCCTGTCCAATCCGTGAAGGTATTGTTAGGTATCGTTAACTGATTCTAATAATGCCTACAAAGCAGGGCTAAACTTAAAAAAAAATGCCTCTAAAAAAATAAATATTATTTCGAAAAAGCGAGGTAACTTAATACCTACCATCCTGTCGGTCATTGCTGACAAGCCAGACTGCCCCATTCAGCGGCATTGGGTACGATCGCATGTGCTTGTTCCAGCTGCCCCTGAAGGTAGCAGATTCATGAATTAGGTTTTTAATATTCTTTGTTTCTTTTTTTGTATTTTATATTTTGTATTATTTGTTTTATTATGTGTAGATACTAACATAGTTGTTTGAAGTCACAATGTTACTAACAAAATATGGGGAAACCTGAAATAAACAAATTTTATTTTATTTTTATTTTATTTTAATACATGTGCGGTAGGCAACACGGTAGGGATACATGCGCGGGTGGAGGGGGGTAGCGCACTCGGCACGTGGTCGCATCATTCATAATAATACCCTCCAAAATGGTGCTGTCTCTTTTTAAAAAAATACCAAATTTTGGGGAAGTTGGAATTAATTCGTGAGAAAAAAAGTTTATTTCAAAATTCATTAGTATTATTACTATGATGATTACGTAAAATTTGATATTATATATTGTCATGTGTTTACCTAACCTTTATCATCCTTATGGGTCGGACAGGGTTTTCTTTCCATATTGTATATGCATGGGACATGTAGATATCGACTGTCAAGACTGCGGAAACATATATGACTAAGATCTGAATAATAATAATAATAAATTTGTTTATTTTCTCTCACGATGGTTTTGTATTATTTAACAATTTTGAAAAATATCATAAATAAATGCACATTGTGAGAGCTGGTGCCTGAAATAGGTTTTACGAAAAACCTGCAGTACAGGTCACCAATGATTATTGTTTGTTTGTTTTTTTTAATTATTTACAGTTTAAAATAAGATATAGGTACTGTAGTCTTATAAATTGAGAAGGTTGTGATAAGTGCAATTTGATTTTAGTACCTACTTAAGAAGAAACTTTATAGTTTGAAGAAAAAGTTAAGTCTTGTCCTTTTGTTAACAAAAGTCTTGTTCCAATGTAAAACACAAAATTTGTTTTACTTAAATCAATTCATTAGTAGATATAAAAATATATTTAACAATCATAAAAAAAAAATTGCGGATTGTATTTACTACCTTCTGTAATAATTGGGGTATATAGCAAATACCACCACATACAGTATGATGAGATTAGTCACCTGGTGAATAAAATGAAAGAGAGAGAGAGAGAGAGGTGGATAAAATGAAAAAACCATCTGTTCAGTGTTACTAAAAAGCATACCTATTATAAGATTAACATGTTTTTGATTTTATTGTTTTAAGTGATGCCGGTTAGCTACTAGGACAGTGGTTCCTAAACTGGGGGTAATTACTCCCGCAGGGATAAAATGGAGATTCTAGAGGGGTAACACGGGATGGCACGAAATAGTATTAAAATAGCAATAGGTAAACAAAATAATAGATTAAATATGAGATGCGCGTTGAGTGAAACCGAACCAAATACTCTCAAACTTGCGAATGCAAAGCAATTTCAATTCCCATACTTGTTTACAGGGGTGGTGACATTGAAAAGGTTAGGAACCACTGTACTAGGATGATTCCTTTGCCGTTTTGAAAGCAACGCTGATAAGATAATCTACGTAAAGTTCCCGCTTCGGAACGAACTCAGGACCTCGTAAGTCCATCTGGGCCACCAAATCTCCGAAAGCGTGATTATAATTAAACTTTCGTACACTTTTATAATAAAACTAATTGCTAGGTATATAATTCAGAAACCTCCTCCTTCTAGGTTTTGGGAGCCAGTTAATTAGGTCACATCATAAATGTCGTCTCATTTCTAAAAAGCGCTTAATGATTAATTCCTATGGACAAGTTCATAAATTTTCGTATACTACGCTGATTAATAGAAGGAAAAGGAAGTCGCCACGATAAATATTCTTTTTCCTTTGATTTGGCATTCCAAGACGGAGCGCCGTCGCAGCCAGGGCTGTCTATGAAACAAAATATGGCCATAAAAATAAAATATGGCAATATAAACAGTTTAGTTAGTTTTGTTTAGTAATTAACCGCAATCAAGACTGTTTGAGAAAACCTAAAAATGTCATAGAATCGGCGCAACTTTGCGTTTTCCAACTGCGTGTTGGAAAATGCCTTAAGAAGGGTTTCATAGTTGGGATTTATTTATAACGAGAACAAACTTGACTTGAATTGAAATTATTTGTTCCATTAGAATAAAACAGAATACTCTTTATTCTGTACACTATATAAATCAAAGAACATAATTATAAAGACTCATAGGTACGACGGTACGTCACAATCAATTCTCCAGCTGCAATTGTAATTTGGTAATCACAAAAACATATTTTTTCCCTTTTCTTGTTCTGATACTCGTTTCATTCCAAATTTAATAATTCTAGATCGTCAAGTTTTGATTTATTTCCGAGTATCTAAATATGTAAATAGCAGTATTTTTATTGCGTTTAAATCTCAGAGAAGGTAGATAGCGCTCGTAGGCCCACGGTTACTTGAAACGGCCTATTAGATATTAATTTCAATTTGATACCTTTACACAATTCTAAGAAAAGGGTCTTGATAGACTGACATGACAGGAACCAAACATCACAATAGATAGTAAATTATAGAAATTTGAATTCTACCTCTCCGAACTTCAATAATTTAAAATTAAAAACAAAAAATAGGTATAGTGATCCTGAAAAAACAATTCCATAACGGAATATGAAGTAGACAAAGTGCTAAAAACAATGCAGTGGGATAAAAGCCCTGGCAAAGATGGCTTACGTGTGGATGGCTGACAAACGAAAATCTGCTTCAGTATTCCCACACAACACAAATTTATTCAATGCAATTCACAATCAGGTAAATTCCCAATCCAGTCCAATCGACCCATTCATTTATAACACATTCATCAAAGTCATCCCTAATCGAATAGATCCAAAATTAGACTCAGATCAACCACCGAAACAAGCAGGATATTGGTCAATTTTTCTATCACGGACCACCTGAAACTCTAAATCAGTAAATAGAAAAACACAGAATTTCGTGGGTTACAACACAAAGGCTTTTGATATCATTAAACACGGCGCAGTTTTTCAGCCTAACGAGACTTCGTAGTCAATATCTTGACTAAGATATTGACTAAACCTATGTTCATAGATCTTCTGACGGCTATTTATAATAAAAGAACTGCCAACGTTAAACTGGATTCCTTTGACAGGACATTTAAAATCGACAAAGGGGTTTTCTCCTAACCTAAACCCTTGAAACAAATTCAAAAAATTCGCAGACACATGGACGACTATGGAAATATCCATAGTCGTCCATGTGTCTGCGAATTTTTGGTTTAAGGTTTGACAGCATTTCATCGCTTTTGGAATACCAAAAGCGATGAAATGCTGTCAAACCTTTGTTGGGTAGATGATACATTTTTATTTGCTTCTACACAATAGACAAAACAAAGAGATCAGCCGTCGAATCAAAAATGCCTGTAATAACAACTGGTCAATGAAGGCGCTAGTGAAGGGTGACCTTCCTGTTTCACTAAAACGCTAGCTCATCGACATGTGAATCTTGCCTTTATTAACCTATAGCGCCTAGATTTGGTCATTAACAGTGGTTCCAATTAGAGTCCAAAGTCAAGTTTTACTAAAGAGCGACGGAGCTTAGTTTAGTTTAAAAAAATTAAACTCTCACCAAATTAGCAACACGCTCAAGTATCAGGGACGTTGGCGTCAAGTCTGTAATAATGAAGTGGGACTGGGCGAGTCACACTTGTAGAATGCATCTACACATGGGTCAACGTTGTTACATAGTGGGTGCCTAAAGACGGACTTCTTCACCGAGTAGGCCTATGAAACGCTGGCGTGACAATTTAGATTCGTTCCTGGCCAATTGGACAGAGGAGGCACCGCACAAAAAAATAGGTATGCATATATATGAAAAGAGTTAGACTGACATACAAACAGACGAACAAAAAATTAGATAATCGTGTTGGGATTCATGTTTTCCTTTCGATGTATGGAAAACTAATAAAAACAACAGCTATTATGGTTGTATCTGCGCAGTATAGGTAAACGTAAATGTAACCGTAATATTATATTTCCAAGTATCAATCGTACCTACATTGGGGTAGTAAAAGGGACACTGCGTGACGTAAATGGATCCATTTTTTTTTTGGTAGTAGTTATTATATTTATTTGAGACAAAAAAAAAGTTGTCCATTACAGCATTTACAAAAAGAAGATAAATTACAGTCGAGAAAAGGTATAACCCATGAAGTGACATCGGAGTTTGAAGACGAGCATATCTTAAATGAATGAAAGATAAAAAGAATAAAATTATTTAAAAGTGATGTTTTACCTCATATCGTCGAATTGAATAATTCAGATGACAAGATCACCGGCGACTTGCAACAGATTGGGGAACTATTCTTTTAACTTTATATAGCGACAACGGGAAAATATATATTATTGTGAGTTACTTGTATGTCCTTCTAAAAGTATTTTTAATCATAATGTGTATATGTTGAAATGAAATGAAATGTTTATTAAGCCAGTAGGATCACTGATCACTTTTACACGTCATGTTTTTTTTTTTTTAACTAGATGGAGCCGGCCTTTCCTAACTGACTACCTCTGAGAAGAAATAGCCGAAACAAACTCAGGGATCATTTTTCGGGGATCATTATTGTCTTTTTTCAAGTCCAGACATTAAAAATGAAAATGTTTACAATAATTTATGTTATAATTACGCATATTGCTTAATATCAATGCTTAACAGAGCGAGCAGTTTAGTTCCAAGCTTTTTTGTCTTCTAAATAATCTGTGTTTTTATAATACCCCTTTTTGCAAAGTTTGGCCTTTATATGGTTCTTAAATCGTTTAATAGGTAAATTTGAATGTCCATGTGAAGCTTGTTGTAAAAGTGTATACATTGACCCATGAACAAGTTGCTTACTCTGTGGAGACGAGTGTGATGTACAGCAAGATTGTGTTTGTTCCTGGTATTTATATTATGAATATCGCTTATTTTCTTAAAATTCGAGATATTTTGATGAACATTCATAAGATTTTCAATTATATATTATTGTTATATTAGTATTTACTAAAGGTTTGTATTATTAACCAACACGTATTATACAACGTGTAAATGAATTAATGCTCATTGTGGAAGTTGTTTTTTCAGAAATGTCTATTGAATCGATATTTATCGAGTTTGATGTGGTGCCGTCTGTTCCTACCTCTAGCCTCTTATACACGTGCGAGTGTGTGCGTGCGTAGATTTGTAATGTGACCACAATTTTCTCCCACATTCAGCGTAACTAATTTAATAAATAAAGGATGATTTGTACATTTCTTTTCTCGGCGGTAGGCCATAACATCGGCTGCCGGCAGAAGTTACCACCCACCAGACAAAGTCTTGCCGCCAAGCGATTCGTCGTGTTCCGGCATGATGTCTGGTGAAGCCGTACGGAGGACGGGTCTGAGCAGTTGTGTGGCGATGGGTGGCGGGTACGATGCGCCAAATGTTGTTGTGTCGGGAGTTTGGTCGTGGAGAGTCTCCAGATCAATCTCCCTCTAGCGCAGCTTCGTTTGGTCGTGTTGGTCTTGGGTTTAACATTGCATCACCTCGCTCAACTGCCATCATCCTTCCTATTCCTTTAATAAACTAGTGCGCTTTACCATCAACGATTGCATCACTGCTTACCATCAGGCGGGATTGCAGTCAAGCACTAGTTTACAATTATTAAAAAATAAAACCTTTTTACTAGCCTACGATACTTTTGGGCAAAGGCCTCCCCCCACTCCGTCCGATTCGCAGAAATTCAATCTATGTATTATAATTACACCGTTAATTGAGGTGTTTGGTGGTATGTTTTAATTGCAGAACATAATAAATACACATATTCATCATTTAAGTTGTTTTACTTACAACTCGTCTCCTAATAGGTTCGGAGGTGACATATTTGCATAATAGCCATACGACTGAATCCTTGTATAAGTATATTGTACATATATAGTCAGTTGTTTTTGTCACGTCTTACCAATTTTCCCACGTTTTCGGCAACTTTTCATCAAATTTTATAGAGCTTTAAGTAAAACTAAAAAATATCATTATAATTTAATGTTCATCATCATCAAATCAATATAATTTTGAATTAAAAGAACTGAATTTTAGAGGAAAATTTGATTACCTGCTAAATTGAGTTTGTTTTGAATTACTATGACCGACTGCGCAATAGATAACAAGGTCAACTGGCCTGAAAGTTATTAAAAATGATGAATAATAGTGATCCAGGCGCAGAAAAACAATCATTTGAAAGAAGTTGAGTGTAGACCGCACTAATCGGAAAACTGCTTGACATTTTTTATTCGCCTGGTACTTATTGACAGGCCTTTGCTCTTCTCCGATACCAACTGTGATTTGAAAATATTGAAAAAGGCAATTATTTTTCAAAGAGTAACCGAGGATTTCCTTAATGACTATTCTCCATTAGAAACGACCAATTGGAACAAATGATAGTCTATGTAAAAGAAAAATATTTTGTTTTGATTTGAAAATTCACGCAGGCTAAATGTAATTCGTAACATTTCTGAGAGCAAAAGTTATCGGAAGAAACTGACAAAATATAGGTACGTTTAAATATCAGATGGATTCTGACGAGTCTTTAGAACAGCCGCACCACATACTTTTTAATATATTTTGTATAGACGCGCCGCACACGTGTATCCGGTGGCGACCACTCGCTACAGTACCTAGTGTCCGCGAATCGCCACTCGTGGTCACTACGTGCCACATAAACCGTCTACCAGTTAAAATCGGATGCACCCAATACAGGCGGCGACGGCGTCGTCTACGTCTTCTGCTTATTAACAAAAGCGCGAGCAAACTTTCCATGTCAGAATCCATCTTCAGACTGCGCAGCAACGAGTGGGTTTTTTTTTTAAGACGTAACTCTCCCAAGTAATTGGTCCTATGTCATGGGTGCACTCACAAACATATAAATTCACATACATAAACATCCAGACCCGCGACAACTACTTGTAGGTCATACAAATATTTATACCGTGCGGGAATCGCACCCGCGACACGCAGCGCAGCAGTCAATAGCTTAACCACTGCGCTAACCGTGCAGTCACTATTAGTTATAGTTATTAAATGTGGCGGCTTCTAGACACGGTGGCCGTCGCTCCCTTCTAACACTTTTAGAAATCTGGCGGCAGCGTGCCACAGACACCGGTGGCTGTGGCTGACACGCTTATCTAGTTATACTTTTATTTTCAAATTATAATAATTCCACATATCTTCCAATCACTCTGTCGATTTCGTTCCGTCATGCCGCAGTATCAGCAAGCAGAGTGGCTGATGATAACCAGAAACCTGAAAATTGATTTGATTTGAGCGAGCATGTTGTTAGAACCTTTTTGAACATTTCTATGCAAATTTATGCCAAACCATTGCATTTTTTTGCAGTTTCAGTTTTATACTTGAGATAAAATCTGTCTGTTTTCACATTAACGGGACGAAGTGCTTTATATTTCTGGACCACAGCAAATAAGGTGTCACGGATGACGAAGGTTCGATCTATATTAGTTTTAGTGTTGTCCTATCAAAACTTTTGATTTTCTACACTTATATCCGTCTGACTGGCTCTTCAGTATATCGTCAGGTTTTGATAATGATAGACTTTTATACCCAAACTGTGTTACACCGAAACCGTGCACTTCAGCATAGAATGAATATTCCAGAGAGACGAGGGCTTCTTTTTCTATAAAAGGTTGTTAAAATAAGCTAGAAAAACGTTTTCCAATAAAGACTTCATTTTCCCTCGATTTTTCATTGTTCAAACTTTTCGTAGGCAGGTTTGTATTTTTCCTTTGATTAATTAATTATTCCAATTTGGCCTTCTTTTGAATGTCACATTGAATTGGAAGATTCATCGCTTGAAGAGTTCATTTTTATTACAAGCTATTTTTCTTCGGGGTTGGGGTCAAATCTTGCAACTAAATTAAAAGCACTTTCACCTACGGAGTTGAAATTTTACATATTTATTATGTCCTAATTCTACCTACAATAATTAAAAAAAAAAAAATTAAAATATTTTTTTTTTATTAATTAATTAAAATAAATAAATTTTACATATTTATTTCACCTAATTCTACGCATTTAATTAGGTACGCAAAGTCATATACATATGCACATTAATTTATAATAGTAAGTTCTTAAGTCCACCCCCACCGTTACCCGGCTGCTGTACCCAGGATTGGCTCTTGATGAGGGATTTTTTCAACGGTTAACAGTAAAAATACAAAATTATATACGCGTCTAATTATGATAATCTCTTCTAAAGTATAAGATCTCACCAAGATTATTTATATCCGGACTTTAAAAGAAATTGTGACTTTTGAGTTTGTTTCGGCATTTCATTTCTTCCTTCGCAGAGTCGTCAGATAGGAAACGCCGGACACATCTAATTTAAAAAGAATATTACTAACCTGCTTACAGAAAATAAATTATTTATCTTTACATTAAGTTCTTAAATCTTTTTAACACACTGTGGAAATTTCCAATATTATTATGTCTTTAGTAAAACGTCGAGTAATCTGGAATATAAAAGGAAGAACTTATCAATGTTTATGTCGAGATAGTTCGTGTGTCAATACCTAAGTTTATTTAACTGGAACAATGGCAAATAACTTAGTTACTAGTCTCGAAGACTTCTACAATACCTTCCTAAGAAGGATTAAATATAATATATTGGTTCTAGACTTTGACAGCCTCCGGTGCGTAGCGGTAGCGGACGCGGCCGCTGCGCAAGGTGGCGCGGGTTCGATCCCCGCACAGTGCAAGTATTTGTATGTATGAATATGAATATTTGCACTGGTCTGATCGTGCCTCGGAAAGCACGTTAAGCCGTTGGTCCCGGTTGCCATACGAACATCTAGTGGCAGCCGTTACGGGTTGTTGGAGCCCTCAAAAGTCCAACAATTGGTCTAACTGCAATGCTTCGACGTCGCCTTCGGGTTGTGGAGGTAAGACGGCAGTCGGTTCACGGAAAATGTCGAAGTTTAGCCATATCAGCAGTTGGATTGGTAAAGCGGACCCCAGACTGTAAAGCTGCAAAGGCTTCGGATGCGACTGGGATTAACGCTGTGATGATGATGTTTGGGTCTAGACTAGGAATGTATACGAGTATTAAGCCCTGGGTGGATGGGGGGGAGGGGCAACTTGGGTTCCTGGTGTACTTCGTGGAGTAGTATCATTCAGAGCAGGCAGTCCGAGCTATTCACATCACCGTCATCTCAGACTCCTATTGACTAAAAACCACCCCGATCTATCTTCTGTCACGTGCACGCGGGGCCGCAGGTTAACATCATTACAGCTCGATTTAACAACAAGGCCCGCAAGATTTCACTTCGTCAGTGCTATACGCCTACAAATCTGGCATCAGAAGAAGATAAGAAGAAAATCTGTAGTAGGACATAGTCATCGACTGTCAAAGACATATGGGCAGATATGGGCTGGGAGTTCGGAAAGAAAATAGGGAGAGATTTTTTGGAATTCCATCGGAGGTATTTTATACATGGTGAGCACCATAAATACACCTGGGACTAACACGATGGTTTTACCAAAAACCAAATCGGCCATGTTTCCATCAGCTCCAATTGGCGTTCATCACTGCTTATCGTCCGCAACCGTCGTGGCGCGTATGTCGACAGTAACCACCACCCGGTCGTGACCAAAGTGCGGGCCAAAGTAGCTGTTGCTCAACCGACTAAAGCCACCACCAGGATAGGCAACGATTTGAGGTAAGCTTGAGGTGAGCAAGCTACGAGACCCAGATACTGGCGAATCCCTCACACTGGAACTGAAAAATCGACTTTTTTGCTTAATGAACATCATCAAATGACCTGTCCGGCTCTTGGTGGAGTGGAAGGCCGTGTCAGACATCTACTGACTAAAACCCACTCGTGTTCCTTGACGTGCCTATATGCCAAGGCCACGGTATCTCTTTCAAACATTCCGCAGCCCTGGCATCGTTCTTCGTGGACCCCATAACGATGCGCTGGCATCTGTCTGAGGCGCGCGTTTAACAAAACTCGCCGTCAACCCGGAAGTGGTCACTTCTCACCGCCCACAAGCCCGCGCCTGCTGTGGCCGGGATTTCGACTTTGTTCCCTTCAAGAGACGTCCTTCCCTTGGAAGCCCTAGACTGGAATCCACAAGGAAAGTGTAAATGTGGTCGAAGAACATAGGGAAGACCTGGGGTGAAATAAAACGCGAAGCTCAAGGCCGAATGGACTCCATCTAGGGGACATTAATAGTAAAAAGGCTAGGCAGGTGATGATTATGAAAATATAATATATCTGCCGATTTAATAGCATTACAGAAATAGACCCCGCAAGGCTGTGAGATTTTTGAAACGTCCAAACGCGCTTTGAACCTTACTGGGATCAGGATTGTGGTGAACACGTAATTCATGTTTATTTACTCTTCAGATAAGATACTAAAAATCTGTTTAGAATGATATACAGATTTCACTTTCATGAAAACTTTCATGACTTTTTCATGAAAAAGTAAAGCGATTAAGATATGACTTAGGGTTGGTTAAACAAGAAACCGTAGCCCTGGCCGTTGCACAGGCAAGTGAAGAAACACGGGTGGGTTTTAGTAAGTAAAAGTCTGATACGCCCTCCCGCTCCGCCCAGAGCGGGACAAGTCATTTGATGATTTACCATTCCAACAAAAAAAAAAGGTATGACTGGTATCAATCCTATCTTCGGAACTCATAACCTGCCTTTTTCCAACTATGTTAAGGTCAGCTTCCAGTCTAACTGAATTCAGCTGAAAACCAAATCTACTATTTATACTATCTCCCTAACTAGCCCATTCTAATTGTTTTGCGCACATTTTTTTACTTACTCCTCATTTAGTATGACTGAGCACGTACGTAGTCGAACCAAAGGCGTATAAATAATCATCTTTTCATTTAGGCCAAATTACCTGCTACGCGACGGTCATATTAATGTTTTTATTGTTGCGGATAGTCTTATAAGCCGTTGAGCCGGTGATCGTTGATTCTCCATCGTGAATCTTTGTCAGTCGTTACAGGTCGCCATAAAGCAGGAGCCTGACAACCACAGGTATCGGTTCGTATTAAGTACCCAAGAATAGGGTTGTATATAGGCAGTTGATCTATCTAAAATACTTAGCTGGATCTTGTTTAACTGGGCTATTGGTAGACTAGAATTTAACCTTCAATTAGTGGCGCCGATTCTGTTGTTTACAAATTAAACTACTTTTAAGTTATGTGCAACTTTCTCTCTTCATTTCGTTAAGAAAAGGGGAGAAGATAACATTTTAATTTAATCCTGCCAAATTAAGATACTCCATAGACATTTTAGACGCGATTATAAATACTGCGACTATAAATACGCCAGTTTACGTCAGGAGCGCACTCATTTGACAGGTCTAAACTGACATTTTATCTTCTGTCCTTTTCTTAACGAAATGGAGAGAAGAAGATGCACATAACTTAAAATTAGTTTAATTTGTGAACAACAGAAAAGGCGCCATTATTTGTTTAGCTTCTTTAACTCAGTGGAGTAATGGAGTTAGTATACAAATAGCGATAAATGTACGTATGTCACACGATTTATTATTTCAAATATCAAAATCATTTGAACCACATCACCCGATGCACAACGTTGTAATGTTATATACTGCACTTCTCTGTATTCATTTCTGCAGGCCATAATAAGCATTCTATTAACGTTAGGCGCTGCTATGATTATCTTACACGACACCAAAATCATTACTCAACCACAATCAGCTCACAGACACAGCCCTCACCTTTAACGCTAAGTTTCGACGAGTTACTGACATCTCAGCGTCGAGAGCTGTACCCACGCTGGCTGATAATTAATAAGGAGCTTTTGACAAATCCTAAAGTCATAGTCGTAGGCTTATTGAAGGAGTCACCAGCCTCGGCTCGATAAATAAGCCTAAGCTATCTTTTACCACTTAAATCTATCGCTATTGTATGAATTTAATTTTCTATCACTCTCCTCATCAACCTTTTTATCGTCCCACTGCTGGGCACAGGTCTCCTCTCATACAGAGAAGGATTGAGCGTAATCACTACGCTTGCTCAATGCGGGTTGGCGATTTCAGACGTAAAGTCCAGGTTTCCTCAAGATGTTTTCCTTCACCTTCAGTCATTGGTGTCCAAGATATACTTAGAAAGTACCTACATATAACTTTAGAAAAATTACTTTGGTACTTGCCTGACCTGGAATCGAACCCGCGCACTCATACTTGAGAGGCTGGTGTTTTAACCACTAGGCCACCACGCCTTACAATTTTCAAATTTTCAATTCTTTTTTTTAAATTTTTTTTTACAATTTTCTATAGTCAAATAATTTAATAGGTAAGTTCTTTTTTTCAGTATGTAAATTACATACAACGTAAGTACCGAAATTTATAAAGATACGTACATATTGATTCCCCACCGTTTTACGTAATAAAAACGAGTGGTTTTAAATATATCTTTCGCAAACGGAACAGAGCTTCCTGAAATGCAACTAGATGGCGTTGGGATCGAATTAAATCTCGCTATGGTTTCGTTGCACCGTCTGGGTTACCCCCGGCACTGATACATGCAATTTTCAGAGATATATTTTTGTACTTTTATACTTAGATATAAGTTAGGATAATGTAATTTTATTTGGTACCGATTTATTATGCCCTATTTTTTTTTTGAGTTGACCGTTCATTGTGAACGCTCAACTGACCGCTCACATTGAACGGTCCCAAAAACTTGTATAAATTAATATAAACAGTATGCCTCACAATAAGAGTGCAAACAGAGGCCTCTAGTAAATCGTGCTAATAAAACTGATGACTACGATCGCCTGGAGAAACGTTAAGCATATAGCAGTCTTGCCTGATGACATTAAACAATTACCAATCTTACAGTAATACAGTTATACTCTAATAGAAACTACATTCATTATTTATAGACAAGTAATAAGAATATAATAGGAAATAATATAATAATTTAATTTATTTATTTATTTATAATATTTTTTTTTTTATTTGTAGGAATATAATATAATAATTTATTAGTGCACTTTAAAAAAAACACATAAGTACACAGTATCAAAAACGTCTGTACAGAGAGTCACTTTAAAAGGCGAACTGATGCCTCCTAAACTAGGACAAAAGCCTGTGTTTTAGGAGCCAGGGTTCCTCAAGGTATGACACACAAATGGTATAAGGTGACGTGCGACTTATATGAACACAAATACAGATAATGCAAATACAAAATAATAATAATAATACAAAAAACAAATACGCCTTAAATAAGATACAGTATTGGATTGATACTTTAAGAGACAATAGTAATAAGATTCTCGGTTTCGTCGTACGTTAACTTCTGCAACCAATCTGTAAGTTTCAGTTTGACTTCCCGTTTAGTCGGGGAGTAGATGGGTATACATTTTTGAATTTTATTATATAATCGAGAACTAGTCGCTGCATACTGTATAGGCTGGCAAACATGGAACGGCATTGGACTATATCGCATACAGGAGTGCTTTTTCGCCTTTTAAGTTTAGTGAGATCTAGATTTAGGGTGGAGTGTTTCCGCAACGTAGCGCGAAGCACAAAAAGCTGCCTCACTGTCAGCACTAATATTATTATTATTATAAGTATTATTATGGTGTCAGAGATTACTTGTGTGACAAAAATATTGTATTCCAATGACAAGAATGGAAAAATAAGTATAAAAATTGTAATAATGAATTATGACTAATATGACTTGGAATTGAATTTGCATGTATTTATAATTTGAAAATTTTTAGTGATTAGTGTATGATTTTATTATTGTACCTATGCCTGAACGGCGGTACATAGCTGAACTTATTTTAAGTATTTAAGACCGGTATATGTGATTTATACCTATAGTCCACAATATAAATATCGAAGTTTAGCCAGAATCAGCAGTTAGACCGGTAAAGCGGACCCCAGACTCCAATGCTGAAAAAGCTGCGGATGCGACTGGGATTAACACTGAGATGATGATGACCTATAGTCCACAATAAAGATGATTTGATTTGTCTAGATCTACACAATATTCCTCACAAGGTTAGGTTATCCCTCTACAGATGTGAGAGATATTTAACTTAGCCCAGTCAATAAGGAAACAAAATTATGATATTCATTAATTATTTCTCTTTATATCGATATATATATGCTTACGAAATCAAGAGTATGTCCACAATGTAAGAATTCCTTGTAATTAATTAAATATTGTATAATAATCGTCGTCCCGAAGTATTTATAGTAACATGTTGTAAATAGCTTTAACAAATTAGTCGTACCTAAATAGACCTAATTAGATTATTTAGAATTTCCTCGGTGGTAGGCCATAACATTGGCTGCCGGCAGAAGTTACCACCCACCAGACAAAGTCTTGCCGCCAAGGATTCGTCGTGTTCCCGGCATGATGTCTGGTGAAGCCGTACGGAGGACGGGTCTGAGCAGTTGTGTTGCGATGTGTGGCGGGTTCGATGCGCCAAATGTTGTTGTGTCGGGAGTTTGGTCGTGGTGGAGAGTCTCCAGATCAATCTCCCTCTAGCGCAGCATTGTTAGGTCGTGTTGGTCTTGGGTTTAACATTGCATCACCTCGCTCAACTGCCGTCATCCTTCCTATTCCTTAGTTTTTAAGTGAATAGGCTTAATAAACGCTTTACCATCAACGATTGCATCACCGCTTGCCATCAGGCGGGATTGCAGTCAAGCACTAGTTTATAATTATTAAAAAGAAAAAAAAAGACATTTTCAATCACGAAACGTTATAGTTCAATAAAATTTCATTAATCTTAAAGAATTCGATGGTCTAGAATATAAAAATAATATATAAAGAGACTGCATTGCATATCTTAAACGTTTTTGAAGGAATTCATTAATTATAAGTGTGTATCGGAATCATTAAAATATGTGATGATCATAATTATTATTATTATGTTAATACAAGAAGCTTATTAGCTGAGCCTTATTAGGTGCCCCCACGATGCTTATAATGGTTAAAAACATTTATTGACAAATTATGGATGGTTAGTCATTAGAGAAAAAGTTATAAAAAAATCTTTAACGAATCAACCATAAATTAAGGTGGCCAACTTTTTATGCATATTGAGTTTAATCAAGCCAAGCAGTAAAATTCTCCCCGGGAAAATTAACTCCTTTTTCACCCGATTGGGGGTTGATTTTTCTAACGTTCTACCCGTTCTCCTTTATTTTTCGTCTTTAATATAAATACTGAGTTTCGAGTTAATTGGACTGAACGTTAAAATTCTTTCATACGAATTTTAACACCCCCAATACTAGATTAGAAAACCTTGAAGTGCCAAACTGATAATTTACTTAGATAAGTATTCGTGCCAACTTTCAAGTTTATCAACTCCAGAAATAAGATTTTTCATTCAAATGAAAACCCTCTTTTCACGCCCTTTAAAGGTTGAATTTCTATTAACCCCTACTGCTCCCCTACATTGTAATAGCTGAGTAGAATATTTCACATTCTCTAGTCCCAGTAGTTGCGGCTGTGCACTGATATGTTAGTCAGTAACTCAGTCAGACAATTTTTTTTATATAAAAATACCTGAATCGGCACACCCGGTAACTCCATATAAGCACTTTTTTCAGGACATGCTTAAAAAGTGTATTATTTTTTATATATCACTTAAAAAAATCTAAAATAAAAACCTAAAAAAATAAAATCTTAGAAAAATCTAAAATACCTGTGTTAGATAGTGTCCTTAGCTAGTATTTTGGATAATGTAGAATCCTATTAATTAAAATACTAGTGTTATTTGAAGAGATTTTTTTTAAATAAATGTTGAGTTAGTCTATTAGCGAATTAAGGTAACATAATATTCAAATTACAAATTCGCACAAAGCGCGCTAGTGAATAGGCTTATACATAATTATGTACGCTTTACCATCAACGATTGCATCACTGCTTACCATTAGGCGGCATCGCGGTCAAGCACTAATTTATACCATTTAAAATAATGCTTCTATAGCTTCAATTGTACCGATTTCCTTGTTCACAAAACTAAACTAATTTTTAACCGACTTCAAAAAGGAGGAGGTTACTCAATTCGACCGTATATATGATTTTTTTTTTTATGTTTGTTCGCGCGTAACTTCGTCGTTTATGAACCGATTTTGATAATTCTTTTTTTGTTGGAAAGAAGACATTCCTAAGGCGGTCCCATGATAAGGACATCAGGATCTGATGATGGAAGACCAGAGAAATCAAGGGGAACTTTCAAAAATCGTAGAGGCGATTAGTGCATTTCTTAGTATTATCATTAAGTATTTAAAGCACTACAATTTGATAAAGGTCTGGAGTAGATCTGCTGATGAAGCCGGAAGACAGTCGAAGGAACTCCTCAACAATTCACAGCAGCTACCTTGTGTTTGGGCTTGATTAATTTGTATTGATAAGAACTTTACACCTAGATGGGTTATGACTGTCATAAGAGCTCTGATGATGAAGACAAAGGCCAGTTCCGGGAACTCCTCAACGGTTTGCAGTAGCTACTTTGTGTTTGGTTTTAATTCATTTATATTGATGAGAACTTTGCACCCATTGGGTTAAAATAATGGTCTGCAGCACCTAAATCTGATGATTAAGACCATAGGCAGTCGAGAGAATTCTTTAAAATTACGGGTAAAAATTAAAGTAAACAAAATTACGTCATATCCCCACTTAATTTGCGTCAGCTTCCAGTCTGACCGGATGTAACTGAATACATAGTACCTACTTTTCACAACTAAAAAGTGTAAAATAAAAACTTTTTTACAAAAAAACAACCGACTTCTAAAAACCACTACAAAGTGAAAAATAACTAATTTCGGAAGTCGGTGTCAAAAACTAATACCTACCTATACAAAAACCAAAGACACCGACTTCCGAAATTAGTTATTTTTCACTTTGTAGTGGTTTTTAGAAGTCGGTTGTTTTTTTGTAAAAAAGTTTTTTATATCATATGCATCTTTTTATTTCTATTTCATTATGAAAAGGACATAAGATAAAGTATAAGTTTAGTCCTGTCAAATTAAGATACTCCATAGACAGTCTAAACGCGATTAGAAACATGGCGACCAAAAAATACGTTAATTTACGTCAGGCGGGACTAATTTGAGAGGACCAAACTAATACTTATCTTCTTTTTTTTTAGTAATTATAAACTAGTGCTTGACTGCAATCCCGCCTGATGGTAAGCAGTGATGCAATCGTTGATGGTAAAGCGCACTAGTTTATTACGCCTATTCAGGTAAAAAAAGGCAGTTGAGCGAGGTGATGCGATGTTAAACTCAAGGCCAACACGACTAACGATGGTGCGCCAGAGGGAAATTGATCTGGAGACTCTCCACGACCAAACTCCCAACACAACAACATTTGGCGCATCGTAACCGGCACACATCGCAACACAACTGCTCAAACCCGTCCTCCGTACGGCTTCATCGCTCTTCTGCCCTTATCTTAATGAAATAGAAAGGAAAAGATTCATTGAACTTAAATTTAGTCCATTTTGTGAACAAGGGAATCGGACCAAATGTCTGTATTTTTCAGAGACCACTTAAAACATATGTAGTTATTTCTAGCATTGTGGTCAATATTATTCATATTTATCAATATTATTATTGTATTATGTTTTCGGTTGAACCATAGGCACGAACACTGTATTAGTATTGCTTGATCCTCAAGACAAAGTCTTGCCGCCAAGCGATTCGTCGTGTTCCGGCATAATGTCTGGTGAAGCCGTACGGAGGACGGGTATGAGCAGTTGTGTTGCGATGTGTGGCGGGTACGATGCGCCAAATGTTGTTGTCTCGGGAATTTGGTCGTGGAGAGTCTCCAGATCAATCTCCCTCTAGCGCAGCATCGTTTGGTCGTGTTGGTCTTTGGTTTAACATTGCATCACCTCGTTCAACTGCCGTCATCCTTCCTATTCCTAAGTTTTTTAAGTGAATAGGCTTAATAAACTAGTGCGCTTTACACTCAACGATTGCATTACTGCTTACCATCAGGCGGGATTGCAGTCAAGCACTAGTTTATAATTATTAAAAAGAAAAAAAAAACTTTGTTTGTACCTAAGAAATAATACATAAGATACACTTCTGCTCCCTTTATTCAAGCCATAAGCATAATATTTATTTAATAAATTACGCTTTTAAGACACGCCAGTTCCCTCATAATGTTTTCCTTCACAGTTGGGAATACATGATGATAATGAAAATTCGAAGTCATACCAACTCACACTGGAGGGTTACTAAGATGTGTTTAAACTACATATCATGGTTCCTGTAGCAGACAAAGATATGAAGGCGCTATTCCTTCTTCGCTTAGTGGACTATGGCCCACTTCTCTTACCGAGAATAGACCTATGTCCAAGCAGCAAGTCATAAGCTGAGTATGTTATTTTTTATAACAATTTACGTAGGCACACTCAAAACAACAAGAGGACAGAAACAGAAAAATACATACTTAGATACAAAACCTATTTCTAGAGAATCTCATCCATGGGTACTTTTGATAGGGAAGTACATAAAAAGAGATGTAGACAATGTGTGTGAGGACAGATGGGAAAACAAAATACATGAAATTAAAAACTAATATAATAATTTAAACAAAAAAAAAGACATGCAAACATACTTCAAAAATAAATATCACAAAATATCCTACTAATTGATGAAGGGAAAGCACAAAATCCGTGATGTCAATAATATTAAAAAACTAAGAAAACATACTTTTAAAAAATATCAAACTAAGAAGTTAAAAATCATATTTAAAAAAGCGTGAGGCGCTTAATATACAAAAATTATGGCACAAAGCGCCTCACGCTTTTTTTAAAAATGATTTTTAACTTTTTAGTTAGATATTTTTTAAAAGCATGTTTTCTTAGTTTTTTAATATTATTGATTTTTTGTGTTTTTTATACTTTATTTATTTTCAACTTTTTAGTTAATATTCTTAAAAAAAAAGAACGAACGAACATATTGAAAACGGTGGGACATTTTACAGTAGGTAATAAGCCGCTCAATCGTAGTCCAAAGAGTTAGAGACGGACAAACAAACAAGCAAACAAGCAAGAAAGCAAGCAAACAAGCAAGCAAGCAAATATACAAGTGAAGCTAATAAAAAGCATGTAAAAATAGACCATTATGCGAAAAAGTGATTAAACATTTTGATGAAAGAATATAGATGTCTGTTACTTTAAATTAATGCAAAAGCTACTGAACCGAATCAGATTTTAATCTTCTCACCCAAAATATATTTCTGAAAACAAATCAGTATAATTAGTAGAACAACAATATAATTAGTAACACACCGGCACAATTAGTAAAACACCATAAAAAACAAATAAAGGAAAAAGTAAAAAAAAAGAAGGAAAAAGGTCTTGTAAAATCGTAAAATTTATTTTATACTGTGATTACTTCTAATCAAGTAGTGGCGCTGAGGGCACGAAAATCTCGAAACTCTCACTATGTAGATTTAGATTTTTATTTTAGTTTTTGTTATTATTATCCTTTATTTCACTGTATATACATAAATTGTATTTTTAAATATTTCTACATAAAAAACATTTAAAAATATAAAAATAGTAGCCCTCCGGTATCGGGAACAGGGTCCAAGCTACCGGCTCAGAGAGAGAAACTTCCTGACAATGCGAGCCGTGTCCAGAATTACAGCTTTCTGAATCAAGCCCTTGATCCAGCTGCCTAACGAGAGCCTCCTGAGGTGTTGGGCGAGGCTCTTGGCTATTAAGCCATTGGCTGTCACGACTATCGGTACAATAATTGCTGACCACCTCCACATGTCGACAACCTCGTGAGTCAAGTCAAGATACTTGATTTGTTTATCTTTCTTTCACGAGGTTCTCATCATGCAGGATGGTTATGTCAACAATCATTGCACGCCGCTCTGATCGATCCACCATCACTATATCAGGCAATGGCAACAATAGTCTTGTCATTGATGATGGATGTCCTTTTTATTATTATTATTGCATTTTAATTTTTTTGTATCGGTTCGGTGTCAGTTGTGATTGTTCGCTGCACCGGGTGACGTCTTACGTCGGCACCGGCTATCGCTGATAACCAGCGCTGGACACTGTTTTGCATAGGGTCGCAGCATAATGTTGAGCGTAAAACGGCTATGTTTTGCGTGGATGTGACGCATGTCAACTATGTATTATCACTCAATTGTTTTTGTACACTTTACGTCATGTTTACCGAGAATAAACGTATTTTCTTTCTTTCTTTCTTTTTTATAAAAAACTTTTCTCAACTTGTGAAAATTTGGACAAGTGGAGACCAAAGAAATGCTGGCTTAACGTTGTAAGAGACGACATGTGCAATCTCTTACCACAGGATACTAGAGATCGCGAGAGAATGAGTAGGGAAGCGGACATCCGCGGCTCCAACGCGAAAACCGCGGATGCAACCTTAATAAACGCTAAGATGATGATGAGGGTTCTTTGACAGCTCACAGGTACATAACAGAACCCAGAACCCCATGTAATGCTTTTTGCCCCATTTATAGGCCCAAATTTCGTGTATATGCACGATAACGCACAACCCCATACTGCTTGCGTGGTTACTAATTACCTAAATGAAATCGGAATAACCCAAATGAACTGGTCAGTACGATCACCAGACATAAATCCAATAGAGCATGTCTGGAACATGATTGGACGGAGAGTACGAAAGAAGATTCCAGCTCCTAGGAATGTCTCGGTGATAGGCCATAACATCGGCTGCCAGCAGAAGTTACCCACCAGACAAAGTCTTGCCGCCAAGCGATTCGTCGTGTTTCGACATGAGGTCTGGTGAAGCCGTACGGAGGACGGGTCTCCAGCAGTTGTGTTGCGATGTGTGCCGGGTATGATGTGACAAATGTGTCGGGAGTTTGATCGTGGAAAGTTTCCAAATTAATCTCCCTCTGGCTCAGCATCGTTGGTCGTTTTGCTGGGTTTATCATTGCATCACCTCGCTCAACTGCCGTCTTCCTTCCTATTGACTAAGTTTTATTGAGTGAATGGACTTAATAAACTAGCACGCTTTACCATCAACGATTGCATCTCTGCTTACCATCAGGCGGGAATGCGGTCAAACACTAGATTAGAAATATAAAAAAAATGTTGTAGAATTAAAATTGGCGCTGGTTAAGGAGTGGGACAATTTGCCCCAAGGAATGACTTAAAATTTCATTAGGAGTATGGCCAGACGTATTCAAGCTCTAATAAGAGTCCGTGGACCCAATACAAGATAACGATTGTTTTTTTAAAAAAAAAAAACACTGTCATTAAATTTTTAAAATTGTGTAGAAAATTTAAAGTGCCCTAGTTTTTTCTGTATTTTAATCAAATTAAAAAATAACCCTTGTTTTGGATGTTTCGTACTCAACAATATTATAGCTGCGGCTGACTAAGATCTGGCAAACGTGTATTACAAGTGTCAATTGTCTATCAAATGACGTAAAATTGATTAAATCTATCGCGAAATGTTAACCACTAATTATTGGCCTATTACTGCATGGATATCACTGAAATGTGGTTCCAACAGGACGGTGCCACTTTTCACACAGTCAATTAAACGATCAACATATTACAAACCAAACTTAAAATAAATCTAAACTAATCGCATTATCATCATCATCATTAACCTTTTTTATCGTCCCACTGCTGGGCATAAGTAGGAAGGTGAAAGTATCCCTGCTAAGACCAGAGCGGAGTGTAGAGAAACCGTGCGGTATGATTTGCAGTTCTTCTGAGCGAAACCTCTCTGGACCGTGTTGAGCAACTTACGTACCCCGATCTTCTTAGCCGCGGGTGCCCACACAGCAGACGCGTACATTATAATCGGCTCTACAGCGGCCGTATAGCTTGAGCGGATTACGTCGGTGTGCAGACCCCAGTCTACTTTGGCAGCCTTGGATAGCTGTTTGTAGATATGCAAGGGAGTTCGTTAAGGGTTGTAGTGAGTTAGATTTTTGAGCAAATGTTATGAACTTTATATTAGAGATATTAAGAGTGAAAATTGTCTCGTAGACACTTAGGTACTAACACGATTTAGGTCCAATACCAGGAATAGTGTTGGGCCAATTATGCCCTGGCCCTGGCCCTGGCCCTGTAGTATACCAACATTTTCTGCGAACTCGTCACTGATCGAAACATTTATCCTCACTCGTTATTTTCTACCTGTAAAGTAGTTCATCGGTATCAAGGTGATTCGTCTGATAGCTAAACGCTCAAGAGTTTTTTGAAGGTGTGGAATAGAGATTCTAACACCTTTGCAGGGTTGAAGAACACTGTAAGTCATCTCCTTCTGTTATCCAAGCTGACCATGATACAGTTTATCAATCCGTATTACTACATTATTAGTACTTTTGCCTGTTCTAACACCAAGCTGTGAAAACAAAAGGATACAATTTTTGCTTCAAAGAACTAGACGTTGATTTATAAGCCGTTATAAAACGGCCAAAGGAAGGTCCTTGCCCCTTCTTGGACAGAGCAGGTAGAATGGATATGTGACGGTAGTTATATAGTTATTGACATAGTCTCTTTTTCAAACCTTACGGATGGACTTATTAACAGCTATTTTAAAAGCCTGGGGAAATGTCCTCGTTGAGATTGCCAGATTGCAGATATGTGTTTTGGAAGAAGATAGGTATTTTGTGTATCTTATAATGTTTTTGCTATAAACTGTACAATTCTGCCTTAGGCTCCCAATGAGGTTGTAAATTTCTTACTTATTGGTGGGAAGAAGGATTAACGAGCTTTAAGAGTTTTTTTTTTTTAATTTTAAACTAGTGCTTGACTGCAATCCCGCCTGATGGTAAGCAGTGATGCAATCTTTGATGGTAAAGCGCACCAGCTTATTAAGCCTATTCACGTAAAAAACTAAGGAATAAGAAGGATGACGGCAGTTGAGCGAGGTGATGCAATGTTAAACCCAAGACCAACACGACCAAACGAAGCTGCGCTAGAGGGAGATTGATCTGGAGACTGTTCACACTTCACGACCAAACTCCCGACACAACAAATATTGTTGTGGCGCATCGAACCCGCCACACATCGTAACAACACCACTGCTCAGCCCCGTCCTCCGTACGGCTTCACCAGACATCATGCCGGAACACGACGAATCGCTTGGCGGCAAGACTTTGTCTGGTGGGTGGTAACTTCTGCCGGCAACCGATGTTATGGTCTACCACCGAGAACAGAGAAGAGAAGAGTTACAGATGTTTGATTTTTTTTTTTAATTATAAACCTCCGACGCAACAACATTTGGCGTATCCTACCCGGCACACATCGCAACATAACTGCTCAGACCTATCCTCCGTACGGCTTGTCAGACCCGTAATTTCTTTACATTTTGAAGTTCTTGTTTTTCATACCTCTTTCTTGCTTTTTAAGGTAGAGAGCCAATATGTCATGCAGGAGCCGATCACCGAACATAACCAATACACCAGCAAATCAATCAAGACGACTAAGTAACTAAAGTTCTCATGCCTGCAATTATACAATTTATGTAACAACTGTATTATGCACGTGATATTGATTTTAAAATATTCCTATTCCGTCACGGTCACAAGGTAACTTTTACGTTGCAGTACCTGACAGGAGGGGTGGCAGATCGATAGCCAATGGATAATACCACGATCGACGATCGACCTTGCAGGTGCAGGGTTGCCGGAACCTTCGATGCAGGTGGCGCAATACGATCAAGGCTCTAATGTTACGCCTCGTGTCTAAAATATTAATGTAAATCTGTAAATAACAGACAGTTCGAAATTGTTTGTTTAAAGGCAACAGTCAGTTTAAATGTTACATTTTGTTGCCAGATTTTCAATGATATAATAAATGTATCATCGTCAACATTCTTGTCCAAATAGGCGTCCCAAAGGTGAGTGTCTTCAAGGCTAGAGTGACTAAGCTCTTAATAAACTAGCTCGCTTTACCATCAATGATCGCATCACTGCTTACCATCAGGCGGGATTGCGGTCAAGCGCTAGATTATAACTTAAAAAAGGTCCAAATAGTCGTGGTGGCCTGGTGGTTAAAATACCAGCTTCTCAAGTATGAGCGTGCAGGTTCGATTCCAGGTCAAGCAAGTACCAATGTAGCTATGACTTTTCTAAGTTATATATGTACTTTCTAAATATATCTTGGACACCAATGACTGACTAAAAGGTGAAGGAAAACATCTTGAGAAACCTGGACTTTCAAGTCTGAAATCGACACCCCGCATTGAACAAGCATGGTGATTACGCTCAATCTTTCTCCGTATGAGAGGAGGTCCGTGCCCAGCAGTGGGACGATAAAAAGGTTGATGATGATGATGATATCAGTAAATAACAGACAGTTCGAGATTGTTTGTTTAAAGGCAACAGTCAGTTTAAATGACACATTTTGTTGCTAGATTTTTAATGATATATATGTATCATCGTCACCATTTTAGTCCAAATAGGCCTCCCGTAAACGCCTCAAATCATCAAGTCCTGTGCTTCGTGCATACAACAGAATCTATAGTATACATAATACGTAGGTTTGTATGAAACTTGACAAATAATATAGACAGCAGTGATGGACGTAAGCAGTAGTTTGGAGGGTGGCAGTTATACAGTCTGTCTTCATAAGAGAGATAGATTATTTTTAAAATGAAATGTTCTTGTGTCTGGTGAACTCTTATGCCCTTACAGCAAACATGCGGTTACATGTAGGATGCCTTACGTAGTCGACGAATAGAGCAGTAGTAGACTTCACATTCGAGAATTACATACTGTAGGTAGGTACACGATAGAAGCAGTTTTTGAGCATATAATATATAATTGACCGTCTAATGTCGGATGGCAAGATAGGTTGCTTCACCTCGGTGCTCACTCTCTTTCATTTATGAAACACATGCGGGCAACATTAGTACATTTATATATTAGTATGCTACTTAATGTACTAAACATTAAGTAGCATACTAATATGTGAATTATACTTATATTGCTAACTCTGTATTCTGAAACCACTACTTCGTAGGGATATGAACGTAGGTAGTCAATTTCATATATTTTACATCTTTGCAAAAAGGGGTACCTATTATAAAATCACAGATTATTTAGAAGTCAATAAAGCTTGGGATTGAGCTGCTCGCTCTGCTAAGCAATGTCATTAAGCAATATGCATGATTATGCTACAATTATGACATTTAAATCACTGTTTTTTTTAAATTACGTAAATTATTGAAAACATTTTCATTTTTAATGTCTGGACTTGAAAAAAGACGATGATCCCTGAGTTTGTTTCGGCTTTTCTTCTCAGAGGTAGTTGCCTAACTGGCAATGCCGGCTTCATCAAGTTTAAAAAAATATGACGTGTAAAAGTGATCAGTGATGCTAATTGCATAATAAATGATTTCATTTCATTTATTTCATTAAATAACCAAGGCTAAATACTTGTTATAAGATAAAGGAGGAAACTTAACCTATTTAAAAAAATATATAATTGTTCCTTTTTTTATATAAACAAAATACCTGATAACTTACCTGAAAAAAGAATAAAGGTTTCAGATATACATGTAGAGACAGACATAGTTAATTTGTCAATGGAACATTGTATAGAATTGTCTTGTGTTGAGCTAGATAAGCATGTTATAGTGTGCGTGTACAGACCCCCGAACCCTCAAAACTATAGTCTTTTTGAATCAACAATGGAGGATATTTTAGCCAAACTTGCAGATAGTAACAAATCAGTAATTATTTGTGGAGATTTTAACATTAATATTTTGGAAAATAATTCAAATAGCAGCAGACTTTTAAGCCTTTTTAAATCATTTAATTTATTTAACGTTTTTACAGAACCAACTAGAGTAACTCTAACCTCTGCAACTTGTATTGACAATGTTTTCTGTAATTGTGACTATTTAGATAAAGCTATAGTAAATTATCTTCCTCCAGATCATAGTGGACAAACGGTAACTTTTATGTCTCAGGCACCCCTGGAAAAAACTCAGATACAATTCAGGCCAATTACAATAGGCAAATTAGCAAAATTTAATAGTAATTTACAAAATAAGTTAAATGTTCTGGAACATGATATTAATGATGCTAATAAATTTTATGATATTTTTTTTTCATTGGTACTTAAGGAATTTAATACAGTTTTTGAAAAGATTACGAAAAATATATTCCCTAAGTTTGTTTTAGTGAGTGGGCAACTAAAGGTATTAGGGTCAGTAGGGAAAGACTGTATGAGCTATACAGCCTTAAGTCATTCTTCAATACTGAAACCTTTAATAACTATGTAAATAGATATTCTAAATTATTCAGAAAGATTTGCAAGGTGGCGAAGGCGCTGTACATTAGCGACAAGATCAAATCGGCAGACAATAAAATAAAGACTCTGTGGAAAGTTATTAATAGTGAAACTGGTAGGAATAAATTACGCAGTACAGATTATTTATTGGAGACTCCACATGGTCCCAAAAGCTCTAACGTAGAGGTAGCCCAAGAGTTTGTGAATTATTTCACCAATATACCTCTTAGGACAACGGAAGCTCTAAACTCCTCCCCAGAAGCCTCGATTGATTTATTAAAAGCAAACTTGCCAGGCTGTCCGGTTGAATTTCAAATCAAATATATAAACCATATGACAGTCATAAAGGCTTTCCGGCAAATAAAAGTCAAAATAACCGAAGACCTATGGGGAATGTCTGTTAAAGTATGCACATCCACAATTGAGACCATAGCACCATACTTGGCTTTAATATTTAATTTGTGTGTGGATCAGGATATAATGAAATACAGTAAGGTAATACCACTTATTAAATCCGGTGACCATAAGGACACTAATAATTACAGACCCGTATCGGTATTGCCTGTTTTCAGTAAGGTGTTTGAAAAAGTTATGCTTAATCAAATGCTTTATCATTTTAACAGCAATACTATCTTTCACGATCAACAGTATGGGTTCACCAGAGGACGTTGTACGACCGACGCTGGTGTCACTTTATTAAAACATATATTTGCAGCTTGGGAAGAAGCCTAAGATGCCATAGGGATTTTTTGTGACCTGTCAAAGGCTTTTGGTTTTGTCAATCATGAAACCTTACTTTTAAAGCTTGAACATTATGGGCTGGGTAAACTTGCACTCAGCTTGGTAAAATCTTATTTAATTGATAGACAACAGCAAGTTCAGATAAATGGTGTCAATTCTCCGGGTTTGAAAGTCAAAATGGGCACAAGGCTCAATTTTGGGTCCTATCCTCTTTTTAGTATACATAAATGATCTACCGCATCTATTAAAAAACAACCACATATTGTATTGTTTGCTGATGATACTTCGTTAATTTTTAAAATTATTAGACGTCGCTCAAACCTTGAGGACGTAAACAATGCTTTACAGCAAGTCCAAAATTGGTTTACCGCTAATAATTTAGTACTAAAAGACAAAAAAAGACAAAGTGTATAAGATTTGCGTTACCAAATGTTAAAAGTACTTACTCCGATATAGTATTGAACAAGGAGAAACTCGAATTCGTCGAAAACACGGTTTTCCTGGGGATCACGCTTGACTCGAGGCTACAATGGGGTCCTCATATAACATCTCTGGCAGGACGGCTTAGTTCAGCAGCATATGCTGTCAGAAAAATCCGTCAATTTACTGATGTAGATACTGCGAGACTAGTCTATTTTAGCTACTTTCATGGTATCATGTCATACGATATTTTGCTTTGGGGACGGGCTGCAGACATAGAGTCTATTTTTATTCTGCAGAAAAGAGCTATCAGAGCCATATACAATCTCCGCAGACGCGATTCTCTTAGGGAACTATTTAAAGAAATAAACATCCTTACGGTCCGTTGTCAATACATTTATGAAAACATTATGTATGTTCGGAAAAATATTGATCTTTTTAAGAAGATAAGTGACAGGCACAATTTTAATACTAGGAATAGAAACAATTTAGATCAACCTCGGTTCAGACTGGCTAAAGTAAATAGTTCTTTTATGGGGTACTGTGTAAAATTTTATAATAAAGTACCGCTAGAGATTCAACAACTCAATGAGTCCAAATTAAAAACATGCATTAAACGCACGCTGTGTAAACAAGCATATTATAAACTGGAAGATTATAATTATCCTGGATAAAAATGCTTGGATAAATGCCAGTCCTGCTCCACAGCTACAGACAATATTGTAGGTTTGGAAGAGATACCATTCCCCTTTTTGTTGTTTACCAAATATTCCTTTTTTATTTTATTTGTTTATTTCAACGTTGTGCACAATATTTTGCTACCATGGTTTTGCAAGTAATATAAGTATTGTATAATGTAAAAGCACTTTTCAAGTTTGTGAATGTGAGGCACTATGGACTATAGTTTGTTTTTATATATATACTAGCTGACCCGGCGAACTTCGTTCCGCCTTAAAGGCAATAACACATGACTACTTTTTAAATTAGGATAATTTTAAATAAATGAATATTATTATTCAATGATTCTTTATTTGGGAGCACAATCCTGGCGATTCTCCGGAAATCTTTAATGTGCTACAATACTCGCAAACAACATCCATTGGCCCAATGCGAACGCCATTGCGCTATATTATATGCGTATTGAAACGCTGCCCGATTCAAATCAGTATTTGATGAATTTCTTCTTGTGTTTCGTAAATTATCTAGCGCTTGATCTCTGAGGTTTGCTCGACGATTTCGCATTGCCAACCGAGCCATTTCACGGGCTGCCTCCCTTTGCTCTGGTGAGTGAGAAGCACGAAGTCGAGCCATACTAAGGCTGCGCCTTCAAGTGCAATTTCTTGCTCTTCTTCAGTTTTTTTTTTTGTTGTGGATGGGAAATCATCAAGTGACCTCTCCCGCTCTGGGCGGAGCGGAAGGGCGTGTCAGACTTTTATTGAGTAAAATCCACCCGTGTTCCTTCACTTGCCTGTGCAACGGTCAGTGCCATGGTTTCTTTTTTAATCAACCCGTAACCCTGTGAACCAGTCCTCGTGGACACCGTCAAGGTGTGCTGACATCTCTTTGAGGCACGTGTGAAACACAATGGGCCGTCAACCCGGGCCTGGTTCTTACAAGGAGGCGAGCTGCCTATCCCTCGCCGCCCGCAAGCCCGCGCCTACGGCGATTGGGAGTCCGATGTTGCCTCCCGACCAGGGCGCTTCCTGCGGCGGTTTGAGCCGTGAGTGTAGTGGGATTTCCGCTCCCTCACCCGCCCCGCCTCCTCCTTTGCCAGCATCACTGCTTCACAGAGGGAGGTGAAAGCTTGCCATGCACTCTTGCTCCCGAATATGGCCCGGACCAGGGTTGGACGCGAGAGATCGCCGCCGATCGCCGCCACGAGAACACGGCTGTGCTCTATCCAAGCCGGGCAGACCTCCACCTTATGCTCCACCGTGTCCTCAGGGCGATGCACACAGTGGTCACCCTGGCGTTTCCTCCCGCCTTATACGGAACAGGAACCTCCCGAAACAGCCGTGTCCGGTGAGGACCTACGTCAGTCGGAAGGTGAGGACGCCGTGGCGCCTCTCTAGCTACTCCTCAAAGAGAGGACTTACCGCCGCTATTGCGGTGTGCTCAGTGCTGGATTGCGACAATCACACTTTCCATGTCGCCATGAGACCCCGCCGGAGCTCTGTCCGCTGTACTGCGATTTTTCGCGGCAACAGAGTTATGCCTCCTCTCATCACTCCCACATGTGGGCGAGGGATAGTGTTTCTCCACAATTTAATGGATGTTATTATACATATAAACGTTTCTTTTTAATTACTCTATCTATTAAAAGAAACCTCATCAAAATCTATTTCGCAGTTTTAAAGATTTAATCATACAAAGGAACATAGGGAAAGAGAAAGTAACTTTGTTTTATAGTATGTAGTGTAGAAATTTTGAAGTTGAAGTTTGCTTTGGGGCTTTTATTAAAAAAATTAAACCGGCAGAGAGCATTTATATTCCTTGCTTTAAATAAATGCATCAACATTCAACCGGTAAGACTTTTTTTTAATATGCTGAGTAGTGTAGGAGTGTGTTTGTACCATTTTTAACAAATGAACCGCTAACCTATATTTTGACTGAGTTGTTTTGTTATTCCATGTCAGTTGCATTTTGTTAAACCATGTCTTATGTCACGTCACACGGGAACGAAAGGAACCGCGGGAACGGGATAAAAAGTATCCTATGTGATATGTCCTTCTCCCAGTTCTTATCTACCTCCCTACCAATTTTGAGCCATACTGGTTAAGCGGTTCTTGAGTTATAAATATAGTAACTAACACGACTTTCATTTATATACATAGACTTCATTCAAATCGGACCAGCCTAGGAGGAATTCAGTGACGTACACACGTACAGCAGATTTAGGATGGAAAGAAGAAACCCATGGAAAGCATTGTCATCTACATTTGTAACAAAGATATCATACCTCTCTCTACCCTTAGAGCTCTTGTTTCTGTCTCTTTAAGTAAAATAAAACATCTTAAATAAGTATTTATTTCTATTTATTTTTTTCTCTTTTAGTTCATAAGTACAAATTTAGTTAAATAAAAAAAAATATCTTTTTTATTTTTTCGCCTTTTAGTTCTTATGTACAATTATATTTTTAGTAACTAAAAAAATTAAAAAAACTATAAACTTGTCTAAAACAAAAAAAAATAACTTGTGATTGACCGGGTTTGAACCGAGGAACACCAGCCATCGCGAGTAGACCATAACAATATTGACTACGCTACAGCCGCTATGTCAAACCACGCGAAATTAGCGCCCATATTATGCGTGAAATATTGCGAAAGAGAAAACTCGAAAATATGCGCTTCCCCAGACGTAAGACTGAGCTAGATCGAATTTTCGTCCCCGAAAATCACCACATATTAATTTTCAGCGAAATCGTTAGGGCCGTTTCCGAGATCACATGCTTCTTCAAGCGATTAACGCCATCTGCCGGGTTGATTTGTGAATCTAAACGATCCAGGTCGCCACTCAAACGCATACAGAAAAATTCATTAAAATCGGTCAAGCCGTTTAAGAGGAGTTCAATGACATACACACGTACAGCAGAATTATATATATAAAGATATATATAACTAGTTTGACATTGCGAGATTGGCAGTTGAGAGTTTGTCATGCTCACTCAAATGTCTTGCTGGTGGTGGCGCGTGTTGTTGGGTCATTTGGTTCCCTTCAATATAGTTGAGCTAAGTGGGGCTGATGCGCGCGTCATGCTCGCATGAACGGGGGCCGTCGGTGGAGACTGGTCATCTCTTAGCTGCCAGTGGGCTTAATTCATTTTTATATTTTAATTAATTTTACATTGTGCTCACATGTTAGAAGCAACATAAATATGTAACGAAGAAATGTAATGTGTGTTATTATGATTTTAAAAGAGTGTCCATGGAGTTTCTTGCACGTTCTTCTCCACAGAGATCTACGCTTTGGAACGTGCAATTTAGCTTCACTTTTCTTGGACTGACCGACATTGACTATTCAAAAGTACCAAGTCATGGTTAATTTGAAATAAACAATTTTGATTTGATTTGATTTGAGATACCTATGTAACTTTATATAAACGTATAATATAGCCGTCGAGACTTTTTTTATACACAAACACAGCTAAATCAATCACCAAAGTTGATAGTATACCTATACTATATTTAATGATTGCGGCAACAGAGGACGCATTTAGTAATCTCTATGTAAATTTTTAAATGTTTTTTTCGGGCCAACGCGTCGTGAAGAATACAAACCGTACCTATATACATATATGTAGATATAAACTATTTGGGCATGTTCCTCAGTAAAGTGCTCTGAGTTATTCTGTCTCCATTTATCCTGGAAAAAGGTTTTTGATGTTTGATTATTCGCCTGCCATAGGTAATGTGTGATTGTTGATAAAACATTGCTAACATTGTTTTGGAATTCGCCTTGAACATACCTACTCGTTACGATTTGCTCTAACTCTATTATGTATACACATTTATTTATATACAGTATATTATTTATTTCACAGAGAAGTTATTTTTATTCGGGTATCGTTATCATCAGTCATAATAAGTATTTTAATTCCCGTGGAAGTATGATTATGTCAGTTTCAAATCCAAGACCAGATTCAAATCAGATTATAATTTTACGAATAAATTAATCACATTCGAGAATTACATACTGTAGGTAGGTACACGATAGAAGCAGTATTTGAGCATATAATATACTAGCTTTCCGCCCGCGGCTTCGCCCGCGTGGAGTTCGGTTATATCGCGCTTTTTAGATTTCCCTCGGGAACATCATTTTTTTTTCGATATAAAAGGTAGCTTATGTTCTTTTTCAGGGTCTAAAGATTGTCTGTGCCAAATTTCATCAAAATCGGTTCAGTAGTTTTAGCGTGAAAGCCGGACAGACAGAGATACTTACGCATTTATAATATTAGTATGGATATTTGACTGTCTAAAGTCTGATGGCAAGACGGGCTGCTTCATCTCGGTGCTCACTCTCGTCAACTCTCACAAATTAAGGCTAAATTGTCAAACGCCACCTTGCGCTTGTTGCGCTTTTACAAGCTATAAAATTAATACATTACTAGACTAACGTAACTACGTCTGAATTTGATTTTTTTCTCGAATAGAACAGTTAATTATTCCTGCTTACCTTACGGTTTCGCTAAGTACTAATACAATAACATAATAATGTCGTTGTGGACCATCTAGAAAAGCCATCTAAATAGGCCCAAACAGGCTTTGAGAAATTTTACATGTATATTGGCATTTTGGGAATCAGGGAAACAAATTTTATTTCTTCTTTTCTCTGTGTCGAGAATCTAAGCCTTTGTTCTCAACCTTGTTTTGCCCACGGCGCACATTGAATTTATTTTTTGTAGAGCCCTCAATTTTTATTACTTACTAGCTGCTCCCGGCATGACTTTTGTAAAGGTATCTACAATATGTTTGCCAAGTGGATACCCTTACAAAAGTTTTATTTCAATCTGATCAATATTTTCTCTCATACTCAGAGTAGAAACATACAAACATTGATAATTATTTATTTAGTTTTGCCATTTGCCGCGAATTTGAAACAGCTACTGCCACGAATATATTTAAACATGTACAGTCAAGACCAAAAGTCGAGTTACAATCTCACAAAACTATGGCCAAGCAATACTAGTTGTAGTTACGACCTTCTTCTATAATAAAGTTTGATACACACTTATACACTTTGACAACTTGCTGCCCGCTTATGATTGTTAGGAACTACTTACTAATTTCAACGCTCACAGTAAGTGTTTAAATAGCCTAGCGGTTCTCGTCTTGATAGGCGTTCAAGGTGGTTCGAGTTCAAATCTAATAACTTACAAAATATTTTTGAAATGTTTATTGGTGAGTTATGAATGCTAACAACAAAAATATGTAAAAATACCGATCCGCAACTTAACGATGATACTTTATTTTAAGATTTTTTCTATATTAGAGTCATTATAAAAAGATGACGGTAGATTTGAAACAAACTGAACAAAAAATATTCCACTACCTACAATAACTATTATTAACTACAATAACTCAAATAATATTACTTAGCTGTTGTTGGTTGGTGAACATATAGTTACGAGTTCGTGTTATTAGTTTTACTTTTTAATCAATATGCAGGCATATGCAGCAATATATCTCAAATATCATAATATGAAACCGGCTTTTGTGTAAGTTGTTTTTATTATTATTTGGGTAAGGTGCAAACCAATCTCTTGTTGAAAGTGTGTAATAAATTTGTTATTGTTTTAGAGAAATACTGTAAGCCAAAGTCAAGAGGTTGGAGGACGAAGGTGGCTTATGTGTCGAGACAAGTGGAACAAAACAACAATATTTACCGTTGAATAAACCTTTGAATCTTGCGAAGAAGAGAGGTTGCATTTGTGGTTTAAAAATAAACTGGCGATACTGGTGGAGACTTATCGAGCTAAACAAAAAAAAAAACAATTTATAACAATCACAGTGCAGAAGTGTCCTACAAAGTGTTTTAAATATATGTCATTATATATCGTAATAACGGACTCTAAACCAACTCGTAAAGTAATTTAGCTAAGTGACAGTAATATGTTCGGTTGGCTTAATGGCTAACAGATGTCGCCTTTTGCAATTTCAATACAAATTACTTTTGGTAAATTATAAAAACAATAATTTCGGAATTCGATAAGAAATAAGTTCGTATACTTTTGAACTAAGAAAGCGCTTGAAGATTATAATCTCATGCCTTCAAACTCCGAAAAATAGGCACTGCAGGATGGCATGCTATAGTACACGCAAAAAAATTGTAAATGTAATAAGCACTGTTTTGTGTTCTAAGTATAGATTATTTTATGATTGTAATAATATTCAGGTTAAGCTTCAATCCTCCTTTCTTTAAGAAAATGAATAATTAAGCTATAACCTCTTTAATGATAACATGTAATACTATAACTTTCATATCTAAAAACCAAAAACGTTTTTTATATTTTTTACCATAATAATATCATAAGTTTGTCAAGGATTACTTTTATATAAAATATTACAATGCTGCCATTTCAACGTTTGTTTCATTTATTAGTATAAGTATATCTATACCGAATAATATATAACTTTATAATATATTGCATTATATTATTTATTATATTACATCTATAGTAAACTAAAACATATAATAAAAACCTATTTTGGTATAAATATTCAGTAAATTTTCTTATTCGTTTAAATATTATTTGCAAACATTTTTATTTTAAAATACAAATCAATTATCATAATTTTAAATTATATGAAACAACAAAAAGATTTGCCGTTATTAAGGATCGAACCCACAATCGCTCGCTTATGATAGACCATTGTTAAGTGCGGCCGCTAACTTAACTTCAAATGAAGTAACGAAATTTTGCATTACTTTAAAGAAAGATGAAGACTGCGATAATAAAAATAATGCGTTAGTGTGCGTGGCCGGTTTAGCGCAGGCGACAGTAGTCTTTAAGGTGGGAATGGACTTCTACAGCTGATTGTACCTAATGTTATATAGTCAATTAGTCATAATATAGGATATCACTTTCACTGGGTTTAAAACAGCATCCCTGAATTCTCAAACCAGAGGGCGTTATCGCCCACGTTAGGAAACCTATAATCTAAACGTTATTGAATTATAGTCAGTGGTCGATTCTCCGATCGCAATTTAAACTGTTAGGTTAACATTACTTGTTACCCTTTTATATTATCAATTCGAATCCAGCCAGGAGCTTTACTTTGTTCATCAGTACTATCACAAAACGACAAAGGAAAGTTTCGTGACGAAACCGTAGTATCCTGAAACTAAAAATTCGAAGACATGTGACACCTAAACCCGTGTGGTGGATACATACACAGATCTGTAGGAAGTCACCTATAGATTAATGTCAACTGGAGATTTCAAACCGCCAAAGATTCCTCACGCCATTTTCTTCTGCCTTAACAGCGATAAAACATAGAAAGTATTATACATAAAAAAGCTCAGTGTAAGGTTCCATAGTTTTCCGTCCATCACTATAAGTATCCCCACTTAAGACTAAAAAAAATGGATATTTGTTACATAGACATACATACATATGTCAAATTAGACATACCTAAGTACGGAATCCTTAAAACAGGCCCACGAAGGACGGTGATAAATAAAGAAAGAGTTCAATTACACGTGAAAAGTTCGAAAAAATGTAGTAATTTGAGTCCACTACGAGTAGTGGGCGTGAAAACCAGACAAGGCAATCCAAGTTTCTACGGCTAAATAAATGTCGAACAGGCGCATTTTCTGCCGATCAGTTACTATATCCTGCGAGTGTTTACGTAGACGCTGTACGTTGTGCACCAACGACAGACCAACCGAACAATTGGGTTGTATCCTAAAAAATAATTTAATGGCCTAGATTTATAAAAAATATTGAACACGTATTTTTTATTTTTTGTTTCTTTCAAATACTTAGGAAGATATAGTGATTTGAAATGTCGCATAACGTCACGCCGTGGTACAAAGTATATCACGGCGTGACTTAATTAGCCTCCACTCTGTAACTTTAATACGCTATATCTCAGTCGTTTTTGGTCATTTCGACAAAATAAAAAATACGGATCTTAATTTTTTTTATTATCTATAAGACGGACTAATTATTTTTTTCGATTTCCATACCTTGGATGCATCCCTATTCAACAATTTAATTGATTAGCTCATACCCGTCCCATCGGGTCGGAACCGGTATGGAACTGAGAAAAAATCTTAACAGCGCGAAGTAACGCAAAATATAGCGCCATCTCTTCGGAAATTGGGTCGCTAATTTATACAAAGTAGACGGGTTTATTGGATTTTCAAAGGTAATTTTCGATTGCGTGAACCGATTTTAATAATTGTATTTTTTTTTTAAAGAAGAACGTTCAGGATGATAAAATATGTAAAGTACTTAATATAAAAAATGCTTACATATATGGTTAAATTGTAAACTTAATTCAGTTCAAAATAGGTAATTTTCCTAGAAAGTCTTTACAAAGTTCTACTTTTAAGAATTTTCAAACTTATGGTTCATAATTTTGAGGGAGATGGGGACGCAATTTTTTCTTAATTCTTAGTTTGAGCCATGTAAAGGTTTTCTGGTTTTATGATGTTTCACAGACAGAACAAGTCTGCAACTTTAACGAAATTGTTGTATTCTAATGATGATCTAAGACATGACAATTTTACGGGCAAAAAGGCGGCAATAACCTTATAGCTCATACCTTGAAAATTGGTAAATTCGCCACTGAATGGGCTAATGTAAAATCAACCCTTCACCAGTTATTAAAATTAAAATATTCTTAACTAAAACTATTAACACTTAAATTTCCTGCGTAATTGATAAGATCAGCCTTTTCGTACTTTCGGTTCGATAAGTCATAATTCTATGAAAAGTATTGTAATGTGGATTGTTTAAGTTTAGTTGGTTCCGAGGGAAGATTTGATTATACAATATGTAAAGAAAACCCTGTCCGACCCATAAGGATAATAAAGCTTAGGTAAACACTTGACCAAATATAATATAAAATTTTACATAATCATCACAGTAACAATAATAATGAATTTTGAAATAATCTTTTTTTCCCGGGTATTAATTCCAATTTCCCCGAAATTTGTAATTTTTAAAAAACTGACAACACCATTTGTGACGGAGCGAATAGCGATGCGACCACGTGCCGCATGCCCCGCCCCCCTTCACCCGCGCATACATGCGCGGGTGAAGGGGGCGGGGCTATCGGGTTGCCTAGCGCACATGCATTAAGTTACCTCGCTTTTTCGAAATAATATTTATTTTTTTTGGGGGATTTTTTTTTAAGTTTAGCCCGGCTTTGTAGGCATTATTAGAATCAGTTAACGATACCTAACAATACCTTCACGGATCGGACAGGGTTTTCTTTACATATTGTATAGACTGTAATAACGGCTCGATGACGGTACTCTAATATTGTTACTGTCTATAAATAGGTACGGTAGCTCGACCCTTGGGGGGGGGTTCTTCATCGAGCCGTCGAACGGAGCACACTAACAGTTAAGTATCCTAAATATTTCTTAAACATAAGTCTTATATGCCTTGTCTTATGTACTTTATATTGCTGATCATTCCAAATATGTCTAGTATGCAATGTTATAAGTAAATATATACCTACATAATGTTTCTCTTATAATGTTTTCTTGAGTCTTATTTAACTACCCACTCTCTGCCATCCTAACACGCGCAGTTTTACACAAGCTAGTAGACTTAATGTAAGTTAACAAATCATTTGCAGAAATAAAAACTGTTCGGGGGCCTTCCTAGTGTTCCTACTCAGTCGCAACGTATTCAATCAAAGCACAAAGTTATATACCTAATACCGTTTATACCGTTACCTGTATTTCTCAGTAAAAATATTATCAAGTATGCCACACGGAATTATGTTGTACGTAATCGTTTATAAAACTCTTACACCGTTCTGTAAACACATAACAACGATAACAAACGCCAACGAATTTGCAATAAAGCTTACTTGCCATTCAGTTTCACACTCACCATGATGGCGATTCAAAGGGTTCTGCTGCTCTCAGTTCTAATTGTATATTTCACAAATAGCTGTGTAAGTATTTTGACTATTTAAAACAATTCGATAAAGCGTTATTTTCTAAAAAAAAAATGGTCTAAAGGTTTGCGTAATCACGTACAATAGACCAATTTTGTGCCGCAATATAAACATACCTATAGGTATAAAATTTAGGCGCTTTTGTAATTAGTTTTACCATTTCGAATAACGAGAAATAAAATCTGCTAATACCACTGGTCTTAAATTAGCAACAATAGATTTAAAAAAAAAATGCCTATAAAATGTTTGTAAGTACCAGGCTAGTATTAACTAGTACAAGGTTGCAACTAATCATGCGTCTACAATGTTCTCCAGCTAATAATAATACCCAGTATTCCTTTGAATTAGTACATACTATATATACGATCTTTTCTTCATACTCAGGCGTTACCTTCGCGGTGAAGTTAGCTTACAGCTCAATGTCGAAACTACGGTTATATTTTTAATTTATTACAAATATAAATTACTTACCTATTATTTTATATTGGCAAAAATAATTTATAATGTCCCACGCGGTCACAGGCATCACAATTGTCTTAAAACTATTGTTTCAAAAAATATAGCTGAACAAAATAAGCAAAGCTACATCCCTCTATATTCTCGAATATCTGACGAAAAACGGTTTGCCTTCAAAACTATGAAGTTCAAGTATATAATTATCTGGCGTTTTTGTACATAATATAGTTTAAATATAATTTTTTGTTATAAACTGCAAATAATTATAATAAAACTATATTATTTTAATTGCCAAACAAACGAATATACCTATTCAGATTAAAAATAGCAAAATCATATTATTCATTTAACCTTTAAACCGTGTAATCAAATGATTCGTAGCTGTTTTCGTAGACCTCTACTACGGAGCATCCAATCTAGTGAGTTAAAAAATTGGCGACATAATTTAGGATGAAAAAAAATTAAACAACACTTCAGTACCTACTTGTAGTTGTAGCAGGGTAGGTACATAATTAATTAAACCGTCTAGAAAATTCGTAGCGAACTGCTACTTACTTCACTAGTTCGCTACGCAGCATTGTATACAGAGTGGTACTGACCATACGACAATAAATTAAACATCGTGTACCTCAACACATTCTCAGTCTACCTTTAAAAAAATTATATAAATATATCCATAAGATTAGTCACAGGAAATTATTTTTCATTTTTCACATTTTCTACATGATGTACAATTGTACATGTTCGTAAGGAAGCGCTTACAGGTTGATGACCGCCGCATCCAGCGGTACTACACTTCAATAATAATTGCGCGAAAAAGCAAGTCGATACAGGATCGCGCTGTCGCCCGCTGATCGGAGGTCATTGAACCAATATTTTAAAGGATGTTCTATTCCGTTTGCAATTTTATGCGATTTAGTTTGTTTGAAGTTTTCATTTTTTTATTTTTGATGCTAGGTTTTTTTCAATGCCTCAGGATTATTCCTATGAAACAGCATAGTCTGTGTTTTCATTTATTGTCGTATTGTCAGCACCACTCTGTATAAGTATATACGTGTCGTAGCTTCATAAGAATCGGTTGGGTGATAAATGATGTCACAAGTATTGGCTTCAGAATCCTCCTACTTTGTCATTAAATAATAATTCTGCCATTACCAGGCGAGCGTGGAGATTACGGCTGCATTGCTCCACTGATCGCTTATTGCAGCAATATGGTCTCGAACACAAATGTCGCTTTAAAAATATGAAGCTTCCTTTAAACATCTTTGTATAATGTCGTGAGTAGTTTTCATGTTTCCATATTTTGTAACTTGTGTCATTAATATAATAAGACACGCTTTGTAAGCTCGCTTTACAAAACTGACGCAACTTTTTCAACCAATAATTATAATTAGTGGTAGATAACTGTTCAGACTACTGAATTTTCAGTATCGGTTTCTACGGTAAGTCGGCTCAAGGTCAAAATATTACCATCAACGTGCGGTCGCCTGTGTCTAATTGTAAAATGCGAGTGCGAGTTATTGAGCCCGAGCTCAGTGAAGTGAAGTGATAGGGAAGGGATCAATATTGCTTGTTACGGTCCATTAGTGGCTGAGATGAGAGCCCATGGGGACGCTACATGATGAGATATTTTCACACATGGAATTCATTCTCATGATGTTACATTACGTTTTAAGTAAGAACGTGGATGACAACACAGAAAGAAACAGAAAAAGTTTTTATTGTAAGTCGTACAGGAAGTATCGTAAAACTAAACCGGACACAGTAAAAAATAAAAATAATACTTTAAAAAAACAAAAATGAAGCAGAAAGTCATAATTAAACCAGTACCATAATTGCGTAACACACTTTTACCATCAATTGGAATCATTTTGATGCTAATTCTTTGCTCCATATGTTCAGAAATTGTGTTTCAAATTGAAACCCATTGCTATTGATAGTGTGTTACGCAATTACCCTGCTGGTCAAAAGCATGATGTTTTAATAATTGAAAAAAGACGTGTGGCACTCGGGGACTGCGGCGGTAAAGCTATTGCATAGCATTTTTCATCAACTTATGCAATTATAATTATTTATTTGTTTTATTTATGCAATGTTTTTTCCTTTGTTTTTAAAAAGCGGAATTTTCAAATCCGCAGTCTTGAATTTGAAGTTGGCATTAGGACTTCCAGTACCCGTTTTTCCCTCAAACCGATTCTTTGATTTTTTATTTTGTACCAGAGTCCAATCATCTTTAGTAGAATTTTAAGGCCATAAACCTTGCATTAGTACTTCCACCATAGTTTTATTACTCTGTGTTGATGGTAACAGATCTGTATTCGTGTCATCCTTGATTTCTAAGAACGTCGAGTTAATAGGAGTGGTAGCAGATTCAACGACAGCCGGTAGCACTTTAGCATGGGAGTAAATGAGAGAGCGATACTTCGGTTCGTCATCGTCATTTGTTTTCTGCGTTAGCGATTGAGAGTCAGAATCGACCAGCTGTGAATGAGACGAGGGTAGATGCGGCGACATTCCAAACGGCCCGCTGTCTACGTTATACCCTCCACCTCTAATTTTGTTTACATTAAAGTTAAATATCGGATTCGATAACTGATTGCCATATTCTATATTATTGTTATCCTTCAGGGCCTCTTTTAGATCTTTCTTAGTGACAAATTTATCTTTTATATCACTTAACTCCACACGCAAAATTAACAAATCCTTAAGTAACTTCGTGACATCAACATGGTCGAAACACACAGGGGGCAGTTTATGTAACTCGTAGGCGACAACAACCGGCAGTTGATCAGGGTCTATAGTTTTGAAAACCGCTATAATGTCTTCTAAATCCTTTAGTTTGTTGTCTTCTCGCCTTGACTTCAATCGTTTAGCAATCTTCGTCGAACTGCATAACAATTTCTTTGCTTCATCAATTTCCTCCTCGGAAAACGCCGACACACATACTCTTGTGAGGCTTTCGTTGTCCATCACGTCATGATTATTACGAATAAACGCTAGGACTTCCGATATCACCACATTACAGTTCGCACACTTAATCGTATCAACGGACATTATCGCGCTATTACACAGACGCACACCCACACAGAATTCGTAAGCGAGACTGAAGGCTTTACAGCTATTGTAAGGTATTTCAATTCTCATTAAAAGTTAACCAGTCACTGGGATACGGAAGTCAAAACGACAATCACTAGGTACATGTAGAATACGGTTAATCGGCTGCATTCGGTTATATTGGACGCCGCGTTGGAAGTCTTGGCAGATCACGATGAGAATGAAAGCTCAATATTCTTGTATATTTTAAAACCGCAGCTTTACAGCTATTGTTAGGTATTTCATTTCTCATTAAAAGTTTACGAGAATCTCGAGCGTTTGGGTGACATTTAAAAAGATATAAAGAATGAGGTTAATTGAACGGTTTCAAGATAAGCTATGTCGTTATAATTAATCCGTTTTGTTTTTCTTAACTATTTCATCATATTTCTTTTGAAGTTTACTTCAATTATCAAAAACATTCAAGTTAACAAAAAACAGCGTAATAACTAATTCATCACAGTTCTTAATTATCTTCTTAATTTCTAAATTTATCTGTTATGAAAAATAATTGATTAGAACTCCTAATATCCCTAATCTAATATTAAGTTAATTCAAAGCCTCATTAATACTGATGTTTTAAATTATATATTATTTGGTAGTTTTTATTTTATTGTTTGAATATTAGTAGAATTGTTTTATTGGATTTTATTATATAGGTACTTTCTGCCGCGTTAGGTAAAGCAACCTTTAATGGTAGAAAAATGCGAATATAAAAATAAATAATGAAATTATGCCGCAATGTACAGATCAGCTTCAAGGTTTTATAGGTACAATCTCAAACGTAATATTTTATAATTAAAAACACATTATCTCTTACAAAAATAATCAAAGCTATTAAACCAACGGCCAACCGTGACGTCATGTGCCGTAATTAGCAAGAGTAACGCCAGATATTTTAAACGACCGCGGCTAAGCCCTAAGGACGAGTAAAGGTTTTTAGTGTAGGTATTTTTAAGTACAGACATGTAATTTTATTCTTTAATCTACTTTCAGCATTGTAAGATTGTATTACCAAACAAACTGCGTTATTTGGAGAACATGTTGAATGCTGACGTCATGGCTAAAGCTGCGAAAATACGGCAACGGATGGAAGCCAATCCGAACGTCCAGGACAGAGAAAAGAGTTGGCCCATGCTGCTCGCCCAATATCAAGCTGAAGGCAAAAACAACATTAACATCATTCCTAAAAATAATTATGTTAACTTATACAACAGACGCTTGCCGAACTTCTAGTTATTGTTAAAAGCTATATATCTATATGGCTGTAATTTTCGTCGCCAGATAACTTAGTTCCAGAAATAAAATTGATTTTTGAGTTTTATATGAACCTTCAGAATTTCAAAATTATTCCTGAAATAAAGTCATTAGATGGTTAAAAAATCAGCCTTAAGTAAATTTAGTTTAACTTTAGTAAATTAAATAGTTGTATACGCTCAAAAGATTTTGTTTTGAATGAAAACTCCCGGTACGGACGACAGCAGTTCAAGTTACCCGAAACTGTCCAATATTCCCAATCCACCTTAAGTCTTAATCCTTTAGAGATAAAGTTGAAAATCTAATAAAGAAATCTGACAGATTGTACTAGTTTGATGTGCTGTCGTTTGTATTCGAACTCTTGGCAGTAGAAATGGAACATGAAACAGACTGTTTTCACCCTTGCTCGCACCCCCAGCTCTGCTGCCCCTAAATTATAGTTAAGCTTCTACATTTATAATATTTTCGATTGTAATTTCTATGACGACATCAGTTGAAAGCAAAGTTATATGAGATCGTAAAATAACTTATAATATAATTTGGTTTCGTTTGACTCAGTGCTACTTGGTAAAGCGAACATGAATTATTCATTACAGTCTAATCAAACTTAGTGTGCTAAGAAGAAAAATATTGAATTTAGGTACTAAAACGTTTTCAACGAGATCTTATTTGTGGGCGTAATGCAGTCTGGTTCCTATTTGCTTTTGCAGTTTAATCGATCAGGCGAAAGAAATGAATATTAAATACTTACATTTATCATTAACTTTAAGGAAGTGCAATCCTGGCACTGAAACCCACACATGTAATATGCCGTGGAATTGGACTTGATAGGAACTTTCTAAAACATCCTCATTAAAATTATTCAGATTGATCAATGACCAATAATTGAACGAGCAAGAACATGTCTCATCGCCAACTTGCCGAGACAGACAACGTATAGGTATAGGTACCTATGTAACGTACTTATTAGAGTTAGATAACAGATACAAAAATATACTATTTGTTACATTGAGTTGAGATACTAAGTACGAAATCCTATAAACGGCGGTAATAACTAAAAAAAGAGTTATAGATTCCGTCCTGGCCCCATCAACACAGGAAACGGGTCCACCCCGGTCCGCCCCAGGTGTCACCTTTTTTGGGGTGACACCCACCCAGTCTCTAAAAGATACCTAAATCGTTAGCACAATTGTTTTTTTTAGCTATTCCTCCACTAGCACTAGCTCAGCTCTATTTATAAATCGGGGATTCCCACAAAATACCCTGACGCTGTCGTGGGAGATTCCCCGTCCCATACTCGAGTTCGTGAAGTATGTTGTGTTTGGTTGTCATAAATAATAATTGTTAAACGTGTATTATTCTATAATGATATATAGTTAAAAGAAGAAAATATATTTTAGAAAAATAATATTGGGTGCCGGCAGAAGTTACCACCCACCAGATAAAGTCTTGCCGCCAAGCGATTCGTCGTGTTCCGGCATAACGACTGGTGAAGCCGTATGGAGGATGGTTCTAAGCAGTTTTGTTGCGTTGTGTGCCGTGTACAATGCGCCAATTGTTGTTGTGTCGGGAGTTTGATCGTGGAGCGTAGCGGGATCCGAAGCACGGTGTTCCGCTGGCCGACCGCAGGTATCTCGGGGCCAATTAGTGTGCCAGCCACAGACGAAGGGTTGCCCCGCCAACTGCGAAAAATCCCAGGGTGGCTCCATCCTGCCGGTTGGCGACCGGACGAGAGGACCTGATGGCAATTTCAGACCAATCCGAGATACTCCAGACCAATTTCCCTCTGGCGCAGTATCGTTGGTCATGTTGTTGGGTTTGACATTGCATCACGTCACTCAACTGCCGTCTTCCTTCCTATTCACTCAGTTTTAAAAATGAAAAGGCATAAAAAGAAAAGTAGGTGTGCATAGCGGACGCACGTCTTCTCATTTAAAGTGCACCTCTGTCTGTAGAAGATGGCTCTTAGCGATAAGACCGCCCATTGTAAAATCTTTATATTTATTTTCTGTAATCTATATGGTGTACATAATAAAGAGTAGGTATTCTAATCTATTCTCTCCAACCAGTTCGTCACGCTGGGGAACTTCAATGCCTGCCACCAAGACTGGCTTTACCCTTACACAGAGGATCGACTATGCTGGTTGAGAAGCGCGTAACTTTCCGCTATTAATGTACCTTTCCCAGCTGGTAGGGCAACCGACTAGGATGCCTGATGTAGTTGGTCATACCGCCAATTGTTTGGACCTTCTGCTGACCACTAATCCGGACAGTTGTATTGTAATAGTTCCCTCACCGTTAGGAACTTGAGACCACTGTCTGGTGAAGCCTGTATAGTCCTTCACCCCACTAGATTGCGACTCACGTGGTGAACGGCGAATGTGGCGATACAACTCAGCAGATTGGGATGAGATGCGCCACTTTTTTGCGTCTTATCCCTGCCAGCCGGTCCGCTCTTCTGACAATCTGTCTAGCTGTGCGGACGCTATATCCGATATGGTGCGTCAAGCTATGAAGTATTTTATCCCCTTCAGTGATGTTCCAACGCCGACGGTATTCAAGCTGAACAGCGTAAGCACACGGCATTTTTCACCTGGGTTAAAGCTCAGGACCACAGAGCTCCGGATATTAGCTCAAAGAACACAGCCTTTGATCGTGCTGCCAAGTCCTTCAAAAAGTTGCTTATGAAGGCTCGCTTTGACCGCATTACTCATATTGGCAATAAGCTCTCAGCGCCACCACCCGGTAGCAGATCTTTCTGGTCCCTTGCCAAATCGGTCGAGGCGAACTTCTGTTGGCCCACACTGCCTCCGCTGGTTAAGCCTGATGGAGCACTGGCTCATACGGCGAGAGAGAAAGCAGGTCTTTGCATCTTTGCCACAATTCGCGTCTTGAAACTAGCAGTTCTACTCCACCTAATGTACCTCATTGCGAAACTTCAATGCCGGAGGTTCGCATTAGGAACAAGGAGGTTTTGAGAGTACTATGTCGTCTGGAAGTGAATAAGGCTAGTGGCCCAGATGGTATACCAGCGATTGTTCTAAAGGCATGAGCGCCCGAGTTGTCTTCTGTATTGACGCGCTTGTATCGCCTCTCATTTAGAACAGATATAGTGCGCAAGTCTTGGAAGCTTGACAACGTGCAGCCGGTCCCCAAAAAGGGTAGTCGTGCCGATCCTACCAACAATCGGCCGATTTCAATAACCTCTATACTCTGCAAGATTATGGAGCGCGTATTGAACTCGCGCCTCTTGACTTACCTGGAAGGTAACGATCTCCCCAGTGACCGACAGTACGGGTTTCGCCGCAATCGGTCAACTGGGGACCTACTAGTGTATGCCACTCATTTGTGGGGCGAGGCCCTCGAAAAAAATGAGGAAGCGATTTCCGTCTCTCTTGATGTCTCGAAGGCTTTCGATAGGGTATGGCACGCTGGCCTATTGAGTAAACTTCCAGAGTACAGTATTTTTGCTGGCCTGCCTGGCTGGGTAAAAGACTTCCTGACTGAACGGTCCCTCCGAGTTGTTGTCGACGGATGCTCATTGGAGCCCATGTCGACTAATGCCGGTGTTCCTCCGGGGTCTTTTCTCTCTGCAACTCTGTTCTTGCTGCATATTAACGATCTGCTGATACCCGGTATCTATGGGTATGCAGATGACAGCACAGTTGTGGAGAGATACCTGCCAGTTTTTTACTTTCCATGGGGTGACACCACCAACTTCCGCCCCGGGTGCCACCCAAGCTACGCCACTGCCTAATAAAATCACTCCCCACTTTATGTGTAGGGTACCCTAATAAAATCACTCCCCACTTTACGTGTAGGGTACCCTAATAAAACACTTTTATTCATCCTTGTCGGCGTGTTTGATATAGGTACATATTCTACAAAATTTCAGCTTTCTAATCATACGGGTCACTGAGATTATCCGCGGACGGACGGACAGACAGACACACTTGGAGAAACTATAAGGCTTCCTAGTTGACTGCGAAAACTAGAAAAAAGCCTCAACTGTCATGTACCGCGATAGCTATACAGTTAATATTTTCACAGATGGTGCATTCTGCGCCGATGTAACAAAAAATATTGAAAACAAAAAAAAATCTTTATTTTTGTACAAAGAGTAGTCAGAACCTGTCGTACGCGAATCAGACTCCCACTTGACCGGTTTTTAAAATAACAATTTTATCACAATTCTATAAGTACGGACGACAGCAGGTCAACCTACCCGAAACTGTCAAATATTCCCACTCAACGTTCAGTTTTAATGCTGCAGCAACAAAGTTGAAAATCTAATAAAGAAATTTGACAGATTGTAATAGCTTAATGAGCTGTCGTCTGTGCATTTGCTGAAAAGGAGTCAAACTGTTTCACAATAAAGCAGTTTAAAATATGTAGTTCGGGGAACAAAAGTGTGATTCTATAACATCTTACCGAGAAAAGTCAGGTGAAGTGAGCATGGAGGGAGCTGTCATTCTAATTAATGATAGGGACAATTGACAGCTCTCTCTATTATCTACACTTTAGCATTTCATTTGCTGAACTGGATAAACTGTGAGATTTTTAGAGAATCAATTGAAAGTGTGAATCTAGCAGGAATTAGTACAGTCAGAAGCAAAAATATGTATACATTGCCAAGGCTCCAAAAATATGTAAACATCTTCGACTTTAAGACGAAGTGCTCAACTGGAAGAGCATAAAATTGTAGCCGCCGGTTCACATCATAAATATGTATACGCTCATTGCTTCATTAATTTATGAACCAACGCATGAATCGAAAGCGAAAGAAAAGAAGAAGATCGGAATCGGAAGCGTGCCTACATAGTATTGTTCCTTTCGTGGTGGGCATAATTTAATGAAGCAATGAGCATATACATATTTATGATGTGAACCGGTGGCTACAATTTTATGCTCTTCAAGTTGAGCACTTCGTCTTAAAGTCGAAGATGTTTACATATTTTTGGAGCCTTGGCAATGTATACATATTTTTGATTCTGACTGTACACTAAGGTCCGTATTACAGAACGTCACTGAAAACTCAAGCTTTACCTAAGTCTCGTTTCAAGCCATTTGATTGCTCGAAACTAGTTTTAAGTAATGCTTAAGCAGAGAGCAATGCTTGAGTTTCCTTCTGGAATACTGACCATACTCAACAAAAATGTTACCTAAGGTAGGTAACATTATAGTTTCCTAGTGTGTGTAAAGAGGGGAAGCTGGTCTCGCTCAGGAAAGAGGGGCGCCCCGCGGACTCGCCGTCCGCGTATCGGCCCATAGTGCTGCTCGACGAGGCGGGCAAGCTTTTTGAGCGGATTATCGCAGATTGCCTCGTCAGCCACTTGTGCAGACAGGGGCCGAACCTGGACGAGAACTAGTTTGGGTTTCGGCGGGGGCGCTCCACTATAGACGCCATCATGCGCGTGAGAGCCCTGGCGGAGCATGCGGTGTCCCGGGGTGGGTTGGTGTTGGCGGTGTCTCTAGACATCTCCATCAATACCATCGGGTGCCTCCCTACCTCCGCCGTACGGTAGGGGCTTATCTGGAGGATAGATGCGTCATCTATCGTTGACGTAACGGTGCCGGTCGTCACCAAATGTCGTGCAATGTTCCACAGGGATCGGTCTTGGCACTTCTCCTATGGAACATCGGCTGCGGCTGGTTGCTGAGAGGCGAGCTCCCGTCGGGCTACGACTTGACGAATTATGCGGACGACACGCTTGTCACTGCCCGGGGAGCTCGCACAGGGAAGCGACGTTGATAGCCACGGCTGCGGTATCACAGGTAGTGAACCGCATCCGGCGCCTGGGTCTGATATCACGATCACATATCGTGGTCATCGGGGCCCAGATAGCTGTTGAGTCCACCATGCAGTATCTGAAACTGGTGCTCGACAGCCGGTAGGAATTCGTGCCTCACTTCCGGCGGCTGGCGCCCAAGCTTATGGATGCAGCGGGCGCGCTGTCAACGTTGCTTCCCAACATAGGGGGTCCGAGCGCCGCTTGTAGACGGTTGTACTTGGAAATCGTGTGGTCCATGGCCCTGTATGGAGCCCCTGTGTGGGCGATGGACCTGACGGCCGAAGCTCTTGCCATTCTGCGCAAATCGCAGAGGGCGACGGCCGTCAAGGTCGCCCGCGGGTATCGCACAATTTCCTACGAGGCGGCTTGCGTCCTGGCCTTTTCGCCTCTAGGTCCCCGCCCTGGGACCTAGAGGCGAAAGTACTCGCGTCATTGTATCGATGTCGTGTGACGCAGTGGTATCCGTCTGCGAGGAAGTGATGTCGCAGAAGGAAGCTGCGGAACGGGAGAGGGAGATCTCAACTCTCTTCCCGGGCCGCAGAAGATGCACCGGGCGCAGGGGAAGGGCGTCAACGCCCTTCTCCGGCCCCCAAGAATGGGTCCAGGGGTGAGGGACATGGGGAGTCTGGGGGCGCGCGAGTATCGGCGCGCGCCCCTGCGGCGTCGCACGGGCTAGTTTAACACCTCACTGCCCCGTGCAGGAGGCGGATAAGCCCGGACAGACCGAGCCAGCACGAGAGTGTGGGAACCGCAGCAGAATCATGGACTCCCGTGGCCTCAGTTCTTAGTCAGTAGGAGTTTGACTGTTCCCGTCGCCTACCCCAGGACGGCGGACATCCATGAGGATTTTCCATCCGGGAACAAAAAAAAGGTAGATAACATTAGGGTTGCGGGTTGGTTAAAAAAGACACCGTGGCTCTGGCACACAGGCAAGTGAAGAAATACGGGTGGGTTTTAGTCAGTAAAAGTCTGACAGGCCCTTCCGCTCCGCCCAAAGCGGGAGAAGTCATTTGATAATTTTCCTTCCAGAACAAAAAAAAGGTAATTAGGTAACATTTACTACTTATTTGTAGTACTGTTTAGGTAATTATGATTTACATTGGCTTTGCACACTACGAAGCTGTTTTAGCAAATAACTGCTTTATGCTTAGAGTTAACATACAATCGGCCGGAGAAAAAGCTTTTGAAATGGAAGTAATATTTTCATAAATAAAAGTCTTTACCTACTCCGTTTTACGAATTCCTTTCAAGTATCATCGTTTTTCTAAAGAACCTACCCCACTTTTCGTATTGATCGTTTGAGTAGACGATTTATTCTCAAGGTTCTGATCTACTTGAGAAGATATATGAAAATACTTACAAGAAAACGGAAAAGTACCACACATCTTGAGCTACCCCCCGTTGGTAGGTGGCGATACTAATCGAAGTTTTATGACATTTACAAAGTTAATTGTAATATTGGCACGATATTGGGATTCATATAAATTAAAAACCTAGAAAGAAAATTCACGAATACTTACATGGATTTTTTGGAAAAAATAAGTAGCTTCATACTTCGTACTAAATTGCCATTACAACACACAAATATTCCTAGTGGGACAAGATAAAATGTTTTCTATAATTGTAACTTTTAGTAACAATAAACGTGTACTTATTATATTAATTAATGTACCCAGTAAGGGTTAAAACTGTTGAGTTACGAAGGGGCAGTATAGAAAACTGGTCCATACACAAAGAATGTTTGAGAAATACTGTCTAATATCCTATCGTATAGGTACCTACTTACCTAAACCTTTATAATAACGAAAACCTGACATCCACAAACTTTACCCAGTAGAGAAAATCTAAGGAATTTGTCGGTGATTCTACGTTTTACACTTTATTATCCATATTACTTCTGTAATACGTCACTCAAAACTCAAGCTCTACTTATGTCTCATTTCAAACCATTTGATTGGTTGAAACTAGTTTTAAGTAATGTTTAAATAGAGATCAATACTTAAGTTTCCTTCTGGAATACGGACCTAAATCGTAGAAGCGACATGTACCCCTTCACCTTTTATATGACAAAATATTCGGATTCTGTGTTGTGTGCGCAAGGGCTACTTTATTTTGCTTATTTTTGACCACTGCGAAAAACTCAAATGTCAATCTAGTCGCTCATCAACGCGGAAATGCCGTCGGTTTTGGGCGGCCGGCATGTCGCGCCAATTCACTTGTTCATGTAGTCTAATAATTATTTATTTATTTATTAAAACTTTATGAACAAACATTGCACAATGGCGGACTTAATGCCTCAGGCATTTTCTACCAGTCTACCTTGAGGTGATGCAGAGACAAACATGGTAGGTGCAAATAAATTAAAATTAAAAGAGAGAAAAAAAAGTATTAATAATATTATAATAAATACATACATACAAAACATAAATAGTAGAGAGAGATAAAAATTATAGTTAAAGAAAAAATAAATAAATTATATGTGGGATGAATCTGCCAATTTCTTACGTAGATATTCCCGAGCTTTAACTTTAAATGTTTTTGTTAATTACCTAGTTATTACTTTAGATATTTTTATAATTAACATAAAACATTTACACAGTTGTACTTAAAAATAAGTAACAGTACACTAATATTATCGTATATAAGCAACACTTTTACACACTAGGATCACCTTTAGACCTAAGTAAGCAGGCATATAATTGTGAAGTTTAGAAACTTATCACAAAGTGACCATTTGTTGAAGTCTCTCCAGCGGTGCCAAGAAGACTATCGGTATATTGAAGCGCTGAAGGGTTTGTACGAAAACGCCATCATGTCAGTCCGAATACAGGACCAGACTTCGAAACCAATACCTCTGCAGCGTAGTGTCATACAGGGAGATGTTATCTCCCCGAAATTGTTCACCGCTGCATTGGAGGAAAACTTCAAGGTTCTGGACTGGAATGGACTGAACATCAATATCAATGGCGAGTACCTACATTACACACCTTCGCTTTGCTTATTATATCGTAGTCATGGCTGAGACCGCGGAGGGCCTGAGTACTATACTCGAAGACCTCAGAAGAGCCTCCGAGTGCGTCGGTCTTAAAATGAACATGGATAAAACGAAAGTCATGTCTAATGCCCATGTTTTACCGACGCCTATAAAGATTGGAGACTCTTTTCTCAAAGTTGTTGACAGTTACGTATATCTGGAACAAACTATCCAGTTAAGTTTTTTTTTTATATATAAGTTATAAACTAGCGCTTGACCGCAATCCTACCTGATGGTAAGCAGTGATGCGGTCGCTATTCAGTCTAGTCTTGAAGACACTCAATTTAAAGTGTGACGGAAACACCGCCGCAGGAAAATTGTACCGCTGGATGCGGGAGGCGCAGGACCGGTCGTCGTGGAGATCCTTGGGGGAGGCCTATGTCCAGCAGTGGACGTCTTTCGGCTGAAATGATGATGATGAGCATTTGATAATTTAAGCTTGCTTTATCTAGTAAAATTATTGTGGTAATTTAATTTATTTAAAATCAACGATAAGTTATGGTGTAGCAGTACCTAAATATTTAAATACGCCCTTTGCATAAATGCATCCGGTGCTTGCGGTAGCTTAGAGAATCGCGCGTGGTGGTGGTGAGTAGCGTAGGTAGTCAATCTGATAGTGAACTCCCCGCTTTAGGGCAGTTTTCGCAGACTGACAGTTTTCCTTATTATCACGTTTTAAAAATTCCTGATTGTTTGAAAAGGTTTATGACATTGTCAAACAATCAGCCCCCTAATCGGCGAACACATTTTTGTTACCATTTCCTATAATATATCATTTCATATAATTCGTGACCATTTCCTACCCTATTAGGTAGGTAGCTCTATTATTATTGTTATAACTTTGCCCATTCCCAAGATGTGTAAAATTAAGTATAATATGAGATAAGTTATTCATCATTTCAAACATGCCGTGCATAAAACGAGAAAAATGTAGCGGTGATTACAATTGGTTACAACATGAATCAGTCGCTGATAGAAACAAGAAATGCGGGCTGATGAACACAATACAACATATAGAAATTGGTAATAACAAATTGAGTTACAGACAAAAGAGACTTTACAGTAAAGTTCCAGTGGTTAACACATCAATTTCGTTTGCAGCGAATGCACGTGCGGATAACATATTGAACACTGACAATAAGTCGTCAGCAAAGAGAGTACAAATCATGTAAATAAGTTCTCGGTTACAACAAGAGTGTCTGACTTCTACCCCAGAAAAGATATTCTGTCGAAATTGGCTAGAATTAAATAGAATTGGCTGTAAAAATACATACTTTGACGCCTTCGTTCTTCCTACAAGCTAAAATACCTAATTTATACCTAAGTAGGTAAAATTGTACTCATTGTTAAGATAACAAAGTGAAGAACAAAAATAAAAATATTGTAAAGCCGGCAATAGGTAGGGAACTAGATACCTACTACTTCTTGAGTTTGTGCAGTAGGTACCTAAATATTTAAATACGCCCTTTGCATAAATGCATCCGGTGCTTACGATAGCTTAGAGAATCGTGCGTGGTGGTGGTGAGTAGCGTAAGTAGTCAATCTGATAGTGAACTCCCCGCTTTAGGGCAGTTTTCGCAGACTGACAGTTTTCCTTATTATCACGTTTTAAAAAATCCTGATTGTTTGAAAAGGTTTATGACATTGTCAAACAATCAGGATTTTTTTTCAGTTTAGATAATTTGTGACCATTTCCTACCCTATTAGGTAGGTACCTATATTATTATTGTTATAACTTTGCCCATTCCTAAGATGTGTAAAATTATAATATGAGATAAGTTAATCATCATTTCAAACATGCCGTGCATAAAACGAGAAACATGTAGCGGTGATTACAATTGGTTACAGCATGAGTCAGTCGCTGATAGATACAAGAAATGCGGCCTGATGAACACAATACAACATATAGAAATTGGTAATAACAAATTGAGTTACAGACAAAAGAGACTTTATAATAAAGTTCCAGTGGTTAACACGTCAATTTCGTTTGCAGCGAATGCACGTGCGGATAACATATTGAACACTGACAATAAGTCGTCAGCAAAGAGAGTACAAATCATGTTAGACAAGTTCTCGATTACAACAACAGTGTCTGACTTCTACCCCAGAAAAGATATTCTGTCGAAATTGGCTAGAATTAAATAGAATTGGCTGTAAAAATATATACTTTGACGCCTTCGTTCCTCCTACAAGCTAAAATACCTAATTTATACATAAGTAGGTAAAATTGTCCTCATTGTTAATATAATAAAGTGAAGAACAAAAATAAAAAGATTGTAAAGCCGGCAATAGGTAGGGAACTATATACCTAAGTACTACTTCTTGGGTTTGTGGTCAAGATCATAATAATAATAAAGCCCTTTATTATTATAATTTTATTTCATTCCTTATAATAGCATGCAACAAATCACATTATATACATAGTTAATTCATAATTTTTGGATTTTATGTGTGATTTTATTTTTTTATTTATCTATAGATACATTAATAAAAATGAGCAAATGACAATTGATTTAATTTAAAATGAGAAAAACGGGGAAGTGATTGCAGGCTCCCTTGATATTTCGAAGGCCTTAGATTGGGTATGTCACGCTGGCCTTTTGAGTAAGCTTCCAGTGCACGGTATTTTCCCTGGCCTGATTGGCTGGGTAAAAGACAGGGACTGGACGGTCCCTCCTAGTTATTGTCGACAGATGCTCATCGGAGCCCATGTCGACTAATTCCGTTGTTCCTCAGGGCTCTGTTCTCTCTGCCACTCTGTTCCTGCTGCATATTAACGATCTGCTAATGCCCGGTATCTATGGGTATGGAGATGACAGCAGAGTCGTGGAGAGATACCTTTTTTTATAAGTTGGGAAATCCTAATGGATACCCTCCGCCTGGGAATAACGGAAGTTTATGTCGGACTCCTACCGACTAAAACCCCATTACTTATTCCTTCGAGTCCCGTGAGACGGGGGCCCGGGAGATACTAATACATTCGCCACACCTCCGTCTGGTATCAGCCCACCACCCTTAGCGGGCGCCATCCCGCGATACCACGACCGCACAGCCCACTACTTAGACGCACATGCTGCATGTCCCCTCCTTGAGCTTTAGCGCTCGAGTGGCGAGACGGCCCCAATTTCGTCGCCCGCCTGATCTTTCCTATGGTGGTCGGAAATCGTTAAGCGCCCTTCCACGCCCGGCTGTTCTTCTGGTGCGGTTGGAGTGAGAAGCATGCTGTCTCTCCCTCTCCGCAGCCTCCTTGCATGCATCACCTCCTCGCAAAAAGAAGCCACAGTCACGCTTCTTCGCTTCCAACCATGGACTGTACTACGGCTGGAAGCGAGAGATCACCCGCACCAAGTTTCGCGACGAGGGCACAGCGCTGTTGGGCCCAAGCTGAGCACTCCTCCAGCGCATGTTGCGCCGTGTCCTCGTGGCAATACTTGCAGTGATGACATACGGGTGTCAGCTCCCGACCTATGCGACGCAGGTATTTACCGAAACATCAGTGTCCAATAAGAACCTGCGTCATTCAGAAACTGAGGGCACGCAGCCTCTGCAGCTGGCTGCCGAAGCCTGTTGGCCTTAATGCCACTATTGTGGCGAGGCCCCACCTGGGTTGCGCAAGTCGCTCCCTCCATTCGTGGATAGATACCTGCCGGGCACTCGGACTAGTAAGGAATTGATCCGGTCCGAAAGAGAGACTATGGTAGAGCGTGCGAATGTTGTACTACAGACAGTCCCTGAATGGGGTAAAATATAAGCGTGTCTATTCACCGCCAAAAGAAGCCCGGTCACCCTGGCTCCTACTCTTTGGAATGTATCTTTGGAGTGCACCGACCCCCTTCAGCTTTTAGGAGTTGAGATTCCATTCGTGTGCGGAATACTGCAGCCAGTTTTGGGCTAGAGCTGCAAAATACCACCTGGCTACTTTTAGATTTGGTGAAGCGGCATGCGAACAGGCTGATTGGGCGACCCAGATTTAACTCAAAAGGGTCTCCTAGAGTGGCCAGCCTGTCGGTGTTCTATAGGATGCATTCTGGAGAGTATGCAAGGGAAATGTGTGATTGAATTCCCCCATCTCCGTTCCATCATCGGACGACTCGTCGTACGGCGAGTGTCCACCCTACGTTGTTGACACCACTACGAACCGGACGAAGCGTTTCGCCTCCTCTTTTTCCAGCAACGATTTCATCACTGCTTACCTTCAGATTGCGGTAAACGTAAAGCACTAGTTTATAATAAAATATAATTAAAAAAATAAAAACTTTAATTAATTACGTAGCTAGGCACGCCTCAATAGCGCCGGTAAGTCCCCTCTTTGAGAAGTGTCAGTCACCAAGGTGGGGATCGCCCTAAGGACACGGTGGAGCATACGGTGAAGGTCTGCCCGGCTTGGATAGAGCACCGCAGTGTGCTCGTGGTGGGTCGCGATCTCTCACGTCCGGCCCTGGTCTAGGCCATGTTCCGGAGCAAGAGTACATGGCAAGCCGTCACCTCCTTCTGCGAAGCAGTGATGCTGGCAAAGGAGCAGGTGGAGCACATGAGGGAGCAGGTATCGCAGCGCCCTCACATCTGTAGCCGCCGCAGGAGACGCCCTGGTCGGGAGACAACATCGAACTCCCGGCCACCGTACCTAGGCGCGGGCTTGCAGGCGGCGAGCAGTAGGCAGCTCGGGGCCTGGTAAGGACCAGGCCCGGTTCGACGACGCGTTGTGTTACACGCGCGCCTCAAAGAGATGTCAGCACATCGTTACGGGGTCCACGAAGACCGATGCCTCCTGGATCAGGGTTGCGGGTTGGTTAAAAAAGAAACCGTGGCCCTTGCGTAGGTACAGGCAAGTGAAGGAACACGAGTGGGTATTAGTCAGTTAAAGTCTGCGCGCCCTTCCGCTCCGCCCAGAGCCGGAGGTCTTTTTCCATCCAGAACAAAAAGAAGGTACCTAGTTCCGTAGTGGCAACCCGTGAAATTCAAATTTTCTCTTACGTACGTAACTTGATCAAAATATGATCTGCGACAATAATAACGATATATGTAACTACGGATTCACCCTAAATTAAACTGATTATAATTTTACCGGGTCAAAATTATAAATGGGAAGGTAAAAATAGGTACCTACCTATAAATGGGTATTTACCCAAAGTTGGGGTTTTTACATACCCATCTCTACTTGCAACCTCAGCTCACAACTTCATACCAAAGATTACAGATGAGCGTAAGCGTTTAAACGCTCGGCTAGATTCGGTAATCTTTGTGCGCTAGTCGCACGTGGTCTTTTGGCAATTACACCGGAAATTTTGCCAGTGTCTACTGAGCAGTTTATTTAAAAGTTAGAGATAAGTCCTCGCTTATACTGTGATTAGTAATTAAGGGAGTTCGTACATGTTCCGCGAGATTTCCAGGGGCAGGCAGCTGCCATGCAGTCGTCCGTAAATCCATTGATCAGTAAAAAACTGCCTGTAGACAATATTTGTAAAATCGAAATTTGCACCTAATACAGCAATAGTGGAAACCTCCGAATTCTTCTTACACGCAGGGATTTTCTTGAAAATTTAGAATTAAGCTTATCTTGCCCTCCACATCAGAATCTATAGGCAAGTCATCATCATCAACCTTTTTATCGTCCCACTGCTGGGCACATGTCTCCTCTCACACAGAGAAGGATTGAACGTAATCACCATGCTTGCTCAATGCGGGTTGGCGATTTCAGACTTAAAAGTCCAGGTTTCCTCAAGATGTTTTCCTTCACCTTATAAGCAGTCATTGGTGTCCAAGGTATACTTGGAAAGTACATATAACTTAGAAGTTACATTACATATCGAAGCCGCACACTCATACTTGAGAGGCTGGTGGTTTAACCACTAGGCCACCACGACTTACATCATCATCATCATTTCAGGCGAAATACGTCCCCTTCTGGACATAGACCTTCCTCAAGGATCTCCATGACGACCGATCCTGCGCCTCCCGTATCGGTCCACCTTGTCGGGGGCGACCCACGCTGACAGATTAGTTAACATCACATTTATTATATTTTTTTGTATTTTCTCGAATATAAACCCAAAGTTGAAGCTCTAAGTCCTCGATAGAAGACCTGCGCATTCAACCCGTCGCGACGGGTGATGCCCGGCCCACTGCCATTTAAGTGTTGCGATTCTTTCCAGGGCTACATGCCTATGTATGGTAAAAGTGCTCAAGACCCTACACATTTCAAAAGTAAAGGGTCAAAGGGTTCCAATCAAGCGGTCCTGGCACTATAGCGAAAGTTTAAAAACGTAATTAATGGTCATAAAAAATGCTACGTTTTCTTACTCTTTAGTTTTTTGCGTATCTCTTAGGGTTTTTGTGTGAAAATTAGGAAAATAAAATTGTTTGAAAAATCACAAAAAAAGACATAAGTAGATGAAGCTCATTTTTTTTTCAAAACTTTCTAATCAGTAAAACTTTCAGATACTTAAACATAGATTTAGAATTTCATTACTTCCTATATCTAAGATCATAAATAACACTGAAATGAAATATCCGGTACGAAGAATAAGTTTTAGTTCGATTTATTTTTTTAGCTGTAACTATTTTACAATATAAAGGGTGTATCTGACATCGACGCACAAACGAGTACCATGGATCCAGTACATGATTCTGAACCCCCAGTGGTGGAATTTTTCGTCGGCATTTTCATAATTTAAAAAAAAATATATGAAGTTTTTTTTCACTTTAGACCGTTCATAATTGCTATACTTTTATAACCCAATAAGATTTTAAAGTAAAAATTAATATATTCGCTAATTACACAAAAAAGCGCAATGAAAACATAACTCGAAAAACTATCTTATCCGCTGATTTGATAGAGTTCACATCAGGGATCAACGCCATACCTACAAACCCGCACGGCTGCACGCTTACAACATTCAAATGCCGAGCCGACACTTTTTTTAACCACTGTGAATTCTGTAACCGTTCATTAACGACATAAATGACTATCATAATTTTATTAGTGGCATGCGGTGTAGCCTATCCGCGAAGTTTGCGTTACGATGTCACATACACCCTGTATATAATTTTAGTCGAAAAGACTTTAATCAGTGCTCATTTTAAAGATCTTCAAGCTCTTTAAAAAGTATTCTATGCCTTTTTGTCTAATCTTATTATTGCCTGTTCTTCCAGTATTATCTAATCTTAAATCTTCCGTTATTTCAAGTTAAGTACTTAATCACGTAAAATGAAAGATGTTCAAGCCCCCATCTCGGACCTGAGACTCCAAAGCTGAAAAGCGTTGGATGCGACTGGCATTAACGCTGAAATCAACAACATGAGGAACATAGATATTGAATTCTCTTAACGAGGCTCGAATAGAATCTACTACTCTTTTTGACTTTTCTGACACAGCTCGAACTTGACCATTTATGTCATTGGTACCTACGTACACTTTATAGTAGGTAGGTTTTCCTCTCAATAGGGAAAATCTCTCAATAGGTATCTGCTCAAGTGCGAGCATTCACTCAACACAGCATTCCTCAGTAGACTAAACGAGCTATCGCAATTCGGTTCAGTTTTAGATTATACTAGCTACCCGCTCCGGCTTCGCACGGGTGCAATGCTGATACTAAATACACTACAGAAAAACTGTGAACGTTGTATAAAAAACATAGCGGCCCGCTGCTCCCGCCCCGGCCGGTCGGTAGCGCCGTAAACGCTACGCTCCGCAATTTTTAAATCTGTAATATCTTCAATATTTATTTAAATCATATGCTGTAAAGAGCGATATAGATCTATATTAAATCAACAATGTATTTAAGTTATTACATTGGATAAGGATTAATGCAGTATTGGTGAAAATCGCTTCGAAAATTAGCAGGTATTTGCGATAGATATATTTTTTCGTGGACCTTTTTGTAGACTCTTTTCAATTTGTACAATACTTAGTAGGTACAATTATTTTGATAAATCTCGTAGGGCCTGCGATTCACTGCAAACGCGGAAAAAATGATATCATTTACGACATCACATTAGAAACCTCAAAAATAATAGTCATCATCAACCTTTTTATCGTCCCACTGCTGGGCACAAGTCTCCTCTCATACAGAGAAGGTTTGAGCGTAATCACCACGCTTGCTCAATGCTGGTTGGCGATTTCAGACTCAAAGACCAGGTCAAAAATAATAGTATTTCTCCACAATTTAATGCATACTATAAACCCTCCTCTATAATCGCTCTAACTATTAAAAAAAAACCACATCAAAATCCGTTGCGAAGTTTTAAAGATTTAATCATACAACGGGACATAAGGAAAGTGAAAGTGACCTTGTTTTATACTAGGTATGTAATGAATAACTATAAATATATAAGTAAGTCTGGTCGTACTTCGGAAAAAACGTTAAGCCGTTGGTCCCGGTTGCCATACGAACATCATCCAATGGCAGTCGTTACGGGTTGTTGAAGCCCACAAAAGTCTAATAATTGGTCTAACTGCAATGCTTAGATATCCCCTTCGGGTTGTGGAGGTCAGACGGCAGTCACTTCATGGAAAATATCGAAGTTTAGCCAAAATCAACAGTTAGACTGGTAAAGCGGACCACAGACTCCAAAGCTGAAAAAGCTGCGGATGCGACTGGGATTAACGCTGAGATCATGATGATAATGAGTGATTAACTATAAAATAACACAGAGTAAATATTTTTGTAAATCATTTTATTGGTTATTGGAAATACTTTTCCGAATCACAATAATTATGTAACTACAATAGGTGTCATTAGCGCTGCTATCGTATGGATAACGGCTAAACACAGATACGTAGCTTATCATAAGCCAGGCCCATTTATCCAATTGTTACCTCTTCACACAAACACCTTTAGTATATGGTTTAGTTTGTCGCTAAGCACGGGATTTACAAATATCTTGCATCTATTCAAGTGAAAGTAAAAATATGTTTGTCGAAATAATGATTATTTTTCACTTTATCGAGGCCTCTACAGTTTCCGGAGGCCGAATATCCCTCATCAAGTGGACTTTTCCGGACAAGAACATTCACCAAATCTATTTGTAGGTATAAACCTATAAACTAACATGACGCAGGGCACGCTAGCCTCGTGTCATCAAGTCCGTAGGCCGTAACTGCGTCTAGCAAAACGTTTGGTAACATCAAGCACCTACTTTATTTGAGCCTGGCCTTCCTCCATTGCCAACATGATCCAATAATTACCTGGTGTTCCTACCTATAGCAATAAACGTAGACACGATCAAAGCTCAGTCTCACAATTCCATGTTTGCTTCTACTGTATGAATGAACTTTCCAATTATCTATTTATATTTACGAGAAATTCGTCACTACACAATCAGACACTGAGAATACAACTGTAAGCATTGACTATTTCTATTTTAATTCGTACTAATAATTCAATGGATTTATATTTAGGTACTTTTAACAGTTGGTGTCTTACTAGCGAACACAGCACGTAGCCAGCGTGGCGTTGTAAAATAATTACAACCCGCGCGAGATAACTGTGCACCTCGTTCTGTAACGTCATTCAGACGGTACCGTCTGAAATAGAGAATTATTTTAAAAAATATATATATTTCATTTTTTTTATGTTAATTTATGGTCGTTTTGATGATAAAGCGTCATAAAACTAGATCATTTTACTCATGACGTTTTGCAATTAAATTGATACATATAGGCTGAAATATAATGTTGGTGCAACCAACAGGCTTCACTAACGTATCGTAACATAAAATATAAAAAAAAAAAAACTTAACAAAGCAAAAAAACTCCAGAGAAACAGTAATGACAACAGGGGATTTAAACTGTATTTAGACAATTGTAACAGAGATGCTAACGCTACTCAGCGCTTACGGCGAATGCGGGGCGCCGCGCGGGGAAGCGGGAGAGGGGTCGCATTCCAGCGAGATGCACAGATAACTTGCGCGAGTTATAGGTATTTCTACCGAACCAACCGGACGCACACGTGGCGCGCTAGCATAATCGCGGCCCAAGAAATAGAGAAAAATAATGTCTTCTCGTTGTTTAAAGTAGGTTTCCTATCCTTTAAAAGCACCTTATGAAATAATTGTAGATATAAATAGGTTATATATTATAAACAAAATATATAGATTTAGAGTAGACAAAATAAATTCAATATCTCATAAACAGCTAATTGTACTTTTAATTACATAATTATACTGGAATAAAAACGTTAGTGAGTAAATATACAGGATGGAAAAAACAAACAACACTTACCTACAGGAAAAGTACCATAAATACGGTACTTTAACTTTTATCAATCTTTGTTTTCGTATTGACATCTCTATTACCCAAATTGTTTGGACCCAGAAGATGGCCACATTTATTTATTTATTGGCATCCTACAAAGCATACACCTAAATATTCCATATTTTTTTACATTTTATTGAGGACTTAATTAAAGGTGGCATGTATTAAACATAGCATGAGAAAATGCAGTACCTAACCTAACTCTAAGAGATATTAATATAACGTACGTCTTTCATTGAAAGAATTACAAGAAAACTCAATAGCGCTACACTATATAAATAGGATTTAAATTCTGTTTCTCTCATAAAATCTCCATGATCCTGAATCATTGTTAAACTAGGTACATTAAAACAGTTGGGGATCTCCTATGCTATCCGGTACCTGGCACTGAACATATAAGGTACATAAACAAGTACTGATATTAACACACGTTTATAGGTTGGCTATTTTTTTAGATTTCAGATGTTAGTTCGATTCCCGGTCTATGCAATATAACTTGCACAATATTGCTTTATCTATTATATTATATTTACGCACTCTTTCTTTATTGCACTTTTCCCTGTGTTGCGTTGGTTCTTTGCACCCTGTATAATGAAGCTAAGGTTGAGATTATAAAACTTACAGTTACAAAATATTTTTGTCAGAATTCCTTTCAATATAAAGTTACTATAATTTTCTTAAATTGTATTAATAAAAATTGATTCAATGAAACAAAAAACATTCATAATTTCCATAATACATGCAAATTATTAATAGATAATATTTCAGAGAAGTGAAAATTAGGAACAACACAGTTATAACATTGGTAAGAGATAGACAAAAGAACTTTAAATTTGTTATTAAAATAAATATTAAAATTACATTTATTTTACACGTGGAACTTATAGTCATCTACAATTCATAATATACAAATATAATTGTTTCATAAAAATCATAAAATAATTTACAAAGTATTGATATGTACAATATTTTCATAACTAATATTAATCACTTCCTCCATAATAAATAAATTAATAAATGTATATAAACACAAAGAAGTAATACATACAGAACATTGCGGTTACGCGATTCTAACAAATATACACCGAGTCGACATTTAAGAGAACGACATGGATTAATTGAAAGTAGTCCACCCTTTGGGAACGACAGGTGGGTCCTGTCGCGCGCTGGAACCTGCGGAATAGTCTAATAAACCGAACTGGCTAAAATCTAGTCCATATTCGTGTAAGAGAGCACTGTCTGTAGGTTTGATTTGTTCAACTTTCTGATTTTTATCACGACACTTGAGCGGATCGAAATCTTCTAGGTTTGTCGGCGAATCGTCCAGTTTAATGAGATCAGAATCAGAGCCACACGACTGAAAAAGAAATACGTGAGTTAAACAAGCACAAAGCGAGACAAGTCCCTTGGTAGGCCTTCTGTGCACGTGTCGTCAATAACGGAAATGGTAGCACGGCTACCTCTCAACATAGGGCACATTTACATTAGTCGCACCCTGTCAATCAACATGTCTAAAATATTATTAACAACTGTGAATATGGAAAGGTTATTAAGACCAGCAGCATGCGTGCATGCATACTAACGTTTATACTAACCACATAATAACTTAGTGCCAAATGCCTACAACAAACAATTTCATTAATGTCAATTTCATGCTATAAGGATGGAAAATTATTATTTAGATTTTGTTTGAAATGTCGCGTAGGTGATGATGTATCATCAGCTAATGTAATCATCGGTGTATGAATACAATTTAGTATAAAATTAAATTCCAAACCGGCTAAGTGTATGTCAATTATACATTAAGCTTGAGACTTATGCCCGGTTTCAACTCGCCGCATTTTTAATAAATATAATGGATGTGTTGACACCTTTATTCAGAGATATATTGTTTCATACGTTAGTCTGTATTATTAATTAGTTAAATTAATGTGTTAAATATAAACCACCCCCAAATTGTAATAATAATGTTCAAAGATTTTATATTACTGGTAAATATCTATTGCGCCGATATCAGGGCAAGCGCTTCCTGTAAGGCGCTTTGCACTAATCAGCAAACTCTTTTTTAAGTTATACATAATTTGACAGGAAATTTTACAATAAAGCAAATCCATCCCTATCGCCACTTATTTACCAGTTTTATAGTGCACCAACCCGGAACTAGAAAAAAAAGAAACGTTTCTTATCTCCTTTAGCTACTTGATGAAAACACAGACAAAAGTATATTTTAAGTGTTGGAGTTTAATATAAAAATATATTTCATTGATATTAAAAATGCGTCATGATTTCGACATTGAAACGTGGCTTTAGTGGAGTCGAGCGAACCAAATCATTAAGACGAAAGGGTCAGTATGGCAAACGAAATTATAATTTAAGTATTTTTTCAATTGGCAGGTCAGTTTTATTTGATCTAAATATGAGTCGTGGCCGTAACAAATACTTATTTATGGAAAGATAATAGCAATAGTCATTTAGGAATAATGATTGCTATTACCTTTCAATTCAATTGTCATTCACCCGAACGTAGGCGTTCGGATGAAAGACAATTTCATAAAAACATAAAATATGTGACTACTTAAATTTCATTTTAGTTGTATTGATGACACAAATTATTTCAATTTTGTAAAGCCACATTTTTAAGGTTGTAAATCATATTTTAATCAAAGTTAAACCAAAGTGACCTGCAAATTGCAAAAGACGTAAGTAAATTAGAATTTCGGTAATCGGTGGTTACCCTAGCCCATCCCCGTCTAAGATGTATGTACAATGTTTGCATAAAACCTTTTTCACACGGGAAGTGTGAAAGAACTTTGTAACATAATAACGATAGTACGCTCGACGCCTCTAAATTTACTTGCACAAGGTTGCAATTTTAGTAAAGTAGTATCAGAGCTTTGTAAATCATGAAAGAAAAATATGAATAGTGTCTACTTCTATTAAATAAAAATCCAATATTTATGCATACTTAGATATATTTTAGTAACATGCATTTGCAAGTTCTATGTAAGCATGATCTTGCTAGAGGACGACAAACTGTGTATTATATACAAGTGCTCATGTCATTATATTATTATGTATATTGATATAAATATGATAAGTACAAAATACAGAGTCGCACAGTCATGGTAAGTACTTCCCAGTAATTTTATTGTCTTCGTTTTAAAATAAACATTTATGATATCTAGATCAAAATGATCCGATAACTCTCTATTCATTATAGGATGAATTGCATGATACATACTAAATTAGTATAAAAGGTTACTTATCGATAATTTATGTAGGTAATAGAGATTACAAATAGTAAATAACAAATTGATCAGCAGGGTAATTGCGTTAACACTATCAGTAGCAATGGGTTTCATTTTGACAGTTCAACAATATTCATTGCGGTATTTACGTTCTTGAGTAGACACATTCTCGAACAAAGGGAGCAACGGATTAGCAATATGCTTTAAAAAGATTCCAACTGATAGTAATAGTGTATTACGCAATTAGGGTGCAGATTTGGACAAAAATTGGTATCGTATTAGTGTTGCTCGATCAGATCGGTTGAGATGGCTGGAACGATCACTGTTGGGATCAATTCATTCATTTAATCAAAAATCAATCAATCAATCAATCTCGGTGGTAGGCCATAACATCGGCTGCCGGCAGAAGTTACCACCCACCAGTCAAAGCCCTGCCGCCAAGCGATTCGTCGTGTTCCGGCATGATGTCTGGTGAAGCCGTACGGAGGACGGGTCTGAGCAGTTGTGTGGCGGGTACGATGCGCTAAATGTTGTTATGTCGGGAGTTTGGTCGTGGAGAGTCTCCAGATCAATCTCCCTCTAGCGCAGTTTCGTTTGGTCGTGTTGGTCTTGGGTTTAACATTGCATCACCTCGATCAATTTCATCCTTCCTATTCCTTAGTTTTTTAAGTGAATAGGCTTAATAAACTAGTGCGCTTTACCATCAACGATTGCATCACTGCTTACCATCAGGCGGGATTGCAGTCAAGCACTAGTTTATAATGAATAATAAAAAAAATAAATAAAAAAGAAAACTAGCCAGCTCGATCGTTTAGATGTGCTCATCCGGTTAGTTCGGTGACATCAGATTTATTTTGTTTGTTTAGTTTTATCACCCAGCAGGGGAAACAGCGTCACAAACTATCAGTAGCAATAGGTTTCATATTGACAGTTCAACAACGTCCATTGCCTTATTTACTTTGTTCAGCAAACACATTTTTCGAACTTAAATGGAGCAATGGATTAGCAATATACTTCAAAATGATTCCGATTGATAGTAATAGTGCGTTACGCGATTAGGGGGCTGTTTTATGATATAACTTTTACATTTTATCGTGACTGCTAACCACAGGCACATCTGCCGACGTAATATTGCCCTATTGTCGTCATTAACTTCAAGGGTCAAGAACTTGGAAGGCGGAGCACCAATAGATTAATTTTACGTCAATTATAATGTCGTTCTATAACTTTTTGTTGTTGTTTTAAGTTAATGATAAGATAAAATAAAGAACAATTTTGAAATGGGTAGATACGGCTAAAAGATGACTATTCTCTCAATATAGACTATTATCTCTAAGAATTGGGGTATTGTTTAGAAAATATTTAAGTAAAAATAAGATTTCCTCTGAATGTTGGCAGCTATAGTTCATATTTTTTGATTAAAATAGGTGATGCCGTGATAGTTTTCCACGACTTCACAATATACGTTCTATGGATGTGTTATGCAAATCATCCTATCGTAAATAGTATTAAAATATTTTTTCAGCATTTGTTAATCTACTCTTAAATAAAACGATCTAGCATCACAATATGAGATCATTCATTGTTTATACTTAGTATTCATATTATTCTGATCATAATACCAAGAAGCAAATTGTGCAAATCAAAGGAGTACATGCGGAGGCCACGTATTAAAATAAAATAATTATAAAGGCACTTAATTTCAATCGTTAATAATAGTTATTTTGCTAAATCTATTTATTTGTAGCCAGAAACTCACATTCTTGTCAATTGTATAGTAGTCCCACAACAATATATCACAGCAAAAAAAAAATTACAATTAAACAATATATTACAAAATGAGAAAGTAAACATGTTCAAAAAAAAAAAGAGTAGAGCGATTCTATATCAAAGGTAACAAAACCAAATATCTCTAAAAATAGCGTCTTAGTCGAAACGAGTTCTTAGGCATTAAATAAATTACAAAGCAAAGTAAAAATATATAAGATAAGTAATATTTCTTTGAAGACTATATAAAAATTTAAATAATAAAACAAAACGGGGATTAAGTAATGTGTGCTAGGCACGTAATTGGATTGGATTTTTAAGAGGATTTGATCCTATTTGCTGTGTTTCACTTAATATCACTTTTAATACAAACAATCTCCATATTTAACTTTCCAAAGACAACTAACTATGGATACAGTTTACAGAGCTGACGATCTTCATCTTTGCACCATAGTAGGTAATACAGCCAAGCAATATAAATCGTTAGTTTGTATAATTCGATACGTAACAATATTTTCAAATACATGTAACATACTTGTAAACCAATTACGAGTACATATAAGTACATTTTACTATTGAGGGTTTACAGGGCACTTTGTCTATTGGACCTTGTAAAATATTTTACTTATCAAAACGTTACAGTTGATATTTTTAAGGCGCCCAGGTAAACGCGACGTAAAGTGTAAAGTTTCCAAGACATAAACGTTTAAAGCTGATAACACCCACATTTTTTTTTAATATAGTTTTTTTGTTTATGCGAAACCTCTATATAGTTTGTTCAGAATAAGCAACTGAATCGATTCCAATCAGTTTTACACCATATTATATTTTTTCCCGAATACATTTAGAGTGAGACCGCAGAGTGGTTACCGAGCGGTTACGATAGATCACAGCTGACGCCCTAGGTCAACGTCCGCGCTCGTCCGCCCGTACGGACGTTTGACCATGTTTGTTGGGACAACCAAGTAGAATAGCAAGCTCATAACTTGGTGGTTTTTCATTATCTTTTTGAAATTTTATACATAGATTCGTTACTTAAAAATACTAGACTCGTATTTCGGGGTTTGTATAAACAAAAAGTAATGTTGTATTGATGCATAGTTGTTTAAAATTATCACCCATAACCTTAGTGTCACTTTGGTCATCTTGACAATTTCTCTTCCCCAATGGCTGACACTAAAGTAGTGACACCATAGTTTTTTTGTAATGAACTTATTTGTAAAGCAATTTTAGCCGGTCAGGTAAATGCCTGTCACAGTCATACTTTTTTTCCTAATATAATTATAATGGTGACTATAAACATTCATAATTATTTCAAACATTTATGCAACAAGATGTAGCCAATTAAAAATATATAATACTAGCTTTCCGCCCGCGTGGCGTTCGCTCATATCGCGCTTTTTAGATTTCCCTCGAGAATATCTATTTTTTCCGGGATAAAAGGTAGCCTATGTCCTTTCTCGGGGTCTAAAGATTGTCTGTGCCAAATTTCATCAAAATCGGTGTAGAGGTTTAAGCGGGAAAGCATAACAGACAGACAGAGTTACTTTCGCATTTATAATATTAGTATGGATAATTGTCGCGGCAATAAGTCCGTTCAGTAAATCTCCAAACGTAAATATCTCTGAAACGTGACACTACGGGATTGGATGTTATTATGTTTTCTATTTGCATTGATGTTAGCTATCAACTTATGTAGGTGTCAAGGAAACCTATTTTTTTAAAATCAAATTTCGTCAATAGGTAAGAAACGTATCTTTCACTTTCTTTCACAGCCCTTTAAATATCAAATGGATGATGATAATATATCTGCCTGTTTTTTACGTAATGATAATGGACGTCCTTCTCCTCGCAAAGCTGTGACGTTTTTTATTGTTATTGCCACCTATTCGGGTTCAGGGTCATCTAATCTAGCGATTTATACAGTTTGGACCATATTACATATGATACACGGTTTTGGTCGATAGCGCTGTATGTACTACATTTACATCTTTTCAACAATTTTGTTAGGTAATCTGTATTGGACAATTGAACATATCTGTAAACTTTTGCACATTATAACCTACACCATAATATTATTAGGTGTGCAAATAAGTTTCCGCCGTTTAACAAATGATGTCCTCACTAAGAGGTTACGTTGAAATTGTCAGATGTAAAATGTGATATCGTAAGTCCGGACATCTGGTGAAAACATACACTTACGAGTATTAGTGAGTCTGTATCAGTATCACATATTTATTTCTGTGCAAAAAATGACAAGTTTTGTGCCGAATAAGCGTCATTCGGGAACTTTGGTTACTTCTTTAATTTGAAGATATCTGCTGCTGAGGCCCATCGATTGCTTGTAGAAGCTTATGGTGCAGCTACTTTAAGCAAGAGAAGTTGCCGGGAGTGGTTTCAAAAGTTTAGAAACCGTGAAGACAAAGAACGTAGTTTAAGACCGATATCGTACGATGACATGGAATTGGAAGCATTATTGGAGGAAAATAGAAGAGGAAATACGCACCCATTACTACTCCAGATATGACAAAATTATTTTCCTACATGATAATGCTCGCCAAAATGTTCAAAAAGCGGCGGAAACTTATTTGTACACCTATTTTGTTATAATATTTATACACGGTGACTGCTAATTTGACCTATTCCATCCATAACGTGAGAGTGGGCCCCATTTACTACACTTTAGCTCCCCCATAATACCAAGGCGAAAATTCACGGGATTCGAGAAAAACTTTTTATTTTTCGGGAAATTTCCGAGAATTCATCACAAAATATCACTTTTCTCCATATTCTCCAATTAATTGCTATTCTGTTAAGTACCGAATATGTTACCGTACTTTTTGTTGATCCAAATTTCTTTTAGCATCAAACTGTAAACAGTTTGATGCTAAAAGAAAGTGATAGTTAAACAAACAAGGTTATTAAACATTTTTAGAAATCTACTTTTTTTGTTTTTGTTTAATTTGCGACCGATCAGGAGATTCTGATACATGACGTGGGAATAAGTGCTGGGTGCTTAGGAGATAGAGGGGTAACATAAACCAGTTAATTTGATTATTACCATCATTTTAAAATATTTCAACAATTTGCAAATTCGACCTTTGCCAGCATTATCAACCGTTTCATCGGGACCTCTAAATATTTATTAAACCTCGTTACTTAAGTAATCGAATGGAAATGTCTTCTCAGTAATTTGTACGCTAAACGTAGAAGTAACATTTTGAGATAAATTGTGTTAAAGTTCATATGTAGATGATTTATGAAAATGATTAATAACCTTTTCCCTTAACTTTTAACTGTTTGATGTTTTAGAGTATTTTGTTACAACAGAAAGATTGATAAAATATTAGTTATCCAATGAAAAGGTATAAATGAAGACTATTCAAATTGAGAGTTAAGAGAAAAGTGATGTGACGAACCCTGGAGAATAAAAAAAAAATTAGATAAAAATGGGATATTCTCAAATCCCATAAATTTATCACTGGACATTGTGGGGTAAGCACCTCACAATAGTTGCAAATCGATCCCATTGTCACGTCCTGGAGGGAATACCTAAAATTACCAATCACCCTGTATTTTAACGTTATAAAACCTAAGACAGCAGAAATTTTGCAAAAGTGATTTCTAAATTAATACTAAATGTATGTAGTATTTATTTTGTGTTACACAATCTCCTTTTCACCGTGCTTAATATTAAAAGCAACAAAGTTTTGGGGTAAAGTAAGTATTTCTAGTTTAGTACGAATTAGAGGAGTTCACGGGTTAAATAAATATTATTAATTCATAAACATGAATCTTATAATATTCAATATGAATGGTTAAGTAAATATATGTATAGTCAACCTTCGTGTGTTAGTGCAGACATATTTCACTCTTGCAGTTCAAGGCATGAATTCTATAATTTTCTGTTTTACAATTAGATATAAAATTGATATGATTACAAATGTGCATATCAGAATTACCTCTAGAATTTTCCCTTTGTACGAAGGTAGGTCTGTGTTGGATCCCACGGCGAGCCTGGGCCTTACGCTCTCTTGGCTCGGTCTACCTACAGCGGGTGCCGTGAGTTTTGGCGCTGTGCCGTTAGATGACAACGACATGCTTGGTTGTGACACTTTTCTTTGATTCGTTGACAAAGTCAACTTTAATTTAGCCTTATCATTGCCTTCTGTGAAGCGTATCGTGCTTGTGTGAAAGTCTGACGTAGTTTTCACATCGTTTTTTGTGATGTTACTGACAAAGTGTAGATTTTGGAGCGTCGATGTGGTCGTCGCACGCGGTGGCGGCTTTGGCGCGTCAGACAAATCAATTAGTTTCCTCGTGGAAATTATTGGGTAACGGACTGGGAGTTGGGGACGTTCCGGTAACCGGGGTGGGAGGCATGGTGACAGTGTTTTCTGCAAAATAAAATTAAATGATGTGCCACGGTGCTCCTAGGAGCGTTCATGCTGCTTTCGCATTCACGTGGTACTAAACACAATAATGTGGACAGTACAAACAAGAAAGCACAGTATAAGTGTACTAAAACCTAATAATGTAACTAAATGAGAGGAATAACATTTATCATGGTGACATTAATAGATGAGATACCTTTTTAAAGTAAATATTATCTATATAAATATATTTTAAAACAAATCTTTACGTGTCAATAATGACACAAACTCCATTGCTTTGTGGAAATAAAATAATTCAAAAAGGTACCAAAGTCTATGATAGCTATTAATGAGAAATGTAATCATACTTCCGATACGGTCACAATGTTATTCACAGCGGCTTCGATGCTCTCTTTAACTGAGATTACAAATTCGACATAATTGTATTCTAGCGATGTAGATTAATTTAAATGACGCAGATGAGATGCTTGTACCGGCAGGAATAATAATAATACTCTAATCTAATAACTTGCATGAAAATCAAAACGATGAGATGAATGGCATACGAAATTAATAAGTATATGCAAAGTGGCGTATCGAAAGTCAAGATTCTATACTAACAGGCATGACGAACTGACAGAAGAACACAAGCGTCTAACAAGGATCTACGAGTATGACATCTACATTAGGGTGCGAAGTCGTTTGTGACTTACTGATTTGTCTGGAAGACTGATTTCCGAGTTGTGCGAACTATTCGGGAAGCTGTCTCGGCGTTGTGCTTTCTTGCTGTCGAACAGGTACTCCATCTCGGTGAGCAGGTCGAGGGGGAGTGCTGGGGGAGCCTCGCGAGGCGGCGGCGGCGGCCTCGTCGTCGGAGGTTTGTTCGTCGGAGAAGAATCCGATGAATCCGACGACACTGGGGTCGCTGACCCGCATGAGAACCTAAACATAAATAACAATACCGTCGAGCATTGGAATAGTTTCGCAACTGATGATTTTTGTAATATTGATGATGTGTAGGTATAATATGTCATTATTGATACTGGAGCTTTATGTACGCAGGAGTTAACTACTCCAAACTATTCACACGACAGTAACGAACCTAACATACGTATAATACCACGTTATATTACATATTATCAGTGACTGCATAAAATTGGCTCTAAAGCAGTCATTTTTATATTTGTAGGTGACTCATACTTTGACCCTTTTTTAATTTTATCTTACGAGATCATGTCACATATGAACTTAGTAGTGGCAGACAGCAGTCTCAAATTTCCGCTCCTGGTTTTTCATGTAATGAACGCAGCACTTCCCAAACGCAGTTTGTCACTAGCGCAGTACGTAGCATTTCCGCATTACGACTTAAAACCCTAAAACCTTTAAAATATACAGGATCAAAGAGGGCAATTTTAAATTAAAACATCATAGATTTTTAAACGGTTATTATTATAGATTTAACAAGATGTAAACATTAAAATATTGTGTAACCGTATTAACAGAAGCACTATTCTGAGATCTTCCAAAAGTCAGGTTCGCTTTAAATGAGCAGAAATGGCTACCATTGCTGCATATACACATACAGGACTGCTGCATTGGTCTTCCTCCCACAACGCCTCTGACGACGCGTGGAGTGAGAAACTTTTCATGCATACTACAACATGTATGTGGTGTCTCAAGACTTCTACACTACACTTAGATACAACATTTAAGCTCTAAAATATATAATACACACATATTTGATCACAATTATACAGACATTGTAAACTAAACTACATACATCATTAAAAAACAACGTATATATAACGGTAATGTAATTAATAACAAACATACCTGACGATGTGTCGTTGTTATTGTGGACACCCGCAATCATTTCAATATTAAGTATTAGTAAAGCCATGGCCCGTCGTATTCACACGATTTAGTCGCTTAGATATGCTTACTTAGCTTTTTAAGAGTGAAAGAGAGCGAAAACAGCCTCGCCAAACTCGCTTGAAGCATAGAAGCGACGGTACCACAGTGGCCCCTCCTAGTTCCTGGACTTCGAATGGAGCAGTCTGCAGCGGTTCACTATGCCAGCCAGCCATTTCGGCTTCAATTGAACCTAACCAATTGTAGCGGACGCGGAAGCCTGATCGCTACTCTTGGCTACATCAGCAATTTATATCATAGCCCACTGGTTTTCAGCCGTTTGACATTCAAAATCTAATCTTACCTGGTTGAGGTAAAATTTCAGCAGCCACTATGCGTCACTTCATCAATAAAAGTTACTGAAGAATATCACACACCGTCACCCCAACTTAATAAAGACTCATATTTCTAACTCACTTTGGACGTTGCTTCATCTGGATTCGAATAACTGTGACCGCCTTCATTAATCCAACCTATATACAGGTTTCCAACATCACCAACGGGCCACATTCAACCAGGCAATACTACCTGCCTGGTAGGTCCTACTTTGAGTCGAGAGAACGTCACGAGACTATCTTTAACACTTTGAATTCAGTGGCGGTACCTTCACATAATATGCGGTGGGTAGTGTAATGATAACGCAAATATTTTTTTGTCTTAAATTCTGATGATTTATTTAAGAAATAAAAACAACATTACAGAGAATTCGTTTAATTGATCAGTCATGATTTCCATATGAATATTATTTAAATATTTTTAAGTGTGTATTGTGTGTATTTTTATGTGTGTTTTGTGTGTGTGTGTGTAGTATGTGTGAATACATTCTAATAAAGAAGAATGCGAACATCTGATTACTGGTCTAACGCGCTCAAGGATAATACGGAAGGGATGATCAAGACATTGAAGTTCACGGCGAGAAGGTCTTCAGCCTCGTTGTGCGAAAACACTTGCTTCTCCGTCTTGCTCAAACGGCCAATCCCGGCCACCTTCGTGGCACTTATGCTACGCTTGCCGATTCGCGGTGCCCAGTCGAGGAGACGTCTACTCCAAGAGCCTACAGTCCTTGGCTTAACTTGGCCGGTTCAGTGACAATTCATATTACAAAGTTTGCAAACTAACATAGCTAGCAAACTTTGTAACTTATTTATATAGGATAATTTGGTTCCGGAAATTATTCTTGACACAAAACTTTACTTATTTATTTTATTATATATGTACACACAATAAAATACATAAGGAATTATTAAAATTAAGATCTAAGTACAAAGGTGCTGCTTATTTCTTACGATATTTCTTCCAGCAGACATGCAACTTTGTGGTACAACTTAAATATCAGAGGTCAAATCTTGACATTTTATGTCATAAGGTACATAGGCTCCATAAGCCAGTCTAAAATCTAGACAATATTAAAATGGTGGCGAATTTAATTGTATATTTATTATTCAGATGACTTATGATAGAATTGATTTTAACTTCTGTGATTACTTAAACTCACACATTGACATTATCAGCAAAAATTTTAGAAAATCGTCTACTTTTACAATATTTGTGAAAACAATTATCTATCACATAATTTATTAATTTTAACGGGATTTGTAGTGGAAGACAGCCGATGTCATAAGGTGTATCTTAGGAAACTCCTATTTTATATAGGAATCAGTGAAAACAAAAGAAACACATATTTATATCCAATTTGTTTTCTAACATGCATTAGTCTTCACATATCCATCCATACTAATATTATAAATGCGAAAGTAACTATGTCTGTCTGTCTGTCTGTTAAGCTTTCCCGTTTAAATCTCTCAACCAATTTTGGTGAAATTTGGCACAATCTTTAAGCCCTGAGAAAGGACATAGGCTACTTTTTATCCCGGAAAATTTGATATTCCCGAGGGAAATCTGAAAAGCGCGATATAACCGAATTCCACGCGGGCGAAGCCGCGGGCGGAAAACCAGTAATTAATATATACAAAATATTATATAGGATTACTTAAGGTTACCGTTACTTGCCCATTCTTTTAGGGGCCAATTAAAAATAAATTTGTGTTCATGTACATTTTGACGTATCAAATTTAACGCTAAAGCATTAGGCTTAACATTGATTGGGAATATTTGACAGAATTGGGTAGCTTGACTCGCGTCTGTACTTCATTCGGTGTGAAGTGAAACGTTTGTACGCAAAATGAATCATGAATTCATTACGGGAATGGATCGAGTAAATATTCATTTTAGTTTCAATTTACGTTCACACGAAGCTGGCAAATAACTATTAATTAATAGAAATCAAACGTTCATCTGTTAATTTGACTTAAATTTTTGACCAGTAGACGAGTGAAAAACGGGTAAGAAATTGTGAAATTCAATATAGTTTTAACGACGTTACAAATAAATTATTTTATTTTTGTTTCATTTCAGGTTCTGAGGTTTCACTTCGGGTGAAAGATGACAAAAAAAAAATCTATTCAAAATTATATCTTTTATTTTCTCACTGAGCAGGCATATACAGGATGTATCTGACATCGTAACGCAAACTTCGCGAAAAGGCTAGACCGCATGCCACTAATAAAATTATGATAGTCATTTATGTCGTTAATGAACGGTTACAGAATACACACTGTTTAAAAAAAGTGTCCGCTTGGCTTTTGAACGTTGCAAGCGTGCCGCCGTGCGGGTTTGTAGGTATGACGTTGATCCCTGATGTGAACTCTATTAAATCTGCTGATAAGATAGTTTTCCGGATTTTGTTTTCATTGCGCTTTTTTATGTAATTAGCGAATTATTTAATTTTTACTTTAAAATATTATTGGGTTATAAAAGTATAGCAATTGTGAACGGTCTGAAGTGAAAAAAAACTACATATAGTTTTTTTAAATCATGAAAAAGCCGACGAAACATTCCACCACTGGGGGGCTCAGAATCATGTACTGGATTCATGGTACTCATTTGTGCGTCGATGTCAGATACACCCTTTATGCAGTATATGTCTTTTATGCAGTATATGTCTAAGCAGACTTCTTACTTAAATCTGTGAGATCTAAAGTCCGAATCCCTGACAAAAACGCTGAGGGAAATCATCAGCTTATCAGCGTATTTCTGTATGACCTGCTTTTAAAACTAATCTAGCTAGAAAAAAAATGAAATAAAACATCTGTATAAGTAGATATATACTATAGTCTACGTAGTCACAAAGAGATTTGTTGAGTTTACCCAACTATTTAACCAGAGGTACGCCACTGATTTCGACACGACGGAAACAAAGATCACAAATATACACCTTCATGCAATAAATATAAAAGTGCAATTTTGGCTTAAATGCAAACAACTGGCCACATTTTCGCGGTTCAGTTCAGTCGCGTTCATTTAAAAATTTTGAATGGGCAGATAAATATAACACTGAATTTCAATTGTTATCATGGCGCGTTCTTCACCTTATAAGAAATTTCTGGGGCAACGAATATGATGACGCAATGACATGAGGAGTTTTACCGAGCTATTTCCGAATTGAGTGTTGGTGACGAATAGGGTGTTTGGCTATATTTTTATTTGATTTAAAATCTTGGAATCAAATACCCTATTGTGCATGATATGTGACCAATTGTGCACGTGACAATTAAACTGTCAGTGTGGCCAAATTCGTGTAAAGCATGCTGATAAATTAAATGGCTCAAAAGTGACCAACTGCGTTTGAGGTATACAGCATGTGCTCCTGGTATAGAAGCCTACTGCTATATCCTCCACTCCATCCGCCGCCGGATAATATGTCATTGTAGGCATGTGTTGTTAGTGCAGCTTGTTTAAAACCTTGCCAAATACCATCCAGGGACGCCTTTATTCCGTTTTTCCTGGATTTGTATATAATGTATGTTGTTAAATCAAATGATGATTTATAAATGAAGTATGTATGTAGGTAGATACGTTATACGACCCTAATTTTTCTTTACATTTTCTACGTGTTTTATCTACTTTTGATTTCGTTTTCGTATAAATACCTATGCCGCGTATGCTTCCCTTAACAGGAATGTAGATATGTAGTGTAAAGCGTGACATAGTGAAGGATATAATATTTATTTACAACGTTTGTATGGTAACGTATCTACCTATTATGGTGGATACATATGTAACATAAGTTGGAAAAAATTAAAACCTCTTTTTGTTATATTAGAGTGTATTAAAACGACATGGCGACGTCCTTATTTCAACGGATGTTACATTTCAGATTACATTTTACATCATGTGTATCCACCATTATAACTGTTCCGATTAAATCCATAAAATGTATAGTCACCTGCTATCATCTGTGGTGTTAATTGATGATGGTCGTGATCCGGTCCTGGGCATTTTATTTTTCAGCCCTTTCACCGCTGATTTTACATTCTTGCCTCCTTGACGGACCTTCATTGAATAAAAAGAGAAAGCATTAAGTAACTTATTAAAAAGGTGCAACAGTGCGGGTCTTGTCTAGTAAGTAATCGGCCATAAATTCATATTGTTCAATGATAGTTATTTTATAACGTGGTGGTTATGTATTGGCCGATAAGCTATAGGGAAATTTAGGCTTTATGGTTAGGGACATCCGAACGGACTTTTTATAGTAGGAAAATAATTTATTGGTCAAGAGTTTTGTTTTCATCAAATGAATTTTTATTATTGAAAACAAAAACAATAATAATATGTATGTACCAACTATTGAGATATCAATGACTAACGGCCGCAGTAGGAGTGAAAAATATTTCTGAAAAAGATAAAATTAATACTGGTTCAAGCTCCAGTCGCATGCTGTTTATTTTCTGTACAAATGAAAGTTGATAAAACAAATAAAATATTTTTTTATTTAATATTGTTCATTTATCATTAGAGTAACTTTTACATTCGTCTAGTTTGAAAGATTCTGTTTCACTAATACTATAAATTTTTGATAGGAAAATAATTCCATAGAATATTTTAATATCATACTTTCTAAGTAAAAACACTGTCGTATATATTATAATGTAGAAATATTTTGTATTGAGTGTTACAAAATATTCAAGGCACGAACATACTTCACGAGTTTTCACTGTGAATATATTAGGATTTTCTTATAAATGATGTGCATTGGAGAGTTAGAATAGGTATGCAGTTGCGTGCAAAAATTCGGTTCTGTCTTTTAGCCAGTAGTTATCGGGACCCAGTGCAGAATAAATAACACTATAATTTTGAACAGCTTCTGATATTCGTAACTTCGTGGAGTACATACTTTATTCACTACAACAGCAGCAGCATCTACGTTGTGCACTACGCTGTACAATATAATAAATACGATATAGAATAAGTTAAAAGTGATACACATACAGACTTCCATAGGTTCCTACTAAAAATACTTGAATACATACAATAATTTAAGGATATTTGTGTTATAAACATTCGCTCTAAACTGATTTACCAAAAACATTCTCGTTAAATTTAAATAATAAAAAGATACAAAATAATTGTAATAGAATTTATTATGAAAACGACATACTAAATACACTTCATAGTAGCACAACCATAAATAATTAACATATTGTGTACTTCAAATTGGTCGCTAAATAAAAACACCACATCAATTTATATGATGTGATAACACTGATAACATAACATATAGCAATCAATTACATACATGAAGGGAAATACCTTAGAATTATACATTAAAGCTACATACAATAAATAACAATAACTATAAATGCAGCTAGCTAGGCATATACTAAGAGACAAATAAACAAACCCACAGACACGTAACACCATCACCACAATATAACAGCCACAATAACTAATTTATGTAAAAAGTATTCTCCACCAAGTTATGTATACCAGTGCCACAACAGAAGGTAGTTGTCACATAGACAACAGAGTTCACTAGGACTCACCGTTTTGACCGCCGATTGCACTGCTGGGTTCGCCTGCAAATATTCATAATTTAAAGCAAAAAAGAAAATCTCCTGTACTTGCAGCATGCATGCATTGAGTTGTAAGAAAACCAAATGCCTCTACTGAAAACTTGATTATATTTATTTATAATTTTATTTATTATACTACAAGACGTTTTATAATAATCCTAGCTGACCCGGCAAAAGTCTAGTCATATAAAAAAATGTCGGTCGATTCTCAACCCTACCCGATATGCGCCCAAAATTTCATACAAATCGGTCTAGCCGTTTCGGAGGATTTTGGTAACAAACGCAGCAACACGAGAACTTTTTATATTAATATTAGTTAACAGCGAGACCGTAATGCCTACATATATCAGTCCATTGTTGCCTCAGACCTTCTTTTTTAAATTCTCTATTCAGGTACATTACAGTTTTCTGCAGGCTTAACACGTTCACTGCCCACGACCCCATTTGGAGTAGCAAATTGAATTTTATGTCCAGTCCACGCCTACTTTGGAAGTCGTGTTCCTCATACGACTTAAGTAGCTTGTAAGTTTCAATTTGTCATGGTCGTAAGGGGAAAAATCTCGTTGTTTTAGTGCAAAAATTTGCATGTTGTTTTCCCAAACTACCTACTTATCAAAGTTGCCAATTAAAACGAAAAAAAAAGTTTGCTTTGGGGTGTCACTAACAAATTTCTTTTGGACTGTGAACGTGTGATCTTTTGTTAGTCTATTAAACAGCTATTTTAAGGTCTTCACGATAATGAGGTCACTATACGATACCTGTACGACTGACAGCTTGGTTAATACACCACCTTCATTTCTTTTTATGTGGAGATAAGAATCCTTATTTTAATTTTCATTATCTATTGTACGAGCCACAATTTTTACCAAGTGGACCGATTTTGATCATATATTATTTTAATTGACAATTCACTGGATTCTCCGTAATGCTTCTTTTTTAAATGAACGCTTTAATGTTAGAATTTAATGCCTTTACTACTTTTTTTAACGAGGACTATGTAGTCATTCCTCACGAAATGGGCTACATTTGGTTAGAATTAGGTCAGGCAGCGCAGCAGGAGAGAATAGTGCTGTAGTCAAGTCCGGCGAGCGTTAGATCTAAGTAGTGAACAACTTAGATCTAACGCTCGCCGGACTATATTATTAAGTAATTAATTAGTAATTCGGCTATTTAGTTTTCTACAACAGGTCAATCACGAAATGAAGCATATTTATTATATTAGACATGTCGTGTCCATTAATTCTGGACATTAAAATAGGTATTTGGGTTTCGATTAAATGACATATAAGTATATTTAATCGAGTCCGAATCATTATTGATGCGACCACGTAGGAAAACTCCAAGCACAGCTCTCGACCCCTTCTATATAGTGAAGTCTTCGATATAGTGAATTTTGAGATTTAAATACGTCGTGATTAGTGGTCTCCTTACCTGTATCGCCAATCACGTTAATTTTACGAGTATTAGGGATGGGGCATATTCGTAAAATATTTTATAGCTTGTCTAAGAATAAACAAGGCTCTATAAAAATTACTATCACTATTTGCAATGAAAGTGGGTACTTTCACCCCATATAACCATAGTGTTACTTTGATACAAAAATATGTACACAATAAAATGTATTTAAGTTCAGTATTGTTTAATTTTTACGACAAAAATATAAAAATCTCATTACGCGGTACGTCACTAGTGCAGACATTCGCCGGTCGCCGTCAACGTATTATTACGTGCGGCCAAGGAGCTTCAAGGTTAAATCGCGCTGTATTGTGAGTTGCCTCAGCGCCATCCCCGTCAAATCACGGGAAAGCTTTATCGCTCAGTACAACTAGTGTTGTAGGCCTTTTTCATGTTTCGTGAATACGAAGAGTTATTAAATATTTTGCAATCCTGAATTGTGAAGCCACGACAATTCTGAACATAGAAAGTGATGTTGATTTCATAAGTTTAATTTATTTTATAAATCGATATTATAATTTGACATGTAATTGTGTTTGTTTGTAACATACCTACTAATGTTCATCATGAATACTAACCAAAACTTAAATAATACATTCATAGGCTGGAATTATTTAATACTAGCGGCCGCCAGCGACTTCGTTCGCGTGGAATTAGTCATGCACAGCTCCTATTGGCAATATGTACGGCTGCGTTAGCTCCCGTTTTCGCAACATTTTTTGTTACTGCTCTGCTCCTATTGGTCATAGCGGGATGTTATATAGCCTAAAGCCTTCCTGGATTAATAGACTATCCAACGCAAAAAGAATTTTTCAAATCGGACTAGTAGTTCCTGAGATTAGCGCGCACAAACAAACAAACTCTTCAGCTTTATACATATATTAGTATAGATTAAGAAGGTACCTCGGTAGGTAAGGTAATAACAACAGAGTTTGTAGTTTTATTGCGTTTAGGTATATACCTATATTTTTATAATAATGCTTCTATGTATATACGAGCAGTATAAAAGTAAATATTGTCGAAAGGTTAATATTGTGAATAAAAAAAAAATATGCATTGATATTGAGTATTCCCAACACTGTTCCAACTTATACCTAAAGTGACGTGGCGCTGGAGGTACGTCAAAGGGATTAGTGACATGGCGGTTAAGGGGTTAAACAGATAACAGATGAACACCGGATTATTTTGCATAAATTTAGTCATAATATAAAAGCTTTTTATTATAAACACTGATCGAATTAGCTAGTTCAATTGAATAGACCCCTCAAACAGTATCATTAGTCTGGGTAAGGTACGGGAAATAACTTCATAATAGCTGTGGTTTTACATGCTTTATTAGAAATGATTTGTGTACACAGTCGGGTACTTCATATCCCTTTTTCAGTTACTTCGCTACCGAAAATCTGTTTATGACAAATAGAAAATGTATGTTGCTGTTTAAAAAGTGTTTTAAGTAAATTTATGAACAACAACCGAGAGCCCCAACACGTGTTTTTGAGAAAATGCAATCTGAATTAAATAAGTTTACCCATATAAACAACGTGTAACATAAAGGGTATATACATAACAAAGGCATAGCATCTTTACATGATATCTAATGATATTGGAAGGGTTTTTTAATCCTATTTCTTTATGTTAGGAAGTTATGAGGAAAAACACCGCCTGTGATAGGCTACTATCATACTAGTCGCACAGAGATATTGAAGACATTTATCGGATTTTGGCAAGTAACGTGACGGGTAACGAATAGTTATTAACGTATGTAGTGTGCTGCCACGTTTTTTATGATTTGATTTTAAGAAACACACGAAACCAAAAATTTGGTACCAATTTTTTGAGTATTTATTTTGAGTTGAAACCCTTCCGATATCGTTTGATATCATCTAAAAATGCCATGCCCTTGGTATGTATATACCCTTTATGTTACACGTTGTATATACTATACCTTAAAGCAAATGGAACATTCACTATTCTCTGGAGACCAGGATAAAGTTTATACAATATGTAAAGAAAACCCTGTCATAGAAAATAGGATAATAACGGTTAGGTAAACACACGACCAAATAAAATATGAAATTTAACATAATCATCATACTAACAATACTAATGAATTTTGAAATAATCTTTTTTTTCTGCAAATTAATTCCAACTTCCCCAAAATTCGGTAATTTTTTAATAAGTAACAACACTATTTTTGACGGTATTGTTATGAGCGAATAGCGATGAAATCGCGTGCCGCGTGCCCTGCCCCCTTTCGCCCGCGCATGTATTACCTACCTCACGTGTATAAATTTAACTCCTTTTGCGAAATAATATTTATTTTTTAGGGTTTTTTTTAAAACTTTATCCCGGCTTTGTAGGTATTAGTAGAAACAGTTATCGATACCTAACAATACCTTCACGGATCGGACAGGGTTTTCTTTACATATTGTATAATCTGATAACATCATTAAATCCCAGTAAGAGTAATTGCACCCTATTTTATTCCATACAATTAAGGTAGGTAGGTATAGGGTGTTTTTATACTTCCTAGTAAATTAATTTACATTAGTTACGAGGCTGTTCACTTTACGTGATTCAGACAAATCACGTATAGCGAACAGTTAAGTGTAACTGTTGCCGCGTCTAATGAAAACTAAAACTACTCATGGGGTGAACAAACTAGTAAAATTATGCAATAGAAATAATATTCAACCCAAACATAAGCGCTTAAAACCCAAAAATATACAATTAGAAACAATTACCTTATCTTTCACTGTTTTAAAGAAGGCCCCACCTTCCTTCTTGACATTCTTGGCCCAGTCCTTGTACTGTTGTTTCAACTTCTGTCCACTCCCTGTATTTAATTTATCGGCATAATAATTGCATTCAACTTCAAACTCATCGTTGAAACCTCGCCCAGAGTTAAGTAAATCCAGTCTTTCGTCAATAAACTGTAATAAAATTTTAACTTGTTTATTAGAATTACTGAATTGTGCTTGATTTTAATGGATAAGCTTAAAAAAAATAAGGAATAATTTTCTGTAAAAAAAAAAAAATGTTAGAGATTTATAGGAAATATTCCTGTAATGCTTATTCGGGTATAGAACTTGGTAAATACCTAGATATTTATCATGTGTGTAAAAATACACGAAATTTTATATATTAATTAAATTGTATCTTTGACTATCAGAAATGACGTGATCCGACAGAGGACCAAAGTCACCGACATAGCTGAGAGGATTAGCAAAGCTGAAGTGGCAATGGGCTGGTCACATATGCCGCAGGGCCGACAACCGTTAGGGTAAATGAGTCCTCGAGTGGAGACCGCGTCTCGGCAAACGTAGCATAGGACGCCCTTGGGCATCAAAAAGGTGGCTGGTAGTGGCTGGCGGAGAACTTGTTGAGAGAGCTTGTTGGCGTGCTATGGAAGAGACCTATGTCCAGCAGTGGACGAGTAAAGGCTGACGATGATGATACTAGACTAACAAATGAGGGCTAATCTTTAGTATTCACCAGATGTCTCTGGATTACACTGGGCTGACGTTATGTGAGACTTTGCTGGTATCAGTGTCAATTGTATTTAATGGCAGAAAATTCTATGTCAATGTCGGTTCACTTGGAAGTAAAACTCCTTGTGTGCCTGCATAGGTTTAATTAGCTGTACAATCGCATCGCAGTACAAACTAATAAACATCAACATCTTAAAAATTTACGGACGACAGCAGGGCAAGCTACCCAAAACTGTCAAATATTCCCAGCCAACATTGAGTCTTAATGTTTTAGCGATAAAGATGACAATCTAGTAAAGAAACTTGACAGATTGTAGTGGCTTGATGTGCTGTAGTCTATACACTCAGGAATAACATTACGAAATACAGAAATAATTACAAATGTTTAACTAAATTCGTTCTAATTAAAATGAATGTCCGTCTTCTGGGTATTTATTACCCGGCTAAAGTTTAAAAATGATCTACGCAAAATTGTAAAATCCCATTTTAAGACAAAAACGAATAACGTTCTGTTTTGTACCACGGCTCTAAAATTAACATTTGGCATTGATATCATTAAAGATATAAACTATAACAAATAGCGTATTGTGACATTATATCTTACCTGACGGAATATTTGAGATTGTAATATTTTTGTGAGGAATGGTTGCATATTTTTCCTAGTTTTAATGAAAGCCTCTGGATTGAATGTTATCAGCTGACCATTTTCAATTCTGAAATAACATTTAAACTACTTTAGTGGAACAAGCTAATTATAATAAAATTAAATATGAATTTCATTAGTTTGGAAATATACTTGTAACTCCCTATTTCTAGTCGGCCAAGAGAAAATTTTCACGTAACTTACTTTATCGCATCACGATATCCTCCAATTAGTGATACTAGGGCTCGTAAAAACGCTCGAGATACGGCATCTCCTAAAGCATTTTTATCACTTAGAGCTTTCTTTAAGCTCGCCACCTGAAAATTAATTATGGATACCATTTTATTCATCATCATCAACGTATTTATAGTCCCACTATTGGGCACAGGTCTCCTCTCATACATAGAAGGACCACTTCATTACATACATTTCTTAAATTGCATAAGAAATGGATAATTTGGAAATGTTAAGAATCGTATGTTTTTACATGCTTTTTAGTAGTTTCACTTGTATGTTTGCTTGCTTGTTTGTTTGTTTGTTTGTCCGTCTCTAACTCTTTGGACTACAGTGAGCGGCTCATTACTGTAAAATGTCCCACCGTTTTCAATACGTTCGTTCGTTGGTTTTTTTTTTTAAAGAATATCGAACTAAAAAGTTGAAAATAAATATATAAAAAATATATAAAAAAAAGCGTGAGGCGCTTAATATACAAAAATTATGACACAAAGCGCCTCACGCTTTTTTAAAAATTATTTTTAACTTTTTAGTTTGATATTTTTTAAAAGCGTGATTTTTTTAGTTTTTTAAACTATATTTTTATTTCTTTCTGTTACCTACTTAAAGATAGAGGTATATATATTTTTTTAAGTTATTGATCACAGATTTATCTTAGAAATGAAAATAGTACTTTAGATCAATTGGTATTATGTTACATTTGTCGCTGAGAGCGAGATCAACAACCTTGTCGTTCTAACTTCTCAGCTGCGTATCATTACAACAAATGGAGTTGTATTTCAATTACATTGTAACAATTAACTGTTTTAAAACACATTTAATGATTAGGAGAAACATTGAGATTTTTTTAAGAACCTGTCTGTACACCTGAGCCTGTGAATAATCCTAGCACTTGTTTTTTATAAGGCCATTAGAATCATCAACACGACGAAGATGAAGAGACATTTACAGTGTTTTTATTATACGTTTATACTGGATCATAAATAATAAAAATATTATTTACAAACAAAAAACTCGCCTGCATAAAAATCTAACGAACTAAAAAGGCAGAAACAAGTTGAACAATGGCAGTTGAGGGACCTCTTAGCTAGTTATACAAGTGTTCCATAGAACAGTCCCACAACTGCGATTCTTTAATTTGTTTCTGCATTTTCAGTTCGTTAGATATTTATGCAGGCAGGTTTTTTGCTTGCATTTTTTTTTTATTTCTCCCTTTTTAGTTTTCTCATTTATTACATTAATATGTTATTATAGACATACTAGCTGCGCGTGGCGGTTACAGCCGCGTAGGTTTCGATATGTTTTTTGTATATGCTCCGCTCCTATTGGTCGCAGCGTGATGTTATAGAATTTTTCAAAAATAATTTTTCAAATCGGACTCGTAGTTCCTGAGATTAGCGCGTTCAAACAAACAAACAAACTCTTCAGCTTTATATATTAGTATAGATTTAGAATCAATCAGTGTTTAAAATCCTATCTGGTACCCCACACGATATTCTGGGTATTTTTTTTTTATCTCATAATATGGTGTCAAACATTCGCCATTTTGGTTTTTTTAATGTCACCTATCTAAGAACACTTGGGCTATTAAGACAAATATAAGGATACTACAAATGCGAAAATCCGTTTATCGCTTCTGGAGATACAAGGTAATAAAGAATATTACATACAATATAGGTACTCGCTAAAAACATAACCCTTCCTAGCAGTCGGGTAATAAAAAAATTAGGTAAATATACCATCTGCTGCTCAATTCCATAAAAATCTCACCATGAAAACGGGTGAAGATAGTTCGAAATGAATTGTCATTCCTAAAAACCCTGAATTCCTGAATTGTCATTCGTAAAAACTGTGGAGTGGGCTACGAGTAAGTGTCAATCTTAAGCATCCTTAAGATTCGACACTCACTAGTAGCCCACAACTCCAAAGTTTTTTCGGTGAGATATTATATTTACAGAATACACCGGCTGGTTTCATAAAAGGCAAAAGTTCATTGTCTTACCAGATCAGATGGAAGATCTTCCAAATCGTTGAAAGGCGATTTAAGCTCATTTGCGTCTACGTCTAAAATAACCACATCACCAATTTCAGACATCCTTACGTTCTGAAATGGACAAGTCATTAACATTATTCTTATTAAGGTAGGTACTACGGTTCCATGGACATTTATGTAGTTTTTTTTTAGTTATTTATAAACCAGCGCTTGACCGCAATCCCGCCTGAAGTTCAAGTTAAGTCGTTATCAAGTTTACAGTCATCAACAAAAGTCGATATACAACATTAATTTTTGTAACCTGAATCACCTGTCCAGTATTATTAACTAAAGAATCTATGTATAAAATTTCAAAAAGATATCATGAAAAACCACAAAGTTATGAGCTTGTTATCCCACTTGGCTGTCCCAACAAAAATATGGTCAACGCACCGCTCGGGCGGGCGAGCAGTGCGTTGACCTGTGGCGACACGTGTTGCGCGGGCGTGCTCAGAACCGATAAGGATCTACCGTAAGCTGCGTGGCGCGCTCGGTAACCACACTGCAACAATTTCTAAATTTATTTGGGAAGATATATAACATGGTGTAAAAGATTGGAATCAATTCAGTTGCTTATTCTGAACAAACTATATTCAGGTTTGGTATAAAGAAAAAATAACGTATATCGATAATGTATTTTTGTCAACTTATAATAGAAGTTAAGAATTAAAGAGAAGAGAAAAATTATCACACTGCTGTTCTTAAAATAACACGTGACGTCATGGCAGTTAAGAATAGTGGAGGTGTAGGTACCTGAAGCATACCCAATTATTGCAATTTTTTTTTTATAAAATCTCTTCCCTGCACTAAGTATTACTCCTGTATCGTGGGTGCGTTTATAAACATTTAAATTCCAATACACTGTAGGCCATACAAATATTTGTCCTGCGGGAATCGAATCCGCGACACGTAGCGGAGCCGTCGATCGCTCAGCCACTGCACCAACCGTGTCGTTCCTTTATATAATTATGTCTAAGTCCCATGTAGTAGAAGCGAGCGTACTATGAACCAAGTACAACTTGAGTCCGGGCTACTACTGAGAAATCCAACAACACTCTCCTTGTCCCGGGAAGCGATCCCACGACAGTTTGCTCGATAGTAGCGTTCAGGACCCAATGGTAGTTCAGTAAAAAACTATGTAACAAAAATAAAAAAGAATGATAATTAAACTCTCACCTCCATTACACTCCTAGGAACGCCAATAAGAAATGGCATTGGCGCCAATAAGTAGTCGACAAGGTGTTTTGGTAGAATTGGAATGAATATGTGTTGCCAGGACATCGGAAAGAGGGTTGCATTGGCTGCCTGCACGCAAGCCGAGAGCCTCGAAGGCTTCGAGGCCACTATCGCAACCCTACGCTCGTGAAGTAACGCCGCCCATAGCCCAGCCATGCACTTAGTGTCCATAGCACTGAAATATTCCGTTAGGTTGCACTGAAAAAAAAACATGTTATTTCAATACTCATGACTATAATGCACATATTTCAAAACGAATAGGTCATCATCATCATCTCAGCGTTAATCCCATTCGCATCCGAAGCTTTTCCAGCTTTGGAGCCTTAGCGGTCTTACTGCTGATTTTGCCGTCTGACCTCCACAACCCGAAGGCGATCGAAGCATTGCAGTTGACCAATTTTTAGACTTTTGAGGGCTCCAACAACCCGTAACCACTGCTATTACATGTTCGTATGGCAACCGCGACCAACGGCTTAACGTGCTTTCCGAGACACGACCAGACCAGTGCAAATATTCTTATTCATGCATATTTCCACTACGCTGGGATCGAACACGCGCCTCCTTGCGCAGCGGCCGCGTTCGCTACCGCTACGCCACGGAGGCTGTCGAGTGTTCAGAACGAATAGGTACTTACATAAAATGAAAATTAATTTATAAAAACTATTTTATTGTTGTTTTGCAGTAGGGAAATGGGCAAGCCCGCATCAGTTTCTATCATCATCATCATCCCAGCGTTAATCCCAGTCACATCCGAAGCCTTTTCAGCTTTGGAGTCTGGGGTCCGCTTTACCAGTTCCAACTGCTGATATGGCTAAACTTCGACATTTCCCGTGAAGCGACTGCCGTCTGACCTCCACAACCCGAAGGTGACATCGAAGCCTTGCAGTTAGACCAATTGTTGGACTTTTGAGGGCTCTAACAACCCGTAACGACTGCCACACGAACATCTAGTGGCTTGCGACTAGCGACTTGCTTAACGTGCTTTCCGAGGCACGACCAGACCACTGCAAATATTCATATTCATGCATACAAATACTTGCACTGTGCGGGGATCGAACCCGCGCCACCTTGCGCAGCGGCCGCGTCCGCTACCGCTACGCCACGGAGGCTGTCAAGTTTCTATCCCGTAGGAATATCGATAAAAAAAAACTACTCTATATGTTAAACCTGATAATAAGTCTTCTTTGTGCCAAATTTCATCCAACTCCGTTCAGTAATTTTTGCATGAAAGAGTAACATACGTACAAACTTTTACGTTTATGATATTAGTAGGCTCAATGACTACTTACATTTTCCGGAATACTTGGCAGTTTAGTGTCGGGACACTGACATGTGAATACGCTGTGACCAGCATTGTAGGTAACTTTAAGCGTATGCCCGGGCATGGGCGGACGTATCCGACAAGCTTCTAGGAAGGAAGCTAATTCCCCACGCTCTGAGCTATTTATCAGATTCGCGATGCAATTCAGAAGTCTGAAAGTAATATTGACTTAAATAAAACTCGAGCAAAACCCTCCACAACAAAATCACAGTACAATTACATTTTGTTAAATTATATCAAAAATATTATGTTCTTAGATAAGTACGTATTCGCAAAAAAGTACATAAGAAAATCGTGTTATAAAGGTTCCGTGTGACGGGTTTTTCAGGTAAATAATTTTATTACCTTAAATAATGAAGGTCACCTGAAAAAACCAGCCAAGAACGAGCCCGCGCAATTATGGATCTTATTAAACTACATTGAGCAATAAATAATAGAACGGTCGCTGGTAAGAGCTGTATTGCGAGTCATTAAAAACCCTGTCCTGGCTCCTAAACACCCAAATAACGTAGTGCCAGGGAAAAAATATTTGTTCTATAAATATTATATAATATTTGATGAAGATTAGCACTATTGAAACAAGCCTTGTTTATGGGAAGTTTTTTTTTTTTTGCTGCTTTGAGATTTATGTTTTCTGCTACTTTTATATGTACGCATAGGGTACTAACCCCATTGTAATCAAAAGCTTTGCTATTAGCTTTAAGCACCTAATTCGAAGCTCTTTTAAATAATATTTAACACGTCAAAATTCAAAATGAAGAGGCCAATCTCTTCGAGGCGCGCGTGATACAACGCGCCGTCGACTCGGGCCTGGCCCTTCCGCTCCGCCCAGAGCGTGAGAGGTCATTTGATGATTTCCCATCCAAAACAATAAAGAAGATGTATGCCAATAAAAAACTGCATAAATGTCATTTATATATAAAGACAATCAAAATTCGGAAGTCGCGCAGCCTGCATTGCGCATTGTACATTCGCACGCCTCATAATTATGTTAGTGCTACCATGAGCGTAACATTTAATGCATTTTAAATTAAATTGAATTCGCAATAGCAATAGCAATAGGTTTCATTTGACAGTTCAACAACATTCATTGCGTTATTAACGTTATCGAGCAAACACATTTTGCTAACACGTGGAGCAATGGATTAGCAATATGCTTCAAAATGGTTCCAATTGATAGTAATAAACTGTTACTAAATATGGGTACAGATCCTGACAAACCAGATGGCCAGTTCTGGTAATTTAAAATATTTAAAATCTTCAAAATACCGTACCTTTAAACCTACCAAACTCATCTCGGCAACAAATAAATGTCAAAACGTCAAGATAATAGAGACATTTTAGACAGATTGAGACAGATCAGAATGTGAACGTTCTCAATAATACGAGAATCGCCCCTCAGATTAAAATTAATATAATAATTATACCAGCGTACACACCATTATAGAGAAACAACCGCTTCTCACACAGAGAAGACGCGAGCATTGATCACCACGTTTGTTAAGACGGCAATATGCTTCAAAATTAACAACTTAAGACATATATTAACTACTATTCCAGCAGGGTAATTGTGTAACAAGCTACCAGTAGCAATGGGTTTCATTTTGACAGCTCAACAACATTCATTGCGTTGTTTACGCTGTTGAGCAATGAAATTTTTCGACATATGAAGCAATGGACCGGCAATATGCTTCAAAATGATTTCAATTGACAGTAATAGTGTGTTACGCAATTAGGGTGCAGCTCAACTCACGATATTTATCCTCTATGTCAGTAATGTCTTAAATAAAGAATATAGGTATTGTATGAATTGAAAAATTCACATTGATACTCGCCCAGATTTAAACCTTCAACCTCGTGCATGATGGACAAGGCTTTAATCACTGGACAAAGCCATTTATTTTATTACTACCTTTCCGCCCGCGGCTTCGCCGCGTGGAGTTCAGTTATATAGCGCTTTTTAGATTTCCCTAGGGAACATCAAATTTTTCCGGGATAAAAGGTAGCCTATGTTCTTTCTCAGGGTCTAAAGATTGTCTGTGCCAAATTTCATCAAAATCGGTTGAGAGGTTTAAGCGGAAAAGAGTAACAGACAGACAGAGTTACTTTCGCATTTATAATATTAGTATGGATAGTCAAGAAAAAAAAAATTGGCTCAGCGTATTTATTTTACAAGTCGGACAACTATAATAGAGTAATTTCTTACTTGGCCTTTATTGCTCTGAAATACGTTAGCAATTGTCAAGTTCACATTGAGATTGCAAATTACACATATACCATCGCCTAGCTCCATAAAGATTTTTTTCTTTTTATAAATTACAAACTAGCGCCTGACCGCAATCCCGCCTGATAGCAAGCCACTGCTTGCCATCAGGCGCACTAGGTGGAAGGTGGTGGTAGGAATGGAGGTAAACAAACCAATTTAGGGTTATCACAACTCTCGTTTTACAAATCTCCTGTTATTTACATGATTATCGACTTTTACATGCCAGCTATTTATTAACAACTCCTATTGCAGCATATTTCAATAGAATCACTAAAATAACATGCATAATAACTTGGTATTTCGAAAAACCATTAAAAAGTCAACATTCATTTTACGTGATAGCCCTGCAAAAAAGAAAGATTGATGAAATCCATGTATTCAACATATTTTGTGGAATTCAGCAAATGAATAAAGTTGAGGCATTTGTCAATACAATTTTGCGTTTTTTAATTACTTTCAAATCAACTACGTAATGCATTGTAATACTTTCAAGTATGGACTAATTATAACATTTAAGTATCCAAAATTTAACCTATTAGGAAATTAGCTTAGATGTGTGTCATATTTCATTCAAATCGGTCAAGTTCTATGCAAATCATAAAATATATCTAACATAAACGAACTGTTTAGGTTAGTAAGAAGTAGGATTATTAATTTTATGAAAATCATCTATGTAGAAAAGGTTGTTAACATCTGTCTTGTAGGCGAAAACTACTCGTTGCCTAGCAACGGATTGTTTACCTCTATTCTTTATCGAATTTGGCTCAATTATAAGGCCGCTGTCCCGAATCTTGCGGGCAGCGGGGCGGGGGCGGCGGCGGCGAATGAGGGGGAAGATCTTATGCGTAAAATCAAACGGACCGGTTCTCGAAAACAGCGGCGAGGCAGCTAGGCGGTGGCGGATAGCGAGCGGTGTACTTCCCGCGCTCGATACTTTCGGGCAGCGGGCGAACAACAAGTAGTGATCAAGCGTTAGGAATAAATTTGAATCAAAAAGATGTTGCCGCCATTGTTCAGACATTTCTTTCGCGAATAAAAACAAATATCTCGTCGACACAATCGTGAACACAACACTACGCGGCTATAGTGATGCGCGATCTGCCCGCTAGTTTCGAGAACGGGTCTTCGATGTCCGCCCGGCTTCCGTGCCGCTGCCGCCGCCGCCCCGCTGCCCACAAGATTCGAGGCAGCGCAGCGGCCTAAGTGTTATTTGTGAGAGACGTGACGTCATGGAATTGATGCATGCTTATCATTTTAAACGGAAGTGTAGGATGGAGATACAATGTTGACCATAACATAATCTAATTTATTAAGTAGGTACCCGGCAAATAAATAAAATTCTGATGAATTAACAAATGGTTCACTAATCACCATCAAAGCCAAGTAATTATAAAGTCGGCAGGAACTTTATTAATGGTCAAGCGAAAGTCGATTTAATTTACTATAAGTACAGCTGAAATTTCCGCCTCTCGACTACGCTTTGTCGTTTTATTAGGTTCAATATAAATTTTAGTTGTATGCTTTCTATTTATAAAATGTTAAACTCTTTCATTCTTTAACAGACAACGCACAGCTTAACACTCAGGATTTTAATCTTTACATTTCAAAAGTTCGTTACATGTAGGTACAACAAACAAACAGCACATCAAACCACTACAAACTGTCAGATTTCTATATTCGATTTTCTACTTTATCTTTATAGCAATAAGGCTCAAGGTTGATTCGGGTAGCTTGACCTGCTGTCGTCCGTACATGTAAAAGAACAATAAGAACACATTCCCTAACTATGTTAAATGGGAGATGAAAATTTGCATGGATATTGGTCAATTTAGCGGATAAGAAATCAACTTTCAGTCGTTACAGAACTACTCTTTCCATTTCCAAAACATCAGACTGCACTGACCCTTATGATTTGAGCATGATATAGCACAGCTATCATTAAAAAGATAAATTCCATCCACCCAATATAGTAAAAATAAAACATGTAAAGCAATTAAAAACTTACTTGTAAAATATATCGTGCCACGGTAAATGTGACAATAATACTAATCCAGTGTTAGTTTTGGGGTCATATCGGCAGAAACAAAATGTATATTTAGAGTCCTCCGATGTCAGCACAAATGAATAGTGCTGTGCGAATGAACTGAAAATGATATTATGATCAATGATCAATCAGTATTTTTTTACTCAATAAACCATTTCTACATATTATCAACTAGGCACACTTACTTTTCTAGCTGACATGGAAATGTGAATTTGGGTATATTTTTTAACTCTTCTTCATTTTTGTATGCCTCTGGATATTTCCTTAATATGTATGGTTCCCTCACATGATCACCTGGTGATACTTCACAAAATAATTCAAACAAGAAGCGTACAGTGTCTCTGAAAGTAAGGAAACAACCATGTATATGTTATGGGGCCTATGATCTTAGAGCAAAGAAAAAGTTTATGTAAGAAATTAAAAACATACAGATTTTTTAATACCATGGAGATTCAACTTTATCTTACCTAGCATGAAATGTCAGAAATCAATTAATTAAAAACATCTGCGTGAAATAAGCTGTAAAAAGTTTTATTCAAGCTCAAACAAAACTATAATAATACTGCCAAAGTAAGTACAATAATAATATTGCATGTCAATGTCACATGTGGGATATGGACTCAGCAATAATTGTGCCGACAGTGAATAGCTTAATAGCAAAGAGCCTCAACCAACACCGCAGGAGGCATCCGGCAGCTAAATCAAGGCTCAGATTTAGAAAGTGATACCTCTGGAAATAGCTCCCAATGTTAGGAGGTTCCTCCCTCTGGAGTTTAGACCAGCCAGAAGCTTGAACCCCGTTCCTGATATCGGTGGGGTACTATTTCTATATTATATATTAGGAGATTTTATACATTTTATATTCTAATATTTAAAAATGTAATTTATATGTAAATATATTAAATTAAGGAAATAATATAAAAATAATAAGTTCTGTATTGACATTGTGACAATGTATGTATGAACTATATTGTTGATGATTAGTTTATATAGTATCACTCTAACAAGAAAAGGTTCGAAGGTTTTAGATAATTACTATATAAATGTACTTGACTATGATAAGCTATCGCTGTTGACATGTCATCTATTTTTTATGTAAAATATAGTATATATCCTTATCCAATAATAAATCTTAGTTGCTTTCTAGGTGGGATTAATAAGTGGTTCACATTGAGCCTCAGCAGGAGCATGGTTAACAACACTCACATCCTGCTGGGAATTGCACAGAAGAAAACCGAGAGTGGTAGTGGTGGGGGTGGGCTCACCCATTATGCCACTTACCATCAGGTGCCTAAGCACTCTGATAAGAAAATTGAATAGAGATCATCATCACAAACAATACTTAGACCAATGGTGTGTACAGATAAGTCACGGAAGCTCTACCTAAAATTGACAGGTGCCTCATGATATATTTTTTTCATGCTCCACCTCATTTACTGTATAACAGCTTCATCCAGCCCAGCCCACAGGTCATTATTTAAATACTTCTTTGTCAAAGGAATCACGGACAGCCCAAAGAGTCTGCATGGCGGGAGATTTGACAGCAATTGATGGACTTTAAAATGGCCAGAGTTAGCTTAGATACATACACACAGAGACAACCATTTGTAACCCAGTCATACACAATATAAGCACCTACGTACCAGGATACCAGCCTGTTAAATATATGATAAAATGGAAATATGTTCCTGGCACTTTGAAAATATAGGTCACATGTACCAAGTTCCAGGAACTACAAGTAATTGTACTATTTAACTACCCACTTAAGCCAAAACTGGATGCTGTCCATACCCATAAAATAATGTTAAATGACACCAATACATACATTGTCCTGATAAGACAATTGTAACTCCAATTTAATTTTATCTATCTGTATATACATATACTGTGGGTATATGATATTGTTATCTTCTTTTATGCAAAAAAATGTGTACAACAGAAATATGTGTTAGTACTGTAGTTGATTATCTAGTTTTTAGACTATTGCATACAAAAGAAAACTTAAATATTCTCAGTGCCTGCGCAGAAAGTCACAATAGGACTCCAGTATTCTAACAGCAGATGTTAGTAATTAGTTATTACCTATATTAACATGGGGCACAATAATTAATATAAAATTGAAAGGTAAATAAAGCTAAAAAGCAAGATGGAGTTATAATTTTTTAAAAACATCAAAAACCTAATTGAGAGGTTAAGACTTAACTAGGCAAGATTAATCCTTTGAACCTCCACTGGACTATCCTAATGTTTAACATAAAGGAGGCCGAAAAAGTAACAAATGTAATGAAGTGATAATAATTACCTTACTCTGGAACCCATGTCTCGACGTGGAATAAGAAATTTTGATTACATCTTCCAAGCCACAGGAGCTGTAGTAACTTATTGGAAAATTAAATCTTCATGAAACATCACCAGCCATAGAAAACTACCTTCGAATCGTATCAAACATTTTTTAAAGATTTTTACCTCTATTTCCAATCTATTACGAAAGACACGGACGATGTTAGTCACTTTCCAGTCACTGTAATTTTATTATTTCAACACATGGACATGCTGGCTCTGTCAGATTAAAACACAATGTTAGAGCTAGCGGTTCCACAATGCTAAATATATGTCAATTTGACGTAACTATGGAACGAGTCTACGACGTCTACGTCGAAGCGACACTCGTCAAAATAACGTTCCGTTTTTGTGTATCAACAGCAGCAAAATTTACATTACGGTGACTGGTCCGTTATTTAACTAAATTATATGATAAGTTTTCTTTTTAATAAATAGTTTTAGAATAAATAAAATATATATTTACACTTATAATTATGAAAATAATCATTATAGTAAATAATACATTATGTGTAGTAATATAAATAAATTGATCGCGTGTAATCACAGAGTACATTATATATATCGTGTAATGAATCTTGAGGTCACCGGGTTATCTGCGAAATTAATGAATTAAGAATAAATAAATTAAGATCTCTTTGGTGGATCCTCCTGAGATGAGACAACAAAATAGACGTAACCCTGAAACCCTCAAAATAAGTCATTTTTCGAGGCGGGTCCTGTAGGCGGAGCATCTGTCAACTCAGAACTCAACTGACATTGATTTTCACGAACACAGATTATAATAGACTAGCTTTCCGCCCGCGGCTTCGCCCACGTGGAGTTCGGTTATATCGCGCTTTTTAGATTTCCCTCGGGAACGTCAAATTTTTCCGGGATAAAAGGTAGCTTAGGTCCTTTCTCAGGGTCTAAAGATTGTCTGTGCCAAATTTCTAATCTCATAATCAAAATCTGTTCAGTAGTTTTGGCGTGAAAACTGGACAGACAGACAGACAGACAGAGATTTACAATACACACAGCCATTTACACACACACACACACACACATTTACACAGCCATTTATAATATTAGTATGGATGTCGATGGAACACTGGAATGTACTGAAAGTGAAATGTAGCCATGGGCGTACCCACCTTCTGGTAGGGGGGGCAAGTCAGGTCTTAGGAAAGGCACGTCAGCCCTATGGGGGGGAAGGCAAGTCAAATTTTTAGAGTAGGTATCTGTGTTAAATGTAGTCCCACGCGGTTTTTTTTGGAAATTACACAGTACATTTTGTTAGTGTCTACTGCGTGGTTTAAAAGTTACAGATAAGTCCTCGTTTATACTTTGTTTAGTAATTACGGGAGTTCATACATGTTCTGCAAGATTTCCAGCGGATTTTCCCCCTCGGTACGCCGATGAACAGTGGCGTGGGCGACGTGGGCGGTCGCCCACGGCCTCGCGCCCAGAGAGGCCTCGCGCCCAGAGGGGCCACGAGCCCGAAGGAGCCTCACCCCCAAAGGGGCCTAACGCCGAAAGGAGCCACGCACTAAGTCACTTTGAATGATTACCTATTTTAAAATAACCTAATACCAACAACAAACCCTCTACCTAACCATAAACAATAGTTATTAGTTACATTATGGTGTAACTTGAAATAATAACGTAGGTATTTATCACTAATAATTTTCTGAAAATGCATATACCTAGGTAGATACATACTCTACTACACTTATCATCATCTCAGCGTATAATCCCGATTGCATCCGCGGCTTTCGCGTTGAAGCCCGGAGTCCGCTTTCTTACATATTCACCTCCATCTGGCATCCCGTGGTGTGAGATTGTTGGCACGCATGCAAAGACATTAAAATTATATTTCATGCATGTCATATCTTACAACATCAAGCCAGCACTTCTGTGCGCCATGGCAAGACATTTGTTACCCATGTATCATGCCGGTTTTCGTAAGACGAGACCGCGCCACCGTAGGCGATCCTCTTGCAGTTTGTCTGCTATGTCATGTATGTTATGACTGCAACGGATGCGGGAGTTCCTGATGCAGTCTTTCCGTGTAACTCCACACATCTACCTCATCATATCCATCTCCGTGATACGCAACTCCTGCTTGTGTCGCTCAAGCACAGGCCACGCTTCAGAATAGGTCTAATGATGGTCTTATAGACCTGTCCCTTAAGCTTAACCAGCATTTTAGGATCACAAATAAGATCTGTCACCTCACGCCATTTTGCCCAACGCGATATAATCAGCATACATGAACAACTAGGGAGGTTGCTCATGTGAATTCTTGATGTTATCTGATAAGACTTCCAATATCACGCTGAACAGATACGGACTAAGGACGGATCCCTGGTGAACTCCGATGGTGATGGGGAAGGGTTTAGTGTCGCCAACAGCGGTCCAAACATCTAAATCGGAATTGAGGTACATCATAGGCTTCAGGTACCCCTTTGGACCTCAGTGCCCACCAGATCATCCCACGAAGGACACAGTTGAAGGCCTTCTGCATATCTAGAAAGAGCATATGCAGAGGCGTGTTCTTTGATCTGTATCTCTCCATGGTGATCATTAAAGCTAAGATAGGGTCTATGGTTCCGTACCCTGGACGAAACCAATAGGTATTGACACGTCGAGACAACACACTCCTGCCGGATCCGGGAGTCTATAATTCTCTCAAAGAACTTCATGCTTGTGGGACATAACCTTTATACCGCGGTAATTACCACATTCCTATACCGAGCCCTTGCCTTTGAGGACAACTTGCAATATAAAAATATTTTTTACCAAACCACTATAGGTATATATATATATTTTTTAATATATTATAAACTAGCGCTTGACCGCCATCCTGCCTGATGGTAAGCAGTGACGCAATCGTTGATGGTAAAGCGCACTAGTTTATTAAGAGCCTATTCACTCTAGCCTTGAAGACACTCAAATTGTAGTCCGACGGAAACACCGCCGCTGGCAAATTGTTCCAGTCCCTCGATGTACGCGGTATAAAGGAGGAGGCGAAACGCTTCGTCCGGATCGTAGTGGTGTTAACAACGTAAGGGTGGAAACCAGCCGTACGACGGGTCGTCCGCTGGTGGAACGGAGATGGGGGAATTAAATCATGCAATTCCCTCGCACACTCCCCGAAATGCATCCTATAGAACACCGAAAGGCTGGCTACTCTACGCCTGTGCTCTAGGCTTTGGAGACCAACTCGAGTTAGATCAGGGTCACCAATCAGCCTCTTTGCACGTCTCTCCACTGAATCCAAAGTGGCCAGGTGACACTTGGCAGCACCAGCCCAAATGTGGCTGCAGTACTCCACACACGAACGGACCTGTGCTTTGTATAACATAAGAAGCTGCCCAGGTGTGAAGTACTGCGGGACCTTTGCGATAACGCCAAGTTTCCTGGCAGCCACCTTAGCCTTGGACTCTTGAACCGCCCAAAGTTAAGGTCCGAGGAAATCTCAACTCCCAAAAGCTGAAGGCGGTCGAAACACTCCAAGAACACATTTCGAAAAGTAGGAGCCAAGGTGAACGGGCTCCTTTTGGCGGTGAAAAGACACGCCTGTGTTTTGGCGGCATTGAATGCTACAAGATTGGCATTGCTTCATTCGGAGACTGCCTGCAGTGCAACACTCGTTCGCTCAACCATGGCCTCTCTTTCGGACCGGATTGATTCCCTACTAGCCCGAGCACTCGGCAGGTATCTCTCTACAACTGTGCTGTCATCTGCATGCCCATAGATACCAGGCATCAGCAGATCGTTAACATGCAGCAGGAACAGAGTTGCAGAGAGAACAGACCCCTGAGGAACACCGGCATTAGTTGACATGGGCTCAGAAGAGCATCCATCGACAACAACTCGGAGGGACCGTTCAGTCAGGAAGTCTTTTACCCAGCCAGTCAGGCTAGGGGAAATGCCGTACGCTGGAAGCTTACTCAAAAGGCCATCGTGCCATACCCGGTCGAAGGCCTTCGAGACATCAAGGGTGACAGCAATCGCTTCCCCATTCTTCTCGAGGGCCTCGCCCCACAAGTGAGTGGCATACACTAGCAGGTCCCCAGTTGACCGATTGCGGCGAAACCCGTACTGTCGGTCACTGAGGAGATCGTTACCTTCCAGGTATGCCAAGAGGCGCGAGTTCAATACACACTCCATAATTTTGCAAAGTATGGAGGTGATCGAAATCGGCACATAGTTGGCAGGATCGGCACTACTACCCTTCTTGGGCACGGGCTGCACGTTAGCAAGCTTCCAGGACTTGGGCACAATACCAGTCCTAAATGAGAGGCGATACAAGCGCGTCAATACAGGAGACAACTCGGGCGCACAAGCTTTAAGAACAATCACTGGTATACCATCCGGACCACTAGCCTTATTCACGTCCAGACGACACAGTACTCTCAGAACCTCCTTGTTCCTAATGCGAACCTCAGGCATTGAGGCTCCGCAATGAGGTAAATTAGGTGGAGTAGCAATGCCAGTATCAAGACGCGAATTATGGGCAAAGAGAGAAGCAAAGAGACCTGCTTTCTCTCTCGCCGTATGAGCCAGTGTTCCATCAGGCCTAACCAGCGGAGGCAGTGAGGGCCGATAGAAGTTCGCCTCAACCGATTTGGCAAGGGACCAAAAAGATCTGCTACCGGATGATTGCGCAGAGAACTTGTTGCCAATATGGGTGATGCGGTCGAAGCGAGCCTTCTTGAGCGCCTTCTTGTAGGACTTGGCAGCACGGTTAAAGGCTCTCTTGTTTGAGCTTAGATCCGGAGCTCCGCGGTCACGAGTGTCAACCCAGGCGAGAAATGCCGTGTGCTTACGCTGTTCAGCTTGGACACAATCGGCATTGAACCCTGGGCGAGCCGAGCCACCGACGGGCACGTCATTGAATGGGATAAAATACTCCATAGCTTGACGCACCACATCGGTTATAGCGTCCGCACAGCTCGACAGATTGTCAGAAGAGAAGCAGACCTCCTGCCAAGGATAAGACGCAAAGAAGTGGCGCATCTCATCCCAATCCGCTGACCTGTATCGCCACAATCGCCGTTCACCGCGAGAGTCGTGTTCTGGTGGGGAGAAGGACGACACAGACTTCACCAGACAGTGGTCTGAAGTTCCCAACGGTGAGGAAACTGTTACAACACATCTGTCCTGATCAGTGGTCAGCAGAAGGTTCAAACAGTTGGCAGTATGGCCAACTACATCAGGCACCCTAGTCGCTTGCTCTACCAGCTGGGAAAGGCCCATAGAAAGCGCGAAGTTTCGCGCTTCTCTCCCAGCGTGGTCGGTCCTCTGGTATGGGAAGAGCCAGTCCTGGTGGCAGGCGTTGAAGTCCCCCAGAGCGACGAACTGAGCGTCAGGGTGCCGATGTAGCGCATTGTCAGCAGCCTCACTGAGGTGGTCAAATAACCGAGTTGTCTCCTGATCACCGCTGTGCGATCGGTAGACACAGGTGTAGACAATTTTGTCCACACCGGTGTCAACCAACAGCCATAAGGACGAAAAATGAGGGTCCTCGAGGTGACGCAGACGCCGGCAACAGATGTCATTGCGAACATACACACAGACCCCGGCGCGCTGCAGGAAATGATGCTCCAAAGAGTATCCCGGGTAGCCGAGGCATGCCGCATCAGGCGGACATCTGATCTGGGTCTCCGTCAAGAAAAGTAGATGCGGCTTCTCAGTCTCAAGGTGATAGTGTACTGCTAAGAGATTGGAGTGCAGACTTCTAATATTAGAGAGGTGCACTTTGAAAGAGAGGACGTGCACCCGCTGTGCACACCTACTTTTCTTTTTGGGTTGGGTTGGACGTTTCTTTTTGGGTGCATTGACTTGTTTTGTTGTTTTTTTTTGAGTGAATAGGAAGGAAGACGGCAGTTGAGTGAGGTGATGCAATGTTAAACCCAACAACGCGACCAACGATGCTGGGCCAGAGGGAGATTGATCTGGAGATAAATTTAGATAAATATAGATCAAAGTGACAACCCTGGGGGGGTTGTCACTTTGATCTAAATTTATGTAATAAAAAGCATATTATGATTGAACATTTTACCAATTTATAAATTTAGTAAAAATAAAAAGCCTTTATTCACATAACATTTATTATATTAATTTACAAATTTGACACCGAGAAAATTTTTAAGACTACTTAAGTGTAACACTAAATTATATTCTAAAGCTCGTAAATAATGATAAATTTTAAGTGATGTGTGATATGAGAAATCGATATAACTGGCTCTTATCAGAGAAGATTATAAGTTATTAGTACCTACTTAAATGTAACACTAACACAATAATATTCACAAGCTTATAACTAATGCTTAAATGATATAAAACATGAGAACGTAAACAATAAATATGTAGTTCTTATGAAAAAGTAGACATTTGTAAAGCTAAGATTATGTATGGGTAGCGAATATTTAACAAATGATACCTTACTTTAATAAAACCGCAAAACTTTTTAGCCTCATTAGTTTCTGCCTACAATTATAGTGATTGTTTATATGGGTACTGTGTAATGTTTGTTTATATAATCGGATAGCATCAGGTAGCTCAAATGCAACAAAGGCGCCGCTCGCTATTAAGAGCACCTCGCGTTGCTGTTGTCAACGCGCGTGTCGGAGGGATTAAAGGTTATAATGTTATAAATAAAATTCTACGCAACCCTAAGCGTCAGTCGGTCACTCTTTACTATAATTTTATTAACTTAATATTATGATTAAGACGCCATATTTGGATCAAACAACACATAAGACAATAGAAAAAAATTAATAGTAATTTGCAATATTGATTATTGTGAAATTGCCCTTATTACACTATACGCGACAAATACGTTTACTTAAAAGATTTTTCTTACTCAATACTCTGTTTTGTAGTAAAACTGGGCTTCTTAAAATAAACTTAACTTTAAGCATAGTATTCAGGAAGTAAATCTGGGAATATAATTATATGGAAAAATGCGACTCGGGTACGCTCTTAATAAAGCAAATAAACTGTGAAACAAACAATACATGTATCACATTTTCCAATAAGATTTAAGTTAGGTATAAGTAGGTACTTACATTTCTGGTTCAGTATGTAAGTACATACTGAATATCATACTTCCTATGAAGAATGATAAGTCCGGGTTTGCGAAATCGTTATTGAGGCAACCGAAAACACTACAATATCTTTTTCCCCCTTTTGAAGTCATGATACTCGTAATAATTAATATTATGGTAAGTGGCCGGCGAGAGTTGACGAACGCGAGCGGTCATGTAATTTACGCGCGTGCTCACAGTCATACGGCACAGTCCGTACTGCGCCCACGTTAATCCATCCTGTATTATGCCAGCGTGTACGTGAAATCGCGTACCGACACGGCGCACGGCGCGCACGCATACATTCAAACCGAGAGCGGCTCGTTTATATGAAGATGTTTTACTGTTCTTCTTTCTACTGTGGCACAGGTCTCCTTTCATACAGAGAAGGATTGAGCGTAATCAACACGCTTGCTCAATGCGGGTTGGCGATTTCAGACTTCAGTCTAGGTTTCCTCAAGATGTTTTCCTTCACCTTCAGTCATTGGTGTCCAAGATATACTTAGAAAGTACATATAACTTTAGAAAAGTTGCATTGGTACTTGTCATACTTGAGAGGCTGGTGCTGGTACCAATGGCGAAACTGTTGGGACTTACTTTCATCAAGCAGCCACCGAATCTGGCGTCGTCAGGGCTCTACACGTCTACGTTGGGCCTTTACGCAGAGATTAATGACAAGAGGGTGTTGTGCAGTGAGGCTCTCACCGGGTATGACTTTGCAGTTGGCTACTTTGCCGATGTGTGCTCCGGTAGGCGGTAGGTAACAAGATGCTCCGGTTTCTTTTTGAAATAGGTGTTCCTAATTGCAAGGTCAGCGTCTGCGTCCGCACACGTTCGGAGAATATTGTCCCCTTGCGCGTTGCGGCTACCGTACCCAAAGCCACCGTGTTCATTGAACGTAATTTGGGTTGTACCCAAGTTCATCCGGAGACCCACCCTTCTTAATTATCTTATTATTTTCTTGTAGGCAAAAAATAAGAATCATTTTCATTTCTTGCAACGTAATCTACCTACCATTATTAAGAAAATTCGTGGGATCGATTCCCAAACCCACCAATCTTCTGTTATTTTTGTTGAATAATAACAAAAATAAAAATTCACTATTATTAATGGGCATAATTAACCAAACATTTTGGAGTCATGAGACCCCAAAAGGTTTGGTTTATATTTACAAAAAATATAAAAATACTAACTATGAAAAACTGGCAGGGCCTCGCTAGGGCGACTCTCCCACGTCTAGATTAGCTCTCGCTATGCCACTGCCCATGAATGTAGCCATTCCAGTCCAGTGACTGGATTAGCAGTCATTCCAGAGCTACTACGATAACAGTATCATAGTAGTTCTGGAATGAAAAGTTGACTGCTAATCCAGTCACAAGAGGACGTATACTGTACGTCAAAGAAATTGTATAAATACCTAGAACACTGACGAGCCGGCAAAGGCGTTCCTAGAAAGAGAAACGCACGAAGGACCCCTGTATGCCGTTCTAGTAGGGTTTACACAATTCATAAGAAAATTGGGACATTTAATAAACTTCAATTTTTTTTTTTTGTTAACGTCTAATAACAGTAAGAGCTACAAAATAAAACATGAACTTTACTTATATTGTATACTAGCGACCCGACCCGTCTTCGCTCTAATAAATGTATTATGTTAGGTATATATAACTTTATCTTGAATCACTCTATCTATTAAAGAAAAGCGCATCCCGTTACTTAGTTTTATGGATCTAAACATACATAGGGACAGTTACAGGCTCGCGTTGCCCCTGTGCGCCGCACAGACGTTTTGTCGGATAGCATCTGGGATTCACATGAGCAACCTCCTTGGTTGCTTATGTATGTTGACGATATCGCGCTGGCGGACGCGGACAGGAATCGGCTGGTGCGGCGTGTGAATATGTGGAAGGACTCGCTCGAGAACGGAGGTCTGAAACTCAATGTGGCGAAGACCGTGTATATGGCTAGCAACACGACAGACCCCATGTCTGTGCGCATAGGCGGTGACAAGGTCGAGTGCACAGACCAGTTTAAATACTTGGGGTCTGTACTCCACGCGTCCGGCGACATTGATTGCGACGTCAGGGCACGTATTTCCGCAGCTTGGGCAAAATGGCGTGAGGTGACGGGTGTCATTTGTGACCCCAAAATGCCGGTTAAGCTTAAGGGGCAGGTCTATAAGACCATCATTAGACCTGTTCTCCTCTATGGCAGTGAGGCGTGGCCTGTGCTTGAGCGACACAAGCAGGAGCTGCGTGTCACGGAGATGAATATGCTGCGGTGGATGTGTGGAGTTACGCGGAAGGACCGCATCAGGAACTCCCGCATCCGTGGCAGTCTTCATGTCCGTGACATAGCGGACAAACTGCAGGAGGGTCGCCTACGTTGGTACGGTCACGTCTTACGAAAACCGGTATGTTACGTGGGTCGCAAATGTCTTGCCATGGCGCCTCCGCCGGGCCGGTGCAAGCGGGGTAGACCAAAGAAGTGTTGGCTTGACGTTGTAAGAGATGACATGCGTGCCAACAATCTCACACCACAGGATGCTAAAGATCGCGCGAAATGGAGGAAATTAAGTAAGAAAGCGGACCCCGGGCTCCAACGCGAAAGCCGCGGATGCAACCGGGATAAACGCTGAGATGATGATGATGATGATCATGGAAATAAATGAAAACTCTTATTCACCAATTCTGTTTTCTTTTAATGGTAGTACCTCTGCCCTTACTTGAGATTGAACAATTTCCTTAAGTGATAGAGAGGGACTGACCTCATGTTCGGCTTCAGCACGCCAAGGAGCATAGAGATTGACCAAAATCATCAAATCAAATTTCAGAAAGATTATTTTTGTAGACCTGTGTATTGTACTCACTAGTGTTTTCACTTTTATTATAGTTTATATTTATTATTTACACTATATTTCCACACAGTTATGTAGATCACAGTATTTGATTTAAGAGTATGTGTAACAATGTATTTTTACGTAATTATTTACACTGTTAAACTTTTTTACTAACGGAGAAATTTTTATACGTCTGTACTCGAATACACTTTTTGACAGATACTTGAAATTATGTATCAACGTTACAAAATAGTAGTTTCATTTCACACTGGCAGTCTGCGGGAAAGGGACACAGGGGCTTTCGATGCCTCTCAAGCGGAACTTTAGGTATTTATGCGTAAGCTTTGTGGCAATATAAGCTTTATGGAGTAGGCTTTAGGTTTACTTTTGAATGTTGTTGTTTACCTAGATATTTTTATTACTCGTAAGAATTTTTTAAATATAATTTCTTTGCTCTAGGTACACACATAGATGGTATACGTCCTCTTCAGTGCTGGAATAGACTTTGAACACATTTCGTTGATTTTATACATAACTAGCTGCTCCCCATGGTGTTTTTTAGTTACTTCTTGTTACATCAGCTACCTACCAATAAAAGTCCCGTCAAAATCGGTCCAGCCATTTCAGAGATTAGACGGCGCACTCTTACTGATAGAGTGTTACACAATTACCCTGCCGGTATTAACTACTGTGTACTAAGATTAGTGTTATTTTACCATCGAATGATGTACGTAGTTAAGAGTGGACTCTAATGCCGAGAAATTTGAGAAATAGGTATTTGAAGAAACTATTACCGTCGCGCCGCCGACCTTTCCCCGTAAAGTGCGAAAGGGACAGTTGCAACTCAGGGTGATTTTACCTACAAAAACGTTGACCAAAAGATGTTTCTTTTTCAAAACACGACAGATCTTAATAATTATTTTGATATCAAAATTTAGAGGATGAGTATACCTATGCCTCTATTATTTTCATTTTTTGGCATGAAATTATCACATTTTTGTAATAAGTAGTCGCCTGAACATCGCGGTAAAAATGGGTTATTTTTCGGGATTTTGAAACATCATATTTCTTTTATTAATTAAGTTTTCGAAAAAATCAAATACCTAATAGGGGCGCGTATAATCAAGGTGTGAAATTGTAGAAAAAAAATCATTGCTCTAAAATCGTTATCCACGAAGAAAATAGCGGAATACGTTTGTATGGAGAAAACGCCACTAGAGCGCCCTCTTAACTGAAAAATACGTACAGACGACAGCACAAGCTACTACAACCTATCTAATTTCTTTATTTGATTGTCAACTCTATCCGTAAAGCATTAAAGAACAAGTTTGATTGGAAATATTTGACAGTTTATTTTTCAGTCTATTTATGAAAGTAAGTTAAATTGTTGTTTTTCCCTATAAAGCCTTTCCGACACCGTTAAAAATGATGGGTAGGTATCATTTTCATTCCGGTGCATCAACGTTGCCCACGTTGATGCACCTGGCTATTATTATAAAAATGCATGTTGTCTAATATTAAAGTTCTTAATCAATTTCATAAGGACTTGAAGATTTTCTTTCTTCAAATATAATTTTGAAAGCTTTACTGATGTTTAAAATTATATTATTGTCGATAGGTACCTATAATATGTCCTAGGTACATTATCTAGACCTACTTTCCTGTTATTTTATAAAAAACGTACTACGAGCAATGTGCGCCGCCCACTGCCACTTAGTATTGGTTTCTGTAACTCATAAACAATTTAAGTTTTAAATAAACAATGAAAACCCTTTTGAATTTCTAGCATCATCATCATCATCTCAGCGTTAATCCCAGTCGCATCCGAAGCTTTTCAGCTTTGGAGTCTGGGGTCCGCTTTACCAGTCCAACTGCTGATTTTGGCTAAACTTCGATATTTTCCGTGAAGTGACTGCTGTCTGACCTCCACTACCTGAAGGCGATATCGAAGCATTACAGTTAGACAAATTGTTGGACTTTTGAGGGTTCCAACAACCCGTAACGACTGCCATTAGATGTTCGTATGGCAACCGCGATCAACAGCTTAGCGTGTTTTCTGAAGCACGACCAGACTAGTGCAAATATTCATGCATACAAATAATCGCACTGCGCGGAGATCGAACCCCATCCTTGCGCAGCGACCGCGTTCGCTGCCGCAACGCCACGGAGGCTGTAATTTGAATTTCTTGCATATTCGTAATAAAAGACTGCCCATTTTGATAAAAAATGCTATGTAAACACGCGTTCACATAACATATTGAACAATTTCCAATTAAATCAGATAAAAGCTACTCTGTTTTAAAACCGTTTTATCGTCTCGGGAGCACGTACAATAGTTACGCTCTCACAACTCTGGTTTTTAATTTTAAGTATGGTAACATTAATTTGGACTGACAAAATATATTTAACGCGAATTTTAAATTTTCTTAGGCTTTTTGCATTTGGCAATACCTACGGTATTTTGTGGCTAGCACGTAAGCCATATTGTAACTAAATAACATAAAAAGCGCCAAAAATAAATATGTAGGTATAGTTATTTATAGAGTGGGATTAGATTTTGAACGTGTTGAAACACGTTCAAAATTTAGTCGCAGTCTCATCTCGGTGATAATCAAATGTCATAAACTTGTCAAAATGTATGTAAATTGGAAGTATTTTTGACAGATTGAGACTGTGATCAGACTGTGACCGTTTTTAAAATTACGAGACCTACAGTTCCCGGCACGTAACTAGGCAAGAGTCGTTAGATGAGCAGAATTGCAGAAATCGTTTTTAAGATCTGTTCGCTGGGTCGCGCGGGACGCGGGCAATGAGGTAGTGCATAGTGCCCATACAAGCGCGCGATTGGTGCGTCGGTCGACCTTTGCCTCCCGGGCCGCGTCTATGTTCCGTTCGCTCCCGATTACACTTGCGTTTATTCGTTCTCAAGTGCACCATGCGCGAATTTACCCCCACTACGTCAAAATCTTGCCAACATACGTGTATGTGTATACTTGTGTACCCCTCTGAGTTATTTAAAGAAGTAGCAGCACAAGTAGCACATACCTTAGGTCCTGTCAAAACAAACACCTGTGATTTTAAAAGTTTTAATGATTTTCAGTATAGGTACAAATTTTCTTAAATTTATATAGACAAGACGGAATGAAAACAGTATACTTAGTAAAAAGATTTGGAAAGGCAGCTTGATTACGAAATACCTTACCTACAAGTACAATAATTACGACTATGATACATACAAATATGTAAAATCCGACCAAATATCATTTTACATTACGGACGAAATATTATGTATATACCTACGGGTGAAAAATCTAATTAAAATATTAATATTATATATTTAATTACAAAAAAAAAAAAATTAAAAATATAATTATTCAAAAAAATATCTTTTTATCAAATAAATATAAGTATACATATTTATTTGATAAAAAGATTTTTTTTATATTTTTTGTATAACAATTTAATATACTATGTATTTGAAAAAAGTACATAGTTTCAAGTGTAACCGGTTAAAAAGGTATCTATTATAAAAACATTGACACTGCATTTATTTTACCCAAGTAAAGCTTATCAAAAACTACTCTTGTTTCAGCCGAAAAATATCGGTCGGGTTCTACCTACAAACAACTTAAAAATTAGGTAAGAACCTAGAACTTTTACAATAAGTCACTTAATTTCATTGTTGCAAATACACACATCATAAGTGTTTACTGATCAAGCACGTTTTTTTTACATACAAAAATGTGTCTGTACTTACGAAAAGTGTGTCTGCTCAACAACATAAATAAGGCAATGAATTTTGTTGAACAGTCAAAATTAAAACACATTGCCACTGACATTGTGTTAAGCATTTACCAGGCTCGTTTGAGGCTAAAGTAGTAAAAATTCTGCCACACTTTAATAAGTAAGGGATAGTTATTTACGCCACTGTCAAGCAATGATAGCTATTGTAATAAGAGTGATAGTTTGTGCCACGAAGCGAGTGCTGAGTGGCACAAAATCAGCACTAGTATTACAATAGCTGTTTGCGAGTGGCATACAAACTGTTGCTACGACCTTGAATAAATAAATACAAAAAACCGCCAATGTTGAACTTTATTACGAATTATAAGTTATAATCCAACAAATGAAAGGCAAGGGCAATTCATCTATACAGTCTAATAACATGCGATGTTTAGTTGTGACGCAAATACGCACGCTTTTTGGCATAGTCATATGTTGACTTTTGATGCCAAAGCCATAAAAAAAAGATTCATTGTAGTACGGTTTAGCCGTGTGGAAATGGTCATTGTAGCACGGCTTGGCAGGAATGAGTAGTTACTATTGAGATATGACTTATGGTTATGTATTAAGCAAATTACCAAATGGTCGTAGAAAAACATTATAAAGACTGAAGATGTTATTTGTGTTAAGAAATAATGATCTGATCGCGGCAGTGGCAATCTCGGAAGCTGGTTCCGGCTATGCTATAAAACTTTTGCTAAACAATCTTACATCTATAGGCCGTATGGGTGACGCCAGTTGTAAGCGCGTCGAGGTGATTTACGGTCAAAGAAACTACGCCTATAATATGCATGTAAACTGTATATTGAGTATAAGGTACATAAAACAGTGGCACTTAACAACTATATTAGAATATAACACGGCCGAGTCGCGAAACTCCCGAGTCGTATACGCGGAGCACGCGCGCTGGTTTCGGAACGTTAGTGACATATTTCCGGCGCGCGGGGCGTCGCTCATAGTGTTGCCACTAGTCACGTAGCTTGGCCGGCAACCTACGGATTCGGTAAGTACGGGGAGTTGGCTCTAAATGGGGTCGCGCTATACATCTAATTTACAGGCTTACTTTTTACCAGAGATGGCGTCTGAGGTGGCTGCGCCGTGCACGAGATATGTTGACGACCGTCAGTGCATGGATGACTAAGTTCTCGCGAAATGTCACCTAACCCCGTCAGGTACCATCTCAATTAAGAGGTAGGTCTGTACATAATTACATTTCCAGCTTGTTGAGTTTTTATGGAATTGTGTCCCCGTCTTGCAATTCAAGTGTATATTTTAAGTTTCTATTATTTAAGTACTAGTACAGGTAAGTATACGGCTCCCGGGCTCCAACGCGAAAGTCGCGGATAAACTCTGAGATGATGATGATGATGACAGGTAAGTATACCTACAGAAATGTTAAAAAGTAAATTACATCATAAAGTAAATCTACAGAAAAAAAAAAAACAAAAAGAAATAATAATACATATTCTTAAGCACTACAGAGGTTTTTGCTTTGTTAGAGTATTATTTGAAACTGCTGTGCATTTTAAGAGGGACGGACTGACTTTCTGATAAGGGCTCTGGGAAATTATATTATTTCTATTGAGACTAGATCGGGGTCAGTTAACACCGAACCGTGGACTCAACGCGCACTTTTTAAGATTTATATATCTACACATGCCATGGTGAGGTGGAGACTGTAAGAGGATATTTCCAGCGCCATGCATGCCTATACAACTTGCATGGGGGGATTTCAACTTGAAACTGGGTAAGCTAGTGCTAGTAACATGGCATGTAAGCTAGACAGCTTACCCAGTAATACATCAATTTTAACCTAGCTCTGGAGATGGTCCCATTTTTTCTGTATATTTCTGTGAATAGTGTTGCCACTAGTCACGTAGCTTGGCCGGCAACCTACGGATTCGGTAAGTACGGGGAGTTGGCTCTAAATGGGGTCGGGCTATACATCTAATTTACAGGCTTACTTTTAACCAGAGGTGGCGTCTGAGGTGGCTACGCCGTGCACGAGATATGTTGACGACCGTCAGTGCATGGATGACTAATTTCTCGCGAAACGTCACCTAACCCCGTCAGTTACCATCTCAATTAAGAGGTAGGTCTGTACATAATTACATTTCCAGCTTGTTGAGTTTTTATGGAATTGTGTCCCAGTCTTGCAATTCAAGTGTATATTTTAAGTTTCTATTATTTAAGTACTAGTACAGGTAAGTATACGGATCCCGGGCTCCAACGCGAAAGTCGCGGATGCAACCGGGATAAACTCTGAGATGATGATGATGATGACAGGTAAGTATACCTACAGAAATGTTAAAAAGTAAATTACATCATAAAGTAAATCTACACAAAAAAAAAACAAAAAGAAATAATTATACATATTCTTAAGTACTACAGAGGTTTTTGCTTTGTTAGAGTATTATTTGAAACTGCTGTGCATTTTAAGAGGGACGGACTGACTTTCTGATAAGGGCTCTGGGAAATTATATTATTTCTATTGAGACTAGATCGGGGTCAGTTAACACCGAACCGTGGACTCAACGCGCACTTTTTATGATTTATATATCTACACATGCCATGGTGAGGTGGAGACTGTAAGAGGATATTTCCAGCGCCATGCATGCCTATACAACTTGCATGGGGGGATTTCAACCTGAAACTAGGTAAGCTAGTGCTAGTAACATGGCATGTAAGCTAGACAGCTTACCCAGTAATACAGCAATTTTAACCTAGCTCTGGAGATGATCCCATTTTTTCTGTAATATGTTTTATAATAATAATTCATTTAATTCGGATTACTCCATATTTGTTAGTACAATTTTAAACTTATAGACTAGTGTTAGTAACAATATGACAAAGATACATTTTTAACAATAAATGGCGGATCGAGTGGAGTCCCCGGTGATGCTGGAAAATCGCTATAAGACTGCGTGCAGCCTGATCCAGCGAGCCAGCATCGGAGAGTCCCAGCGGTCCACCAACACGCGCAGGATGGTATTGGGACTGTCGCGCGTGCGTCGTAAGATGGAAGCGCACCGTTTGCGCATGATGGCCGCAAAGCCGTCCGTACCAGCCTCCGCAAACATTGCCGAGGCGCTGCAGTAGCGCGGCAGTCCCATTAGCACCCGGAAAGCATTATTATACTGAATGCGCAGATCGCTGTATGTGCGCTGCGTAAAGTTGACCCACAGACAGCAGGTGTAAAAGGACTGACAGTACGCTTTAAATAGCGCAACTTTGACAGTCCCCGTGCACCGTGCAAACCTGCGGGCCAACATGTTGCATCGGACAGACAGCGACCTGCGTTCCCTTTCTATATCAATACCGTCCTTAAGGTTGTCGGTGACCCAATGGCCCAAATACTTAAATTGTTCGACTAGTTTTAGCGCTGTACCACATAAAGTGAATTTTGGAACAAATGTGTATCTCTTGTTGTCAGGTCTAAAAATCATAATTTCACTTTTGCTTGCATTGTATTTGAGCCCATGAGCCACCGCGTAGGACTCACAAATTTTCAGAAGCCTTCGTAAGGCTCCAATCGATGGGCTCAACAGCACCGTGTCATCTGCGTAACTGATGTTATTGACGCACACTCCGTCTATATGACACCCAACACCGGTGCTGGTGAGCTCATCGATCAGACGATTGACGTACTGATTAAAGAGCGTAGGTGAGGTCAGTCCCCCCTGCCTCACCCCGCACTCCAGTCTGTACTCCTCTGAGAAAGAACTTGCCCATTTTACATAGTTCTTTTGGTTTTTATACCAATGCATAAACAGTTGCACAACCTCCCCGGGCAGACTAGTGTCCTCCCTTAATTTCCTCCACAGAATATCGTACGATACAAGATCGAAGGCCCTCGATAAATCAAGATAGCACGCATATACTGGGGTCCTTCTGCTCGTGTAATACTGCACAGTTTATGTTACTCTCTTTATTTTAATACATGTATATTTAAATATTTTTTTAAATATTAGAATATATAAAAATAGAAATACTAATATTAGAATATATAAATTGGCAGATTCATCAAACATATAGTTTATTCTTTTTCTCTATCTATATTTTTTTTTTATCTCTCTCTACTGTTTATATTTTGTATATATGTATTTATGTATTTATTATAATTTTTTTTTGTGTTTCTCTTTTAACTTCTCTTTTATATCTTTGCACCTACCATGTTTTGTCTCTGCATCACCATAAGGTAGACTGGTAGAAAATGCCTAAGGCATTAAGTCCGCCATTGTGCAATTTTTCACTGTGCATGAGGTTTTAATAAATAAATAAATAAAAGTAAATAAAATATAGAAAAATAGTAATCCACCGTTATAGGGAAGCTTGAACCCTGTCCAAAATACCGAGGATCAGAGATCCAAAGAGAAGAACATCCTAACAATGCGAGCGGTGTCAGAAGTACTGCTTTCTGAATCAAGGCCTTGATCAGGCTACCTAAGCCTCTTGAGGTGTCGGTCCTGGCTCTTTTGCTAATAAGCCATGGACTGTCAACGGTTAGGTTCAAACCACCGAGTCATCTACTGACCAGTTTTATTGAGATGGATAGCCTTATTATGGTGAAATTTATCTCCAGGACGCATGAGAATAGCAAATGCAGACCTGGCAGAGTCCTGATGGTGTAACTAAGAATGTGATTGGCTCCATTAGGGTTTTTCCACGATATAAAATTATTTAATGATATCTCTGTGATATGTGGTGAAACCCGGAAGTGATTATAATATGGTAAGACTCGCATTGAATCTAAATAAAAAGCTGGTAAAATCTCGCCTAATGAAGTCTACGATACGCCAAGCACCGATTTACGTTCAAAACCTCAACCGTCTTATTATAAAACGAAATCTAACTTTAGTATAGGTACTACTTATATGTATTTATAATAAGTTCTTAATAGGTACTTAAGTGACAACCTAGTATCGAACTAAGCTGGGAAGAAGAACTGCATTTCTATAACAGTTAGGTTCATAATTCAATGACTATTCAGGTGATTTAAACAAGGTCTAAACGAAATCCTTGTTTTGTAGTAAGGACACGAAAGGTTACAGCTGTATTTTCTAAGTTACGAGCACAAAGGGAGCTCGATCGAACGATGTGTTTGTAAAAACTGTCCATATGGTTGGGACTCAGATAATTCATAAATTATCTGAGATCTAAAATATCATACTTTACAGCTCATGTAGGAGCCGCGAGATAACCCTGCAGTGTTCAGAGGATGCGTGCAAGTACCGGCAGCTTAATAGACGGAACTGTAAGTCCTTAAAATCGACCTAAGCTTGTAACTAGGGCTCGGGCATATGAGCCAGCTTATGAAACCGAAGACTGGTGAAGGCCGGGTTGTATCTGCCAATTGAATATTTTGATATTTGACGATATTTGACGCTTTCTCCACAAACGCTAAGCAGAGAGACAGGTTATCCTCCTCGGTCTTCTGTCTGAATATTTGTAGCGTCTCGCACGAGTCGAATTCATTTATATAAATTTGGTTTGCAAAGCTCCTGCGGAATTCGACTCGTGCGAGACGCTACAAATATTCAGACAGAAGACCGAGGAGGATAACCTGTCTCTCTGCTTAGCGTTTGTGGAGAAAGCGTCAAATTCGATTGATACTTGGACTATACAGCTGCAACGGCATAAGAGAGGCTATCGATATATTAAAGTGCTGAAGAGCCTAATCACTACTAGCCCAGTCCGACTCCCGGATTAGACCTCGAAAGCTATCTTTCTGCAACGATGTTTTACAGAGATAGACGATAACTCCCGAATTTGTTACCGCAGTCTTGGAGCACATCTTTAAGGTTCTGGGCCAACACCTTTTAAGATAAAACAGCTCTTTTCAAATGCCTATAATAATAATAATAATAATAATCCTTTATTTGCGAGAATGTAGGTGTACAAAATGATGAGTGACAGTTTTTGTCTCTTAGATTTATTGTGTTGTTGACTAAGATATATTATCCTTTTTTTAACGCACGATTTTTTATGCCTTTTGTCAACCATTTGTAGTTTTCTTTATAAGATCTCTTTTTTGAAAATATTGGAAAGCACAAATCAAAAAATAGTTTAATAACACCGTGAAACTCCCCAAACGCTTCCTGAAAATCATGCTCTTCATATACATTTGAAAAAGTGAGAGATGATATGCAACTATAGAACTTATCCATGTTTTCCTGACTAAAATTTCTGACCTCTTCATACCAAGAGCATGTTTCGTACTTTTTATTAATCCTTAACGAAAGCGTCTGTCCCGTTTCATGATCGGACAAGGCAAGATGATGCACCTCTGGTTTAGCTTGCTTGAAATTGCTTGCTATCTGATCTAGGCACGCCATCTGTCTCACAAGACAGAGAGGAGAGTTTTTTGGTTTTAATTTGGAATTACATATTAAAAGTCCCACAGGACTTTTAATATGTAATTCCAAATTAAAACCCTATGTAACATCATGCAGCCTTCATGTAGATTGGAGACTCGACACGCGAAGTTGTGGACGATTATATGTATAATTAAAATAAAAAGGCGGATAAGGAAACAGTCGACAAACTCTATAATGTACTCTGATATTAGTCCAATAAAGATGGATTGGGTTGGCAACAAGATTTTGCAAGAAATCTTAACACGTTCTACGGTGGACTCAGAAAGAGAACTCTTTACCTGAAAATATACTTGCTTATTATTTATTTGGGTAATTATTTAGTACAGTGTCATGTAAACCTCAAGTGCGCGTAGTTTGTTTTTATCCATCTCGGGCTACCCGCAGATCTATGGGTCTGCCTCCAACGAAAAAGTCGGCCTTAGTATAACAATTCTTAACGCTAAGGCCTCTTAGTGCCTCTTCAATCATGATAAACATGATAAGCCCGCGTGTTATGCAGGTTCCATTTCGTGACTGACCCTAAATATTACGGTTGCTTATAACGTGAAGATCGAAAACATAAAATTATTGAGATGGTGTTTTCTTTTATCTAATCGTTATTTAAATACAAAACTTCAAATCCTGACAAAAACGTTAGTGATATGAGTGTGTCAGTTGTTTAAATCAAAATTGAAGGAATATTTTACGTAACATAAAATCATAGAATTGCGCAAAATTAATCAATTAGAAATAAAGTGGACTGAATGATTAAACTATTAAATAAATTAATAAACTTCAAAAAACGGATAAAATAAATTAAATAAGTAGATAACTATGAAATAAACGGCAAGAAGCTTCGGCAAGAGCAGAGGATTAGATACTTCTAGGTTTCGTCATTGCATTATACACCGTGGAATTTTAATCGTCCTATTAAGACAGCCAAAGACTAATAAATAAAGTAAAAAATAAAATTTAGTAATGAAAATATGCATTATTATGACGCATAACGTAGTTTGAAACACCCCATATGCAAACACAGTTCGATTCTTGCACAAGAATGTAGCGGCAATGTATTTACCAGAGTCCTTTCACTCAAGGTCAAAACTTCATAATATATTTTCTTATAATATCTAGTAGATAGCTATTGGATAGCTTAAGTGGGCAGCCTATAGAGGTCTACTGGCCCCCAAGGCTTTCAACGATGACCGGTCTTGTGCTGCCAGCTTCCATCGGCTTCCCGCAACCTTCACCAGGTCAACGAGGGGGGCCTCCCTAAGCTCCGTCTTCCGGTACGTGGCCGTCACTCCAGAACCTTACCGCCCCATCGGCCATCGATGCAATGTGCCCCGCCTATTGCCACTTAATTTTAGCGATTCGAAGAGCTATGTCGGTAAGTTTGATTCTTCTGCGGATCTCCTCATTTCTAATTCGATCGCGCAGTAAAACTCCGAGCATAGCTATTTCCATCGCCGGTGTATACTTCCTCTTAATTATAGAGAGTATAGTAATAATAATACTAATCTTAATAACGTTTGCTGCCGACCGAATATACACTATGACTACAAAATAAATTATGTAAAAATCAGTTATAAACATAAAAGCCAACACTGAAAGATTTCAATACAACTCAGTATTTGGCTTATACTTGACGGACGACACGGCTAGTTATTTACATTAAGTTAACAGTACATTTTGAGCATAAATAAAAGGAACCTTAACAAAACCTTTAAAATTATAAAAAAACATAGCCTACTGCTAACTATTACTAAAATTTAAAAAAAGTAAAAAAATTGCTGACACGTACGCCTATTCATTGATATACTGATATGATTCAATAATATTCTAAAATAAAATGTGCTATACAGAATATTAATTTTGAAAACATAATTACATTTTAAGCAAACTGTTTCACAGTAATCGTTTGTGCTATATTCTTGTAAATCATTTCTAAAACAGCACTATCAAATCTATCTGATCACAGAACTCGCTTAGTAGCTAATAAATTGTTAGGAATTATTAATACCGCTCCTTGAGCCCGAATTGATTTCACCTTAAAATACCCATTGCTCCGAACTTACAACTATGACAATCTTCCTTCAGATATATCCTCCAACATGTAGACCATATCGTTTGGTTGTTCATACCGAATGACGGAGGAGTAACCTGCAAACAAATATAAGATATCGTCAATATGCTGTAATACCTTAAAAAGTTAAGGCATGGGAACTTTAATTAGTGTGTGTAATCAACACGAATAAAACATGATACATGTATGAAGTGTTAGAAATGCAGTCCAAGTTAATTGGCTGTACATGAAATTACCCTTTTTAGTAATGTTAAACTGAAATACAAAGCACATAACATACAAACATGAATAATCGTAGGACTATGCAATAGTAATAGCCGTTGATTTATTACAAAAAAAACTTGGGAATGTACTTCCTTCTATCGTTATTGAGAAAATGCTGAATACAGCCCTGAAGACGCTCCAAAATCGATGACCACCACTCGCGTCTACATTAAGTTTCATAAAAATATGAACGGAAACTAACAAACAATATGACCCTTTACGTATAGCTACTAAAAAACGAAGGCGGGTTATAATCAAAATAAACAAGAACGTCAGGTTACAATAATATATTTGCAGTTAAACCATCACAGGGAAATGGGGTAAAAATATACAAAATGTCAAGTTTCGATACTCAGGTTACGTATAATATTCTACTCAAAATATATATACAATATTCTTACCTAAATTACGGCAAGTGTTTAAGACAATATCACGAGTAGCCTGGTCTAATAATTTATGTCCACATGTGTTCTGCTGACATAAGAGTAGTTTAGGAATGTATACTTAACACGCGTAAGGAAGCACAGAAAATGCAACTAAGCATGCATGTAAAGTTTAGAGAAATAGAAGAAGGGTAAACACAACCCAACCACCTGAGATAACCAAATAACCTTTTAAAAACTACATATAGAATTAAATGCCTAATCTATATTAAATGATGAAATAAAACAAAAACAAAAAAGTTGGAAGAAAAAAGTAACCTTTTTAAGGTAAAGAGAAACAACTTTGGTTCAAAGCACAAATATGGCACACATTATTTCTAAAATATTTTGTTCATAAAATAAAATTCGATAGAAGAGTATTGTTTGACTGTAGGTTCATACGACCGTTCCCAAATTTGCAGGACCTTGGGCCGCATTAATAGGAACTCGTGACTAATTCAATAATCACGGTAGTTCCAATAGTAGCCTATTGATGCGGTAGCAACCGTACAAATAATGATTACAAATAGAATTTTAGACACTTCATATAAACAAACCGGTGCGACTTAGCATGAAAATAGCGGTCATGCCTTTTGGCTAATATATCGCCAGAATAAAAAAAAAAAGCTACTGACATACATTACGTTCATTAGTAAATAATGCTGACGACAACGATTGATACCGATTTAGAATGTTACCGAACTTTCTGTTTTCGCAATAGAATCTGTAAATTAATATACGAGTGTCAATTTCCGTTACTGCCATGCTAAAACGCACGATTTAGGTGTTTTCTAGTTAATTTTATTCCTCTTACTAATTCAAACAATTATCTAACTATGTTTGAATGTAACATAATACAGATGTTGAAATATATATTGTCAGTTTTCATTCAAACCATTTTATAGACAACTTTGGAATAGTCGAGCTTTTCAAATTTCTTTTCATAAGTACCCGTTTATGGCGTAAGTTCACGCACTTTTTAAATTTTGTTTTTGCATAATGTATGCCCATCAAACACAGAAATTTGAAAAGCTCGACTATTCCAACTTTGTAATAGTCGAGCTTTTCAAATTTCTTTTCATAAGTACCCGTTTATGGCGTAATTTCATGTCTTTTTTTAAATTTTGTTTTTGTATAATCTATGCCCATCAAACACCGTGTTTAAAAATGTACCGACTGACAAGACTACTGCATTAGCATTTAACCCTTTAACCGCCATTTCATAATTCGCGTGGAGTGCACCAGCGCCAGCAACGTTCAGGTACAATTTTGCACAATCCATAAACTATTGAAAAATAAAATTCACATTTTTTTTAATCAAAGGATAAGGATTGATTTCATCGTAGTTCTTTTACCGCACATAAATCTCTTCAAATAAAAGTTTTCTAATCTGTTTTCTCTAATCCCACGGGCAAAAATGTCAGCAAGACATTTATGTAAAAAAATTATCTGTTTAATATGATTAATGTATTAAGAATTAAAATATTGTGATACAAATAATATTAATTATCAGAAAATAACTTCATCAACTTTAAGGTTTCATTTAAAAAAAAAATTGAGGGATAAATAAACAAACATGTAAAACAAAGGGTGATTTTCAGATTCATTACTACAATCCTTTAAATTGCAACTACAAATATAATTGTTTTATTGATGTATTACATTGATTAGTTCTTCGTCGCTTATAACATCAAGACAAAGTCTCGGCACTGGCTTAGAACTAATAATAAAGAGAGCACATAATATTATCACGGCGCAATTAATGTTTAGTCAAAAGTTTAGCCTATTATAGACATATTTTGACTAAACATTAATAGCGCCGATGACATCGCCGTGATAATATAATGTGCTCTCTTTATTATTAGGCTATTTGACAGTGTGAATTGTTCTGTGATTATTTGCTTTATATGCATAAATTGAGGATTCTTTATGTCATTTACATGAGTTTTAATAGAAATAACAACAATTAATATATCCAAAAACACAAAAATATGTTTGACTTTTTGTATCTCGCACTACATATTACAATATGTAGTGCGAGATAGATAGATAGATAAACGATCCGGATTGGCTAATGTCACGATGACGTCATACGTGCATCAGCACTTGTTGTTGATCTATGTGTTCTCAGGAGTTTTATCAATGTATTTGTACAACCCGGTACAGCACACCACTTGTAAACCATTTAATTAGAAAAACAACAACAAATAACAGATAAATACATACACCACTAATCGGAACCGAAAATCGTTTATATGCTTGTGACGTCACTTACAAGACGCGACGCTATATTGCTGAATATAATGTTCTCTGTCAGCTTGTATTAAAGACGTTTTGGAAAAAGTCGTTAATTTTAATTTCATCCTTGAGTTCTATATAAAATAAAATACAGTGGATTTCATTAATTACGACCTCGGTTGTAACGACGTTTTGGTTATAGCGACGTCAAACTTAAGTCCCTGGGATTTAAAGCATACTTCCGTAAGAAATTCTTTCGGTAATAGCGACTTCGGATATAACGTCAATTTCGTGTATAGCGACTTGTTTTTATTAACCATTCATAACAGATTCCTAGAAATCCCATGCGGATATTGCGACCGAGTCGACGAAGGCACAAAAACTCATTCATAGATCAATTCAACTTTCTTATCTTTTGTTTACATTCACAAATGGTCAAACAAATGCTTTGTTTGTATGTAGGACTGCTTAGAACGTGTACGAAGTTAAACTTTTGAATCAGTTAGATAGCAAATTCCAGTGAGTAAACAGTGTTTCTTAAACTTGTAAAAATGGCTCCTGGACGTACGGCCGACCCCAATCAACCTTGAGCCTTAATGCTTTAGAGATAAAGTTCAAAATCGAATAAGGAAATCTGGCAGATTGTTGTAGCTTGATGTGCTGTCGTCTGTACATTTATCTACTGTGAAAGAAAAAGTGGACGAGAACATTTTCTAGCCTCGAAATGAGGCGAAAAGGAGAAAACGTTTTTTCACTAACACCCGTGTATAACATAATAAAATAAATGAAGAATAAATACATATGTACATGACTTTTTATTATTTCGGATATAGGGACCTCCGGATATAGCGACGACATTAAAGAGGTCCCTCCGGCGTCGTTATAACCAAAATTCACTGTACTTTCTTAAATCTTCAATAAATTATGATAGTTTGACAAAAACAACAGGATGTTTCTTATTAATTTAGTATCAGATTTAATACATTGAACTAGCTAAAATATGTGTATCGAATACTGATAAAAATAAAGTAATTACACGAAATACACTAAGATTTAGTAAGCATATTCCACATTTATTGTTGTTTTAAATGGCAGGACTTTTACGCAATATTACGGCGATGGCGGTTAAAAGCTTAATGCACGCGACTCCGAAAGCGATTTCAGTTCAAAGTATTACTAAATAAAGAAGGTTAGTGTTGAACTTAGCATATCACCAATAGTAGTCGTGCGGAATGTATAGGTAATGTATAGGTAATCTCATAGTAGGTATACAACATTATTTTTTATTTATGCGAAACCCGAAACACGTATCCAGTATTTTTAAGTAAAGAATCTATGTACAAAATTTCAAAAGGATATCATGAAAAACCACAAAGTTATGAGCTTGTTATCCTACTTGGTTGTCCCAACAAAAATATGGTCACCGTTCCGCTCTGGCGGGTGACCGGTGCGTGGACCAGTGGCGTCAGCTGTTGCGCGTACTATCTACCGTAAGCTGCGTGGTGCAATCAGTAACCACTTCTAAATGTATTTGGGAAAAAATATAGGTATAAATTATTGGAATCGATTCAGTTGCTTATTCTGAACAAACCATATTCAGGTTTTGTATAAAGAAAAAATAACGTTGTATATAAAAATATTCGCGTCTTGCTATCAACACCTTCCCTTCACCACTAAATAATTTCAATGTTAATCATAAATTTTTACAACACTTGTATTTTCAACAATAAATGCTAGTTTACGTATTAAAATATTTAAATATAAATATTATAATTGCTATTAAGTACTTTACGAGTTGAATATTAAAAAAGTTGACGCTTATTGTCTGCTTATTAATTATAGGCCAAAAAATGAACGTTAATAAAAGAAAACAATTGAGCTCGCCTTATATTATCAAATCTTATTATTCTGTTGTTTTGTTTTGTTCTATTGTTTTATTATTACCTGAAGGCACAGCAGCATGACCAATTCTATCCTTTAGAATAAAGAATGCCAGCCAGTTCAACCCGCAGCACACTAAGGCACCGATGCCGAATGCACGGAATGTAATCCAGCCTCCATAAGTTCCGTACAGGTTACCGCCGATGAAACTACCCAACGAAGTCCCGACGCCTTCGAAAATTGCTCCTACCAAACCCTGCAATAAATAAAAAGTACAATTTTTTAGTGAGACAACAAATCAAAATACATTCAGCGCGCGAGTTCGTTAGTGGAATTGTTAAAAACAATACATATTAACTGTTTTCTAGATTTCTCCATAATTATTTGAAATATAACTTAGGCGTTAAGAAGTGTAATCATCATCATCAACCTTTTTATCGTCCCACTGCTGGGCACAGGTCTCCTCTCATACAGAGAAGGATTGGGCTTAATACTGTAATAAAAATACAAGGATTTTTCTCGAGTCCATTACACTGACAGACATTCCCAGATCCATCATCGTCATCTCAGCGTTAACCTACTTGTTCCTGAATAACTATTTTTTCAGTAATTGACCTGAAACTTTGTATACCTAATATTATTGTGCTAAATAATCGCAGTAAAACATTATAAAAAAAATCTGATTTCCAGAATAGCTGGAAAATGCTGTGTCGTAAACGACACAGTAGGGGAATCTACTACATTGATAACTTAGATTGTATATTTCAATAGACTTCATTTTCAATTACGAAATACCCAATTAAATTCAAAGACAATATCAAAAATATGTTTATTTGTACCTTTTTAAGAAAATCTACTTATTTGTGTATGATAATATTCAAAACATGTTTTTGGATGTAACATTACATTACAATTTAGGCAATAAAAATTAGCACTTTTGTGACAAACACCGCATCGCAGCCGATCCTCCCTGTACTTTACTAAATGTCCATTGTAACTATCCCGCAATTCCCTAGAAACACTTTGTGATGGACGTCCACCTCTGTTACTCTCAGCTTTCTTCTTCTTCTCAAGAAGACTTATAGCGACATTAATCCATAATTCCAGGTGATCCAACTGAAACGCGGAAAAGCGGTTCTAGTTTTTAAAATGTATCATTCATGTTGAGTTGTGTATTGTCGCAGCAATGAATATTCGATGTAATGAAACTAAACCTCTGCCTTAACATGGCGTTGAAAATAATAGGCATACCGTAATCCGAAGTATTTTCCCAATTTATGCTTCGCCTTGGTACCGCCACGTAACTACTACTAGTAAAATAGCCAAAAAGCATTTGATCTCACTGGTGCTAATATTACCCTCTTTATTTATTTGAGCCGCGTATTAGTTAGTAGGTATAATTCACCATCATTTCTATTACTGCATCGTCATACGTATATGCATTCAAAATAATCAATAGGATCCATACTATTGATTGGACCACGCACGTTTTGCCACAAACAGTGTAACGGCTGAATATCTCTTGACCTCCATGTATATTTTATAGGTTTTTTTTTTCGAGGTTAATATTCTTGGAACGCTCCTTGAAGTAGACGGAATCAGTTCTTCGGCTTGGGTAGGAGTAGATGAATTAGTTTCTGAATCTGGTGGTAAAGAGCCCATGGAAAAGCGTTCAGGCCCAGAGTCGATAAGACGCCGTTGCAAAGCTATTCTAAAGGCAACTTTCATCTTAGCTATCGTCAGAAGAATCTTGCTGAATTTCAGAAGGTGCCTTGAGTTGAGATGCCGGTAGATTTTAAAGGGCCACAAAATCTTCACCTCCAGCGTCCTCGTCCGTAATTTCGGCGTTACAATTTTCCGGAGGCATGATAGTTATGGAGTCGGGGACTTCCACCTTATCATATTGTTCTAATTCCTCGACTATCTCATGCAAATTGAGGAGTTTTCGTGATTTTCTGTAGCGAAATAAAATTACTATTTGTAGTAGCACATTTCCCTACAGTGTCTTTTACGACACATATGAAGAAAACCTAAAGTACTGGCTGAATATTCTATTAAATAATCAACTTTCTTCAAGTTGAGAAGTCTATAGGAATCAAGCTATCGTAATTATATCACATATAAACAAAAAGGTGTTTATAATAATACGTCATCTTACCTTGAAATATCATTGTAAAAACCTCAAAATTTGTCCCAAAAGCAATTAACTGCAGCACACTAATAACACTTCTTAACTAATAACCGACTTCTTGATAGTCAAGCCTGATGTAAAAACATAAGTTCAAATACCCTCATAGCTCTCAATTGTTTTTTCAAGTTGGTGTGTCGTTTACGAAACAGTGGGGTTAAGTGGGTTCTCAGTCGCATCCAAAGCTTTTTCAGCTTTGGAGTCTGGTGTCCACTTTACCAGTGTAACTGCTGATTTTGGTTAAACTAAGATATTTTTCTTGAAGCCATTCCCAGATCCATTAGACATAAAATCGGCTTGAAACACAAATAGTTCATGAAAAAATCGTACCTGGACAGTGGTTTCCGTACCCGGTGGCGAAACAATATTGGCATAAGATGTCATTGTCGGGTAGAACATGCCGAAAGTGACCCCTTGTAACATTTCTATGGGCAGTATCCACCATGGGTTACTCAGGAATGAGTACAATATAAATCGCACACCAAACGCCAGCAGAACCAAACACATCATATTGATATGACCAACTTTTTTCAATATATATCCTGAAATATCACAACATTACATTTATACTATTATATTACTTTGATAGGTACTTAAAATATAGGGAAATCAATCATTCAAACATACCAGAAACAAAGAGAAAAGGTATTTCTCCGCCAAAAGTCTGTATTGCACTGACTAATCCTTGCAGGGTTTTTATATAACCCGATCCATCGCAGTTTAGGCCGGATACGTCTTCGATTAACCAAAATAAGAACTGCCACAATAGACCAGTGCACATGCCGACTACGATAGTCCATACCAAAAACACGAACGTCGGTAATGATGACAATAGGGAGCCGACGTCAGCCAAAATGTTCATTGACATCTTAGTTGAATCAGTCTGAAACATAATTAATATTTTGTTAAGAAATCAATTGACTTAAAAAAAAAAAACATGGTCAAGATTAAGAAGTATGAGCATATATTCCTTATTATTGTTCCGCTGTAGAGCATCCTCCTCTCATATAGAGAAGGCCCAATTTTTTTTAAATGCACGTTTAGCGCAGTTTTTAAGGCATTGACTGACCTACCAGTAGTTGTTCTGGGTCTGGCTGTTTGTGAATGTGAGTTTATATGTTTGTAAACGCACCTACGATACAGGAGAAATACCAAGTGTGCGGCAACATTAAAAAAAATGCAAGTGCACGCTTGCTCAAGTAGGATTGGAGAGTTCGCTCATTTGAAATTATTGATCTACCGACAAAACCAGTCGCTTCGCATCGCCAGCTCATGTTATTATTTCGGTTTCGGTTAAGATTGTTTCTAACTTATTTTTTGTCAGGTTCCTAATGGTCCTATCCTGATTTTAAATAGCCTATAGCCTTGGTTTCATAAACTGGGCTATCAAATTCAAAAAAGTTTTATTAAATTCGAATGTACTACCATTCGGGTTTTATACTACAGAGTAGCGCGTTCATACAAACAAGACTCTTCAGCTTTATTATAAGTATTAGTATAAGCAAGTGCTGCCGATCTATTCTGCACCAATCTCACCGTAAAAACTTATGTTAAGTGAGAGTGGAGTTGAGTCAGCCGTCATTAAAAGTGAAGTTAAGGATTGACACTGTTGACAGTTCACTGCATCTAAGTATTAGTATAGACACGTACTGCCGATCTATTCTGTACCAATCTCACCGTAAAAACTTGTGTTAAGTGAGAGTGGAGTTGAGTCAGCCGTCATTAAAAGTGAAGTTAAGGATTGACACTGTTGACAGTTCACTGCATCTAAGTATTAGTATAGACACGTACTGCCGATCTATTCTGTACCAATCTCACCGTAAAAACTTGTGTTAAGTGAGAGTGGAGTTGAGTCAGCCGTCATTAAAAGTGAAGTTAAGGATTGACACTGTTGACAGTTCACTGCATCTAAGTATTAGTATAGGCAAGTGCTGCCGATCTATTCTGTACCAATCTCACCGTAAAAACTTATGTTAAGTGAGAGTGGAGTTGAGTCAGCCGTCATTAAAAGTGAAGTTAAGGATTGACACTGTTGACAGTTCACTGCATCTAAGCTTTCACGTGTTTACAAAATAGCACTGCAGGATTCGGATTTTCAGGGCATGCTGACAGTAGAAGCTGTGACTGACCTCCAAAAAACACGAAACGCCAACGTCGCCGATCATAAACACGAACATCAGTAAAAAGGCGATGGAGTAATCTTTGTAAGCGCCGTCACTAAACGTGTCTATAAGTACGCCGGTCAACATAGAGAAGATTCCCCAACCAACAGAGCCCCAAAGCCTTTGTTTTCCATAATGTGATACATTCGTACCTGTAACAACATTCACATTAATATTATAAATGCGTAGGAATTTATGAACTAGGTACATTATTACGTGAGTATAATATTTTTACCTCACAAAGCGACGCGAGCTTTACTTTTGGTAACCAAATGTCTAGTACACTTCGTTACCTCAAGTAAGCCCCGATGAAATCCATGCTATGAGACTTCACTACGTGAATCTAATGTATTACTAATTTTCATACACAATGTGTGCGTAAACATCACTGCCGTCAGCAGATAACACACATATAATACTTTAGATTTAACACGCCTCCTTTATTGTGATCTACATTGTGTTACACCTACTTCATTGTGCCACCTAGATATTGGCGCCGATTCTCCTATTCTTTTTTTTTTATGGGACAAAACCCGCCACACATTATCCCACCCACTGCAACTCCTGAAAGCCAGAATCAACAGTGGAGACCGCCAGAAAAACGCCGAGCAATGAAGCTCGAGTCCCGGAGAAACGATTCAACTGTCTTGGGTCCCGCAACGAAATTAATCAGAAAAGAATAGCGGAGGAGTAAGAAAAAATATATTTTTTCCACTTTTTTTATTCTTTTTTTTATAAGTTATAAACAAGCGCTTGACCGCAATCCCGCCTGATGGTAAGCAGTGATGCGATCATTGATGGTAAAGCGCGCTAGTTTATTAAGAGCCTATTCACTCTAGCCTTGAAGACACTCAAATTGTAATGTGACGGAAACACCGTCGCTGGCAAATTGTTCCAGTCCCTCGATGTACGCGGTATAAAAGTGGAAGCGAAACGCTTCGTCCGGGTCGCAGTGGTATCAACAACGTAAGGGTGGAAACTCGCCGTACGACGGGTCGTCCGATGGTGGAACGGTGATGGGGGAATTAAATCATGCAATTCCCTTGCACACTCACCAGAATGCAACCTATAGAAGACCGAAAGGCTGGCTACTCTACGCCTGTGCTCCAGGCTTTGGAGACCGTTTCGAGTTAAGTCTGGGTCGCCAATCAGCCTCTTCCCTCCATAACAAGCAGAAGACAGAACAGAACTAGCTCAATCGGCACAAAGGGGCATTATTGCAACTGGGAGAAGCCCAGATTGCCAAGCACCACGGATAAGTTTTTCCTTTCACATACTTCTCACGATTCTCCTTCACATACTAAACTAATTTTAAGTTCAGTGCATCTTTTTCATTCTATTTCATTAAGAAAAGGATGACAGATACCATTTTAATTCAATCCTATCAAATTAAGATACTCCATAGACAGTTTAGACGCGATCATAAACATGGCGTCCAAAAAGACGTCAATGTACGTAAAGAGCGCACTAATTTGACAGTTCTAAACTAACATATTATCTTCTGCACTGAATTTAAATTTAGCTTAGCTTGTGTACAAGGGAATCGGGGCCATTGTGTTACAGTATAACAGTGTGGGACTTCAGACACGTCTGATTTTTTCCTATGCGATAAATATTATAGTATAGCTACTATTGACGAATCAAATCAGACGCAAAAATCAATTGAAAAAGATAGGAGAACAGACGAATAATATACAGCGTGGCGCTTTAATGGCGCTATTCATTTAACACACATATTTTATTTTTATTTTATTAAACGGTATCATTCACATATTTTATTTCTAAAACAGCATCTAGAATCTATCTTAAAAGATTGTAGTGCAGCGGTTACTACTACTGTTTACTGTGTCATAGACCATGACATCGCATCAATGAAATTAGAACGAATAGCGTGCAAAAAGTAGGCATACCTATTAAAGGAAAGGGCGCTGGCGGTATCTTTTATATTTTTTTTATGATTAATCCAGTAGGCCAATATGTGGGCCTGCGGACGATGAGCAGTGGGCAGCTCGGCGCAGGGTAAGCACCAGGCCCGAGTCGACGGCGCGTTATGTTTCACGCGCGCCTCAAAGAGATGTCAGCACACCGTGACGGGGTCCACGAAGACCGATGCTTCCTGAGTCAGGGTTGCGGGTTGGTTAATCAAGAAACCGTGGCCCTGGCCGTCGCACAGGCAAGTGAAGAAACCGTGCCTCTGGCGCACAGGCAATTTTATTCAGTGAAATTCTGGCACGCCCTTCTGCTCCGCCCAGAGCGGGAGAAATCATTTGATGATTTCTCATCCCAACAAAAAAAAAAGGCCAATATGTGTGTTAAATTAATGTCGCCATTAACTGCTCGTTTATATAATACTACCTATGCCTAAATGTTACTAAATTCTGCCCCAATGGTCTATCGGTTGCAAGCTATTGCTTGCGACCGTTTAGCAGCAGCCTGCTGAACATTCTCATAGGTTTGCTGGCCAACTCGGGCATAGTGTTAAATGGGTATGCCGCCTAGAATTTCGTCATAGGCGCCCCTGAGATTACCTTTGTGGCTGGTCATGTCATACACTATAGTACTCACGTGTATGTGAATAGTGATATAGAACCCAGCCTATCTGTTTAGGGAAACAAGGCCCATTATTAAGTTACTCTTATGAAAACTGACAATCTTACCAAGTAGATCGAAGCAGATAGCGTCCGCAAAAGTGACTACAACAGCCTGTCCGACCCAGCTGACGATCATTAAGAAGAAAAACAACCAAAATTGTGAAGTGTACTCCTTACTGCTATCTTTCCTGCTTTCCGATGCACCTTCCATTATCTCATTGACCTAAAAAATATATTAAAGCCATTAGGTTTTAAGAAAGCAGTCATAACATAGCATTAGACATGTTTAACATAAGTAGGTGAACAACTATATCAGTACAATAAACTTCTTACCACAACGTTATCACAATGTATTTCACAAGAAGAACGAAACAAATCCGATTTCAATTGATACAACGCTTTTGATTCACAGTTTGCATAGTGAATAGTTACTGCAACAAATAAAAAGAGAACAGTTTTAATGAATAGAATTTATAATAAGGTGTTTAGTTTACATAATCAGCTCATACTGTTCCCATTGTTGGGACACAGGCCAACCCCCTAATCGGCGAACACATTTTTGTCAAATGATTGCGTCTAGTTTTGGATCGGTTGGGATCGTTTGGACCGCCCATTGGTCCGTTCGGTCCAGACGATTCCAACTAGTCGCAATCATTTGAGAAAAATGTGTTTGCCGATTAAGCTGCTGCTCTCTGTTTGTGGGAGTGGGTTGTGCTCATAGGCCTCCAGTGGTTGCCACTGGGTCACCACTGCGCTTGTTTTGTTTCTTCTTCTTCTCAGCCTTTAGAGGTCCACTGCTGGACAAAGGCCTCCCCCAAGGCTTTCCACGATGACCGGTCTTGTACTGCCCGAACTGGAAGACGCAGCGTAGGGAGGCCCCCTACGCTGCGTCTTCCAGTACGTGGCCGCCACTCCAGAACCTTACTGTTTCATCGGTCATCGGTTCTACGAAAAATGTGCCCCGCTCAAAGTTTCGTGTTTAGTTTCATCATCAATCATTTTATCGTCCCACTACTGGGCACAAGTCTCCTCTCATACAGAGAAGGATTGAGCGTAATCACCCCGCTTGCTTAATGCGGGTTGGCGATTTCAGACTTAAAGTCCAGGTTTCCTCAAGATGTTTTCTTGCTACTTAGACAGTACATATAACTCAGAAAAGTTACATTGATACCTACTTGCCTGACCTGGAATCAAACCCGCACACTCATACTTGAGAGGCTGGTGTTTTAACCACTAGGCCACCACGACTATGTGTTTAGTTTAAACTAACTTAATAAAATTGTCATCACAATATGACTTTATGAGTACAGAGGCATGTAGAAGGAACTTCTAAAACTAAACATCAACCGCCTTATTCATAAACGTTGCTTAAAGTTAACTAGTGATTAACGATTATTTAACCATACATTTCTGGCCTTTTAACGTCACTAAACTTAAATCATCCTTTATAAATAAACACGATAGTGTTTCAGGGGTTTATTCATAAACAGTGATTAAAGTTAGGTGACGTTAAAAGGTCAAAAATGTATGGTTAAAGAATCGCTAGTCACTAGTTGTGTGAGAATAAGGGGGCATGTGAGCAGTGCGATTCTGTAACCATCTCACTGTGAAACTTAGATGAAGTGAGCGAGGAGCTGTCATGTCAACTAATCCTCCTCCTCCTCAAGTCGTTCTCCTCATTACTAAGGGTCGCCAAGGGATAAGGGATTCCCTGTGGAATTATCCTCTTCTTCACAATAGTTCGCCATTTGTTACGATCCCTGGCCGCGAGTATGGATAGCATCATGCAGGCCGATGTCCTGAGATGAACAAATTCGGTCAGTTCACCTTATTGTACTGAGACCTCTAGAACGTCGTCCATCCACCTTCCCAGTAACCATCAGATGTTCGAGGTTGTCTCCATCCTTTCTGGCAATTTGGCCAAAATATTCTAAAATTCTTCGACACAGTACCTTATTACCTTAGTACCTTATTATGACAGCCAGCTCTCGAAGGATTGATTGATATGATTATCAACTAATGCTATGAATTGATATTATTGACAGCTCATTCCAAACACACTTTACCAAAGTTTTCTCGGTGACATTTTTACAGAATCGATCAGCTGGTCGCCAGTTGAAGTCGGGACGTAATATACCTACTAGGCTTGTGTTAGGTAAGCACTAGATCAGTTCCAGATGATGTAGGTATCTTAAGCGAGTACGAATACGCACTGATCCCATGAAAAACACGTTCTAAATCAAATTATTGCGTATAATCCATCGCTGTAAGTAATTAACTAAAAGGAAAAAAAAACTCGTGATTTAGTTAACCAACTAAATTAAATAGCAGTCACTTCAGTTGTTGGTTTACGTCACAGTTGTCCTCTTCACTTTAGCAACATTACAGCAACGGTAATTACCTAAAGCGATGGAGTATAATGAGTGCCGAATCTTCCAATAATATTAGCAGCTTACCGCCTCCATTGTTATCTGGTAATTCAATATGATGAAGTCTAATATAGACGCATTCCTGCTCAGCCATTGTGGTTGAAAGTAGTACGACGCCAGTGAAAGACAGGTTTTTTGGGAACTCTTCACCCTGCTTAGTCTTCGCTTGGCAGTAACTGGCAGAGTCCGCTTTCCACCATTCACATATTTCCATAAGCCGCCAAGGCGTTTTTACGTCGAGATCGCACGACGCCTATAACATGTAAAATTAATCAGTTTTTATCTCTTAAGCCAGTTTTTCAACGTGTGGGTCGCGACCCCTAGGGAGTCGCCAAGCCTCATAGAGGGGGTCACCATTTTCTTAAAAATTATAGAAGGTTCCAAATGGAATCAAACACTTCAAAGTTTATGTAGTTTATTGTGGGTAATCTGTTTTTCTTTTTAACCAAAAGATTCCCAAAGTAACAGACATACATTCAAAGTCAAAAGACGTAATATTTCACGACCCCCTTCCCTCCTAAAAAAGGGGGTCGTGAAATATTTTTCGACACTAAGAGGATCGTGCCATGAAAAGGTTGAAAAACACTGTCATAAGCCATTGATATAAATTGTTTGCCTTCATAAAGAAAAAACCGCCTGTTTATGGAATCTTATTACGTATTAAGACTAAACTATCTGCCATCAACAGGGTAATTGCGTAACACATTAGGTATCAGTAGCAATGTGTTTCATTATGACAAGTCAACAGCATTCATTGCGTGATTTACGTTGTTAAGCAGACACATTTTCGAACAATGGGTTACCAATATGCTTCGAAATGATTCTAACTGATACTAATAATGTGTTACGCAATTGGGGCGCAGATTGTATTTGTAGTTAAACCTTCACAGCTAGACCGCTGAAATTTCACAGATGATGTTGTTTCTGTTCAGCCGGTATTGTCACAACAATTACTAAAATAACAATTTTTTTTATATACAAAGTGTAACATAAAGGGTATATACATAACAAAGGCATGGCATCTTTACATGATATCAAACGATATTAGAAGGATTTTTTAATCCTATCTCTTTATGTTAGGAAGTTATGAGGAAAAACACCGCCTGTGATAGGCTACTATCATACTAGTCGCACAGAGATATTGAAGACATTTATCGGATTTTGGCAAGTAACGTGACGGGTAACGAGTAGTTATTAACGTATCTAGTGTGCTGCCACGTTTGTTATGATTTGATTTTAAGAAACACACGAAACCGAAAATTTGGTACCAATTTTTTGAGTATTTTATTATGAGTTGAAACCCTTCCCATGTCGTTTGATATCATCTAAAGATGCCATGCCTTTGGTATGTATATACCCTTTTTGTTACACGTTGTATATTTTGTAGGTATTGGATACAGGTACTGACCCTCGTGTGCGAGTTTTTAAACTAGGTTGAATTGAACATGTTTGAAACCTGTTTAACAAAAATGACGTGACGTGAACTCTACTTGAGTTCATGTCAAGTCATTTTTGCGAATTGGATAGTGTGAACATAAAATGTATGGGACAATATTGAATGCTGCAAACATAAATATGGTAAAACGTACTTTCATCTTCGTCTCACTTAGTAGCGATGGCGGTAGCGATTTATGGTCCTCGACATTCTATATATGCATACTAATATATAAAGCTGAAGAGTTGTTTGTTTGAACTCGGGAACTACTGGTCCAACTTGATTTTTTTTTTGCGTTGGATAGCCCGTTTATTCAGGAAGGCTTTAGACGTGATTTTATAACATCACGCTGCGACCAATAGGAGCGGAGCATAACTAACTCCACGCGAACGAAGTCGCTGGCAGCCGCTAGTAATATTATAAACGTAAAAGTTTGGATGTACTCGTTCATGCAAAAACTACTGAACGGATTTGAACGAAATTTAGGACACAGATGTTCTATAACCAAGAATAACATAAATATGATAATTTATATCCTGATATGCTTAGCTAGTTGCGTCAAAATACTTAAATGAGATATAAATATACATTATTTTTTGTTTATACGAAATCCGAAACACGTGTCCAGTATTTTTAAGTAAAGAATCTATGTACAAAATTTCGAAAACATATCACAAACACAAGTTATAAGCTGGTTATCCTACTTGGCTGTCCCAACAAAAATATGGCCTACCCTCCGCGCGGGCGGGCGCGCGGTGCTTTGACCTCTGGCGTCAGCTCTTAAGCGAGAGAGCGCAGTACTATGATCTACCGTGCGCGCTCAGTAACCACACTGCAACAATTTCTAAATATACAGTATGTTAAATAACAGAGGGCGTTCCCTTAAACTCGTTAATATATATCATTAATAGATTAAAATAAAAATATCACCATAGAAAAATAAGCATAAAATAATCCGAATAAAAAGAAATTATAGTTGAAAATAAATTTGAAACCTGTTTTAAATCAAAATAGTAGAGCGGAATAGTATCTACCTAACGTTGCATTGTCCAACACACATCAACCAACACACATCAATCAATTAGATCTTAGATCGCCGCCGCATACGCGGCTCGTCATTCATAAATAAATTGCGACGTTGCCGTCTTTCATGTTCGCGTGTACAGTGTGTTTCTTTTACATGTCAATTTAAAATTTTTATTGAATATTTTCATATTGAAAAAAATTTAAAACATTTAGTTTTCGAATGGAAATATTTTTTTTAGCATGTATGTATGCTATACTATTTCGGGTTAACGGGAACGCCCTCTGTTAGTTAACATACTGTATTTGTGAAAAAATATAACATGCTGTAAAAAATGATTGGAATCGATTCAGTTGTTTATTCTGAACAAACTATATTCATGTTTCGCATAAACAAAAAATAATGTTGTAGATTCTAATCGTGTTTTGCAGATTAGATTTTAGAGCAGGTGTGATTCAATACGTAACAACCAACTAATTTACTAAAACTGTTAGGGGTCGATTGATTCGATCGATAGATCGATTGGTGTGGTAACATCACACCAATCGATCGATAGTCGATCGAAGCCATCGATCGACGTCAGTCGTCGGTGATCGAATGGCGTGGCAGCTTTAATTGATCGACGGATTCCGGTCGACAAACCAATCGATCGATTGCCGATCGACGGATACCGGTCGACTAACCAATCGATCGATAGATGGCATCTATCGGCTATCGAGCGATTGGTGTGGTAGAAACTATCGATCGATGTCGACTAATCCATTCTACCATCGATCGACGATCGCTCGATTGGTGTGGTAACATCCTTACACATGATCTAATCAATTCCAATGCACTTACCTCGCATTCACTATTTAATGGTTTTTTAGTCAGTTCTGTAAGCTGCGCTATGTTGCCAGTACATAGTTTATAGTTCACATTTTTATCTACGCATGTCATGTTAACTTTTTCAGTTCCTATAGCAGAGGAGAGCTTGGTATTGTTACATTTGAAAGAGCAGGGTTCATTAATATCTACATATCCGGCACCAAGGCGGCAATGAGGACTGAATATGTGCCCTGAAACAATACAAAATATGATTAATTTAGAATGTCATAAAGAAAAACAAATTGTGATTGAGAACAACATGGGTAAATTGTCCATATTACCGCTAGACAAATTTAAATTTCTTCTTTTTTTAAAGAATGTCAAAAAAGTGGTCTGTTTTTTTATTAAATTATAAATTTCTCATAAAAAAGGAACCACATGATTTTTCCATTGGAAACAAGGTGGTTCATTTTTGTATGAGAATATGTCGAGTGGTTCCATTTCGAATAAACACGGACAATTGCAGCCAGAAGCCCACGGCTCGCCTGCGTCCTTCAATATTAAACTTTAGAGAACTTCGCATAGCAACAATACATACATTGTGTCATTCATTCATGTCAACATTCGCATAGTCCAATCAACTTGCCTAGCCTTTTCCTGAATGTGGTGGAGCCAGCTTCTACTGTAACCGAATTTACTATAACAACGATACCCCTTGGTTAGATTGCTTTGATATTTTGGGGGTCTGACTAACTACAACGACTGTCAATGATCTACGAAAGGCAGCCGGAACCAACGGCTTGAGAGAACTCTACAAGGGGTCTGAATAATATGTTAGGATGGTCACCAATCCAAGGAAGGACCTTGGCAAGTATAACTTAATATTCAATCTATGCAAGTGGCTGTAATTATTAAGTGACGAGTCCTTCACAACATTCGCATAACTTATTAAGTATCACATAATATTTTTTGCTAAAACTGGTAAATTCATCGCTACCCAGCAAGGTAAATTATCATCACAAAACAAAGCGGTTTCTCAGTGGTAGACCATAAAAAAAGGCTGCCAGCAGATGTTACCACCCACCAGACAAAGACATGCCGCCAAGCGTTTCGTCGTGTTCCGGCATGATGTCTGGTAGAGCCGTACGGAGGACGGGTGTGAACAGTTGTGTTGCAATGTATGCCGGGTACAATGCGCCAAATCTTTTGTGCTCGGAGTTTGGTCGTGAAGGGTCAGATCCATCTCCCTCTGGCGCAGCATCGTTGGTCGTGATGTTGGGTTAAACATTGCATTACCTTTTTCCGGGGTGGAAATCCTCATAGGATGTCCGCCGCCCTGGGGTGGGCGACGGGGTCTGTCAGACTTTTACTGACTAAAACCACCCCGGTGTCTCTTCTATCACGAGCAAACGCGTGGAGTCGCGGGAGTCTAAATTCTTCCACGGCCTCACACCCTCGTGCTGGCCCGGTCTGTCCGGGCCTCGTCTCCTGCACGGGGTAGTGGGGTGTTAAACTACCCCGTGCATCGCCTCAGAGGCGCGCGCCGACAGCGCGCGTGCCTCCGCCTCGGGGTCCATCGAATAGGGGGACATTGCATCACCTCGCTCAACTGCCGTATTCCTTTCTATTCACTCAGTTTTTTTTTTGAGTGAATATATCCTCTTAATAAAGCGCGCTTTACCATCAACGATTGCCTCACTGCTTACCATCAGGTAGGATTGCGGTCAAGCACTAGATTATAATAAAGGAAAAAAAAGTGATAAATAATAACACTTAATACATAACTAAAATTAAAATGAAATGTTTACAAAAAAAAAAACAGATGTATCTCACCATCCAGAGTCACATTGTCGGCAGCAATGTAGGCACAATTATCATTTAAAGTAACTTTACTAACTGTTGAGGAATATTGTAGGTTGTCCGTGTTGCTGTAGCAGTACTGTGGTATGTGCCAGTGCTCACAAACTGTTTGCCACATTTTAGGAGTCTCCATGTTACAGTTCATCTGTAAACCATTTAAGATTATAATTTTTGATTCTTTAGTAACACAATATTATATTATTAAAATTATTCCATCTTGTAGTTATAATTATTTAAGTTTAATTATAACTACCAAATGCAATAATTATGTTGGAACAGAAAAGAGCTTCTCAATTGAAGATTAAAGATTTCGACCTTGACGTACACCTTTTGACATATACCTAAGAGTTCATCGCAATCTTTCCTAAGAGTTCATCGCAATCATTGATAAAATATTAAACTAAGGTAGATATGTCATTAGCGCACTAAAAATGAAGCGTACAAAAGGAAGGAAAGTCCTGCATCTCGCCTTAGTCACTCTCGATACACTCGTAAAAACAAACGACAAACACTAACAGCGCAAACGACAAACACTAGCCATCTTTTTCTTCTCTATGCTTTAGATTATGCCCCATCTCACTCACACTGTACCAATGTATGCCAAATAAAAATATGCATGTGTGCTGCTGCTGTGTTCGGCACATTTTTTTTTGGTCAGTTTGTTAGAATATATCGTATCTGTTTAATATTTTATCAATGATCGCTATCAATAATCAGTTCTGGTGTTTAGTCATTATATGCATTCGGATTACGGCACAAAATAAATAAAACAATATAATACATATAATAAAAAATCTGTGGTTTATTTTAATTTTGTTCTTGAAAATGATATCTTGGTAAGTCCTGACTTACTTGACAATTTGCAGTTTCTTTAGCGCTTAGGTGACTCAGCGAATTTACTTTACACGTATCGACTGAATTGCTATTTTTGTAACAACTCTGTAGCACAGCCACTCCATTATTGCAGTCCAATTCGACGGTCCAATTTCTATTTTCTGGTATCAAATATATTGCTCCGAAACTGATTATAGTAATTATTTGAAACAGTATGAATATTAATTTCTGTTTCTTAAATCTGCAAAGTAAAAAGTTTAATCACTGTAGGTATCACTAAGTTTAATCACCTATTTGTTTTTAGTCTACTATTTATGTTCTCGATATTAGACATATTATTTAAGTAAGTATATCTGAGAAAAACTATATGAAATTAATAGCTAATATTGCACTGTGGAAATGCTACTATAATATTAGTTCAGTCGCGTAGAAGAATTTGATCTATACCATCGCCTAGCTCCTTAAATAATAGAGGTAAACAAACCAATTTAGGGTTATCTCACGTTTTACAATTCTCCTGTTATTTACATGATTATCGACTTTTACATGCTAGCTATTTATTAACAATTAGTAGTAGTAGGAAATTCGGAACAGTACAATCGATAGCATAATTATTGTAGCTGTAACAATATCTCTGCGGATTAATGACACATTAATCTGCAGATTTTGATAGCGACGCTGTTGCTGAAAATCCAAATGCGTAGACGCCGTGCTAATATTGTCCCACTCTAGATACCTAATGTTGTCGCTACACCTATAGGTAGATACTTTGTAAGCTATGAATGAAATGTTTCGATACTAATCTATAATGATATATTATACGGGTCACCATATCTATGGAAGAGCATTGAAAAGCACACTATCTATGTCATTTCAATTATGCTAGCTTAGAAACAACGTCACTAATCAAGTATGATTTAAGATGCCATATACACAAATTAAGATAGGAATATTGTGTGATTATGCTCAATATAGAGAATTAAAATGATAATAAAACCAAATTATACCTGTCGGCAATTACACCAAATAGAGGTTTAGCGATAAGACCACATATTGGCAGTATTGTGTAAATTAATCCAACTGTTGCTGACGAGAATCCTAATTGACGTGCATACGTCGACAAGTATGGTACTAGTGGTGCTGTACCTAGAAACAAATAAATTACACATGTTTTGTTAGTGGTAAAGAAAATATTGCCCACCCAAGATAGGATCGTTGCATGTCAGGGCATAGATAATTAGTTCAAGTCAATGCTTGCATTAGATATTATCATAACACCAGCATGATACTTTTGAATCTGAACTTGGGTGAGCCGTAAGTACTTTCAATTTTATAATTAAGTCTGACAAACAAGCATTTCTGATTTTTAACCGACTTCAAAAAGGAGGAGGTTATTAAATCCGACTGTATATATGCTTTTTTAATGTTTGTTCGCGCATAACTTCGTCGTTTATGAACCGATTTTGATAATTGTTTTTCTGTTGGAAAGAAGACATTCCCAAGGTGGTCCCATGATAAAGATATCAGGGTTTGATGGTGGGAAACCAGAGAAAACAAGGGAAACTTTCAAAAATTGCAGGGGAGACTAGTGCATTTCTTAGCATTTTCATTAAGTATTTTAAAGCACTACAATTTAATAAAGGTCTGGAGTAGATGTGTTGATGGAGCCGGGAGACAGTCGAAGGAACTCCTCAACAATTCACAGCAGCTACCTTGTGTTTGTGCTTGAATAATTTGTATTGACAAGAACCTTACACCTAGATGGGTGGTGACTGTCATTAGGGTGCTGATGATGATGACAAAGGTCAGTTCAGGAAACTCCTAAACGATTTACAGTAGCTACCTTGTATTTGGACTCAATTCATTTATATTGATGAGACCTTTGCACCCATTGGGTTAAAATAATGGCCTGCAGTAAATTTGATGATGAAGACCATAGGCAGTTGAGGGAATACTTACGGGTAAAAATTAAAGTAAACAAAATTACGTCGTTTCTTGGGATATAGTTGGCTATATTTGCGTCAGCTTCCACTCTGACCGGATGCAACTGAATACATAGTACTTTTAACAACTAAAAAGTATAAAATAAAAACTTTTTTACAAAAAAACAACCGACTTCCAAAAACCACTACAAAGGGAAAAATAACTAATTTCGGAAGCCGATGTCAAAAATAAATTAGTTGTTTTTGGAAGTCGGTTGTTTTTTTGTAAAAAAAAGTTTTTTAGCCGTATAAGTTTGGTGTACTATTCGCAATTCGCACGAGCGCCTACTAAGTCTAAAGCGGCCGAAGTATACTTGGGACTTAATTTTTAACATTACTAACTCCCAGTGTCGTCGGAATCTGTCTCGTTCTTGTTCTATGTATATTTGTCATGATTAGAGAAAAGAACTTGCTTTAATTTTTTTAAAGCAAGTTCTTTACTGAAGTGTATGTAGAGGAAGGATGTGACGAGTTAGTAATACCAGCAAAATGTACGCATGATTATAGTCATAATCTGTAATCCATACTAATATTATAAATGCGAAAGTAACTCTGTCTGTCTGTCTGTCTGTTACGCTTTCCCGCTTAAACCACTCAACCGATTTTGATGAAATTTGGCACAGACAATCTTTAGACCCTGAGAAAGAACATAGGCTACCTATTATCCCGGAAAAAAATGATGTTCCCGAGGGAAATCTAAAAAGCGCGATATAACCGAACTCCACGCGGGCGAAGTCGCGGGCGGAAAGCTAGTTATGCCATAATTTCATGGTGTGCACCCAATCAAATTCATAATTTATTTTGCAGATAAGTTAATTTGCATAATAATAAAAGGACCTATTATTTATAATACTAAATTCATTTTAAGTTTATTAAGTAGAGAACTATTTAAATGCCAAATCCAATGTATGAACATGCTCCATTATTTTGTTGTTACATAAAATATGAGTACTTTGATAACACAGTAACCCAACCCTCAATTTGAGGACAGATGGTGTAAACATGATGTCATTAAATAATGCTTTTTTGGATGATTGCTGTTTCAGAATACAAACATAATCATTGTTGACTATTTCATATTTTTTATTATAAAACACAAATCTTATGATTTTATAAGTAAATAAAAATTTATCATTTTAAGTTTTGGTAAAAACTCATGAAGACTTTATAGATTGTTATCAGGTAGAAATAACATGTACCTGGGTCGAATATGGCCAGCCGAAAAATATGGCCACATGCCATTATTCCAAACACGAAATATTGTGATAACCTAAACGCGACCATAAGTTGTCGCTAGTGTCCCGTGTATCCGAACGGCGTACCTGTCACCCTTCCCGCGCGCCATCTAGTCGCCCAGTGTCAACTAAAGTGAAACACGCTGCTGAGGGTATAAAAACATTTGGTAAGTATTGTCCTGTATTTCGTTATTTTTTAAATAAGATTCTTTGTAAATTATATTACGATATTATGTGACGATTCTAATTTAACATTTCTGTGTCTAATTATTAAATTTATAGTGCGTTTTTCATTTGTGAATATGAAAAAGTAAAAAATGCATGACTGCAAATATGGCCACCGGCTGGCCACATTTCCAGTACGAAATTATAAACTTTTTTTTTTTGTTCTGGACGTACAATGGCACGCTCTAAAGCTAAATGGATTAGAGGTAATTGGTCAGAAGCATCAAAATGAAACAAGCTTTAACTGCAGTCAGAAGCGATAAGAAGAAAGAAAATACGGCTGCAAAGCATTATAATGCGCCAAGACGTACTTTAAGGCGTTATTTACAAGAGAAAATGGAGACACAATCTACATTGGGCCGGAAACCACTTCCTGACCCTGAACAAGAGAAGATTTTAGCATTCGCCTGTGCAATGTGGGATACCCATTGACACAACGTGTATCTACTACGTAGATGCGTAAAGACATTCTGTGATCGAAATAACATTTCTGCGCCAGATGGAGACTTGATGGTGGGACGAGATTGGCTGAGAGGATTTTTAAAACGTCATAGGATTTTTTTTTATTAGTTATAAACTAGTGCTTGACTGCCATCCCGCCTGATGGTAAACAGTGATGCAATCGTAGATAGTAAAGCGCACTAGCTTATTAAGCCTATTCACTCAAAAAAAACTGAGTGAATAGGAAGGAAGACGTCAGTTGAGCGAGGTGATGCAATGTTTAACCCATCAACACGACCAACGATGCTGCGCCTGAGGATGATCTGGAGACCCTCCACGACCACACTCCCGACACAACAACATTAGGCACATCGTACCCGGCACACATCGCAACACAACTGCTCAGACCCGTCCTCTGTACGGCTTCACCAGACATCATGCCGGAACACGACGAATCGCTTGGCGGCAAGACTTTGTCTGGTGGGTGGTAACTTATGCCGGCGGCTGATGTTGTTGCCTACCACCGAGAAAAAACCACCGAGAAATATCAATAGACGAAAGGAAAAACCTAAGTCGTTTCTGATTATTTTGCTAAATAAAAAAGGCTTGGAAGATTTTATGAATGAAGAAGCCATTATGCAATATTTAAATATTGATGAAAAGGGTTGCCAACTTAATTTGTACTGAACTACTTGTAATTCTTTATTTGTATTGAATGTCGCCCAAAGCATATCTTTTAAATAAATAATCTATTAAAACGTAATATCCATTTAATTTCATTTTATTTAGAATATTGTTAAACAAGTAAATTCATACAGTAAATATGGCCACATGCATGGGCATATTTACCTCCCCTGTCGGATATATAGCCCATTTCTATATTTTTTTTAATATTGATAATACTTTTTTATCGTTTAAAATCTTTGTATTTTGTAATTCTTTGTGTTTTGAATGAGTGCTAAAACTTGAAATTTTTAGTGTTATTATTATTGAAAAAGGATGACAAACCTTAAGGTTACGACCCTACCTACAACCATACCTTACTTAAATTTAATAATGAAGCCAATTTTATTGATATAATTATGTAATAATTATGTTATTTTCAATGGTGCTGTTGCAGACATAAATTATGGTCTAAATTAAAGGATATGTGGTTCAAAGAAGCTACATCAATGTTCAAAATCCCTTTTCCTGAATTATTAGATTTTACAAAGATATGATTCTATGTGCAACCATGAAGTTCAAAGTATGACTGACATGTTTCATGACGCCTTTTAAGCAACTGCATTTATATTTTATATAGGTAGGTACTTAGGTTAGAAAACAAGGGGGATGCATAATTCTGGTTGAATTTTTTGGCTGATGTATTCCACATGCTGGACTTTGGACAGGCCTTCGCCTAATAGTGTTACAGTGTTTTTAGTCATGAGTTTCATAGCAAATCTTTATATGTGTACAGACAACAGCACATCAAGCTATGTACTACAATCGGTCAGATTTCCTTATTAGATTTTCACTAAAGCATTAAGGGTCAAGGTTGTTGGGGAATATTTGACAGTTTCGGGTAGTTTGACCTGCTGTCGTCCATACTGTTACAAATGGACCTTATGTCGATGGCATAAGGTTCAATATCGCGTGACATGCAGTGAGTCACTTTTAAGCCCTATTTTTCCAGATCTAGACATTTTCTAGGTATAATAATAAAACGCATTGCTAGACTTAGGACGGCCTATCGAATGGTACAGGTATCAACAGTTTTGTCAACAAAGTGTCGACATCGAAATTTCTAGAAACCCGTTTCCGGGAATTATCGTAGGTACTTACTTGGCCGGTGACCTCGAAGTTATGCAGTATTATTATTACGCCTAGAGGATTCTGGAATGTTCGATCAGCTGGCCTATATATAGGCGCCGCGACGCCGGCGGACAGTCAGTCTACACTCGACTAGCGATACGAAAACAGCGACAGTTAAGAAGCAATCTTAAAGAAGACCTACTGCGACAATTATAACGAGAACTGTAAGTACTACGTGAAGAAACATCTGTAGCGTTATTGTGTGTTTACAACACGGACTTCGTGGACATAAGAGAAGACTTCGGTACGACATCAGCTACGTTCTACTTGTCATTGCCTACAATCGACTGTACCTTCGTTGCCAATAAACTTCGTAACCCTTAACCGGCATTTTAGTACCCCTAGCCCGTAACAATTGGTGTCAGAAGTGGGATGAAAGTGTATAATGTTGGTGCACCTTGGGAAAGAGTTGCTGTCGATATAGCTGGGCCATTCCCTGTTACTGAAGAAGGGAATAGGTATATCATCGTCATGCAAGACTATTTCAGCAAATGGCCAGAAGCTTTTGCAGTACCCAACCAAGAAGCTCATACAGTCGCCAAAAAGCTAGTTCACGAGGTGTTCTGTCGATTTGGCATCCCTTTGGAGTTACACTCTGACCAGGGTAGAAACTTCGAGTCTTCACTATTTCAAGAGGTTTGCCAACTGCTCGGGATACACAAGACTCCTACAACACCATATCACCCACAGTCAGATGGAATGGTCGAAAGATTCAATCAGACGTTGGAGAATCATTTGGCCAAAGTAGTGGAAGAACATCAAAGGGATTGGGACCAATACATTCCACTCTTCTTAATGTCATACCGCTCTGCAACACATGATAGCACAAACTGCACACCGGCGAAAGTCAACTTCGGCCGAGAAATTAGACTACCCATAGATGCACTAACCGGAACACCTCCCGATACTCCTATTCTAGCCGTCGACTATGTGGCCGACCTGCGGCGTAAATTAGATGGAATACATGAGCTAGTGAGAGAGAATGGTCTGAAAACCAGTGAGAAAATGAAGATCCGATACGACCGCAAAGCTAACGTGCCCGGATTCGAAGAGGGAACTTTGGTATGGTTACATAATCCCATTAGAAGAAAAGGAAAGAGTCCAAAGTTCCAAGCCAAATGGGAGGGTCCGTACACGATAGTAACCAGAATAAATGATGTCACCTACCGGATTAAGAAAGGATCTAGAGGGAAGCTGAAAATCGTACACTTAGACCGCCTAGCTCGCTATTATGGATCAAATCATGCTCGGGACGAGCATGACTAAGAAGGGGGCAATGTTACAAATGGACCTTATGTCGATGGCATAAGGTTCAATATCGCGTGACATGCAGTGAGTCACTTTTAAGCCCTATTTTTCCAGATCTAGACATTTTCTAGGTATAATAATAAAACGCATTGCTAGACTTAGGACGGCCTATCGAATGGTACAGGTATCAACAGTTTTGTCAACAAAGTGTCGACATCGAAATTTCTAGAAACCCGTTTCCGGGAATTATCGTAGGTACTTACTTGGCCGGTGACCTCGAAGTTATGCAGTATTATTATTACGCCTAGAGGATTCTGGAATGTTCGATCAGCTGGCCTATATATAGGCGCCGCGACGCCGGCGGACAGTCAGTCTACACTCGACTAGCGATACGAAAACAGCGACAGTTAAGAAGCAATCTTAAAGAAGACCTACTGCGACAATTATAACGAGAACTGTAAGTACTACGTGAAGAAACATCTGTAGCGTTATTGTGTGTTTACAACACGGACTTCGTGGACATAAGAGAAGACTTCGGTACGACATCAGCTACGTTCTACTTGTCATTGCCTACAATCGACTGTACCTTCGTTGCCAATAAACTTCGTAACCCTTAACCGGCATTTTAGTACCCCTAGCCCGTAACAATACATTGGCAGATCCTAACATTCTAGGCATTTCATTAGCGAATAGAAAACACAAATGCAGATATGGACAGGCCATTGTTAATGCAACACAAAGCAATTAGGCAGATCCAGTGTTCAGTTACAGTTGAAATCATTTTAATCATAATACATAATCATCCCTAAACAGCCTTATTGAGAATGAAAGGATACTTATTTTTCTTATCTTCTGTTTTAAATCAATGTGGTTTAGCAGTTTTCTGCACTTTATGCTGGCCAATCCAAATGTACATTCATCATCATCTCAGCGTTAATCCCAGTCGCATCCATAGCTTTTTAGCTTTGGAGTCTGGGGTCCGCTTCTAACTGCGGATTTTGGCTAAACTTCCATATTTTCCGTGAAGCGACTGCCGTCTGACCTCCACAACCCGAAGGCGATATCTAAGCATTGCAGTTAGACCAATTGCTAGACTTTTGAGGGCTCCAAAAACCTGTAACGACTGCCACTAGATGTTCGTATTTGCAACTGGGACCAACAGCTTAACGTGCTTTCCGAGGCAATACCAGACCAATCCAAATGTACATTCTCTGGTATTATTCGCCTTGTTGTAGAGCTCCTCAAGACTGGACTGGTCCATTAAAATCTTTGTTCATTATTCCCAAATAACAAAATTGTCAAAACTGACTAAAAACTAATCAATGAACATTAAGATTGAGTTTGAGTGATCTATTTAATTGATTATATTTCTTCTACCAAAACCAACAGAATTACACTAATCAATCTATACATAAAGACCACCATTTAAAGAACCATCTTTAAACCTTTACTTGCTTACAAAAAGGTCTAACTTAAAATGGTCATTTGTCTCATAATGGCCTACATGATATTTAATAAAGTAAATTGGTGGAATTGGTCACAGTAACAAAGCCAGAAGATCCCAAACAAATGGTTTAGGATAGAAGTGTGATCAACAATATGTAAGCGAAGAGGGTGAAGAGAAACCGGCACTACTTGCTACAGCCATGCAATTGGCCCTTACTAATAGTAAAATTTTAGCAAAATGAGTTTTTAGTATTTTTTTTTTTTTAGTTTATTTAATGGTTTACTTGTGGTAGCCTATTGGTTAAACCACCAGCCTCTCAAGTATGAGTGTGCAGTGCGGGTTCAATTCCAGGTCAGGCAAGTAACAATGTAATTTTTCTAAGTTATATATTGATGCTTGAAAGGCAATCATATCTAAGCGACATAAATTCGTAAATTGAGTTATATACACCATTCGAACTGCTGGATTTTTCTGCGCCATTTGGTGTATATAACTCAATTTACGAATTTATGTCGGTTAGATATGATTGCCTTTCAAGCGTCGATATGTATTTTCTATCTTGGACACCAATGACTGATTACAAGGTGAAAGAAAACATCTTGAGGAAACCAGAACTTGAAGTCTGAAATTGCCAACTCGCATTGCGCAAGTGTGGTGAGTTCTTTCAAACCTTCTCTATATGATAGGAGACCTGTGCTCAGTAGTGGTATATTAAAAAGGTTGATGATGATTTAATGACATTGCTAATGGCTTAAAGAAATATTAGTTAAAAGCATCATTAACAACCATTGCAATAATGGTAGAAAAACCCATTTTGTCCATATTTAACCAGTAGTTATCATTTTTGATAATTGGTTGAGTTAACTATGTATAAAAAACTAGTCCTTCAACACAAATTTAACAAGTCTGCTGCAACATATAGTAAAGATTTAGACTTACCAGCATTGAAGAAAAAGAAATGTCCCTTTATTGGTAGCAACTTCTTATTGACTTGCATCTTTGAAGGCAACATTTAAGAGCTGTAAAAAAAATGAAGTTATTCAATATTTCACTGTTGAAATGTATCTATAGAAGTATCCAAAATAGCTTAATAGTTACTTGATTAGGTACATGTTATTTTTCTGTATACTTTTTGTTACCCACAGAATGTATCTCTGTGACGTACCCGTCAAGGTCTTCAACTGACGTCCTTAACACTAATAACAGATAGTTAAGTAACAATCAACAAAGTTTTAAGACGAACTTGATTCCGACTAATGACTGAAGTGATCTGCTGTAACTTGATGAGTTGAAGTCATAAATTTTCCTTACGTACAAAAACTTTCTCAGAAATGCTCACTAAGATCGTGTTTTATCTATAACGACATTTCGCAATCACAAATCCCGATAGTCAAGGAATAAATAAATAGGCTTCGCATACTTACGTAAATATTTTAATAACTAGGTACTCTCTTATTCAAGCGGAGCCGATTGGGTAACTTGTAAACACTAAACTGTAGCATGGACACGGCTTATAATATTGATAATGTTATCTATGATAATGATAATCTCGGAGTTAAATCTACCGACCTCGTTAATATTATTGATGTTCACAATACGACCGTACAGCGCGAATAAGAAATTCGTTTGATACTAGATTATTATTACATGATTTTCTAATGCTAATAAACACGTGCTGTCCTATAAACGGTGCAGCCAATGAAATGACTCAAATGACAAGCCGTCTATCGTCGTGAATTGACAAATGACAGTTAAGACAGTAGAGGATAACAATTTTTTTTAATTCTTCCCGTTTCTCGGGAAAGGCAAAGGCAGAGCCATGCAGCCATTGTCTTAAGTAAAAATTATTTCCATTTCAAAAATTAGGGCCTGTGGATTTTCTTTTTTCTGTAGCCAAGTTTTGTAAGGCCGAAGCCACTTCTGTAACTTTACTCTTTCTATGTCCAAGCAATGTAAGGCCGTAGCCACTTCTTTAATTTTCTTTTTCCTCTAGTCCGGGTTAATTAAGGCTAAGCCACTTGTTCAATATTATATTGTTCTTCTAGTCCGGGATAAACAAGGCCGTAGCCATTTTCTCTTCCATTTTAGTTGTCTTAATCGATGTCCAATGTCTTGTCCATGTTATAATTTCGAATCCGATGATACAACAAAATTGTATATATCCTTGTAAGTTGCAGAATTTGTGAGAATGTCTTGGATGTAGCGCGGGATGCTATTAGGTGTCTTATACATATCTAATAATCTGTCTGCCAGGACCAACCTCTGGATGTTTTATGCAGGGCAATCGAAAACTATGATTTAAAGTCTGATCCAAACCTAAATTGCATTTAGTGCATGTTGGAGATGATATAATACGCATTCTATTGCAAATGTGAGCCAATCCGACAGTGTCCGAATCTCAAGCGTGTTATGGTTGTATAGTATTTCCTACTATAATATTCCCTTGATTTCGTAAACCACGGACGAGAACCAAGAACATTATTAATCTTCGCATACCAGTTTCCTTTTTCTGTAAGAGTTTCTTGCCAATGATTATACCAATCTTGTTTTATTTTATGTTTGAATTTTGATAGTAAATCAGACTGCGGTAGTGCAACATCTTTTATGTCAATATTGACATTTGCGGCGTTATTTGAAATGGCTCTGGCCAGTGTATCAGCCCTTTCGTTTCCCGAAACTCCAATGTGCGACGGAACCCACATAAAAACTACATTAATATGATTCCTGATGAGCTTGAAATAGGCGGTTTTGATATCTTGTAAAATATAGTTAGATCCGGCATCAAATTTGGAATTCTATTAATATAATTATGTTCTTTCTTCTTTTCTTTTCTTTAGAGTGAATACTACTTCAACTCTTCAATGGCCTCTGTGGTTAGATACCACAATTTTGCCAATAACACGCGTAACGAATTATAGAAATTCTTTAAAAAATAATTTCACAATAATGGCGGATATCGCTAATGACAGTTGAAAAAACGGCTGCGTGCGCCGACTAAGAGGAGATTTAATGCTAAGCCATTATGTGGCCACTATGCTGCGATATTTCAATGTTCTTTATGCATTATTTACTGAATGCACTATTTACTACTTATATCACGCACTTTTATTTAGTAAACGACACTATAAATAATTTTAAAAGTCCAATGAAAAATGCGCGTGACACTCATCGTAGCTTCCCGTCAAAATCCCCTTTAGTTATGTTATATTGTTATCCTTTAGAGAATTCCAAATTTGACAGTGACACATGTTCACTGTTTTTTTATTATTTTGTTTTTCTTTGGCTTCGCACAGTTTGTGCATTTAGCCAATGTCACTTATTGAATTTTCATTCATGTCGAAAAAGACGACCGCGTGAACCGTCCACGAGGGAGGTTTGAGCCAAAGTCATGATGAGGCCACTATGCTGCGATATCTCAATGTTCTTTATGAATTATTTACGGAATGCATTTTTTACTACATAAATCACGCACTTTTATTTAGTAAACAACACTATATATAATTTAAAAGTGCAATAAAAAATGAGCGTGACACTCAGCTTAACTTTCGCGCCAAAACTCCCACACGTACATATTTTAGACAACCCAATCATCGACATACACTAATAGACATGCCTTAGAGATGAAAAATGTGGCACTACCAAAGAAACGAAGTTTCGTCTATTATCTCTCTCAAAATTATCAATCATCTATGAAGAAATAGATAGTGCTAAACCGAAAGCATAAGCCCTCTCACTCTTTTCAAATAAAAAAAATAGTGCAGATTATACGCGTTCGGCATGTCCATTAGTATATATCTATGAACCTATGGTTCGTATTCCAGAAGGAAACTCAAGCATTGATCTCTGTTTATGCATTACTTAAAACTAGTTTCAATCAATCAAAACGCTTCAAACGAGACTTAAGTAGAGCTTGAGTTTTGAGTGACGTTCTGTAATACGGACCTAAATGATGTGTGGAATAGAAATAATTCTAGTATATTGTGTCTATAAAGTTGTGAACATAAATGAGGGCGCTACGGTCGGGCATATAGTAATCCTGTTAGTGTGACAGAAATCATTTTGATACTACTTAGCACATTATTTTGTACTAGAAGCAAAACTGGTTTTAATGAAAACGCAAATCTATGGTTTCTGGCGTTTAAATAAAACGAGTAAAACAACAAAAAAAACATGCATATTTATTATTATATGTTTTAACGTGTCTTTACCAACGAAAAGTATTCCAAAACATAATAATTGCTTCCATCATCTGATTCCAAATATTGGTTAAAACGACACACATTGTCAGCTGCGTCACTAACAACGTCTCCGCTACTGCTGTCATCAGCCTGCTATCTTCAATTAGTAACGACGATGACCTTGCGCATCTGGGCGGGGCTAGGCAGAAACCCCCGCGCACCCCGCATCATATTTACGTGCACATTTCCTACTCGCTTGCTTCGAGCGCGGATGTCTCGCAACAAACGTAGAATGCCATACCATATCTATAAATCCCATACCATACACCATAATCATATAACATATCTATTAATTAGTTATACTATTAATTTAACTATTCTGTCTAAAAAGTACCTAATTTATGGAAAGAAAGAAAGAAAGAAAAAAAGAAAAAACGTTTATTTGCACTAAACATGACGCAAGCGTTTACAAAAACATAAAATGCATGTCGCTCAGCATTATGCTGCGACTCAATGCAAAAAACAGAGCCCAGCGCTGGTTTTCAGCGACAACCGGCGTCGACGTAAAGACGTCACCCGATGCAACAAACAATTAAGAGTAGCACCGATTTTAATTACGTGGTATCAAAATTCATGCCCTAAAGTGAAACATATTAGGTAATTACTTTTATTACGTTTTTTTCGATACTGCGTGGCAGGGATTTTTTTATTTAGAAAAGGGAAAACAAATACTAATTTATAAAAATGATTAATGCAAAATGGGAACCGATTTATTCTCTTATTTATAGTTATTATTTAGCATTTAGCGTTTTTGGTATAATTCCCATTGATACTTAACAGGGACTTAAAAAATATTCCCGGAAACTCCATCATCTAAATAAAACTCACAGGTCAGACTAAAATAGGTGCATATTATTTAGAATACTTAATGTTTAAAAATTTAGCTGACCAAATTTTAGGTAATGAACACCTGAGAGTAATGAACTTAAAGAATGAAAAAAAAAATATTTTGATTTAACTACTAGAAAAAAAAAAAATTGGGGAAACTTAATCAAGTTTCATATGGATTAAATTACAAGTATCAATTATATATTTTTTAGGGAAGGAAAATATTTGTTTTGGACTTCGCAAAAATTTGACGAATTTTTTTTTTTAGATGTTCTTAGTTTTTTTGGAGGAATGAACAGGGTGTGGCCTTAGAAATAACTTTGACCCTTTTCACTTTTTCGCTGCGACACATTAATTTCGAGATATAGCGTCGTCGTAGTCCCTCACATCATGGACCGTTTTATCTCAAAAATGGTACGTCGCAGCGAAAAAGTGCTAGGGGTCAAAGTTCTTTCATAGTTCTTTCTTTCCTCGGTGGTAGGTCACTACATCGGCTGCCGGCATAAGTTACCACCCACCAGACAAAGTCATGCCGTCACCGTGATGTTCCGGCATGATATCTGATGAAGCAGTTCGGAGGACGGGTCTGAGCAGTTGTGTTGCGGTGTGTGCCGGGTACGATGCGCCAAATGATGTTGTGTCGGGAGTTTGGTCGTGGAGGGTAGCGGGATCCGAAGCACGGTGCTCCGCTGGCCGACCGCAGGTAATTGGGGGCCCAAGTAGTGTGCCAGCCACACACGAAAGGCTGCCCAGCCAAATGCAAAAATCCCAGGGTAGCTTCATCGTGCCGGTTGGCGACCGGCGAGAGGACCCGATGGCGATCCCTGGGGGGCGTCCCTACAGTCTCCAGATCAATCTCCCTCTAGCCCAGCATCGTTGGTCGCATTGTTGGGCTTAACATTGCATCACCTCACTCAACTGCCGTCTTCCTTCCTATTCACTCATTTAAATCAATGAAAATGTCTAATAACAAAAGTCGGTTAGCACAGCGGACGCACGTCCTCTCATTCAAAGTGCACCTCTCTAATATTTGAGGTCTGCACTCCAATCTCACTGCACTACACCACCACCTTGAGACTGAGAAGTCCCATCTGCTTTTCTTGACGGAGACCCAGATCAGATGTCCGTCTGATGCGGCATACCTCAGCTACCCGGGATACGCATTGGAGAATCATTTAGAGCACTCTGTGTATGTCCGCAATGACATCTGTTGCCGGCGCCTCTGCCACCTCAAAGACCATCACTTCTCGTCCCTATGGCTGTTGGTTGACACTGGCGTGGACAAAATTGTTTATACTTGTGTCTACCGATCGCACAGCGGCGATCAGGAGACAACTCGATTATTTGACCACCTCAGTGAGGCTGCTGACAATGCGCTGCACCGGCACCCTGACGCACAGTTCGTCGCTCTGGGGGACTTCAACACCTGCTATCAGGACTGGCTTATCCCGTACGAGAGGACCGACCACGCTGAGAGAGAGGCGCGAAACTTCGCGCTTTCAATGGGCCTTTCCCGGCTGGTAGAACGAGCGATTAGGGTGCCTCATGTAGTTGGTCATGCTACCAATTGTCTGGACCTTCTGCTGACCACTGATCCGAACAGATGTATTGTAACAGTTTCCTCACCGTTGAGAACTTCTGAACACTGTCTGGTGAAGTCTGTATCGTCATTCTCCCCACCAGATCACGACTCTCGGGTTGGGATGAGATACGCCACTTCTTTACGTCTTATCCTTGGCAGCAGGTCTGCTTCTCTTCTGACAATCCGTGAGCTGTGCGGGCGTTATAACCAATGTGGTGCGTCAAGCTATGGAGTATTCAATGACGTGCCCGTCGGTGGCTCAGCTCACGCATGGTTCAATGCCGATTGTGTCAAAGGTGAATAGCGTAAGCACACGACATTTCTCACCTGGGTTGACGCTCGTAACCACGGAGCTCCGGATGAGAGCCTTTAATCGTGCTGCCAAGTCCTACAAAAAGGTGCTTAAGAAGGCTCGCTTCGACCGCATTACTCATTTTGGCAACAAGTTATCTGCGCAGCCATTCGGTAGCAGATCTTTTTGGTCCCTTGCCAAATCGGTCGAGGCGAGCTTCTGTCGGCCTACACTCCCTCCGCTGGTTCGGCCTGATGGAACACAGGCTCATACGGCGAGAGAGAAAGCAGGTCTCTTTGCATCTCTCTTTGCTCATAATTCGCGTCTTGATACTTGAAGTGCTACTAAACCTAATATACCTCATTGCGGAACTTCAATGCCTGAGGTTCGCATTAGGAATATACAATATCATCAAATATTGTATATTGGATATGAGTTAGTTATTCGCGGTGATACATACCCTCGAGCGGCCAATAACGCTCAACTTTCAAAGTTTGTTCCTCCAGAATGCCTGGATCAAAAATTTTTAAAAAAATATATATTATTCATAGATTCAAGCACAACATATTAATTGTTTATTATTTTCTATACGGCCTATATTTACGTCAAAAAAAAATATTTCTACACGGCGTTTTTTAACTTTTACATCGATATTTCTCTTAAAGCGCTTAGACTTTTTAAAATATTCTTCATCGCAGTAACGTGTACCTGTAAGAACTAAAGAATCATTGTTCTATTTTAAAATTGATGAAATATTTAATAAGAAAATTAATAAAAATGTCCGTACGAGTTTCCACCTCACGAGGTTCAGAGGGGCTCTATGCGGGACGCGGGCGCGGGTGGCCGGCAGTCTCGCGCCAGCGCTCGTGAGGGGAGGCTGTGTCACTTTTTGCTCCGCGCACCCTTGGTTGTGCACTCGAAGTACTCATATTAAGTACTTCGAGTGCAGTAGTACAAAGTATTTTTTAACGAAGCATTTTTAGTGATTTTGTGTATAATTATTGGATGTTTGCATTTATTGCCGCGCTGGGACGCTTTACGTGATTTTATATGATGTTTTATTTTGATACTAGCTTTCCGCCCGCGGCTTCGCTCGCGTGGAGTTCGGTTATATCGCGCTTTTCAGATTTCCTTCGGGAATATCAAATTTTTCCGGGACAAGAAGTACCCTATCATTTAATCCGGTAAAAAGTAAGAAATACTTTACGTCTACAAAATTTCAAAGCATTCGGTTCAGTAGTTACAGTGTGAAAGCAGAACAAACAAACAAACAAATTCACTTTCCCATTTATAATATTAGTATGACACTTTCCCATTTATAATATTAGTATGATTCGGTTATAACGCGCATTTTTTTTCGACAGCCTCCGTAGCGTAGCGGTCGCGGACGCGGCCGCTACGAAAGGTGGCGCGGGTTCGATCCCCGCACAGTGCAAGTATTTGTATGCATGAATATGAATATTTGCACTGGTCTGGTCGTGCCTCGGAAAGCACGTTAAGCCGTTGGTCCCGGTTGCCATACGAACATCTAGTGACAGTCGTTACGGGTTGCTATAGCCCTCAAAAATCCAACAATTGGTCTAACTGCAATGCTTCGATGTCGCCTTCGGGTTGTGGAGGTCAGACGGTAGTCGCTTCACGGAAAATGTCGAAGTTTAGCCATATCAGCAGTTGGACTGGTAAAGCGAACCCCGGACTCCAAAGCTGAAAAGGCTTCGGATGCGACTGGGATTGGCGCTGGGATGATGATGATGATGATGATGGTTACATCGCGCATTTTATATTCCTTCGGGAATATCAAATTTATCCGGAATAAAAAGTACCCTATCATTTAATAAGGACTTCTAACTTTACGTCCACAAAAATTCAAAGCAATCGGTTCAGTAGTTACGGCGTGAAAGCGGAACAAACAAACAAACTCACTTTCCCATTTATAATATTAGTATTTTCTAGATTCTGATCAGTGTAAATAGTTTTGACTTCTGTGAGTAAGTGTAAATATTAGCCCTTAGTATTTATTGCTGCGCTTGGACGCTTTATGCGATGTTTTTGAGTTTTTTTTTGAGTAAATTTTAGGCGATTTTTTTAAAATTTTCGATTAGATATTGCATAGTGTAGAGGGCGTCAAGAGGGTAACTTCTTATACGGGTCATTTTTTTTTAGTTATAAATTAGCGCTTGACCGCAGTCCGGCCTAATGGTGAAGTGATACGGTCGTTGATGGTAAAGCGCGCCAGTTTATTAAGAGCCTATTCACTCTAGCCTTGAAGACACTCAAATTGTAGTGTGAAGGAAACACCGCCGCTGGCAAATTGTTCCAGTCCCTCGATGTACGCGGTATAAAAGACGAAGCGAAGCGCTTTTTCTGGATCGTAGTGGTATTAACAATGTAAGGGTGGAAACTCGCCTTACGACGGGTCGTCCGATGGTGGAACGGAGATGGGGAATAAAATCATGCAATTCCCTCGCACACTCCTCAAAATGCATCCTATAGAACATAGAAAGGCTAGCTACTCTACGCCAGTGCTCTAGGCTTTGGAGACCATCTCGAGTTAAATCAGTGTCACCAATCAGCCTCTTCGCACGCCTCTCCACTGAATCCAAAGTGGCCAGGTGACACTTAGCAACACCAGCCCAAATGTGGCTGACTCTACACACGAACAGTACCTGTGCTTTGTACATCATAAGAAGCTGCCCTGGTGTGAAGTACCGCCGGACCTTTGTGATAACGCCAAGTTTCCTGGCAGTCACCTTGGCCTTAGACTCAATGAACCGCCCACAATTTCGGTTCGAGGAAATCTCAACTCCCAAAAGCTGAAGGCGGTTGGAACACTCGAAGGATACATTTCGAAAAGTAGGAGCCAAGGTGAACGGGCTCCTTTTGGCGGCCTGTATTTTGGCGGCATTGAATACTTCAAGATTGGCCTTGCCCCTTTAGGAGACTGCCTGTAGTGCAACATTTGTTCGCTCTACCATAGCCTCTCTTTCGAACCGTATTAATTCCCTACTAGCCCGAGCTATCTCTCGACAACTGCATCAGCAGATCGTTAATATGCAGCAAGAACAGAGTTGCAGAGAGAACAGACCCCTGAGGAACACCGGCATTAGTCGCCATGGGCCAAGATGAGCAATTGTTGACAACAACTCAGAGGGACCGTTCAATCAGGAAGTCTTTTACCCAGCCAGTCAGGCCAGGGGAAATGCCGTAGAAACTTACTCAAAAGGCCAGCGTGCCATACCCGATCGAAGGCCTTCGAGATATCAAGGGAGACAGCAATCGCTTCCCCATTTCTCTCGAGGGCCTCGCCCCACAAGTGAGTGGCATATACTAGAAGATCCCCAGTTGACTGATTGCGGCGAAACCCGTACTGTCGGTCAATGAGGAGATCGTTACCTTCAAGGTATGCCAAGAGGCGCGACTTCAACACACGCTCCATAATTTTGCAAAGTATGGAGGTGATCGAAATCGGCCGATAGTTGGTAGGATCGGCACGACGACGACTACCCTTTTTGGGCACGGGGTGCACATTGGCAAGCTTCCAGGTCTTGGTCACTATACCAGTCCTAAACGAGAGGCGATACAAGCGCGTCAATACAGGAGACATCGAGCGCACATACTTTAAGAACAATCGCTGGTATACAATCTGGACTACTAGCCTTATTCACGTCCAGACGACACAGTACTTTCAGAACCTCCTTGTTCCTAATGCGAACCTCAGGCATTGAAGTTCCGCAATGAGGTATATTAGGTTTAGTAGCACTTCAAGTATCAAGACGCGAATTATGAGCAAAGAGAGATGCAAAGAGACCTGCTTTCTCTCTCGCCGTATGAGCCTGTGTTCCATCAGGCCGAACCAGCGGAGGGAGTGTAGGCCGACAGAAGCTCGCCTCGACCGATTTGGCAAGGGACCAAAAAGATCTGCTACCGAATGGCTGCGCAGATAACTTGTTGCCAAAATGAGTAATGCGGTCGAAGCGAGCCTTCTTGAGCACCTTTTTGTAGGACTTGGCAGCACGATTAAAGGCTCTCATCCGGAGCTCCGTGGTTACGAGCGTCAACCCAGGTGAGAAATGTCGTGTGCTTACGCTGTTCACCTTTGACACAATCGGCATTGAACCATGCGTGAGCTGAGCCACCGACGGGCACGTCATTGAAGGGGATAAAATACTCCATAGCTTGACGCACCACATTGGTTATAACGCCCGCACAGCTCACGGATTGTCAGAAGAGAAGCAGACCTGCTGCCAAGGATAAGATGTAAAGAAGTGGCGTATCTCATCCCAACCCGAGAGTCCGCAACTGATAATTTAAAGTAAAAATGATTTTTATTTTATAAAATTGTTGTACCTACGCGGCTGGCCTCGCGGCAACCTTTGAGTAAATAGGGATGTGTAAGTAATCAAAATATTGATTTTCGATGGAAACAATTTACTCGTCTATTTTTGTTATCGATTTAGTATTGTAGTTTCTCATTCTCATTCTAGATTCAACATCGCATGGAATTGTTTAGAACTTTTACAAAACTTAAATTAGTTAGGTACACTGCTGTAAATGAAAATCATGCCAAAGTTTTAATTTCAGTTTCTGTCTCAAAATCGATGATATTGACCGTTAAAATATTTGTAAAATTTTGCTAAAATTGTGTTTCATAAGTCCTTCTCGTTTCTATTTACTAATACTTGTGTTATAATAATGTTATTAGTAATTAATCGATAAACAAACAAAAGTACTTTTACCATTGGGTAATCTGTGTTTTTAACAAATCATTCAACCAGATACAAGTTTCGATTAATAGCGATTAAAAAACGTTATTACGCAAAAATTAGTGCATCACTAGTTATTTCTGTTACGTCGCCGACAAAGCTCTCGCGCGATGCTGCCAAAGAAATAAATAATCTAACAAAACAATAAAAGGAAAGCCGAAAATTATACCGCCTAAAATGGTGTTGTCATTTTTTAAAAACACTAAATTTTGGAGAAGTTAGCGTAAATTCGCGGGAAAAAAAGATAGTTTCAAAATTGATTAGTATTGTTACTATGATGATTATGCAAAATTTCAAATTTTATTTGGTCATGTGATTGCCTTACCTTTATTATCCTTATGGGTCGGACAGGGTTTTCTTTACATATTGTATATACAAGATATTTTCCCTTGCCAATTATATGGATGCACCTCCTAACGCACCTCAGTTTGTCAGTATTTCTAGGACGACAGTACACTCTTACACTTCTAGTTTCAGGCTTAAACCCAAATCGAGACTCTTCACAAAATAAAATTTTATCCCATTGTTTCCGAGTCCATGTAATGCGTTTCCTACACATTCATTTCGACGAGCGGCATTGCCGTGACGTACCCTTGTAGTCGATCTTGCACAGTTTGGCAGCTAACAACAACACCACTTGAATTTTTTAGACTTAAACCTGGGTATCTCTCGGGCGATTAACATCGGCTGGCGTCTTGCAGTTACTTGTATGTATCGATCTTGCCGTGTGGTAGTACACCTTCTTCGACCTGGGTGCTGCTCAGCAGGATCTCCCGTTTTAGTGTAACGCTTCGCTCGTAATAATACCGTCGAAAATGGTGTTGTCACTTTTTTTAAAAATTGGTAAGTAATTTATAGTTTTTAGGTGCCTACATGCTCGTGTTCTGTCACAAAAATATTTGTCTAAATACATATCTAATTATATTAGCAACATGGACAGTTTAATACTGATTGCATTTGGAATGTCGAATTGAGTAAAACCATAGAACAGATAAATAAAACACTCATCATTATAACTGGTAGACAACAGAAACTTTTGAGTTGACAAAAACTCACCATTCGGCAAAATGACTAGTCAACAAAACTGATTTTTTTTTATCAATAAACTGGCGACTGAAGAAAACTGATCAGCGGTACGAAGTCTCAAAAAAATTATCGGATTGAAAAGAAGCAAAAGTGCACAGTCATTTTCTGATATTTTGGAGACACTGTTGAAAAGCATTCTACTTGTCTCCTCTAATGCGTATGAAGTTGCGGTCGAGAGTGGAAGTGAAACTCCAACTTGCAGTTAGTAATATTGTAATTGCCAAATGTATATCTAACAATAAAGTTAGGTAAACTATAATCGAGCACACATAACTAATTAGAAGTAATACAGACAATATGTAAGTTAATGGCTTATATCTTCTTGATGTGTCAAGTGCAATACGTGGCAACGTTACTTGAGGAACCTATCGTTGCCCGAACTGGGCCTTCGTGTTGCCACTTAACAGGGGTGTGTTTATTTATAAATACTTGTCTTTAAAATATTACAGGCGACGCCACGTATTCTAAAGTGCGTTCACAAATGTAAAATACGTACTGTACTGTCCACAATGTATATATAGGTACAGACTTAGGATGGTGTTATGGAGACCTAATATAAAAAAAAAACAAATAAAGAAGATTTATGGATTTTGAGTACTACGGACGGATTCGTTGGCATGATGTCTGGTGAAGCCGTACGGAGGTCGGCTCTGAGCAGTTGTGTTGCGATGTGAGCCGGGTACGATGCACCAAAAGTTGTTGTGTCGGGAGTTTGGTCTCCAGATCAATCTCCCTCTGGCACAGCATCGTCGGTCGTTTAACATTGCATCGCCTCGCTCAACTGCCATCTTCCTTCCTATTGACTAAGATGTTTAAGTGGGCTTAATAAACTAGCGCGCTTTACTATCAACCATTGCATCACTGCTTACCAACAAGCGGGATTGCAGTCAAGCACTAGTTTATAAAAATAAAAAAAGAACAAGTTCTCGAAAATCGAAATATCACATTGTACTAGGATCGATTCATCATCAGTGTCATTGACCGGACTTATGTTGCCAATGAGCCTGTTATAGTAGTATTTATTTTTAAGTTTTAAGGAAACTTTAAGCTAGCATATATACAGGTAGAATAAAATTAGTGAAAGAAGGCCAATTAAAAGTTTCCACGGACAATATTAATTTAGCACAAGAGACTGTAACAGGTACAGCAGGAAAGGAAAGTGAAATCAAGAACAAGTAAACACTCGGAGAGTATTTAGTAAAGACTGAAAATCTTTTCCTGATTTACAAAGAAGTACAAAGAATTTTTTTGTTAGTGTAGGAACACTGGTGGAGAATAAATCGAGATCAGCAACCCTCTGATACAACAAATTATATGCTCTGCTAACTTTTATCGTAGACTTAAGAGTTTTGTCGGTATACGCATCACACAGAGGGAACATACAGAGGCTGATGATTTCTCAAAGTGAAGGATAGAACACGCAGCCCAATTTCGCTCAACAATTCAGAACAGTCGATTGAACCATTAGCCAAATTGAACAGGAATACCATGTCGGCAATTTTTCTCCGCTCAATTAATGGAAGAATGTGCAACTTTCTGTAACGGTTGTAGTAATTAGACAAATAAGTTCTGGATCTAAACTGCACATGATCTGGATCTAGAATGCACCTCAAAACATGATTCGATCACAGCGCTATGCAATGTCAGCATCGTTGCTCGTGTTATTCCATCAATACGACCAACGATGCTGGGCCAGAAGGAGATTGATCTGGAGACCCTCCAGGACCAAAGTCCCGACACAACAACATTTGGTGCATCGTACCCGGCACACATCGCAACACCGTTAAAGTGCCAGAAATTGACTTCCTCTTTGATTATTTTTCTAATTAAGGAGTATTTTATTCAGCTTATCTATTTATTTTGACTTCCTAGATATACTATAATGTTTAGACTAGTCCATACCAGTTTATCCAAGAGTGTGCGTATTTATATCAGGATCAACTAGTTTGGACTAGCCTAAACTGGTCTATCCTATCGGGCTTAGGACAAATTAGTTTGGACTAGCCTAGACTGATTATTCCTATCACGTATAGGCAAAACTAGTTCAGCCTAGGCAAAACTAGTTTGTCCTGAAATCGGGTTTAGCCGATAACATATACAGCATTATTTTTTGTTTATGTGAAACCCGAAATGCATATCCAGTATTTCTAAGTAAAGAATCTATGTGCAAAATTTCAAAAAGATATAATGAATTTTTAGCTGTTCGTGCAGTTTATAAATTAAGTCCGAGACACTCTCTCAGAGAAAAATTTAAAGAGATTAATGTACTGACCGTGCCGTCTCAATATATTTATGAAAATCTTTTGTATGCTCATAAAAATATAAAATTGTTTAAAAAATACAGTGATGTCCATGATATAAATACTAGGAACAGGCACAAATTTATTGTACCTACAACAAGGCTCAAGAAAATAGGTGGCTCTTTCAGATGCAATGTATACATTTTTACAATGGACTTCCAGAGGTAGTTCAAGATCTGAGCCTGAATAAATTCAAATCCTTCATTAAACGTAAGTTGTGTCAGAAAGCATTTTATAGTGTGAAGGATTATATTGAGGACAAAAAGGCTTGGGCTTGAGCTGCGTCCGATTTCTATACACTGATTGTTCTTTGATTTTTCCTCTTGTAGTTTTAATATGTAATTGTTTGTGTTATTAATTCAAAGCCTGTATTACACACTATGTAGCCAAGCATATTGTACGTTACGGAATTGTATCGCTGACAGAGGTGTTCGGCACTTGTACAGCTACACAGGAGCTAAACTTTCCACAGATTCGAGAACACTGTTGGAGCTGCTGAACCTTGGACAAAACTATCTTAGCATTGTGTAGATTCAATTTCTTAGTATTGTATAATTGCATGGCAAACGTGTGAGCACAATGTACGAATGTGCTGTAAGGCATTTATTTGTTGCGTTAGTCTTTTTTATTAACTTGATTGTGCTCTGGCTGTTGAGAGTATGTCATGCTCACTCAAATGTCTCGCTGATGGTGGCGTATGTATGTGTTGGGTCATTGGGTTCCCTTCGATATGGTTGAGCTGAATGATGCTGATCCATACGTCATGTTCGTGAACGGACGCCGTCAGAGGGGACTGGTCATCTCTTAGCTGCCACGGCGTATTTTAATTTCTGAATTGATTTTTGTGTGTTTTCCATAATGGACGCTCTCAGCGTACAATATATTTCTGCATCGTTTTCACACGGTTGATTTTAACATGAATGATGTAATCAAATAATTGTAACAATAGCTTAAAAAATTAAAAGAGTATCCATAGAGTTTCTTACCCGTTCTTCTCCTGGACAGCCTCCGTGGCGTAGCGGTAGCGGACGCGGCCGCTGCGCAAGGTGGCGCGGGTTCGATCCCCGCACAGTGCAAGTATTTGTATGCATGAATATGAATATTTGTACTGGTCTGGTCGTGCCTCGGAAAGCACGTTAAGCCGTTGGTCCCGGTTGCCCTACGAACATCTAGTGGCAGTCGTTACGGGTTATTGGAGCCCTCAAAAGTCCTACAATTTGTCTAACTGCAATGCTTCGATGTCGCCTTCGGGTTGTGGAGGTCAGACGGCAGTCGCTTCATAGAAAATGTCGAAGTTTAGCCATATCAGCAGTTGGACTGGTAAGACGAACCCCAGACTCCAAAGCTGAAAAGGCTTCGGATGCGACTGGGATTAACGCTGGGATGATGATGATGATGTTTATAAAATTTCAAAAAGATATAATGAAAATCCACAAAGTTATGAGCTGAGATGTTATCTTACTTGGTTGTCCCAATAAAAATATGGTCAACGCACCGCTTCATTATGGAAAATAAAGGTCGGTTTCTGATTAAAAATCAAGAACTCTTTTATTTCTGAATATTACCTATGTTCTAAAATTTTGCACAAATATAGTATTGAGGACAATGGGCTTCCCTTATTACAAAATAAGAATAAATACTGAATAGTAATGAAAAACAGGCGGATGCTACTACCAGATTTATTATCGGTATTTCCACAGGTTTAAAAGTATACAATCCTTGGATTCGGACAAGTATAGACACGGTGTAGTCTTACAATCTAGAACACGTTTACATTTTACGAGACTAAACTAACTCACCCGCACTCTACGACGTCTTGAAACGAAAAAGGCCACCACAGTATGTGGGCGGAAGAAACCGATATTTTTAACTCAACTTCCGGATCTGAGAGTCTCTAGAACATTCGAAACGTGTCTACCTTACCGCCCCTAGTGTCGAGAGGCGGGCAACTACAATTTTCATTGACAAATAATCGTGATTCATTCATAAAACCAGCACCTCTGGCGTCCAATAGCGGTACTACAGTTCTCAAGGTCAATATGGCGACCGTTTCATTCATAATACAGCGCCTCTAGTGTCGAAAAGTGAGCACTACTAATATTATGCGTAACTCGTTCATTGATGCTGTCGCCTCCTTTCGACAACAGAGGTCGCTAGCTGCCTATGTCAGCCACAATATATCAGTCACATATAGAATACTGTATATGGCTTCAAATGGAATGTAATTTACTATGATTGAATTTAAAGTCCTACCTACTTTGAAAAATTAAACAAATTAAAAATGATCCAAAATTTAATTTTTAACAAATACATACTTTTGTTTTAATGTTTACAAAAACTGAATATCAAACAGTACATCAAAATACAAATTAATTAAAATAAAATAAAAACATTAAAAAAATATTTTGTGATTTAAATCGAACATGGATTAAAACATATTGCGATTAAAATCGAACACAGATTAAACTAGTTTATTAAGCCTATTCACACAAAAAACACTGAGTGAATAGGAAGGAAGACGGCTGTTGAGCGAGGTGATGCAATGTGAAACCCAATAACACGACCAACGATGTAGCGCCAGAGGGAGATTGATCTGGAGACCTCCGCGACCAACCTCCCGACACAACTTTTGGCACATCGTACCCAACATTGCAACACAACTGCTAAAACCCCTCCTCCGTCTGGTTTCCGGCCAGACATCATGCCAGAACACGACGAATCGCTTGGCGGCAAGACTTTGTCTGGTGGGTGGTAACTTCTGCCGGCAGCCGATGTTATGTTATGCTTAATAAACTAGCGCGCTTTACCAACAACGATTGCATCACTGCTTACCATCAGGCGGGATTGCGGTGAAGCACTAGATTATAGATATTAAAAAAAACTTCATAAGTTTCGGGATCTAAAATTAATTCGTTCACTTTCAGAAGATCTTAGGTGTCTATCTAGTTCCTTCACGTTTTTAGTATATGCTTTTCTAATGATGGTTGTGTAAGGATCTGAAGTATTAAGAAAAAGAAGAGTATAAAATACACCCTCGTTTGTCGCTACAAACGAGGGTGTATTTTATACTCTTCTTTATACTTTAGCATTTTCTAGCATGATCTAGACGAAATTTTATATAATTCTTTTTACGAGATTCTTGTGCATCTTCCGAAAGTTGCCCAATAGGAAGGCCTGCAAAATACTTTATGACACTTTCTCCATGATTCAAAATTTTGTGAACTGAAGATGACATGCAATACCATTCATAATTGCTCATATAGAACCTGGCGGTCTCCATAGCATAACTGCAAATTTTTAAGCATTTATTAAGAGGCGGTGAATAAACTTTTAGGTATTTGAGGGAGTGAAGCAGACGAAGTGGGAGACGACTAGCCCCGCCCACTGCGGGGCGCTCCGCGCGAATACATCTCTGCGTGATGCGTTGTGCATCGAGAAATACGCGCGTTCTATTAAGTCTATACCAGCTATTCTCTATTCCATCTACATTTAGAAGCGTAATTTCACAACCCAAACGCGAAGCATGATTGACTCTGTTCGTCACGGTCCGGGTTCGCATTAGACATTCGCGGCGAGCACCAGGTTTGAATCCCACATACGTTTACTTTATCTTGCAATTTTCGAAAATGTATATTTTGTGCATATTTTCATTTTTTTGTTCGTTCTGCTTAAATTTTTTGTCCTATGTCCTTTTTTCATGAAACTGTTAGTTTACATCATTCTAAGCACTAGTACAAACCCGATTTCGATAAGAGTTGCAGTTTTGAAGAAAAAATCTTTTAATTTTTTTAAATATCCGAAAATGTAATTTTTTTTTAACAGTTACTCTAACCATCTGTTTATAAATAGTAATTTCTAGAAATTTGTAGAAGGAAAATTATAATATACTACAAAAATACAGAAAATCGGCTAAATTAATAATAATTTATAAGAAAACTATTGCATATAAGAAATCCAACAAAAAGCATACAACGTAAAGCTGGGGTTTGTACCCGAACACATACAGGTGAAGAAAATTTTGCCGCGAGAAAATGAAAAGAAAGAATAATTACAGAAAAAAATCAAATAAAATATCGGCAAAAATACAACAGTAAATTAAAAAGCATTTATTTCAATTAAAACCTACAAAAAGAATATAATGTAAACCTGGGGTTTGAACCCGGGCAAAAACGAAATATGATTATTCATCAACAAACAGACACGTAAATATAATTATTTTCTGTGCGGGGTAAAGCAAAAACTGACATAGGTCCGTCAAGCAGCGCGCCTCAGCGGTCACTGTCGCTAAGCATAGAACTAGAAGTGAAAGAGAAGGCAATGGACGCCGCGATGGAGCGACGTTTCGTTCACGTTATTTATCATTAAATACATTATTTATTTTGGAATATCTTAGTTAAATCGATAAACAAAAACAATGGTTTCGTTTACTATTATATTTTACACCGCTCTTTTAAATTTAACAAGATTTGATGATTAATAATACAGTTACAACGGTTATAAATTCAATTTTAGTGGTTACTTTAGGATGTTTTTCTATCGAGAAAATTAATTCAAAACGTGTTTTGAAAACAATGGTTTCCTGCTAAATATAATCAAGATTAACATATAAATTTTTGGCTGCTTTGAAATGTATACATTTGGCTAAAAAACTGTTTTTTGAAGCCTATTTTTACTAAGCACAGCGCCTTAATACACCCGATGAAAGAGCTTGCAGAATTATGTAAAGTCGTTTTAATCAAATTTATATCGATTCCTGTAACTTCAGCAGAGCAACTTGCATTGTAAAAAAATCATTTGGCATTATTACAGTCGTTAGAATTACCACTTAGTTTTCTTGGTTTGTCGATGATCAATCTTAGATCTTCACGGAAACGCCTTTGTACAAGAGTTTTCTTGTCTTACTTTAGTCGTTCCTTTTCTGCGCTTGTAGCTGATCATGTTTGGAAATACAGATTATAGGAAATATATATCATTATTATCATTATATGTATCATTATTTTTATATAACGAATCCAGGCATGCAAAGTAGATAGTCCGTATAGATAAGAATCTTCATTTTCAGGCCTAGCAGTTACATTAGTCAATATGTTCATTTGGCGTGCAGTACCTCTACATATTGTACATGTGGAACCCGAAGGGGTATCTGCTAATTAATACCGGAGCTACTTTGCCATATCGCACCCTTAAAAATAAAAAGATGTAACTCAAAAACTACAACTTGTGGGAATTGGCGATTAAAGTTTCTAACTTATTCCGACTTGTCTTTGATTCAAAGTTTTAGACCACTTACTAGGTGTTTCGATAATTTAACTACTGATTTTGATTTACAAAACTATGGCCTTTTAATATAAATGGTTACTTTTATCTTAATTATCTATTATACCTTAAAAAAATTGAAGCAAAAATAAAGTTTTGAGTTAAATCAGTTTATGCCAAAAAATTCTAGTTAGTACATGAAAAAGACATGCAACAATTCTAAATAATTCTTTTTTGTGTAAATTAGCAAGGGCATGTTAAAATATTTTCCAAAATACTCCGTTTTATTTTTAATCAAAATATGATAATATTGGCTTATGTATTATTGCATCATTTTGTAATAAAAGAAATACAAAAAGTAATTATGTTTTTTAAAATGAAACAAAATTTGCACTGAGTAATCAATCATAATAATAGTAATTATTATTGTATTCCTTTATTTTATTGTATATACATATAAATTACATTTTTAAATATTTCTACATAAAAAACATTTAAAAATATAAAAAATAGTAGCCCACCGGTATCGGGAACAGGGTCCAAGCTACCGGCGGTCAGGGCTCCAGAGAGAGGAACTTCCTGACGATGCGAGCCGTGTCCAGCAGTACCGCTTTCTGAATCAAGCCCTTGATCCAGCTGCCTAACGAGAGCCTCCTGAGGTGTTGGTCGAGGCTCTTGGCTATTAAGCCATTGGCTGTCACGACTATCGGTACAATGATTGCTGAATCCACTTCCCACATGTCGACAACCTCGTGAGCCAAATCAAGATACTTGGTTTGTTTATCTTTCTCAGCTTTCACGAGGTTCTCATCATGTGGGATGGTTATGTCAACAATCATTGCACGCCGCTCTGATCGATCCACCAGCACTATATCAGGCTTATTGGCAATAATAGTCCTGTCAGTGATGATGGATCGATCCCAGTACAATGTGATATGGCCATTTTCGAGAACTGGGTCGGGCATATACCTGTAGTACGGCACCTCCGATTCCACAAGTTTGTATTTAAGAGCAAGTTGCTGGTGAATTATCCTGGCTACAAGGTTGTGTCTATGCAAGTACTCTCCGTTAGCTAGACGAGAACACCCGGAAATGATGTGTCTAATTGATTCTCCCGGCCGGTGACATGCCCGACAGATGTCAACTGTGCCGTCTTTCACAATGAATCTCCGGTAATTGTTCGTCATCATAACTTCGTCCATAATTGCAAAGACAAAACCTTCGGTTTCCCCAAAGAGGTCACCGAAACGTAGCCAGGCTACGGACGCTTGAAAATCTACATCGGGCCCGTGTAGGGCTCGGAAAAAGCGTCCGTGAAGCTCTTTGCTCTTCCATACCTCCATGCGATCATTTGTGTCAAGCACTACTGGTTTACGCCAGTTCTCTTTAGCCAAGGAGAGCGGAGTGAGGCCCTTGTCAGCCGCGACCACATCTCGATGCATCCCCACGTCGGTTTCTAGGAAATAGTCCCTGAGACTGCATATCTCGCGATTGTGGAGAGTCTTGGCGTTTAAAAAGCCACGACCTCCACATTTTCGCGGGATATACAGCCTCATAACCGATGACCGTGGGTGATGCAATCGATTTGCAGTCAGTAGCGTACGGACCCTCTGATCCAGGGCGTCAAGCTCAGTTTGAGTCCATTTGAGTATGCCGAAAGAGTACATGACCCAACCGTTGAAAGCGCGCACCTTATTTCCGCCTGATAGAAGTCTATTAAGTACTTTCTTCAGGCGGCCAAAGAAGCGTTCTTTCAACGATTGCTTCATGTCAATAACATTTATACCCAACGCTTCCGACATACCCAAATACTTATAAGTTTCGGATGCGGAGAGGGCTCTAAGGTTTATGGAACTCGTGAGTTGGGTTCCCACGGGTTCCATAATCTCTCCTCGCTATACATGCATGACCGCACATTTGTCCACACCAAATTCCATCCTGATGGATCTACTGAAAATTTCAGTAATTTTCAGTAGCTCGTTCAGTTGTGAATTGTTGGGAGCAAAAATTTTCAGGTCATCCATGTAGAGGAGGTGCGATATAACCTGACCACCTCTCCTCAACCGATAGCCTAGACCTGAATCCTCTAATAGTGTGCTTAGAGGATTCAATGCTAAGCAAAACCAAAGTGGACTCAAACTATCGCCCTGAAATATTCCTCGCTCGATCCTTATCGGTTCGCTATTCCTCTGAATATTTCGACATCCTGGATAGCGAAGGACTGTCCTCCATGTCCTCATACACGTCATCAGGAAGGTGCGCAGAGTTGCATTCACTTTATACAACTCCAGCACCCGCATGAGCCATGTATGTGGCACTGAGTCATAGGCCTTCTTATAATCTATCCAACATGTCGACAGATCCTTTCGGGAACGACGAACCTGTTGGTTAATGGCCATATCAATAAGGAGTAGCTCCTTAGTACCGCGGGACCCGCTCCTACATCCATTTTGAGAGGCAGACAAGATGGAGTTGCTGTCAATATGTTTGTTAATTTTAGTTTTCAAAATGGATGTAAGAACTTTATAGACCGTCGGTAAACAGGTGATCGGCCTATAATTTTTGGGTTCCGCGGTGCTACCTGATTTATGGAGCAGGTGGGTTATTCCAGTAGTTAGGAACTGAGGTAACGAACCAGACACTAAAGCAGTCTGGAATTGAGATGCCAAGCGAGCGTGCGACCTTGGAAACCATTTTATCCAAAAGTTATGCAGCCCGTCCGGTCCTGGAGACTTCCAGTTAGGTAACGGACGGACTGCATGAGCTACATCTTGGGGGCAGATGGTAATAGCCCCCATTTCAGGTATTGGATCGCAGGCTCTCTCGACATCCCGGGCCCAGTCACCTTCAGTGTGACTGACAGGTACCGACCAGATACTGCGCCAAAATGAACACATGGCATCATCATCCGGTAGGCACGTGTCAGTCATACCTTGTTCTGGTCGTTCCCAGTCCCTATAAACCCTCCTTTCATTGCTTTGGAAGGTGCGATTCTGGGTGTACCGTTCCACTCGTCGTTTATATCTTCTTGGTTATTTCCACTTTGAACCAAACCTAGGATTCTACGGGACCTCCAAGATGAAGCCATTGTTCTATAATAACCTAAAAAGTTAAAGACGAACAAGATTGTAAATTATAATTTGAAAATGTTATTTTCGAATAAACAGCATTAACGTTAAACATTTCTTACAATTTCCTATTCACATAAATAATAAAAAGAAGTAAATCATTCTTCATACTTTAGCTACGATTAATGTTTTACTATAAAGCGATGGTTACTCAATTACTCCAACGAAAATGACGTATTTTTTAAAATTAAACTGAAGTATTACGTTATAATTTTTCGAACATGCTACATTTTTAAAACAAAACAGAATTAATTCAAATCAACATAAAATTATTTTTCTAAAAAAACGAAGTATCTCAAAGATCATGCATTTTATTATAAAGTAATTGTAAACTTTCATATTTACCTTTTAGTCAAAAACAGATTTATTTCGTGTTACATTACCATTACACCACAGAACAAAAGACCCGCTTGCAGTCACTGCCGGTTCATCACTGAATCATGCCATTTATTAGAATCGGCCTGTCCAATCCTGTTTATTGAAAAGAGAAGACCGATCGCGTATCTCGCTCGATTTTGTCGTATCGAGACGGCTGTTGAATTCTACCTAATCTTTACGAAATGAATATGCGTTTTATTGTAAAAGGTCAAAATTCGAAAATTTTGTGTTACATCTTTTTTTTTTTAAACGAGCGATATATCATTGTAAGAAAGAGATCACGCTTTACTTGCACTCCCTCTCCTTCTCCGTTAATTAATGATGGAGCCAAAGGTGATGGTCAAATTTATTTGACGTTTTATTTTATCCACAACAGCTTTAGTTTTCTAGGGTGTTTCTTTGCAAAAATATAGGCCGGCAAAAACGAACGAGACGAGAACGAGAGATTAATAAATTTGCAGCAGAAATTTGTTCAGGCTCTTCTGGCAGTTTCTGTTTATACTGGCATTAAACGGATGAGCCCGCACAGCCCCATTTACTGTATAGAAGTAAGTTCACTGAATCTATTGTCAATATTCTAGCAGCAGTGTGATCTAATAAATCATGAAGTCTTACTATTTTTGTACTTGTGTCTATAAGCTAAAGATGGTGGATAGCAAGTAATATTTGTAATATGGTATAAACACAAAATATTTGTATTCGTGCGTTAAATTTCTTAAGTGCAAATAATGTGCTATCGTTAAATCCAAGTCAATAAATACGCTCAATGCTTCTTCATTCGTTCACATTTTTGTCTGTTTTGCGTCTACTATGAAACTCGAGAATAAGGTCTTATTTTCACTGTCAGCAAACCTTAATATTTCCACAAGTTTCGCTTCTGTTCCTTCTTCTATCGAACGTAACTCTTGATGATACGCATTGTAGAAGTATTAAAATCCATAACATAACTAATAATATTTAAACAGCAACATTTCAAACCGCAATAGATAGCTAGCGTTTTCCGTTTTGTCAATACTAATTACTCCGAAATTCGCTAAAATCCGCAGCTTTTTTTTATTTTATTGTATTTATGGATAGCTAGGCTACAAATCAACATTAAATGTATAGTACGGGTAATAGTGGGTTACTGTCAAAAGTCTCGATGAACTATAAAAACTTTTATTTTGCTATTATTTTAAGGTAAACGTTACCACTATATTCAATATAATATATTAGTTGTTTCATATTCTTCAAAAGACGAGGTTTCCAGAAATATATAATACACTAGATGACTCGGTGAACTTCGTATCGCTTACCTATTAACGTAAACCAAATATATTTAAACCATAATTATTACCTTTATTCATAAAAGTTTTGTATCGATTTCGCCATATCACTAAATCGTAAGGCCACGTGATTGGTCGTGGACCCGATCGTGATCATGGATCACAATCTGGATTGAAGTGTGTAGAGGTCTAATAGTAGTGTAGTAATCTGGCAATACTATCAGTGTACAAAAGATCGTTGAAATTTTAAAACTATTTTCCAGAAGTTATAGTGAAGTTATACATATATGTAACTCTTTAAAATGCATTGTCATTGTATATGTAACTCCTTAAAGCTAAAGCTGCTATCTAAACCAAAACACGTTTCTACAATGCCATCTTCATCATCTGAGGAGATATTCTGTGAATTAAATTTATCGGCCGAAGATATACATTAATAATTCAAGTTATTGACGACAGCCAGAACAACATCAAGAATGTTCTGATGGATATTGATGTTATTGAAGACAGCCGGTAGCTCAACATTGACAATGTTCTGATTGAATCACATTTGTACGGGTCGCCTAGTACTTTCGCCATATTATCATGTCCTGGCGAGCCAAGTGGTTCTCAAGTGGATAGAGCCAAGTTGATGGAAATAAAGAGTGATTAATACACGTTGACATTGGCAAAATCATCGCAAGCAATGATGGAAGGCATAATTTGAAAAGAAATGTCCACTGCTGTACATATACAATATGTAAAGAAAACCCTGTCCGACCCGTGAAGGTATTGTTAGGTATCGATAACTGATTCTACTAATGCCTACAAAACCTAGCTAAACTTAAAAAAAAATACCCCCTAAAAATAAATGACTTAAATAAAATAAATAGGTAATTTCATGGCAACACAGGCACAGGTCAAGACCTCAGTTGACCTCATGCATGTAGGTATAGATAGTTTATCCACGTTTATCGACTCTCGAAAGAAACAATGATACTTAGGCAGCTCGTGAAAAGAACTTTTTTTTAAGTAGGAAGGTCGTCTGAGTCTCCGAATGTACCATTTCATTCAATGAGCACAATGGCTCTGGCGGATATGTTGTTCCATATTTCGTTCACTAAGAATGATACAGGCCTGGCACCGTCGCACGAGATTAGCACGGCCATGCACACAAATAAAAATCAAGTGGTGTCAAATCCGCGCTGGTCACAGTTGGTCCACCCCTACCAATCCACTGCTCGCCGAACTGATAATGGAGGTACTCACGTACAGGTCAGCAAAAATATAGTGGGGCACCGTCATGCTGGAACCACATTGTACCAACCACGTAAGTAGCCACATCCAAATCGTCTAACACCTGATCACAACACAGCTAATTGCAGTTACTACCTTCCATCAGCATGTTACATTACTCTACCTTAGAAAACGACATGATCACACAATACACGAATAGTCTACACGGAAGCAATGTTTACGCGCAACTGATAATTTAAAGTAAAAATGATTTTTTGAATAGAGATGGGTAATTACTCAAAATATTGACGGATCTATCGATATGATTTCCTCGTAACTGTTATATTAGTATCGATTTAGTATTGCAGAATCTCATGAATGGATTAAATATTTCACAAAACTCAAATTAAGTGGACAACTGCTAAAAACAATAACATGCCAACGTTTTAATTACAGTTTCTGTCTGAATCTCGATGATATTGACAGTTAAAATGCTTTAATTACTCTGTAATACTTTATTAAAAGAGTATTTCATAAGACCTTCTCCTTTCTGTTTCCTAGTAGGTACTTATGTTATAATACTGTTATAAGTAATTAATCGATAACGAAACGAAAGTACTTTTACCATTAGGTAATCTGTTTTTACAATAAATCATTCAACCAGCCCCCTAATCGGCGAACACATTTTTGTCAAATGATTGCGACTAGTTGGGATCAGTTGGACCGAACGGACCAATGGGCGGTCCCAACGATCCCAACTGATCCCAACTAGTCGCAATCATTTGTCAAAAATGTGTTCGCCGATTAGGGGGCAGCATTGTTTTACACAAAAATTATAACAACTGCGGTCCAAACGATCTCAACTAGTCACAATCATTTGACAAAAATGTGTTCGCCGATTAGGCTGCAGGTAAAAGTTTCGATTAATAGCGATAAAAAAAAACGTTATTACGCAAAAAAATAGCACATCCCTAGTTTTTTCTTTGAGGACGCCGAATAGCTCGCCGCGCATCGCTGATTGGCCGACACGCGGCGGCTTCACAAACGGGGCCGCCAAATATTGAGCATAAATTAATGCATTAATATTCAACAAAGAATCAAACGATGATACCGCCGAATATGGTGTTGTCACATTTAAAAAAATTACCTATTTTGAGGAAGTTAGAATTAATTCGCGGATAAAAAAGATTATTTCAAAATTCATTAGTATTGCTACTATGATGATTATGTAAAATTTCATATTGTATTTGGTCATGTATTTACCTAACCTTTATTATCCTTATGGGTCGTACAGGGTTTTTTTTACATATTGTATACAGTTAATAAGTAGTGCTTTCTGGTGGACAATATTTTTAGTTTCTTTTTTGCGGTGCGTAATTAAATAAGGATGTTGGTTTTCCGACGGGCGAACACGTAACGTATAAATAATTGACCATGTGCAAAACAGGGAAACTCCTAGTATATTCCGCAAACTTGCAACGATTGGCCTTGCGATTTATTTCTTGTCATTACAAAAGCTAGATACACGGGTAATTGCAATCTTTTAAAATCAAATGGCAAATCTGTTGGAATCATAGGTATCCGTGGTATTAAGACATCCTCTCCATTTTATTTTTCTTTGATTATTTTAGCTTTGATGATGTTATTCATGAGTTTCTTCACAACCAATCTCGTTCCATTGCAAAGTCGAGGTTGATTAATATTACGCAGCATGATGATAACTGATCCTACTTTTAATTGAAAATTATGTGGTGGTAGTCCAGACAACTCCAGTGAATTTAAAAATTCTCTAGGATAGTTGACTATGTCATCCTGGTTTGTAGCCGTGTCAACTGACTTGTATGTAAACAACTCTCCTGGAAGGAAATTCTGAATGGTCGCATTGAGATCATCGTCATCTTTGTTTTTTGCCGCCAATATTGCTCGTTCACTTAGCCAATTGTGGTAATTATATTGTTGTTTAATGTCCGGAAAAACACGCTGAATAAGCTCCTCTTTCGATTCTGTAAAGTGACATATCTGTGGGTAAAGTCGATAATCCGGTTGAACTGTCAACTGCGACCTTACCATTGCCAATATCAGTCAATAAACAATCTTACGCAACCCTTTGTTCTTCGTTCAATTGCGGAACAGTTGTGCGAACTGCTTCGGTCATAGCTTCAGTATCGTACTGGCGTTCTCTTTGCAACTCATGGTTTAATGCATCTGGCATAGCACGATTGGGTGCTGTCAGGCCCAAACACGACAATACTTTATTTGTCATCCATAAACACATATCTTCTATTATGATCAATGTATCATTCTATATCTCTGACGTAATTTCCAATGTCGCGCACCTAAAATATACGTTGCATGGACGTATTTATATATTTTTGAAAGTTGGTAACACTGTAAGGTTGGCACCCGTCTAACATATCAACCCATTAATTATTTTTGTATTTTGAAATTTAAATACACGATGTCATGAGTAAATTTCATATTATGTTGTCGATTCAAAAGTCTTGTTTTAATGCATTCTTCAATTCGAGTGGAACTGAGAGTACAAATACCGTCAAATGTTTGACAGAAAGTAAGTGGTCAAATTTATATGGGAAAATGGAATTGTCGTTTTACTCTATCTTATTCGCAATTTTTCCTTATTTGCTAACCGTTTAGACCTACCCTGGACTACGACAAACATTTTAAAACCAAAATCAGCTCAATCGGCCCAGCCGTTTTCCAGTTTTAACCAGACTAACGAACAACAATTCATTTTTATTTATATAGATAGATATAGATATATAGATTACACCTTTTCCTGTCACGTATAATAATAAAATCAATTTGAAAGTAATGAAGTGAACGGGCTTAACATGGAGGTCCGTCAATACTATAAAGTTTGTGATATTGTGAAAAATAATTTCATATTATATGCATAATTTTTTGACATTATATCTAGTTTGGTCGTTAAACTGCCCGGCGGACATCTGTCTGACGCCGAATACTATGATCTAACGTCAGCTGAGTTGTGCGCTCGGTAACCGCACTGCAACAATTTCTAAATTTTAATGAATTTGAGAAAAAATTACCTGGTGTAAAAATGATTGGAATCGATTCAGTTGCTCATTCTGAACAAAGTGCATTCAGGTTTCGTATAAAGAAAAAATAACATTGTATATAGGTTATATAGAATATACTTAAATTATGTGAAAAATTCTTCTCACTTTTCTTGCTCAAAAACCTGTCCTATTGTAGTAGCGTACCAAAGCGACGAAAAAAAGCATTTCTAGGGCAGCCTCCTCCACCTTTCGGCACCTTTAAGGGGAAAGTAGTTTTACCCATAAGAATAACAAACGAAAAGTCTTTATTTAGGAGTAGGGTCATTATTAATAAAGACTCTACTTATTACTGTTCCACAGAAAAGGTAAATTTTTGAAAATGGATCTTTTAGCGGCGACTTCTTCGGTAGAATGTTTGCGTTGCGTTACGGCTATAGAATTAATTGAAAAAAGACTTCACATGCCTTGCCTTTTTCCACCTTTGTTAGGGTTGGTTTCCAGTCTTACCGTATGCAGCGGAATATCAGTATTTTACATGAAGCGATTACCTATCTGACCTCCATACACTACATGTACCTAAGACTAGTTGTCAGGCCTTCCGACTTCTGACTTCCCGTACCTAACGACTGTCAAAGAGCCAAATATGACAGCCGGGATTAACTGTTTAAAGTGCTTTCAGAGGCACGACGTGGTCTCGCAGTGTAAAACTGGTCACCCATGCATAGGTGTAAGTGTAGCTTCACCTGATCGGTCAACCTGTGCTGCTATTAATATTTAGCTACGAGCCCCACTGCCAGTATCTAACCAGCTCACCGTGAAAACTAAGTAAGTTTTCTCGATGGTAGGCCATAATATCGGCTGCTCGCAGAAGTTACCACCCACCAGACAAAGTTTTGCCGTCAAGCGATTGGTCGTGTTCCGGCATGATGTCTGATGAAGCCGTACGGAGGTTGGGTCTGAGCGGTTGTGTTGCGATGTGTGCCGGGTACAATGCGCCAAATGTTATTGTGTCGGGAGTTTGATCGTGGAGGGTCTCCAGATTAATCTCCCTCTGGCGCAGCATTGTTGGTCGTGTTGTTGTTGTCTTCCTTCCTACTCACTAAGATTTTTAAGTGAATAGGCTTAATAAACTTGCGCGCTTTACCATAAACGATTGCATCACTGTTAACCATCAGGCGGGATTGCAGTCCAGCACTATATTTTAATTATTTAAAAAAAAAGTGAGCTGCCATTTCAAGTAATGTTATTATGGCAGGAAATGATGGAACAACAAAAAGTACAAACAAATTATGAGCTGGCTGCATGACAGATCTTCGGTAATATGTAAAGACTTATAAATTTTCTATTCCTTTTTATTTGCCATTGAATTAGCACGGTGTTTTCAATTTACCAATTGCTATGATGTTTTAGTGACCGTTTAATTTTTCTTCCAAATGTATAATAGATCGTGTAATTTTTTTTTTTTTTATTGTAATGGTAGCTTACTCCACGTTTACTTCACCTAAGTTTTTCACGGTGAAATGGTTGCAGAAACATACTGCTATAACGATTTGTAAGGGAGGTAACGCTAAAGCCTGGTTTAATACTCTTCAATAATAAATAGTGGGTAGTTTTATTAAGTGGGATATTAAAGTGACTCGTCTCGTAGCGTACCGGATATCTACTACGACAGCGTAGCAAGCGTAGCCATTCACACCACAGCTACGCTGTAGCAACAGTACCTATGTATATCGTTCTAATCATAAAAAACGACAAGTTGAATTGAGTTGAGAATTTATTAAATGTTATTCCTGTTTGGAATGAAACTAAATAAGTAATTGATACTAAATGCTGTAAATACAGAACTCTAGCACTTATATCTCATGCTAGCAAAGACCTTTTATATATTTTAAAAGCCAGGATCAACCACTTCCTTGGGTGGCAGATCCCTCAGGAGCAGGCCGGCTTTGTGAAAGGCAGAGGGACACGTGAACAGATCCTTAATATTCGCCAGCTGATTGAAAAGTCCTACGAGTTTAACACACCCGTCATCATGTGTTTTATACATTATAGTCAGGCCTTTGATTGCGTTATCTGGTCGACATTGTGGGGAGTTCTTGGAGAACTTGGAGTACCTGTACATTTGGTTGCTTTGATTCAGTCCCTCTACGCTAATGGTCGGGGTGTCGTTAGGGTTGATAATTCTGCTTCGGACCCATTTGCTTTCGGATGGGGTGTTAGACAGGGATGTATTCTGTCTCCATTGCTTTTTAATACATCTATTAATTAATAATTCTACGGAGAATACATTATGAGACGGGCATGTGAGAACTGGCACGGAGGTGTCTCTGTTGGTGGCGTTTAGCTGACAAACAAAGATACGTTATGCTGATGATACCACGCTGCAGGCAGCTGATTAGTCAGAAATGACAGATCTCCTGAACAAGATCACAAACATCAGCCTAGAACTAGGCCTTGGAATAAACCATGCAAAGACGAAGGTAATGATTGTCGATCGGGCAAATAAGCTGGTGATCACTGGGGCGCTGAATCTAGAAATAGTCGACAATTTCATCTATCTGGGGTCTAGTATAAGCAACAATGTATCATGTGAATTAGAAATAAGGCGACGTATAGGAATGGCCAAAAATGCCATGTCTCAACTTCACAAATTGTGACGTGACCGCAATATTTCACGGAAAACTAAGATTAAACTCGTCTGATCTCTCATATTCTCTATCTTCAGTTATGGTTCGGAAACGTGGACAATCAAGAAAGCTGATCGAGACCGCATTGATGCTTTCGAGATGTGGTGCTGGAGGAAGATGCTTCAGATTTCTTGGACAGTCTTGCATAACGCACAAATGCATCAATCCTTTGAGAACCGGGGGCCACAATAAGACTCTCCTCTATCTGCCTTCGAAGAATTTTGGAGTATTTTGGCCATATTTCCAGCAAGGATGGAGACAACCTCGAACATCTGATGGTTACAGGGACGGTGGATGGACGACGTTCCAGAGGTCGCAGTCCAATAAGGTGGACTGACCAAATTCGTTCCTATCTGGACACCGGCCTGCATGATGCCATACTCGCAGCCAGGGATCGTAACAAATGGCGAACTATTGTGAAGTAGAGGATAATTTCACAGGGACATCACGACTCTCAGTAATGAGGAGAACGACTTGAGGAGGAGGAGGATTCCTGTTTAGAGTTGAAGTGTAATGTATCTGTGTTATGTATATTGTGCCTTTATAATTCATTATACATATCTCAAAAAGGCTGGTTGACGATTCCTGTGATCTGAGGGTAATACTGGTAATTTTAAAATCGTGCACTCTTTCTCAGTTTCAATCTGTCAAAAATATCTCTAATTTTCTGGCTATATTTTGACAATTGTTTGTCGCCGAGATGAGACAGCGAATAAAGTTTTAAATTATCCATTAATATAAAGTGCGTATGTTTGTATGTCTGTCTGTATGTATGTATGTGCCCGAAGTTGCTCAAAACCCTCACCACTATAGATAAGACAAAATTTATTTATTTTTTTTTTTGAACTCAGCGCATCCAGATCTATTATATCTAATATCTCTAATTTTCTGGCTATATTTTGACAATTGTTTGTCGCCGAGATGAGACTGCGAATAAAGTTTTAAATTATATATAATAATTGAGAGCCTTCTGGTGAAGATATATTTCTTGATCGTTCTCACACGGTTGTTTTCAATATGAATGATGTAATCAAATATTTGTATCAATAGCTTGATAATTTAAAAGAGTGTCCATGGAGTTTCTTGCCCGTTCTTCTCCATAGGTACCTTACTCTTTGGAATGGGCGACTAGCTTCATCTTTCTGACTAACCGACCTTCTGACAATTTAAAAGTGCCTGTAACTGGTTTACTTGAAATAAATGCTTTTATTTTGATTTTTACAACACCAGCCGATGGATCGATTTTTCGACACATTATTTTAGTTTGTGAATCGTTTTTGGGCCTTAAGTTAGGATATAATTTTGTTATTTGTATTTATTAATTATTGATTCTACTCATCATCATCCCAGCGTTAATCCCAGTCGCATCCGAAGCCTTTTCAGTCTTTGAAGTCTGGGGTCCGCTTTACCAGTCCAACTGCTGATATGGCTAAACTTCGACATTTTCCGTGAAGCGACTGCCGTCTGACCTCCACAACCCGAAGGCGACATCGAAGCATTGCAGTTAGACCAATTGTTGGACTTTTGAGGGCTCCAACAACCCGTAACGACTGCCACTAGATGTTCGTATGGCAACCGGGACCAACGGCTTAACGTGCTTTCCGAGGCACGACCAGACCAGTGCAAATATTCATATTCATGCATACAAATATTTGCACTGTGCGGGGATCGAACCCGCGCCACCTTGCGCAGCGGCCGCGTCCGCTACCGCTACGCCACGGAGGCTGTCATATTGCTGGCTGTCGTATTGATTCTACTAATATTACAAATACGAAAGTTTGTGGGTGTGTGTGGTATGGGAGTTTGTTACTCTTTTAGGCAAAAACTACTGAACGGATGTGAAGAAAAAATGGCACACAGATAGTTTCAAATCAAACAAAAGTATTTCAAATAAATCAATTACAGGTAGGGGAAGCCCTGGCAAGAAGCATAGTGCCGATAAGAAGAATATCAGTTTTTTTCCATAAATCTATAATAGATGGCGCTTTGACAAATTTTCTAGTCGTGTCTCGTACCGCCGGCAACGCCATGTAGTCCGGTCAATTTAGATATTGGAGTTACATAAATTTACAATAAGCTGAAAATTGGTGAGATCGTTTAAAACATAATTATAAATAAAATTTTAAAGTTTTCCGTCTGTCTTCTGTATGGAAAAAAATCTATTCAAGGTCAAAGGTCAACAATATGATTATTTTGCGTTTTTTTGTGATTTTCAGCAAAACAATAAGTTTTATCATAAAAATATGTCAGACTGAAATTGTAGATTATAAAATTGTGTATAAGAAATGTACTCATACTTTTTTCCTACGAGCCATCGCTTCGGAGATATACTATTTTTACGATTCAAAATTTGGAAAAGTTGTAATCGTTATAATATGTACACGTTTCCACGCACCTATGAGGTAGTGTACTTAGCGCATTTTTTTAACGAGGTTTCCCCAGTAGGTAAGCCTATTCCACCTGTCCGTTATTATCCTGTTTAATTTGAAACTATTGCAAAATATCGAAAATTGGCAAAGACTGCAAATATAAAAGCGACGTAAATTAAAACAAAGTGGTGAAGTTTATTCGTCTGGTAGACGTCAAATTCTATTTCTTTTTCTTTTTCATCTTCTCCTTGTTTTTCTTCTTGATCTTCTTCTTCATGCTGGGTTCAAGTAAATTGCGTCAATAGCGATGCATGTCACTTCATTGGTATCTAGCGAATCTGTTGGTGATTCAACATTAGAGCATGACCGGCCTTGACAATTTGTACATGCCATAGAACAAAACACTTCTGAACTTTTCATTCAACATTGAAATAAACCTAAACTTGTTGTATTTGTCTACTTGATATTCTAATAGTTATAGCTGATATACCTATATCTTATATTTTAAGTGTAAGTAATAATAATCGATAGAAAAATATTTAAACATTTATATTATTATAACTCTGGACGATATACGAGGCGTACTCATACGTATTAAACGATTACAACTTTCCAAAATGTTTGATTTGTTATATCTCCGAAACAATGGTTCATTACAATGGCTTTTGCTGAAAATCACAAATAATCGCTAAAAATCATATTATTAACCTTTGACCTTGAATAGATTTTTTTCCATACATGGGAAACATGGGGAAATTGGATTTTTTTTAAAATAATTATATTTTAAACATTGTCACCAATTTTCAGCTTGTTGTGAATTTATGTAACTTCACTCTCATTTTTGGTCTAATTTGACTGGACTTATGACAGTTCAAACAAAACAATCCGGTGGATTTATACTGGTAAGAAAAAAAAAAAGAAATATTGCAGCTTTGATACGATATTTGTTTTATACACTAAACTTTTGTATTACTCATTGGTTATCTATGAAATGTTTTATTTATCCAAATGCACGTTTATTTAAGTATTATTTGTGATCGTTACTATTTGTGTACCTACTAAAATTATTTCGAGTCTTGACATGTTTCTAATATGAGCATGGTGGGACCACGGCACAACAAACGGACAAAACGGATAGGTATCCGTTTTGCCCGTTTAATTATTCAATTATCTCTTTCATAATTAGGAAATATTTTCAACAGCCTCCGTGACGTAGCGGTAGCGAACACGGCCGCTGCACAAGGAGGCGTGGGTTCAATCCCCGCGCAGTGCAAATATCTGTATGCAGGCACGACCAGACCAGTGCAATTATTCATATAATTGCACTGGTCTGGTCGTGCCTGTTCGTTGGTCGTGCACGTTAAGGCGTTGGTCCCGGTTGCCATACGAACATCTAGTGGCAGTCGTTACGAGTTGCTAGAGCCCTCAAAAGTCCAACAATTGGTCTAACTACAATGCTTCGATATCGCTTTCGGGTTGTGGAGGTCAGACGGTAGTCGTTTCACGGAAAATATCGAAGTTTAGCTAACGGCTGATTTTGGCTAAACTTCGATATTTTCCGGACTACTTTACTTTGATATTTTTTGGAGTATTGTAGAGTAGAGTAAAAAGCTTCGGATACGACTGGGATTAACGCTGAGATGATGATGATGATGATGATAATTAAGAAATATTTTAACAACTTTAATTACAGGTAGGGTATTTTAAATTAAATTTCCATGAAATCATGAAAATATTTAGATGGATATTTGTTTCAGATGGTGAAACGTAATAGTAGCAGCGTGGTCAGAAGAAACACTCGGTAGAGCTGTAAGAGCTGCAAAAGATGACGGAAAATATACAATATGTAAAGAAAACCCTGTCCGACCCATAAGGATAATAAAGGTTAGGTAAACACATGGCCAAATAAAATATTAAATTTTACATAATCATCATAGTAACAATACTAATGAATTTTGAAATAATGATTTTTTGTCGCGAATTAATTCCAACTTCCCCAAAATTTGGTAATTTTTAAAAAGTGACAACACCATTTGTGACGGAGCGAATAGCGATGCGACCACCTGCCGCGTACCCTGCCCCCCGTCACCCGCGGATGTATGCCTAACGTGTTGTCTACAGCACATGCATTAAGTTACTTCGCTTTTTCGAAATAATATTTATTTTTTTAGGGAGATTTTTTTTTAAGTTTAGACCGGCTTGGTAGGCATTATTAGAATCAGTTATCGATACCTAACAATACCTTCACGGATCGGACAGGGTTTTCTTTACATATTGTATAAACTCGACCGCAAACGTGTTCGGAGTAATATGCAGTGCAGAAAGGGTCAATTAACCATCGTTATATGGTGTCGCAATGCAGCTGGAACGTTTGTTCCACCCTAATTCATATTTGCGCACAAACGTATGCAACAACGACTTCTTGATAAGGCCTCACCAGGCTCACAGACCACCGTGACTGACAACGGTTCGATAAATGGAGAAGCTTTTCGGGATTGGTTGCAATATTTTGTTGAGAAGGTTCGCCCAAGTGAAAACAGAAACGTCTTACTACTGCTCGATAATCACGAGTCGCATAAATTTTGTTCAGCACTAGAATTTGCATCAAAAAATCACATAATCTTTTTGTCCTTTGCTCCGCACACAACCGACTGGATACAGCCTCAAGATGTGGCCTTAAAAATATTTTGAACAAGAGTAGAATACACCCAAAAATGCACGCAGGCCGTATTGTAAACCACTACAACATGGCAAAACTATTCGGGAGAGCGTACGTCAAAAATGCTTTGGGCCAGAATGCAGTTAATGGATTTAGAAAACAAGGAATTTGGCCTTCTGAACCAAATGTTTTTAGAGATTACGTTCCATCAACGATGATCGACTGTCCTTTTCCTGAACTACCCTCTACTATAACTGGAGTTGCTGTGACAGATACACCATTGACTGGGGGCATAGATCCTTTTAATAGCTCAACGTCTATCGTGACCATTTGCCATTCATTTGCCAATCATTTGCAATGATTTTCCAGTAACAATAGTGACCGCAAAGGAGGCAGTAACTGAATCTTCTACACAGTCGGTGATATCACAAATAGAGATTGAAAGGAGAATTGAATCTTCTACACCTTTGCCTAATTCTAATTTACTGGAAGAAAGATTAGCTCATTTAGTAGGAGAAACTCGTCCAGTACCTGCACCGTGCCTTACGCCATTAATCAAATCTACAAATTAGATCTATTCCAACAGTGACTGCTCCTAAAACAGTACTCCCGTCAAAGCTGAGCAAGCACTAAAATTTCAGAAGGCAAATAATAATAAAATCAAGATTTCAGAATTAGCAGGCCCCAGCAAAACTAAAACTAAAAGACCCTCAGTGAGACAACAGAATAAACACCCGAAACCAGATTTTTTCCCGTTTGCTGTGCGCCGAGAAATACACTGAACCGCCCGCGCCAGCCGAAGATTGGATTCAGTGTAATAAACGCAAAAGTTGGGCGCATGAAGTGCACTTCTTATAAAGGAGTTGGCAGCTACTTCTGTAATGGATTCGAAGACTGATCTTTATTAAATCAACATTATACTTTGTGCCCTTGAGGCGTATTCGTTTTACCCGACCCCTCCGGGCAAAATAGGTAATTGATACTTTTTGTTTTTTTATATAATATTAATATAGAAACGGTTATTTTTTAAGTTTATGTGATTATTTTCGAAAGATAATTAGACATAGTACAAATTAAAAGTACAAATAATTCTATTGATTTCTTAGTCTTGCCCGGGCTTCTCCTACTTACTTTTGAATTGTCAGTGGGGCGATCAGTCAATAAGATGAAGCTAGTCTCTCGTACCCAAGCGCAGGTCGCAATGGAGAAGAACGGGTAAAACTTATAACCCGGAATAACATATGGGTATATAAACTCGTAAGTATAACAAATAATATACATTGTATTCTGATGTTACCACGGGATGAAACCGCATGGCGAAGCTATGAAATATAAGTTCGTGTTTATTTACATATTATTTTAATTCTGTATAATTAACCACGTTCTCCGATAGCTTGGATAGCATCCCGAAAACCAAAACAAACATGTGGTGTAGTGTAGGTTTTTCACGCATTCATTTATTTATTATTGAGAGCTAAGTAGTTGCCACTTGTACCGCTACCGACATACTGGCGTCACTCGTATTATTTATTACACGTCTATTTCTGCCACCATTCAGCATTGTTATGTGCAAGTCTCAAAAACATGACTAAGTACTTAACTGTACTCTGAATGGTCTGCCTTACTTTATACTTGAATGATTGCATCACTGCTTACCATCAGGCGGGATTGCAGTCAAGCACTAGTTTATAATTATTAAAAAAAAAAAAAAATACTTCCGCGGTAGCAGAACATCCATAGTTTAGTGAAACCCCTAACATAGGTACCTACTTAGGTATTGAGATATACTTTTAAATTTTCGGACCAGCCGAAGTAGTTATTAACAATTTGTCATATAGTACCTAAATATAATCTTCGTGCACTCGTTTGTGAGGCCAAAAATGTCTATGAATTTCTTTACAATTTGAAAAGAAATGTTAGTACCTAAGCTATTGGCCCCGATTCCCTTGTTCACAAACTAAATTAAATTTAAGTTTTTTTTATCCATTTCATTACGAAAAGGACAGAAGATAAAACGACAGTTTAGACCTCAATAGCAGAATGTTTAGAATGTCAATTAGTGCGCTCCTGACGTAAACTGACGTATTTTAGTTGCCATGTTTTAATCGCGTCCTAATTTTCTATGGAGTATCATAATTTGACAGGTTTAAACTAAAATGTTATCTTCTATCCTTTTCTTAACGAAATGGATAGAAAAAGATGCACATAACTTAAAATTAGTTTACTTTGTGAATAACAGAATCGGCGGTATTACCTAGTTATATCTTATAAGTATGTTACTTAACGGACCAAAATGTGTCAAATATGTTTCACATTTCTTATACTATTTTGCATTACATAGTCAATGTTCCTATGTCTATGTTATTGCGATTTACCTTAAAAGTATTCTTTTTTTTTATATATTATAAACTAGCGCTTGACCGCAATCCTGCCTGATGGTAAGCAGTGACGCAATCGTTGATGGTAAAGCGCACTAGTTTATTAAGAGCCTATTCACTCTGGCCTTGAAGACACTCAAATTGTAGTCCGGCGGAAACACCGCCGCTGGCAAATTGTTCCAGTCCCTCGATGTACGCGGTATAAAGGAGGAGGCGAAACGCTTCGTCCGGATCGTAGTGGTGTTAACAACGTAAGGGTGGAAACCAGCCGTACGACGGGTCGTCCGCTGGTGGAACGGAGATGGGGGAATTAAATCATGCAATTCCATCGCACACTCCCCGAAATGCATCCTATAGAACACCGAAAGGCTGGCTACTCTACGCCTGTGCTCTAGGATCGATCTATAAGATGCAGGTAAATTACATTGTGGTTATATAACAGGAATTTTTAGTAAGTACAGAGATTTAGGAAGACCTATATATACAAATAAAGAAGTAGGTATTTTAAAATACGTGAAGTAGTTAACTTATCTACTCTTAACTAAGTAATTATACCTAAGTAAGTAATATTTGTTGTTTTTCCCCTAGCTTTAAATGGAGGCTTGTTATCAGCAATTTTTTATAATATATTCTTCCTTTTGTTGGATTATTTTGTAAGCCTTCTTTAAAAGAAAATTTATATGTAAATAGTATTCTGTCAAATAACAAATATATCGCAGTTATCGTTAGCTTGCAACGTAAAATAAAACAAAAAACGCAAAACAGATGGTGCGTCGTTGTTACCAGCTCCAAGAAGCTTGAGTTACGTGTTAAATGAAGCCTATTTTTGTAAAATACCCGACGCTAAAACCAAGAAAATTAGGGAGGTTGCAGACGTGTCTCGCCAAACTTCTAAGTGATTGCTATGTGGCTCCTCCTTCCCGTGCCATTGGCGTTGGGCGGCACAGCTCCGCCAATGAGACTGCGTTTAGCCCCACTCGTTACCTTTTCATATGACTAAGATTACGTTTTCCTAGATTAATAAAAATCCCATTTTCAACAATTACACCACAAATGCGCGCTTACGATTAGATTATAGAGAGACACAGTGTGCAATTGCTGGAGCCGTTGAGAGCAGGATAGCGAGGATATCTCAATTTTAGCAGGTGAATGTGTTTTGATGTTTAGAAGTTGGGTAATTAGCCATATATACAGGTTAATGTTAAGGTGTGAGGACGCCTACACGGCGGCGGCGGGCGTCGAGCTTTACGTTGATGTGTTCGAAGCGTGAGAGTTTCGTTCGAATAGTATTTGAGTCAGTCCGCAGCTCGGCCACGGCGCGCGTCACTCGCATCGCGCTCCGCTTGCGTCAAACGTGCGACATCCGAAAGCGATCCTGTGCCCGCCCGCCCAGAGTGCGCCTAAACTGTCTTTATAAAAATAAATCGTAATAATATTCACAAATATTGTTTAAAAATAGTTAATTTTCAAGTTGAACAACTGCATGTGTTTAGCATCAAGTAAAAAAGTTTACCAAAAGTGATTTTACGAACGAATACAAACTTTCTGTAGTGTTTAAACGAGGATGTTAACATTATAAGAAGAATTTTGGATTTCAAGACGTCCGTGGGAAATAAACTCCCTATTGAAATAGAAAAAGTGGGTGAGTACATAATTGAATTAGAATTAAAAATTTTCCAAAACCGATTAATCTATCAAACCGAGTGCCTACTCACTTATAATTCCTCAGCTTATTTCTACAGATTTGTAATTACCTAAGTGTACTCTTGTTTAGTAAAGAATAGGTGTAATATTGTTTCCGTCTATAAAAATATTCTAGCTTTGATAAATGAACATTGTAACAATCTAAACCAGTTTATAAAATCTGAACGAGAGTCTGTCCAGAGTGTTATAAACAAAATACTGAAAGGTGCAAAATATGCAAATATTTCTAAAGCAGAATTATCGCCACAACTACTTAGCCACCTAGTTATAATTAATGCGCATAACGAAGTCTGTCACATGACCACAATAAGAATTTAAATATGATAGTACCTATAAAAATATCATGTATGTAAGTATGTAGGTAAACTACATTAACCAAATAATTGAATGTAAAATTAAAACTATTGATTATAATAATATTATCTTGGTAATGCAAAGGGAAATTTAAACTTTTCCATTAAAATTTGTCATTCATAGTAGTGTTCCAGAGAGAGAAATTAATAATTCTCACATATTTATATCAAACGATTTCAACACATTTGTGAGAAAAAATTCAATAAGATTCCATAACACTAGATTATGGGTTTGTAAATCTTTGTGAAAAATTGCTGACGATTTTTTTCGTATGCTGTTTCTTTTTCGAAGTTTAAGACAAAATTAAACTTTATATTTTATTAACAAAAAACCAATTAAAGTTACCTAATTCATTAAATAAAGGAATATTTTAACGAGTTTATAAAATATTAATCATATTTTGTTTATTTAGATAGGTACTGTTTCTTACATGATTTCTTGGGATAAAATACCACGAAGACTCTTTTTCAAATTCAAATTTGAATTTGAAGACTTTTTTTTTGGATTTGTTTTTAAAAGCATTTTTTCTTTGCCTTTTAGTTACACTACTACTATCTGACTACTGCAAACTGTCTTTGGTGAATTTTATCATACAACTACAGAAAAAAAAACCACTTTAGAAATTGCACTGGGAATCTAAAAGCAATTAGGACAGCTTTTTTGAAAAAGCAAATTTTTTGAAAAATTATACATTACTTGTACAACATACACAAGTGAAGCATATTACATTAAAATATTTTAACTCGGTTTGATAACTCAAAGGGAATCTGCACCATAAAATGCCAAACATACCAATGGATGCATCAATCAGTAACCACTAAATACCGAGCATATTATTGGGGCATTGCATAAACTGAAATTGTATCCGAAATTCTAGTTCATGAAAACTTTCATAATAGGCATATCATGAAGAACGTGTTTATTTTCGGCAAACAAATTTTTTATCTGCATATATAAGTACTACAGTGTAAAATACTAAGATTAAAAGTATGACTTAAAACAGGGAATCAGAAAAATGAATGAGTTATTTTATGACGCTTAGAAAAAAGTGTACCTATGGCTTAATTTACTTTACATAAGTCAGTAGGTACCTATACCTACCGAATGTAGAATTTCATGAGATGCTCATTTCTTGTCAAATTTTGTTTAATAATTAGGCTCAAAGCAGAAAGGAGTAGCTTTTGTATATATTGGATATTATTTTGAAATTATGAGTTATGCATTTTTAAATAAAGTGTGGGAAATCCAAACTTCAATTATTTGACCTAAGTTAATCTAATTAAAAACCCGAGATAGATCAACACTATCTGAGATTTCGTTACAGAAACTTAGTCTTAGTCTTAACAGCCTAAACAAATATTAACGAGTTTTTGAAAATAACATTATTAATAAGAATGTCGACAGAAAACAGAGGCTTTTTTAATCTTTTTGTACGGACATTAAAAGCTTGGTATTTAATTTTGGCCTGCATTCAAATGATTACTTACATATCGAAGAAATATTTAAATAAAAAATATTCCTTGCGTTATGAGCATTAACCAATGCTTAATAGTAGGAGAATCTATTAATAAGCACATTTTACAGTTACATAACTGTGTATTTTATGAAATTGTCAATACAAGAAATCCATGCAGTAGCTATATTATCCGTAGGATATCGCATGCATTAAGTACTGATTTATTGATTCTTTATTGTACTGCTGCTACTTAATTGTAGTTTTGTAATAATATTTCTGCTATGGGTTTGTTATATACATAATATGATAGGTAACAATAATTTGTTAATTTTTCCTTTTCTGCCAGTTTTTAGTTTTCATCAGTTGGCTGCAGCAACAGCTATGTACGTATCGAAGAAATAGTAAATACCTATGTATTGCATTCTAGTCATGTGAAATAAAGTTTCCCTAAATTAGAACTAGGTATATTATTCGGAATGGACTCACGAGCACAATTAATACAATTGTTGCAAATTTGAATGGCTAAATTTAAATTGTCTGCAGTGGCCCGCAGTACCGATGGGTCGGGCCTCGATGGAGGCTGCGAAGACGACGTCTCGCGGCTGACTCCAGGCCTACATCCTGAAACAACCTTCGACATGAACGATCTGCCGTCGAACGCGTACACATTGGACACTCGCAGAATGCAATTATATTCGCACCCGCACGAACATCCCACGGTGAGTCAACGCCTTTGTTTCAGGTATCTACATATAGTTGACATAAATCTGTCACAAAAGGACACATCTTCGTCGTCGTTAAGTCTAGAATTTTCTCGCCCTATCCTGTATCTAGATGAAAAAAGTAGTGATAATTTACAAGGCGTTGTTGTTTACCCTTGCACAAGAAGATAGAAGATAGTAGTTGTATGGAGTAGCACTTGTGACGTTTATCATGCGATGTCTTGACGTATATCGAGAGAACTGAAAACATCAAAAGGTCAAAGGTTCGTCGCTGATGTATTTCTTTTATGGAAAACATTAAGCTTAACGCCAGAAAACATAACACGTTCAACGTGTCAAATAAAATGACGAAAGGTACGGTTAAAACTAATATGAATCGTATAGACCGAGGCAAAAGAAATCCGTCTTTAAACCATAAAACCGTTGACAGCAAAAGCAAAAATATAACGTTGAAAAAATGAAATGCGTCGCGAGGCGCGAAAATAAGAATAATTTAAGGGTATAATACGGAGCGTAAGGTTCCACTCCGTAAGTGGCTATTCGACTCGCCTGCGCTCCTCTAACAGTTCACACGAGCATATTCACTTATAGGTATGTTTTAAATCTCCCTGAATAAATGCACTAAAAACAGAAATTAATATAATTTTTTTATCATTTATTACGATACTTTCACGTAACACTTATAGAATCTAAGTATATCGTAGTGGTTTTTACAGGAAAAACTCGTTATAATTTTATAAATAAACAGTGAGACACAGTAATTTGTAAATAAATCATGTTTTCTCGCGTAATTAATATATTATAATAATATAATTACTTCCATAACAGCTAGTTGTGATCATGACGTTTAGCCGCCAGGCACCGCACTATCGCAACTCTGAACTCGTGTTATCAAAGATGTCTTCGTCACCATCCGTTACATCACCGACCTTGTTTGTTTGACTTTTTCTTGCCATTTTATCACTGTTTTAAAGTTAGGTACTGATTTTTTAAATAATAAATAATTATAAAGCATCGAGATAAATGCTGCTCTGACTGGGCCTGACTTGTATAATGAATGTTTTGTAATAGGTCAGCAAGTAGATTATAGCTTTCATACATACGTCTATATGGTATGGTAGGTATGGTTTTAGCAATTTAGCTCCGGTGGGTTTGTGAAAAACAAACGAGTGAATCGTTCAATTTGATTGAACAAAGATAAACATTGCAAACATTAATAATAGAGCACACAATTTTATGAAAATTAAAGCAAATACGACCGAAGCAGAGTTTTATCAAATGTCCCTGACATAAGTTCATCGCGAACCGAACAACAGATTGTCAATAAGATTCAGTAGGTACCATAACTGTAGCTTAGTATTTATAAAAATACACTATATGAATATACAGTATGTTAAATAACAGAGGGCGTTCCCTTAAACTCGTTAATATATATCATTAATAGATTAAAATAATAATATCAGCATAGAAAAATAAGCATAAAAAAATCCGAATAAAAAAAATTCTAATTGGAAATAAATTTGAAACCTCCTGTTTTAAATCAAAATAGTAGTCGTCATGTATAAATAAATTGCGACGTTGCCGTCTTTCATGTTCGCGTGTACAGTGTGTTTCTTTTACATGTCAATTTAAAATTTTTATTGAATATTTTCTTATTGGAAAAATTTTTAAAACATTTTGTTTTCGAATGGAAATATTTTTTTAGCATGTATGTATGCTATACTATTTCGGGTTAACGGGAACGCCCTCTGTTAGTTAACATACTGTATATCTAGCTTCATCATATGAAGTTAGATATTGCTAGTTAGAAATGTAGATGTTTTTATTAGTTCTTACTTAATTGTTGTTCCTATAGGTGTTGTTTATTACAATATTTATTCATTTAATTTACTAGCTGCGCCCAGCGGTTTCACTCGCGTAAGTTTCGATCTCGTGACAATATTACGGTTAAAAAGTATAGAAACCGTGGCCCTGGACGTCGCGCAGGCAAGTGACGAAACACGGGTGGGTTTTAGTCAGTAAAAGTCTGACACGCCCTTCCGCTCCGCCCAGAGCGGGAGATGTCATTTGATAATTTCCCATCCCAACAAAAAAAGAGGATTAAAAAGTATGTTTCATTCCTGGTTATAAATTATTTATATGCCATAACCATAAGACATCCAAATTTGTTTAGTAGTTTTTGCGTGAAAGAAAACCTAACTTCCATCCATATAGGTAGATGAATTTCGTCACAAACTTTCGAATTATAATATAAATATTAATAGAATAGATTAAGAATCTTTAGAACGAATAATTCAAATGTTTAGCAGTACTTTTTTAGGTAAATTCTTTCATCGTCTCTTTTTTATTAGTAATTAACAACAGCGCTTTATTTTTAATTTAATTTAAGTACTTACGTATCATCAACATCAACCTTTTTATCGTCCCATTGCTGGGATGCAATCCTTCTCTGTATGAGAGGAGACCTATGCTCCTCTCATACAGAGAAGGATTGAGCGTAATCACCACGCTTGCTCAATGCGGGTTCCATCGCCTTGTACCTAATCAATCATTGGTATCCAAGATATACTTAAAAAGATATACTTATGTATAAATAAACCATATTGCTGCCTATATTGTCTGCAATATCAAAAGTATCGTAGGTGCATTCCTACTCCTCTGAGAGGATTTGTTCTTTGCACGCTACGATTGCAAGGATTAGAACTAAACTAATATTTATCTTCTGTCCTTTTCTTAACGAAATGGAAAGAAAAAGAAATGAATTGAATGAAATAGAATTGAATTGAACTATAATTCAGGCCTTACTGGCTTACGGTTTAAAGGTTTTAGGCTTTACCGCATTTTTGGTATTGTTGAAAATACGAATGTAGGGGGAAGAACTTAGAGAAAGTATTATTATAATTTGATTTTTTATGACTTGAATTTATATATTTTTAATTTTTGTCTTTAGTAATATACAGTCTCTATCGTGGGAATTGCTGCTCTTGTTTAAAACAGGTTCATGTTGTTCAGCATAATTTCGGTGAATTTATTTTTGTATACAAAGCAAGGTTTTGTCGATGCGGTCGTCTCATCATTACCTATATTTATTAGTCAATAATTTTTTTGGTTTATTTTTTGCAAGCTTAATCAAATCACACTATTTATGTACCTATTTTATTTATATATTTATTTTATTAAGGTATGCATACACACGTTATGTTGCGATGTAAAACTGATATACACCCGTTGATATAGGTATCAGGTTCAGTTGAAAATCAGCGTCAGGCATTAGTTATCATGTAATTTTTTCTGAACTTTTTGGTACAGCCGTTTGGTACACTTTCCTACTATTCTTTTATATCAGGCTGTTTATTTTTTATTTGCTTTTTATTCGTTGCTACCTGATGTATGTTTATTTTAAGTGTAATGTTTGTCTTTTAGTCTGTGCTAAATAAATATTTTCTTACTTTCTTAAGGTCGGCGCTTCGGCCGGCTATTTAAAATCCATTTGGAGCTATGTCATTTCTTCTTATAGTTATGGTATAGCTATGAATTTTCTACAAAAACTTAAACAATCAATAAGGTATTTATAAAAAAATGCAAGTAAGTAATAATATACGCTGACCTGATAGAAAGTAGCATTGTGATTATTCAGTCAAATAGTACGTATGCGGAGCAAATGAATTACCAGGCTAAGATTTCTTTTCACTTATATTCTATATAATATAATCTTTGGGTATAGTTGGTAGGTACCTCAGTGGGGGTTGCGGAAGGACCGTACGTACCTGCGACCCCCGGCGAGGGTGTGGGATAGGACGCCGGGTTCGTTTTTAGTCAGCAATAGTCAGCGATAGACCCCGCCCATCTCAAGGATATCTACTTACGAGGATTTACCATTCTGGGAAAATAAAATGATGGTAGGTACCTAATATTAGGATAGGTGGGCTGAAATGTTTAATTAATACGGAATCAAAAGTAGAAATTCCTGTGCCCACTGTCCAGAAAATTGCCACATGATAATGAAATTAAAGCAGACCTTACTTTATCGAACAATATTAAAAGAAATATTCTTGACACACTTTACAGAATATAGACTTGACTGTAGTTAGGTATATGAATGTTGGAAACATATTTCATGAGCTGCGAAGTGAACATAAAGGCTGCGCCAGCGCAGTGCGATTGGCGAGCGATGACGTCGGCTCAGCTGCTTCGGCACGCGGCGACTCGAATGACTCCGCTGTAATTCGACCGGACCCTGTGACAAATGTGAAAAGTATTACGTTTTAAAAGTGCGCCCATGCGCTCTTGCTGCCGTCCAAAGTTTTATTCGTTAGGTACATAAACGTTTTTTTTCCTCAATTGAGTTTAAAGTTTGTAAGTCTGGATTGGAAGCCAATTGTTATTGTAATATAATTTTTTGTATTATATTGTTGAAATAAGGTTGAACTTAAATTAAAAAATTGTGTTTTACGCGAGTTAACTACATAATATGATCACGAAAGATATTGTTCATCACAATTTATGTGACTTGTCATTTAGTTGATTGAATGAAATACTTAAATAGCTTAAAATATTGTTTATAATACCATAGAAGCTGTAAAATATGCCATACTTTTCATGCATAGACCACGTTTGGTAAACTCGACGCTATGAAATTAACAAGAATATTTCAAACTAAGTAATATCTAAGTTGTAAAAAGTATTCTAAACTAATAATTGATTAAAAAAGATGTTTCTTTGTTTAAAAGAGGTAGGTAAATTTGTGAGTGTTTTTTAATTAGATTACCAATTACAAAAATCATGTTACTGGTAGGATAGCTAGTTATACTGTTGCCAAGAGCGGAAGTCAAGTATACCTTAAGGCATCTTATAATATATGTAGGTACGCAGATATGGTACGCAGATATACACGGTACAGCGGACTTTTACACGTATGTACGGAGTTCGCAGGTAGAAGATAGATAAATAATAGATACTAAAGGTAAAAAAAAATAACTGTCAATAAGGATCCTTACACTACTTTTCAAAAGAAAACTAATTTGGATCTTATAGCTTAAGCTGTTTAGTTTAAAAAAAAATATTTGAAAGATTTCAATTATTAATGTCGCAACTGACCCCAATCAAAATAAAGCGTAATAGTAAATAATGGTGCCAATGTTGAATGGTGACGAAATTGAAGATCGACCGTCAAGGCGTTGACCGCTTAGCCGGCATTATTATGAATTGTGCTAACACAACGGAAACTACTGTTCCTTACAAAGTTGGCGGTACAAAATGGAACATTCTTTCAGCCATAAACCGATATTATACTGACAATTCAATGATTCAATATTATATAAATATCATTTATCTAAATGGATATTTTAAACATCATACACGTTAATATTTTTTATCGCAATATCTTTATTTCTGTTTGTCTGTTAGGCTTACGCTTAAATGTCTCAAGAGTTGATTCGTCGATTCTCGAACTTAAATTTTATTTTGTAAGTCACGTGTGGGTTCTGTTGTGGGTACCTCTTAGGTCGAATGCAACCATGGGACAGCTTTTTATTCGATATGTAAAGCTAAATTGTAAATTCCATTATTTTATGGTTATCACATATGTATTGGGCAAGGTCACGGTATAGATAATTATAGTCAGTTGTAATCAGATTTTGAATCGCTAATGGGTACTGAGTTCCTGAACAAAGAAAAATGACACTTAAACAATTAAGTACCTACATTGTTGAAGTGTCAATTTCATTATGATGATTGATATGATTACAATCTTTTAGCTTTAGGTTCTGATGGATTCTTGATAATATCTAAAATTATGGACAACATTCCTATTGTATTTTCGAGTTTGTATTACACCCATACTGCGATCTAATGACAATAATTACCTACTGCATTTTTTTTTTGAAGATGACCTAACTTAGCAGCACAGATCGACTCCAGATCATAGAGAATTTCCAGGGCTTCACAATTACTGTTAGGTATTTAAAAAATTCAATAAAAATATAGTGACATTGTATAAAATAATAACAGTGCAGTCGAGAAATAAAACAGCTCACCTATTGGTGGTGGAAAAGTAGATAGCCTGCTTAAACTGGTGAGAGCGCGGCTGAAATACTTTGCGCTCATGATTTTCCTCGTATGGGATCAATATATTATTTTATATATAACCTATATTCTGCTCAGACGACAGTTAAAACTATGTATACTTTTTTATTTTTTTTATTTAAGTTTTAAACTAGCGCTTGACCGCAATCCCGCCTGATGGTAAGCAGTGATGCGATCATTGATGGTAAAGCGCGCTAGTTTATTAAGAGCCTATTCACTCTAGCCTTGAAGAGACTCAAATTGTAATTGTAATACTGTTCAACTTTTGTTGCAAATTGTCCAATGTTTGAAGTGCTGTATTAAATCACAGGCGAAAATTTTATATGTAAGTAGTTAAAAATGGTGAGGTGGGTATGACTTTTTTACGGATGCACTTTTATGGATGATATGATGATGAAGTTATAAGTCAAAAACTGAAAGAAGTTCAAGCATTTCGAGGTTTTAATAAAAGGTCACATCATTTAAAGTATTGGTAATATCTAATAACATCTCAAAAAAAAGTACCTACAGTTAATTAATTTGCGACTTAATGCGATTTTTATATCTGCAGGGATTTTCCGTCGGCGTAAAATGAGCTGGACAGTATTATAAGACTTATCATGCCATACAAAATGAGAGTTTTGGGTGCATTGGGGTCCCACCACCATCTTTGAGACTCAAGTCAACCCCACCTGCCAGACGGTGCACCGGCTGAAATACGGAAGGGGCCCTGACGCCGGCTTCCCTTTCGGGGTTGAGTGGTCAGATGACAGTCGCACTCGTAAAAGCCAAAAAAATAGCCAAACATGAGAAGGAACAGAAGTAAGGCACGAGTTACAGTTAGGGCGCCGCCGCAAAACGGCGCGCAGGAGCCCCGCCCGACTCCTGTGACCTGTGGGCTAGGGCTACCGTGTCAGGGGCGGACACGGCTGAAGAAGCGAGCCCAAACCAGTAAACTCCGTTTCGCTTCGTGGAACGTTGGCACGCTAACTGGACGCGCGAGAGAACTGGCCAAAACTCGCCACAGGCGGAGGGTGGCCGTGACGTTCCTGCAGGAGACTCGGTGGAAAGGCAGCAGATCCCGACTTATTGGGAATGGCTACAAGCTGATCTACACGGGTGCACCTAGTGGGAGAAATTTCGCGCTTTCTATGGGCCTTTCCCAGCTGGTAAAGCAAGCGACTAGGGTGCCTGATGTAGTTGGCCATGCCGCCAACTGTTTGGACCTTCTGCTGACCACTGATCCGGACAGATGTGTTGTAACAGTTTCCTCACCGTTGGGAACTTCAGACCACTGTCTGGTGAAGTCTGTATCGTCCTTCTCCCCACCAGATCACGACTCTCGTGGTTAACGGCAAATGTGGCGATACAGGTCAGCGGATTGGGATGAGATGCGCCACTTCTTTGCGTCTTATCCTTGGCAGCAGGTCTGCTTCTCTTCTGACAATCCGTCGAGCTGTGCGGACGCTATAACCGATGTGGTGCGTCAAGCTATGGAGTATTTTATCCCATTCAATGACGTGCCCGTCGGTGGCTCGGCTCGCCCATGGTTCAATGCCGATTGTGTCCAAGCTGAACAGCGTAAGCACACGGCATTTCTCGCCTGGGTTGACGCTCGTGACCGCGGAGCTCCGGATCTAAGCTCAAAGTAGAGAGCCTTTAACCGTGCTGCCAAGTCTTACAAGAAGGCGCTCAAGAAGGCTCGCTTCGACCGCATTACCCATATTGGCAACAAGTTATCTGCGCAGCCATCCGGTAGCAGATCTTTTTGGTCCCTTGCCAAATCGGTTGAGGCGAACTTCTGTCGGCCCTCACTGCCTCCGCTGGTTAGGCCTGATGGAACACTGGCTCATACGGCGAGACAGAAAGCAGGTCTCTTTTTTTCTCTCTTTGCCCATAATTCGCGTGTTGATACTGGGAGTGCTACTCCACCTAATTTACCTCATTGCGGAGCTTCAATGCCTGAGGTTCGCATTAGAAACAAGGAGGTTCTGAGAGTACTGTGTCGTCTGGACGTGAATAAGGCTAGTGGTCCGGATGGTATACCAGCGATTGTTCTTAAAGCATGTGCGCCCGAGTTGTCTCCTGTACTGACGCGCTTGTATCGCCTCTCATTTAGGACTGGTATAGTGCCCATATCCTGGAAGCTTGCTAACGTACAGCCCGTGCCCAAGAAGGGTAGTCGTGCCGATCCTGCCAACTATCGGCCGATTTCGATCACCTCCGTACTTTGCAAAATTATGGAGCGTGTATTGAACTCGCGCCTCTTAGCATACCTGGAAGGTAACGATCTCCTCAGTGACCGACAGTACGGGTTTCGCCGCAATCGGTCAACTGGGGACCTACTAGTGTATGCCACTCACTTGTGGGGCGAGGCCCTCGAGAAGAATGGGGAAGCGATTGCTGTCTCCCTTGATGTCTCGAAGGCCTTCGACCGGGTATGGCACGCTGGTCTTTTGAGTAAGCTTCCAGCGTACGGCATTTCCCCTAGCCTGACTGGCTGGGTAAAAGACTTCCTGACTGAACGGTCCCTCCGAGTTGTTGTCGACGGATGCTCTTCTGAGCCCATGTCAACTAATGCCGGTGTTCCTCAGGGGTCTGTTCTCTCTGCAACTCTGTTCCTGCTGCATATTAACGATCTGCTGATGCCCGGTATCTATGGGTATGCAGATGACAGCACAGTTGTAGAGAGATACCTGCCGGATGCTCGGGCTAGTAGGGAATCAATCCGGTCCGAAAGGGAGGCCATGGTTGAGCGAACGAGTGTTGCACTGCAGGCAGTCTCCGAATGGGGCAATGCCAATCTTGTAGCATTCAATGCCGCCAAAACACAGGCGTGTCTTTTCACCGCCAAAAGGATCCCGTTCACCTTGGCCCCTACTTTTCGGAATGTGTCCTTGGAGTGTTCCGACCGCCTTCAGCTTTTGGGAGTTGAGATTTCCTCGAACCTTAACTTTGGGCGGTTCATTGAGTCCAAGGCCAAGTTGGCTGCCAGGAAGCTTGGCGTTATCGCAAAGGTCCGGCAGTACTTCACACCTGGGCAGCTTCTAATGTTATACAAAGCACAGGTCCGTTCGTGTGCGGAGTACTGCAGCCACATTTGGGCTGGTGCTGCCAAGTGTCACCTGCCCACTTTGGAGTCAGTGGAGAGACGTGCAAGGAGGCTGATTGGTGACCCTGATCTAACTCGAGTTGGTCTCCAAAGCCTAGATAGAGCACAGGCGTAGAGTAGCCAGCCTTTCGGTGTTCTATAGGATGCATTTCGGGGAGTGTGCGAGGGAATTGCATGATTTAATTCCCCCATCTCCGTTCCACCAGCGGACGACCCGTCGTACGGCTGGTTTCCACCCTTACGTTGTTAACACCACTACGATCCGGACGAAGCGTTTCGCCTCCTCCTTTATACCGCGTACATCGAGGGACTGGAACAATTTGCCAGCGGCGGTGTTTCCGTCGGACTACAATTTGAGTGTCTTCAAGGCTAGAGTGAATAGGCTCTTAATAAACTAGTGCCCTTTACCATCAACGATTGCGTCACTGCTTACCATCAGGCAGGATTGCGGTCAAGCGCTGGTTTATAATATGTAAAAAAAAAAAAAAAAAAAAGAAATGGGGTCGCCGTGGTGTTGTCTGACGAGCTCCAGGATGACGTCTTGGAGGTGAATCGCATCACTGATCAGCTAATGTCGGTGCGGGTGCTTATCAATGGGGTAATAACCCACTGGATAAGTGCCTACGCTCCGCAGGCCGGGTGTTGTGACACCGAAAGGACGTTGTTCTGGAGCCAGCTCGAAGGATTGCTTCGCGGGATCCCGTTATCCCAGGGAATCGTTCTGGGTGGAGATTTGAACGGTCATGTGGGTGAGAAGTATGACGGGTTTGAGCGTGTTCACGGTGGCTTTGGGTACGGTAGCCGTAACGCGGAAGGGGACAACATTTTCCGAACGTGTGCGGCCGCTGAGGAAGTCGACACGGCTCTTCGCCGCATGGCGAATCGGAAAGCTGTCGGAGCTGATGGAGTCCCCATTGAGGCCTGGAAGGCGATGGGTCCTCGCGGTGTGGGCATGTTAACGAACTTCCTGAACCGCGTGCTCCTGACCGGCAAAATTCCGAGCCAATGGAGACTGAGTATTATTACTCCAGTCTTCAAAGACAAGGGCTCGGTACAGGAGTGTGGCAACTATCGCGGTATAAAGGTCATGTCCCACACCATGAAGATCTTTGAGAGGATTTTAGACTCTCGGATCCGGCAGGAATGTGCTGTCTCGACGTGTCAATATGGGTTCCGTCCAGGGTACGGAACCACGGACCCTATCTTCGCCCTAAGGATCACAATGGAGAGATACAGATCGAAGAACACGGCTCTGCATATGCTCTTTTTAAACATGCAGAAGGCCTTCGACTGTGTCCCTCGGGGGGTGATCTGGTGAGCACTGAGGTCCAAAGGGGGTACCAGAAGCATATGTTGACATAATTCGAGACATGTACCTCAATTCCGATTCCGTTGTTAGGACCTCTGTTGGCGACACTAAACCCTTCCCCATCACCGTCGAAGTACACCAGGGATCCGTCCTTAGTCCGTTCCTTTTCAGCGTAATATTAGATGTCTTGTCAGACAGCATCAAGAATTCACATGAGCAACCTCCCTGGTTGCTCATGTATGCTGATGATATCGCGCTGGCAGACGCGGACAGGGAACGGTTGGTTGGGTTAATGCGTGGAAAAACTCGCTTGAGAACGGAGGTCTTGAACTCAATGTGGCGAAGACGGTATACATGGCCAGCAACACTAAAGACCCTATGCCTGTGTGCATAGGTGGAGACATGGTCGAGTGCACAGTCCAATTTAAATACTTGGGTCTGTGCTACACGCGTCCGGCGACATTGATTGCGACGTCAAGGCACGCATTTGCGCAGCTTAGGCAAAATGGCGTGAGGTGACAGGTGTCATTTGTGACCCCAAAAAGTACCGGTTAAGCTTAAGGGACAGGTCTATAAGACCATCATTAGACCTGTCCTTCTGTATGGCAGTGAAGCAAGGCCTGTGCTTGAGCGACACAAGCAGGAGCTGCGTGTCACGGAGATGAATATGCTGCGGTGGATGTGTGGAGTTACGCGGAAAGACCGCTTTAGAAACTCCCGCATCCGTGGCAGTCTCCGTGTCCGTGACTTAGCAGACAAACTGCAAGAAAGTCGCCTGCGCTGGTACGGGCACGTCTTACGTAAACCGGCAGGTTACGTGGGTAACAAATGTCTTGCCATGGCGCCACCGCCGGGCCGGAACAAGCGAGGTAGATCAAAGAAGTGCTGGCTTGACGTTGTAAGAGATGACATGCGTGCCAACAATCTCACACCACAGGATGCCAGAGATCGTGCGAAATGGAGGCGTATTTGTAGAAAAGCGGATTCGGGGCTCCAACGCGAAAGCCGCGGATGCGACCGGTATTATACACTGAGATGATGATGATGACAGAATGAGAGTTTTAATACATATTATTATCAAAACGATTGTACTACGTGTTCTTATTGTTAGTTCCCTTTTATACTCGTATAAGTGAGTTAAGAAGTAAAGTACGCTATAAAAGATGGCGTACGCAGGTCACATTGTGTTAAGAAAACGCAGAGTTAGTCGAAGTAACCTGCACGTGCAACAGAATGTTCAGTGTTTGTACATTTGTTCAGTGATCGTGGGTGGCCCTGTACTACTTTTTTACATATGTATATTTTACTCAAGCGTCAACTTTCATTCGTGACTTACCTCCAACCGAGACTCAATCTTAAATAAGGGATCTAAAGGACTAAATGAGCTGATAAAACTAAAAGGTAGCTTATCGGAAATATTGCTAAGCCATACAGCTAATTCGGTCGTGTACAACATACAATGGGCCTATTTCACGAGCCAATTAACTTTGTGGCATTTCTATTGGTTTTACTACGCAGGTATCGAATGTCTTTTATAGATACATTGAACAACAACGAACTTGAACCGGTCATAAAAATATTTTATATTCTGAAATAATACCACATCTAATTTTCAATGTCTTACCTACCATCGATGTTTTAATTAATTATTGTATAGTATTTAGATAATTATAAATAAAAAAAAGAAAATGCATAAATTTATGCCCAGATTTCGCATGTTTGTAGGCTATTATGTATGTAGACCCTAATTTATTTCGAAGGTGTATAATTCGATTTCATTTTATTGAACATGGTGTGTAGATAATTTTGCTGTGAGAAGGTCATTAGTTGGGAATTATTTATAAGTTAGATAGTATGTCGGTTCGAAATGCCTACACCCATCATCAGACTAAAGCAGTCCACTGCTGGACATAGCCCTTTCCTATTTTACGCTATTCAACTCGATGGTGGGGAACTCTCTTCCGAGGGCGCCTTACCTTACGTTTACCGACGACTGTCAGTGAAGTTTAATTTTTCGTCTTCTTATCTTTAACATAAAACTATTATTGTTACAATAAGCTATTACCGACGCACTGTTCGTTATAATGTAAATAAAATCATCAACTTTCGAAGTGAAGTCGGACCCCGCCTGTAGGTACAAGGGACTGGAACAACTTGCCGGCGGCGGTGTTTCCGTTGGACTACAATTTGAGTGTATTCAAGGCTAGAGTGAATAGGCTCTTAATAAACTAGCGCGCTTTACCACCAACGATCGCATCGCTGCTTACCATCAGGCGGGATTGCTGTCAAGCGCTGGTTTATAATTTATAAAAAAAAAAAAAATACTGGTACTAAGTGCACCTACGCGTGTCACATGTGAAGCATACTCCTGTGTTTATTGGCAGCTTGTTTAGTGTAAGTAGGAACTCTTACACAACTGGGCAAAGTTTGAGACCCTCGGCTCCCTTTCATAATCACTTAATTTTTTCCTTTCCTTTGCCCCTTTGTATGATTAAATCTTTAAAACTACGCAACGGATTTTGATGGGGTTTTTTAATAGATAGAGTGATTAAAGAGAGAGGTTTATACGTATAATAACATCCATTAAATTGTGGAGAAATACTATTATTTTTGAGGTTTCTAATGTGATGTCGTAAATAATTACATTTTTTCCCGCGTTTGCAGTGAAACGCAGGCTGTAGTGTAAACCCTACGAGATTTATCAAAATGATGAACTAAACATTATGTACATTGAAAAGGTCTAACAAAAAGTCCGCGATGGTATATGTCTATCTCTTATCCCACAATAACATAATTGTCATTTATATTTTACGACAAATACCGGCTAATTTAAGAAGCGATTTTAACCAATACAGCATTAATCCTTATCCAATTTAATACCTTAAATACATTGTTGATTTAATATAGATCGGTACATATACTGTCTAATTTTATTATACTTAGGTCTTTTGATTAATTAATTTTTATAATTATACATTGTGCTCACATGATAGAAGCAACAGAAATATGTAACGAAGAAATGTAACCCATATTATGATTTTAAAAGAGTGTCCATGGAGTTTCTTACACGTTCTTCTCCAGAGAGATATACGCTTTAGAACGTACAATTTAGCTTCACTTTTCTTGGACTGACCGACATTGACTATTCAAAAGCACCAACGGATGGTTAATTTGAAATAAACAATTTTGATTTTGATTTTTTTGATTTTGAATTAACATAATTGCAAAGTTTTTATAGTGACAGTAGTCTAAAGTTCACCCGATGATATCAAGCTTAAAGATTCCAGTTTAAGGTATCCTGTTAGTGGGCACGCCACAATAGCGGTGGTAAGTCCCCTCTTTGAGGAGTGGCTAGAGAGGCGCCACGGCGGCGCCCCACCTTCCGCCTGACGCAGTTCCTCACCGGACACAGTTGTTTCGGGAGGTTCCTGTTCCGTATAAGGCGGGAGGAAACGCCAGGGAGTCACCATTATGTTGATCGCTCTGAGGATACGGTGGAGCATACGGTGGAGGTCTGGTCGGCTTGGATAGAGCACCGCCGTGTCCTCTCTCGCGTCCGACCCTGGTCCAGGCCATGGTCTGGAGCGAGAGTGCATGGCAGGCTGTCACCTCCTTCTGCGAAGCAGTGATGCTGGCAAAGTAGGAGGCGGAGCGCGTTAGGCAACGGGCAATCCCAGCGCCCTCACGCCACTAGCCACCGCAGGAGATGCAGTGGTCGGGAGACGACACCAAACTCCCAGCCACCGTAGGCGCGGGCCTGCCCGAGTCGACGGCGCATCGTGTTTCACGCTCGTCTCAAAGAGATGTCAGCACATCGTGACGGGGTCCACGAAGACAGATTGCCTCCTGGGTCAGGGTTGCGGGTTGGTTAAACAAGAAAACGTAGCCCTGGCCGTCGCACAGGCAAGTGAAGAAACACGGGTGGGTTTTAATCAGTAAAAGTCTGACACGCCCTTGCGCTCCGCCCAGAGCAAGAGAAGTCATTAGAAGATTTTCCACATAAAAAAAAAATGTGATTTCTGTCTATGATTTTTTTCAGAACCGAAAGTGTTTATTTGCGAATGTTGTTTAAAATTACTGGTAGAATCATTCACTCAATGGGTATGTTATCATCATGAAAACTTAGGTGAAGTGAGTGTGGAGTGAACTGTCATATGTTACAGATTGACACTATGGACTGTTCACTTTAAGCTCATAATAGATCGGCAGGTGGCTAATGCGGTATATAGAAATGCTTTTTGTTCTGTCTTAATTTATCTCACGAAGCGACGCGCGCTTTACTTGACTTGTGGTTACCGAGTATACATATGTGTAAGCGCAGCATGTATGTATGTCTACATGTCTGTTAATGTCACTAATAACCATACTATCAAGAATTTCCGAAAATCTGTGTACCTACCTATTTAAACAAAACAAACATTACGTTTAATTACGCTCATCTTGGGTTTCCTAGGGGCCTGTCCACTAACCTAGCTAACTTTGCTCTAAAAATACTAGATACTAATAAAATAAAGAAAAAATAAATACGCGAATATAATTATGTCAATACAACAGTGTACGAATGTTGCTTAACTGTCCAGTGGTGCGAGACAGACGGCATGACGTCCTTGATGTCGTTTAACCGGTGTAGTATATATGTCAATGAGCTGATGGAGGAGCTGACCAGAACCAGAGTCGGATGCCGTTTTGGAGATGAATGTTTAAGTAACCTCATTTATGCAGAAGACTTGATTCTGCTTCCCCGCGGCAAATGGGGAAAGACTTGACCAGTGGTGCTGCATAAAGCTCGACATCAACTAACCTATAACGTTAAAACAACAGAAGCAGTCGTTTTCAAACATATCAATGGCCTTGAGAGGGCTAATTAGTATAGTTGTATAGCACTAGTAACATTTTAAGTAGCTCGATAACTTAAGAGATGACCCGGAAAGACAAAGACGTAGTATTCCATGTAGAAGTAACATGCTAAATAGATGCTTAATTCTTTACTCTTAGCAAATAAAGATGACCCTGTTCCAGACTTACTGTCAGTCGTTCACCAGTCAATTTTGGTACAGGTACAATAACGCGTTTCGGGTCATGCTCAACCTGCACCCTAATCGCGTAACGCACTATTCCTATCGATTGGAGTCATTTTGAAGCATATTGCTAATCACTGGATTAGCAATATGCTTCAAATTATCCCAATATGAAGCACTGGCTTCATATGTTCCCAAAATGTGTTTGCTCAACAAAGTAAATAACGCAATGAATGTTGTTGAACTGTCAAAATGAAACCCTACTGATAGTGTGTTACGCAATTACCCTGCTGGCCTGGCGGTGAAGTGCGATTGAAATATTTGCTGAGAGCGGAGTGAGATCTACGTATCTACGGAGGAGTGTGATCTACTACTCTGCGTTAGCTAGACGAGAACGCCCGGAGATAATATGCCTGATTGATGTTCTTTAACAAATTTGAATCTTAGGATTATAAAATTTATTATTACACGTTGATCTAGAATCAGGAAATTCGGTGTGAAGCATAGTTACTAGCAAATATTAATATATGAAAACTTACAAAAATTGATATTGAATAGTTATATCAGAATTGACCGGGACATATATCGAATATCCTATTGGAAGTATTAATAGTCTAGTTAAGTACTCATATGTTTTACAGATACAATGATTAGTTAATTATAAATACAAATACCTAAATTTGTATTTGTATACAATCTTCGGGGTGACATATTCTGTACAGAAACACCTCAGTAAATAAATAGATACTTACCCTTTTTCAACATGAAAAAGTAGGCATGACAATAAATAATACTTACTAATGTCATCGTTCATTATAAAATAAAATGATTGTACATAATTATCATGTTTACCAGCAGCCAGTGGCCTAGCTAGGAGGGGGGAGGGGGGCGGTCCGCCCCAGGTGTCACCTTTTTTGGGGTGACACCCACCCAGTCTCTGAAAAATACCTAAATCGTTAGCACAATTGTTTTTTTTCCAGCGATTCCTCCACTAGCACTAGCTCAGCTCTATTTATAAATCGGGGATTCCCGCAAAAGACCCTGACGCTGTCGTTGGAGATTCCCCGTCCCATACCATGAAGTATGTTGTATTTGGTTGTCATAAATAATACTTGTTAAACGTGTATTGTTCTATAATGATAGTTAAAAGAAGAAAATATATTTTAGAAACATAACATCGGCTGCCGGCAGAAGTTACCACCCACAAGATAAAGTCTTGCCGCCAAGCGATTCGTCGTATAATGACTGGTGAAGCCGTATGGAGGATGGGTCTAAGCAGTTTTGTTGCGTTGTGTGCCGTGTACAATGCGCCAATTGTTGTTGTGTCGGGAGTTTGGTCGTGGAGCGTAGCGGGATCCGAAGCACGCTGTTCCGCTGATTCTCGGTGACCGCAGGTATTTGGGGGCCCAATTAGTGTGCCAGTCACAGACGAAGGGCTGCCCCGCCAACTGCGAAAAATCCCAGGGTGGCTCCATCCTGCCGGTTGGCGACCGGACGAGAGGACCTGATGGCGATTCCAGCGGGGATTCGGGCGTCCCCGCAGTCTTCAGACCAATCTCCCTCTGGCGCAGTATCGTTGGTCCTATTGTTGGGTTTAACATTGCATCACGTCACTCAACTGCCGCCTTCCTTCCTATACACACATTCAGTTTTAAAATAGAAAAGGCATAAAAAGAAAAGTAGGTGTGCACAGCGGAAGCACGTCCTCTCATTAAAGTGCACCTCTGTCTGTTAAAGACCGCTCTTAGCGATAAGACCGTCCATTGCAAAATCTTTATATTTAATTTCTGTAATCTATATGGTGTTTTTTTATATATATTATAAACTAGCGCTTAACCGCAATTCTGCCTGATGGTAAGCAGTGACGCAATCGTTGATGGTAAAGCGCACTAGTTTATTAAGAGCCTATTCACTCTAGCCTTGAAGACACTCAAATTGTAGTCCGACGGAAACACCGCCGCTGGCAAATTGTTCCAGTCCCTCGATGTACGCTTTATAAAGGAGGAGGCGAAACGCTTCGTCCGGATCGTAGTGGTGTTAACAACGTAAGGGTGGAAACCAGCCGTACGACGGCTCGTCCGCTGGTGGAACGGAGTTGGGGGAATTAAATCATGCAATTCCCTCGCACACTCCCCAAAATGCAACCTATAGAACACCGAAAGGCTAGCTACTCTACGCCTGTGCTCTAGGCTTTGGAGACCATCTCGAGTTAGATCAAGGTCACCAATCAGCCTTTTCGCACGCCTCTCCATCGAATCCAAAGTGGCCAGGTGACACTTAGCAGCACCAGCCCAAATGTGGCTGCAGTACTCCACACACGAACGGACCTGTGCTTTGTATCACATTAGAAGCTGCCCAGGTGTGAAGTACTGCCGGACCTTTGCGATAACGCCAAGTTTCCTGGCAGTCACCTTGGCCTTGGACTCAATGAACCGCCCAAAGTTAAGGTTCGAGGAAACCTCAACTCCCAAAAGCTGAAGGCGGTTGGTGCACTCAAAAAGGTTGGTCCACTCTGAAAAGTAGGAGCCAAGGTGAACGGGCTCCTTTTGGCGGTGAAAAGACACGCCTGTGTTTTGGCGGCATTGGAAGACTACAAGATTGGCTTTGCCCTATTCGGAGACTGCCTGTAGTGCAGCACTCGTACGCTCTACCATAGCCTCTCTTTCGGACCGGATTGTTTTCTTACTAGGCCGAGCTTCCGGCAGGTATCTCTCCACAACTGTGCTGTCATCTGCATACCCATAGATACCGGGCATCAGCAGATCGTTAATATGCAGCAGGAACAGAGTTGCAGAGAGAACAGACCCCTGAGGAACACCGGCATTGGTCGACATGGGCTCAGATGAGCATCCGTCGACAACAACTCGGAGAAACCGTTCAGTCAGGAAGTCTTTTACCCAGCCAGTCAGGCCAGCGGAAACGCCGTACGCTGGAAGCTTACTCAAAAGGCCAGCGTGCCATACCCGGTCGAAGGCCTTCGAGACATCAAGGGAGACGGCAATCGCTTCCCCATTTCTCTCGAGGGCCTCGCCCCACAAGTGAGTGGCATACACTAGTAGGTCCCCAGTTGACCGATTGCGCAGTAAACCGTACTGTCGGTCACTGAGGAGATCGTTACCTTCCAGGTAAGCCAAGAGGCGCGAGTTCAATACACGCTCCATAATCTTGCAGAGTATGGATGTTACCGAAATCGAAGAACGGACGACGACGGACGTCGGATGCGAACTTATTAATTTTATTATTCTTGAAATCAACACGAATATCAAAGAGTCATAACAAAGCTGTGGTTTCTGAATACTCGATATGTTATATTTTTAAATTGTTTTTAAACAATAAATAAATAATAAATGGTACGCAGCACAGGTTCAGGACACCTTGCTTAGGACAGTAATTTCTTTTCTAATGGTTTAACCTGAAACAAAAAAATCGTAATTTTTTAGTTATAATATATAGTAAAAAGCATACGGTTACGTGAAATGTTAGACGTACGTAGACTTATAGCGCTCGCATCATGACAAAGATGTAAATAAACTAACTGACTGATAATAATATATCAACGCACAGCCTAAACCTCTAGGTCTAGAGCAAGGCTGCTCAACCTTTTTAGGAGTCGGGCCAAAATGTAGATTTAGTCGTTAATGGCGGGCCACTTACATTTCCTATTTCAATTACTCTCACGAAAAGCGCAATAAAAATTATTACGAATATAAAATAGATTTATTGTTTATTAGGAATATGTCCTTTATTTCACCATATTTACATCTTTAAATACTTCTATATAAAAAAATACATAAAAAACATTTAAAAATATAAAAAAAATAGTGGCCCACCGGTATCGGGAACAGGGTCCAAGCTACCGGTGGTCAGGGCTCCAGAGAGAGGAACCTCCTGACAATGTGAGTCGTGTCTAGAAGTACTGCTTTCTGAACCAAGCCCCTGATCCAGGCAGCTGGATCGAACGAGAGCCTCCTGAGGTGTTGGTCGAGGCTCTTTGGTTATTAAGCCATTGGTTGTCACGACTATCGGTACAATGATTGCTGAATCCGCTTCCCACATGTCGACAACCTCGTGAGCCAAGTCAAGATACTTGCTTTGTTTATCTTTCTCAGCTTTCACGAGGCTCTCATCATGCGGGATGGCCATTTACGAGAACTGAGTCGGGCATATACCTGTAGTACGGCACCTCTGATTCCACAAGGTTGTATTTGAGAGCAAGTTGCTGACGAATTATTTATTTAGGAATATTATTATTACCTAAATAAAGAAACAAATTTTGAATTAGGTAAGTACCTATGTACGTATATCTTCTCAAATTTAAACCAACGTTTTGATTCAAAGTCAAAATCAAATTTTCAAAGCATAAGTACTAGCGCGGGCCACTCAAAATTCTTTCGCGGGCCACATTATGGCCCGCGGGCCTGAGTTTGAGTAGCCTTGGTCTAGAGGATTGAAAATTTACACATACTAACATTCACACTCCTGGGATACAGACCTCCTCTAGGTGAGAGGGAGTACGCCATATTCTACCACGCGGGCCCAGTGCGGGTTGGTAGATGTCACATGTCTTCGAAGTTTTGCTTCTAGAACATGCCGATTTCCTCAAGATATTTTCCTTCACCGTTTTAAAAGCAGCAGTGACAAAATAATTTACACCAAATAGAGTACATGGTGGGGTTCGAACCTACGACCTACATTTAGTACTCACTGCTCCATACTTACAAACTCACTAAGAAATAATTTTTGGAAATTCATCCCCTAAGGGGTTAAACCGAGGTTTAAAGTTAGTATTTCAACCCGGGCCAAGTCGCGCGAAAAAACTAGTTAACTTATAATAAATGAATGTTTAATCCGTTAGTATTAAACATTAATACTAAATTACCACAGGGAATACTGACGCAATGGCACTTTTTTTAAGTTTTGAAGTAGAAACATGTTTAACGATATCCTCTGGTCTGAAATGGAGACTGCAAACAACAGCATAGTTTGATAGTTCTACTTGTATAACATCAAGCCACTCTTTCTTCCTCGTCTTATTACTAGGTAGTCTGCAAGAAAATGTTACACGTCTTAGATTGCCGATTAAAATCCATGCATGTACCTTATAAATAAAATAAATTTATGGTTACCCTACAAACAAGCACTATAACTTTTATATGATTACCGCAAAAATACTTACTTAAAGAATGATATTCCGCATCCAGGGTATATTCACTATTGCAACCATTAATGGAACACTTTTTCACCATCTTTTTCTAACAGATGTTGTTGATTTTAAACAAAATTAAGAAAACAAAATGCAACCACTGGATTTAACATTTTTTTTTTTTTCCACCAATTTAACTGTGGAGTAAATACGCAGTTATCAAGAACCTATGTTTAATAGAATATTAGCGATAGAAAACAATATTAAAATAATAATATATATGACTTACTATTTTTTAACCGACTTCAAAAAGGAGGAGGTTACTCAATTCGACCATATATATGCCTTTTTTTTCTATGTTTGTTCGCGCATAACTTCGTCGTTTATGAACCGATTTTGATAATTCTTTTTCTGTTGGAAAGAAGACGTTCCCAAGGTGGTCCCATGATAAGGATATCAGGGTTTGATGGTGGAAGACCAGAGAAAACAAGGGGAACTTTCAAAAATTGCAGGGGGGACTCGTGCATTTCTTGGCATTTTCATTAAGTATTTTAAAGCACTACAATTTAACAAAGGTCTGGAGTAGATCTGATGATGGAGCCGGGAGACAGTCGAAGGAACTCCTCAACAATTCACAGCAGCTACCTTGTGTTTGGGCTCGATTAATTTGTATTGATAAGGACTTTGCACCTAGATGGGTTGTGACTGTCATAAGAGCTCTGATGATGAAGACAAAGGCCATTTCCGGGAACTCCTGAACGGTTTACAGTAGCTACTTTGTGGTTGGACTTCATTCATTTATATTGATGAGACCTTTGCACTCATTCGGTTAAAATAATGGTCTACAGTAAATTTGATGATGATGACCATAGGCAGTTGAGGGAATACTTACTGGTGAAAATTAAAGTAAACAAAATTACGTCATTTCCCAACTATATTTGCGTCAGCTTCCAGTCTGACCGGATACTACTCTATAAATAGTACTTTTAACAACTAAAAAATGTAAAATAAAAACTTTTTTACAAAAAAACAACCGACTTCCAAAAACACTACAAAGTGAAAAATAACTAATTTCGGAAGTCGGTGTCAAAAAACGAATATACAAAACCAAAGACACCGACTTCCGAAATTAGTTATTTTTCACTTTGTAGTGTTTTTGGAAGTCGGTTGTTTTTTTGTAAAAAAGTTTTTTTTTATGCTCACATCAATTAAATTTAATATTTTTCCGAACCTGAATTATATTTTATACGGGTATCACTTAGAAAGAGACAGACGCCTACTGGAACGCTTTCTCCTCGGACCATGTTCCCTTCAAATAAGGTTTTATTTTCGATCGACCTTATACTTCTTGCAATACTCTTCTTTCAAATAAGAGACTTATGCAAGTACTCATTCCACTATTCCACACTCATATACGTTCCTTGGTATGACCATAGTCATTTATTAAATTACGCGCCAAATTATTATGGTTTATACAACGTGTAACATAAAGGGTATATACATAACAAAGGCATGGCATCTTTACATGATATCAAACGATATTGGACGGGTTTTTTAATCCTATCTCTTTATGTTAGGAAGTTATGAGGAAAAACACCGCCTGTGATAGGCTACTATCATACTAGTCACACAGAGATATTGAAGGCATTTATCGGATTTTGGCAAGTAACGTGACGGGTAACGAGTAGTTATTAACGTATGTAGTGTGCTGCCACGTTTTTATGATTTGATTTTAAGAAACACACGAAACCGAAAATTTGGTACCAATTTTTTGAGTAGGTATTTTATTTTGAGTTGAAACCCTTCCGATATCGTTTGATATCATCTAAAGATGCCATGCCTTTGGTATGTATATACCCTTTTTGTTACACGTTGTATAATTGAATTTATATTTGGATTTTGGATAGGGACACGGTATCGAATAGAAAGTATCGATACTGTACTCATGAGTAGTATCGATAAAAAAGTATCGTACTCGTAAAAGTGTCGGTACAAAAGAATCGATACCTCAAAGTATCGAGTACTTTTCTCAAGCAGGGGTCTACTTCATAGGTACGTTAGTAGGGACACGGCATCACATAGAAAGTACCGATACTCTATTCATGAGTAGTATCGATAAAAAAGTATGGTGCTCGTAAAGTAATCGACACAAAAGTATCGATACCTTAAAGTATCGAGTACCTACTTTTCTCAAACAGGGTGTCTACGCCATACATTAGTACGGACACGGCATCAAATAGAAGGACTCTATTCATGAGTAGTATCGATAAAAAAGTATCGTGCTCGTAAAGTAATCGACACAAAAGTATTGATAGCATTTGATACCTCAAACTACCGAGTTATTTCCTCAGGCAGGGCTTACGCCGTACTTTAGTTTGTCAATGTTAGCAAGTATCGTCCTATAGTCCGGTTAAGTAGTTCCGACCTCTCAAGGTCAACTACGAGATGCCATATTAAAAAAAGCAAGTATCGTCTGATAACAATATTCAGTTAGATAAAATGAAAAAATAACAAATGGTACAGACGAAAGGACCACACACAATCTGTCCGATTTCTTTATTAGAATTTTATATTTATCCCTTAAGCATTTTGACTCAAGGTTGATTAGGAATATTTGACAGTTTCGGGTAGCTTGACTTGACTCCGTACGTAAATATTCTTCTTCTCTTCTTCTTCTTCAGCCTATAGATGTCCACTGCTGGACAAAGGCCTCCCCCAAGGCTTTCCACGTTAACCGGTCTTGTGCTGCCCGCATCCATCGGCTTCCCGGGACCTTCACCAGGTCATCGGTCGACCTTGTTGGGGGCTACGCTGCGTCTTCCGGTACGTGGCCGGCACTTCCGAACCTTACTGCCCCATCGGCCATCGGTTGTACAAGCAATGTGCCCTGCCCACTGCCACCTAAGTTAAACGACTCGCAGAGCTATGTCGGTGACTTTGGTTCTTCTGCGGATCTCCTCATTTCTGATTCGATCACGCAGAGAAACTCCGAGCATAGCTCTTTCCATTGCCCTTGGTGTCACTCTGAGCCTTCGTATGAGGCTCATTGTGAACGACCACGTTTCAGTTCCGTAAGTCATCACTGGCAACACACACTGGTCAAAGACTTTAGTCTTCAGACACTGTGGTATCTTGGACGACGAGAAGATGTAGCGTAGCTTCCCGAACGCTGCCCAGCCGAGCTGGATTCGACGAGACACCTCTTTCTCGAAGTTGGACCTACCTAGTTGGACTGTTTGTCCCAGGTAAATATACTCGTCAACAACTTCGAGTGCAGAGCAGCCAACTAGAATTGGAGTGGGTGCGACATGAGAGTTCGACATGATCTTCGTCTTATCCATGTTCATCTTTAGACCCACTTGTTGGGAAGCTCTGCTGAGGTTATTGAGCATTTTGCCTAAGTCTTCCAGGGTTTCAGCCATGACCACGATATCATCTGCAAAACGGAGATTAGTGATGTACTCGCCGTTGAATATTAGACAAATAGAAACAACTAGTACGTAAAGTCACATTTTTTAAATCTAAAATATTATATATCCCATTCCTTCTCGGTATAATCGCTCAAGAAAATCAAGCTTGTCCAGCTTTTTTAGATATAGGCAGTTACGGCTTTTAGTAATTGTACCTACAGAAGACAGCACATCAAGCTGCTACATTTATTAGATTTTCAACTTTATCGCTAAAGTACCATAGTAAAGTTCATGGTTGACTGGCAATATTTGTCAGTTTCAGATAGCTTGATCTGTCGCTGTCGACGGTATTTCCACTTTTCAAAACAATCTTTCTAAGTGCATTGAAGTTGCAGGAATCAATAAAAAATGAACAAACTTGAAACGTACCTACCGGCAACGGACTTTATTCGATACGATACCTGGTCAAAATTACTTGATATGTAAAAGTATTGAATACAAAAGTATCGGTATCGAAAGAAATGTACTCGATACCATAAAGTATCGATACTTTTTCCTTTTTTGGAATGCGCTCCCTGTTCAGTGTTGCCATTGCTACGGCAACTACCGTGTACTACGGCTTTTAGGTCAGAAAATTGCTAAATCTACGGGCTACGGCCTTCACCTTAAGGCCGTAGCAGAATTTACGGCTTTTTTGCGAAAAGCCGTAGTACACGGTAGTTGCCGTAGCAATGGCAACACTGAACAGGGAGCGCATTCCAAAAAAGGAAAAAGTATCGATACTTTATGGTATCGAGTACATTTCTTTCGATACCGATACTTTTGTATTCAATACTTTTACATATCAAGTAATTTTGACCAGGTATCGTATCGAATAAAGTCCGTTGCCGGTAGGTACGTTTCAAGTTCTACAGGAATTCATTAATTTATCGTAACTTTTAGGTCCGTATTACAGAACGTCACTCAAAACTCAAGCTCTACTTAAGTCTCGTTTGAAGCCTTTTGATTGGTTGGAACTAGTTTTAAGTAATGTTTAAACCAGATCAATGTCAGATCAATCAGTTTATATCAATGCTTGAGTTTCCTTCTGGAATATGGACCTTATAGTGGACAACGATTGTACAAATATTTCGAGTGTGTATCCGAACATTCCGAATGCCACTTAAACTTTTTTAAATTTTTTTTTTCGAGTGTATGTTGGCCGGGAGGTTTTAGCGGGAATGTCAAGATGAGTGTCACGCTCAATTTTCATTGGACTTTTAAAATTATTTATAGTGTCGTTTACTAAATAAAAACGCGTGATTTATGTAGTAAAAAGTGCATTCAGTGAATAATTCAAAAAGAAAATAAATTAAGGAAATAGTGTAGCATAGTGGCCGCATCATGTCTTTACGCTAAACCGCTCCTTATCGTCCAAACGCGGGAAACGAAAGGAGTTAGGTTTAACTAGGATAAGTTAGGATAAATTAGAATAAGTTAGGATAGAACTCAAGAAACAAATTACCGAAGACTAGGCTGTATGGCGTACTATGCCTTTGCCTTTTCCGTTCGCCCGAACGGAAAAAAATGAAACAAAAAAAAGAAAAAAAGTATGTTGGCCGAAAAATGGCTCATAGCAGCCCACTCCTTCAATATAAAGGTCATTTTATTTTCTCCACAAAAATTTGGCAAAGACACGGCCGACAGTCGATGTTTTTCCTTAAGAATACGGCTTTTTTCATAGATTCACGGCCGCCTCAAAATTTGCGTTGGCAACACTGTCCCTGTCCATAATTACTTAAATCATACAATCACAAATCGTGCGAAGCTAAGAAGAAAAAAAAACTGTACAAACAATTAATTTGCTGTAAAAACTATAAAGGTTTGAGCGCTTCGAAGAGAATTTGATACGAGTTTATGGACTGGCTGATTTTAAAAAAGAAACATAATTTTTTAAAGCATGTCACGTGATTGTTCTACGTTAAAATGGGAAAAGTTTTTGATGCATTTTGTAAAAATGGAGTCTTTTCTCTTCTCTTCTTTTCTCTTGAGATTTATTATTGTCGTGATCTTTTAGTGCTTTGAATGTAGTTAAGGGTTGTGTAGTAAGTAATCTTTTGCTAGTCGTTTTTGATGGAGTCTTGCATTTTTTTGGTGTGTCAGCCAAATAAAAAGCATTACTTTTATAAGCATTAAAGTCTGTGAAAGTAATGCTTTCTAATTGGCTCAATGATGCTTTTTGTTGTTACCGTCGCACGTTGAGTAAATAAAATAATCGTATAATGTCCTGCGTCGAATATCCATTCCAATATGTTTTAAAATCAAATCTTATTTCAATCATGCTCATTGGTGCATTTTGTTACTTTTCATGTGGACTGAATCATTCATAGTTCTGCGTCGATTATCGGTTCGAAAATATTATCCCACGTCTGGTCACAATGAAGTTGGGAAGTTCATGAATACTGCTTTCCAGCAAAGCTACCATCATCAAGTTCCATCAACATCAAATTCCAACAATCTCATTTCAATTTTAAGGAAGCTATTTCTGTTTGTTTGTTCTTGATTTAAAGCCCTCTTGCAGCACTTGTATGTAGGTATGATTAGTTGAAGTAAAATAAAATCATTTATAGTTCTGCATTGATTATCGGTTCGAAAATATTATCCCACGTCTGGTCACAATGAAGTTGGGAAGTTCATGAATACTGCTTTCCAGCAAAACTACCATCATCAAGTTCCATCAACATCAATCAAATTCAAACAATCTCATTTCAATTTTAAGGAATCTATTTTTGTTTGTTTGTTCTTTAATAATATATAAAGCCCTCTTGCAGCACTTGTATGTAGGTATGACTAGTTGGTGAAGTGAAATAAAACTAAAGCTCAATTTGTATTCAATGTTTGTGTGTGGATTGTAATGGATTTTAGTGGGGAAAAATATAATATTGGGAAAAATTCGAACACTAATCTTTGATAGTCAGAAGGAATATGCAATAAAAAAAAAAGAACATCATTCAAATAAAAAAAACAATGTAATCTCAAGAGGAATTTGCAAACTATTACTTCAATGAAATAATTATAAGTTTCATGGAAGTACTTATTTTTTAATAATTTCCTAAGATAGTGCTAAACAAATACATCTCTTTGGTGCTACATGTTTGAAAAAAGTCAGCTCAACAACTTAAATAACATATTGAACCCACTGCTACTGATCTCCTCCTCCTCAAGTGGTTCTCCTCATTGCTGAGGGTTGTGATGTGCCTGTGGAAATATGGTTGCTTTACCTTTAAACTATTGTAATCAGCCAGAGACAATATCAAAATTGAACCTCAACAGAACTGTCGTTTGAGTGGGTTTCATTGTGGGGTTTTTAAAGAAGTAGCTCGGAAAATTGAAAACTTGGAAATAGTTTTTTAGTATTTTTTGCGTCTATCGGCTCAATTAGTTAAAATATAATAATTTCTGTTTCTATAGGCCTGTCAGTAAAACATCTTAATTTGCTCAAAGAAATGCTACATATTTTGTTGGTAGGTAGGTACTACCCAGTAGCTTAAAAGCAAGTGTGCATCTTCAATAGCGTGTGGTAACTGTTGTTATGATTAATTTATATAGAGTGATGCAAAGGTACTTTGGAATTCTGTGATAAATTCTTCAAAACAAATAAAATAAAATATAAACAGTTTTTCCTTTCTTCTCACATTTTCACTATGCTAATTCCTTTCATAGTACTAAATTACATTTTCAATAAAATCTCTATAAAAATTGTTACAGAAGATCTCTTCATATTTATGCACACACAACAATTTCTTTTTTATTGCTACTAAACAACTAAACATTTTTCTCCTGTCTGCCGAATCTGTCTTCCAAACTTATAGTAGATTTGTAGCCGAGGGCTGGAAGGCATCAATTGCAGCCCGAGATATTTATAGTTTGAGGGTGCAATTGATGCTTACACCCGAGCTAACTACTCTGCTTTACATCTCGATTGTGAGGTAAGTAGAAAAAAATCGACATTACAAGAATAAAACATTTTATTTGATTCCGGGTTCAATCCCCGGCCAGGTCATGATGGGAAATGATCTTTTCCTAATTGGCCTGGGTCTTCGATGTTTATCTATATATGTATCTATTATAAAATATAGTATCGTTGAGTTAGTATCCCATAACACAAGTCTCGAACTTACTTTGGGGCTAGCTCAATCTGTGTGATTTGTCTGTATATATTTATTTATTCTTTAAAAAAAAAGAGAACCAATAGGCTATTCGACAGTATTTGTCAAAATTTATAGTGAAATGAGAACAGTTTTCAAATATTAGGGACAGGTGTTTTTTGGGTATGTTAATATTTTGAGATTGTGATATTTCTTGGTCATGGACAAAATCTGACGGGATGAAAGTTTTTTCAGTAGAAGTTGATGGTTGTGGATCATCTCTTGAGAAGTTTCATTTTTTGAAAGCTGAATAGTTTCCGTTATTTTATTGCTAATTTTACTTTAATTTTGTATGGAGTTTTCAATCTAACCTTCAGCCACCTTGCTGGATTTCCACCCACCTTGTCTTTTCGTAGTGGTTAAGTGAGCCCCAGTATCGGCTAAAAGTGTAGCCGACGTTCTCCTGAAGCTATGACCTGTGTACAATTCAGAGTTAGCTAACTTTAAATAAGTTGCGATTTGCTTTGGCATACTTCTGATGCTATTTTTTCCAATAACTTGTTTGTAGCTTTTGCCTTGGTGAAACTTCAAAAAAATAATCGGATGGTGTTTACATTTTCAGGTCGAAGCTTTCTGTATTTTTGTACAAATTCAGAGAATTGTTGAGGAACTACAAATGTTCGGTCAATTTTAGTTTTTGTGTTCAGTAGTTTTGTCAACTCAATACCTCGGCATGCGCCAGTTATACCAAAGATAAGAAACACCTAAATTTTAGGTGGTTCTTATCTTCGGTACAACTGGCTGACTAAATTATTTTTATAAAAATAATTTAGTATGTTTCATAGGATTGTAAGATTTTAAAAGATAAATGATGAAGTATTTCATTATGTGATTTGTTATTTTACGTACCTTAACAGCTAAAATATATGTCATCTTCTTGGGGCTTCATTTATGAATGTTTTCACGTCTTGCGCTGTAAAAATCTTTGACGTTTTGTTTTTGTGTCAGGGTCGTCCGCGGGCATCGCACGATTTCCTACGAGGCGGCTTGCGTCCTGGCCGGATCCCCGCCCTGGGACCTAGAGGCGAAAGTACTCGCGTCATTGAACCGATGGCGCGAGGAAGAGCGGAAACGGGGCTCCAGTCCGGTGCAGCGGCAGATCGAGCTGCACCGAGAGGAGCTCCGTCAGGTCCTGGTGACGGACTGGCGGCAGAGGCTTATGCGCCCTACCGCCGGCCTAACTACCGTCGAGGCGATCCGGCCAGTACTCGACGACTGGCTCGGGAGAAGGCACGGCTCCCTGTCATTCAGGGTGACGCAGATGCTGTCGGGGCACGGCTGCTTCGTCAAGTACCTGCGTCGCTTAGGCAGGGAGCCGGACGCTCGGTGCCACCACTGCGTCCAATGCGAGGAGGACACGGCGCAGTACACGCTCTCCGAGGGTGTAGCTTGGGAGGAGCAGCGCCGTGTCCTCACAAATGAAGTAGGAGGCGACCTGACGCTGCCGGCAGTAGTGCGGAGGATGGTCGGTAGCGCAGAGTCGTGGGACGCATTGGTGTCCTTCTGCGAGGACGTGATGTCGCAGAAGGAAGCTGCGGAACGGGAGAGGGAGATCTCAACTCCCTTCCCAGGCCGCAGAAGACGCACCGGGCGCCGAAGAAGGGCGGATAACGCCCTCTTCCGCCCCCCCATGAATGTGTCTAGGGGCGAGGGACATAGGGAAGTCCCCGCCCCCTATTCGATGGACCCCGAGGCGGAGGCGCGCGCGAGTGTCGACGCACGCCCCTGAGGCGATGCACGGGGTAGTTTAACACCCCACTACCCCGTGCAGGAGACGGGGCCCGGCCAGATCGGGCCAGCACGAGGGTGTAAGGCACTCACGCGTTTGCTCGTGATAGAAGAGACACCGGGGTGGTTTTTTTCAGTAAAAGTCTGACAGACCCCGTCGCCCAACCCAGGGCGGCGGACATATTCAATAAAATAAAAGGTACCACTGCCTAATCGAGTTGGTTCACGAATACTCAGTTTCATACGGTAGTTATGAAGAAGATTTCAAACTTAGAATATTTCGTATTACATAAAATATCTATATTAAAGTCTCCACATATCAAGACTTTCTTTTTGTTATTATAACATATCTTCTTAAGTATATCATCAAATTGGAAGAAGGTGTTTAAGATATCAATTTTGAATTTGGGTGATCTATAACAGTGTTTTTCAACCTGTGGGTCGCGACCCCCTGGGGGGTCGCGTAACTTCTATTGGGGTTTTCCAAAGGTCGAGATAACTGAAAAAATGAATAAAATACCTATAAAATATTTATTAAGAAATTGAGTAACATAATTAAAAGAACAAACTAAACTAATAATTGTTATGTACAACAACAACAAAAACAAGCGAAACCATCGCATTAACAATTAATGCGATGGTTTCGCTTGTTTTTTCATAAATTAATTTCTCCCATCGTAGATCAGTTTTTCCACTTTCAGAATTAAATCATTTTCCAAGTTTAAACGATTTCTTTCTTTACAAACTGTAAAGAAGGAAATCGCTTTTTTATTTTTTTTATAAATTAGAGCCATTAAAAAAAATATCAACTCGCACAAGTACGACGTGGCAAATTCAATCAAATATCAAACACTTCAAAGACTCTATTGTTAATTCTGCGTATTCTTATTTCCTTTTTGACCAAAAAGTATCCTAATTGACAGACTTAAATTTCAATTGCAGCATCCCATCGGAGGATAAATCCAGCAGATTTTCTTTGAGCTCAGTTGATAAATTTGTCTCATGACGAATTCATTGGTATTTATCTCACTTCCAATTTCTTCAATAAAGGGCCGTGTCGAAGAAAATGAATCGTAGTCGTTTTGATTTAGAGACGATGACCACAAGTCAATTTTGTTTGTAAAGTCCTGGATTTTGTCTTTAGCAGTGATGACATTTTCATCCCGCCCTAAAGAATTTTATTCAAGATATTTTGAAATGTTCGAATAAGTTTGATAGTAAAGCCAATATTAAAAGAAATTCCAGTTCACTAATCAATTTGGAGTATTCTGATTTGACCTGTTGCAAACACAACAAAAGTTCAGCGCGAAGTTTCAAAACTCTGCCAAATACTTTGCCTCTTGATAACTACCTAACCTCTGTATGATATGGTAAATTTTGGTGTAGTGCTCCCAAATCTTCACAAATTTTCCGGAACAGTCGTATCCGCAATACGTTTCCTTTTATAGAATTTACTTTTATAATAATTTTTAGAACTTGACTGTAATCCTGTGGCAAGGCTGCAAGAGCTTGGCGATAGAGAAAACAATACGTCCAAGAAGCGTTTGGCATCTGCTCTTTTAGTCTAGCAATAAATCCACTGTTTGAGCCAGTCATGACTTTTGCCCTGTCACTACAAATAGGAAGCTATGCATTTCTTTTCCCAATCTATATTCATATTTTGCGTAACTTCAAGGAATATGTTACGCAATCACTGGCCTGTAGTATTCGTGGAAAGCGCTCTACAAAATAGTATTTCTTACATTAAATTTTCTTTGGATTCAAAACGTACTTTCTTTAAATTCTTCGATGACTTAATCACGAACATCAGTCGCCATATCGCTTATCCTACTTCTAAATAGTATGAGGTTTTTCTGCTTTAGCCACACGAGAAGCTACTCTATAACTAGCCAGCAACGCTTTCTCATTTAAGTTGGAAATTTGTACTAGGCCAGTTTTTGATGTTGAAGAGCTTTTAGTTTTGTTTTAAAAAAACTCCACGGGTTTATTTTTTTCATCTGGATGCTTTGAATTGAGGTGTCGTAATAACTTTGAAGTTTCAAAGCAAATAACACATTGTGGTTTATTCTCCATCACAGTAAATCTGGATTTCAAATAGTTTGTTTTGTTTTGCACAGAATAAATAATGATAAAAATAAATAAGAATGTCGCTGAGTAGGGGGTCGCGAAATTTTTTTATATATTAACGGGGGCCGTGTCATGAAAAAGGTTGAAAAACGCTGATCTATAAATACATACAACAGTAATATGGTGATCAATTAGTTCAATAGCACAACATTTTAAAATCTTAGGACAGCAGTATTCTTTTAAAGTGGTATTTTGTATTTGTGTCTATTATGTACCAGAATACATGAACCCCTCTTCGATTGTTTCTAACATAGTGGGTTGCGAGTGAGTAGTTTTGAAAATGTATATGGATTTCATCGCCTTCTTTCGTATTGTGTTCTGTTACATAGATCACATCTATAATTTTATTGTTACCAGCAAATTCGTGTAGATGCAAGCTCAATAGATCTGATTTACTTATTAGGCCATTAGTGTTTTGATGTAATACATTTGCGTTTATACAAGAACAAAAATGTTATTATTTACAATACTAGGGATGAAAATAGTATCAACATTGGGAGATATTATGTTATTGATATGTGACAAATTACTGACATCAGGGTTTGAAACATTATCATATGGGATATTAGGAGAAATAGTATCAACAATACATTGGAGGTATCTAAACATATTTTTTATACCATTGTTATTTATCTTTCCAGTTGTATGCTTTGAGAAAATCGTATGGTCGTATTTTAGGTCAAAATTGGAGTCAAGCAATCGTGCATATTTGTGAGTTTCTATGTCAAGGTACAATAAATTAGAAACTTGAACGTCCCGATGTGACAGTTAGGAATGCGTTGTACGTCTGAGCGCGTGATCGGTATCAAACTGCGCCGGGCGCTCTTAAAATCCTCGTTATTTTCTTCTTATTTTTTAGCAGAACTATTTAATTACTTAATACACACATCAAAAGTGTCTAGGGATCAACATATATTTTTGCAATAACTTTTCTCCTGATTGATATTAATTAAAATTTTCTTTAAGGATTCATCAAATAAAGTGTTTTCGTTTGTCACAGTAACGATAAACCAAGTCACCTTTGCATTAATAAAGAAATTTGCCATTTTCCTAATAAAGGGATATTTGACATTTGAACCACTAACACAAAAGTTCGAAAAAAAGACTGAAATAACAGTTTTCTCTAAAATTTTATTGGGTAACTTAAACAATTAATAATCCGTGTTTCTACCGCGAACACTAACAACACAAGAACATCGGTTTGGCATACTCAAAATGAGTTCATCCAAATCACGCTGTGGAATGGCAGCCCATGTTCGTTGCAACAACAAAAAAAGGTCTTCTTGCGACTGGATACCCTCCATATTCGGCAGAGCTCTTCTCTGTAGCATATCCCATGCATGCTCAATCGGGTTCAAGTCTGGCGACTGAGCAGGCCAGGGCAGGACATTGATGTTAGCTGCGGCGAGAGTCTGTCTTACAACTCTTGCGGTGTGCGGTCGTGCATTATCATGCATTAACTGAAATAAGGGACCGATTTGCACTTGTAGAGGAACGATGACGTCTGATACAATCGTTTCAGCATAAATTTGAGCGTTGAGGTTGCCTCTGATCCAAATCAACTCAGTTCTTCCGCCGATCCAAATACCCGCCCATACCATGATGGTTCCACCACTATAAGGATGGACTTCCTGGCAGGATTTTAATCGCTGTTGGCGTCCAGGGGTTCTCCAGTGTCGTATACGTCTTGTATCCGGTCTCATACCAAAACGAGACTCATCAGAAAAGCACACGAAACGCCATTGTTCTTCTGCCCAATTTCTGTGTTCAAGAGCCCATTGATATCGAATCCTACGATTGTGCATTGCTATAGGTGGTACCCGTAGCGGTCTTCGGGAATGAAGGTTCACTTCATGCAAGCGGTTTCTGACTGTTTGGTCGCTAATTAAGTTCCCTGAAGAGTGATGAAGCCTCACGGCTAACATCATGGCGGTTATTGTTGGAGCTCTTCGAGTTAAGATTTGAATGTATCGGTCTTGTCTCCGTGTGGTGCAGCGATACCGTCCTCCATGGCGCTCAGCCACGGTACCAGTGCTTCGGTAACGTGTCCAAAGTCGACTGATAACACTCTGACTTGTATTCAGAGCTAAAGCCACAGTACGTTGCCGGGAACCAGCTTCTATCATTCCCACGGCTCTGAGCATTTCTTCCCTGCTTAAATGACGTCGCCGCTCCATAATAACGTTGGTTTTAATCAGTAGTAGGGAAACAGTAGCACTAATAATGTCTTCAATGCGTTGTATGTTTTTATAGGGAAAATATTGACAGCTGATTTTCATCTTTTACTCGAATTTGATTCACAGTTCCTGATTCAAATTATGAAATGCACCAAAAAGGATCCATATAAATTTATAAAATCATAAATTTATTACAAAGCCACATCTCAATCTCAAGAAATCCGCATAAAAATGCTTGATCCCTAGACACTTTTGATGTGTGTATGAACGATTTTTTCTTCATGGATTATTTTGTCATATTTTAAGATATTATATCAAACAAAAACTTGATGAAAATCCGGCACACAATGAACAATGAGCAATAATTTAATCGTCCACTATAATACTTGTAAAGTCAACTTATCAGACATTATTAAAAAGTATTTAGACATATTCAGAAATAACAAATCTCGATAATTACTTTAATATGTAACAGTAATAAAAATACATAATTTATTACTCTTATTTTAATCGCAGAACTCACAGCCAGTGTACAAAACTGCACTCACCGTTTTTAAAGAATTTTTTTTACCGATATTAGCTGTCCGGTGGGGCACTGTTTTATCGACCCGAGAATCGTTTTTTAATGCAGAACCATCTAGTGAAAAGTTCCTATACCTCTTTAATACATATCATAAATAAAAACTCGTTTAAAGTGTACATTAGGATGGAGCGTAAAGTAGAGCAGATATTTTTTCTCAAATTTTGACTTCTAATAAGTGCGGAAAAGTTGCATTATTATGAAATATTGCTTATGTTTTTTTTTTTCGTAATTTTAAAAGGAAGTTTAATGCCTCCGCATGGACTTCGAAAATTCTTGAAAATACCAAAAAATGTATATGTTGGAAAGGGTTTAAGTGCCTCAGTTATAGCTATATTCTTAAATTTAATGTAATGAAACCCGTGTTTAAAAAGCAGATTTTAATAAACATTAACAAAACTATGAATAGTAAGTATGAAAATCAAAGAAAATTAGCATTTATTCAACCTTAAAATCTCTCTTTGTGTCAAATTTGGGCATGATTGCTCGTGACTCTAACTTTGATTTTATCGACTCAATTCTAGCTTTTCTTGTATAAAAAGTGGCATTTACTGTTCGTTCTATAGCTTGTGTAAAACACGGAATATGTAGAAAATCCATATTACCTTCTCTACAATTGTCTATAAAAAACGGTTTTCTTGCTCTATCAGATATTTCAGTAGTGGTGGTTTGGTAATCTCCTCACATTGCCAATAGTGCCAATCGATCAAATTTATGTAATCCGATGCCTCAAAATTTATAATTTTCTGAACCTCAAATAATCTTGGCATTGTCGATGAAGTTATGGAACGTGACTTCAAAATTCACCGAGCATCTAATTCCCGAGCATGTTTTCTTTCGTCCATCAACATAGCGAGGAGCAGATTATCGTCATTGTCTATAAAAAACGGATTTTTTGCTCTATCAGATATTTCAGTAGTGGTGGTTTGGTAATCTCACATTGCCAATAGTGCCAATCGATCAAATTTATGTAATCCGATGCCTCTAAAATTTATAATTTTCTGAACCTCAAATAATCTTGGCATTGTCGATGAAGTTATGGAACGTGACTTCAAAATTCACCGAGCATCTAATTCCCGAGCATGTTTTCTTTCGTCCATCAACATAGCGAGGAGCAGATTATCGTCATGAACGAAATAACTTTTTCTTTGTACTACATCACCTTCAATTTTTTTAGATTTTCGGACAGATATCTCGAACGTAAAATCAGTTTGAAAAGGTGACGAGCTCCGTCTTTACAGCTTGGATAGTTTTTAATGTCGAACGAAGTCTGTGCATAAACTTTTACCACAAACGTTGCTAACACATTAAATATTGATCTGTTTTTTTTTCCTATATAAAGACTCTCATATTTTGGATTTGTGCGAGTCAACCACCTTTCATATGAAAGATTTCCAGGTGATTTCTGAGCCAAGTCATCCGGAAGAAACCCACTTATTACAGCTGAAACAATTCTGTATAAGTAAAGTTGGTGTGTACTCAAACCACAAGTTCTTACACTTGCACTATTATATATCGAAAAGAACACTTTGTTGTCGTCAGTAAGCCTCCAGCTATTTTTCCAAGTCTTTGCTAAGGTCTAAGCTTTTAACATTGGTATTATGCTTGTATGACTTGCTGTCGGAATGGACATAATTTTCCAAACTTCTATCTTGGAAGCCACTATTTCTGCTTTTGTAGAGAATGAGGGCTCTTTGTGCTTGTTTTGCTGCAATTTCAAATGATATCTCACCCAAACGTAAAAATTCATAACGTTTTCAAACGTAGGCAAAACATTTAGTTTTAATTCACTCGTGTCACCAATAAGCGGACATTTCCAGGAGCTCGTACGTCTTATCCATATTTTTAAGTTTTATTCTAAGTGGTAATTTCTTAAGAAATAGTGAGACGTTTCACCTTCACTAGTAACAAAAATGCACTAGCGGACGTGTCGCTCGCCCACCTAATTTGTTTGCAGTGCGCGCTCTTCGCACATTGCACAGCCCTCTTAATAATTCGGAAATGTCAGTACTTTATATTATAAATACATTTTTATTTAGTAGTTGACTTTATTACCGTAATATTGAATCATATAAAAAGTTATTTTAAAGCTATATGTTTCTCTCGCATGTTCTAGAAGTATACCATAAAAATTACTTTTTTTCTAAAACTTTGATGGTCTTGCTTGGGGAGAGATGGGAGGCTTTGAATTTTTATATATTTCAAAATAATTTTGCATGTGATAGTTTGATCCATAATGGCACCTTTTTGTCACTATTAGAAAGAATAAAACAGAAAAAGTATTTTTCGCTCAACCCTAGTGTACATGTCGGTGGAGGCCACCATGGTTGCCTGAACGCTTAACTGGAAAATTTTTTAGGCAACTTTGGTGGCCCGGACACTTGAGTGGTTATTAAACATTTCTATCCTTCCATTGTAGATCATATTAGAATGGTAATTGAATTTAAAATTAGGTAAACTACTACTAATACTATATTATCTTAGTTTTATGCAGAGGCATTAGTGTTTCGCGTATATTAAAAATCAAATCAAAATAATTATCGTTTTTTCGAAAATCTTCCTCGCCTATGAGAATTATGCAGTAATCATCCATCATGAAGTCAGTCCAAATGAGCTCGTTTACTCCGCCATATGGCGTGAGGTAGTGACATAGTTCGGGAACGTGTTTTTAGCTATAGACAATATTTTATTTACCTTATCGCTACTTAGAATACATATTTTGTTTTTTTGTTTTTAAGGTACTTTATTTATACAATGGTCAGTGATCTGTGATGAGACGTGATTCGGCGTTATTTGAGTAGATGTATTCAGTATTGATTGATTTTCAGCTAAATTCTGTTTCATCTTGGATGAATGCGATTTTCTGGAGTAGACTGCTTAGTGTTTCGGTTAGGAGTCTCCATGTCGGGCAATGACTTTGACACTTGTTTGTGTTGTTTGTTGTCGTTCATAGACGTGATGGTATTTTTTAATATCGTTATCGGTTATTGGACGACAATTGATTTATTAACTCACGGGCCTTTAATAAATCAGAGTTAAGTTTATTCATTTGTTTTTTTAGTTCCAGGATCTCGTCGTTTTCGTCATCCGATATCGTTGGTAGACTGTTAGAGGTGTCATTTAATGTCGATTCATTAGAGTTGCATACATCGATTACTGGTTCTGCTTTTGACTGTGAACGGGTTTTGCGTGCTCGCAGCGTCATGTTCTCGAAGAAATTCATAGTTCTTAATCAATCAAGGTACTATTCGCTTAATAGTTGAGCTTATAGAGGCTCGAAAGCAGTAATTAATTTGTACTTTTATTTGTGCCCAATTATCGTATTGTGACGATATCTTCAAGCTACTATACTTTCAATTACATCAGATATGTTCAAAAAAAAAAAAAAAAAAAAAATATAAAGCAATATAAAAAGGCCAGAACAGACCGAAATTTATAAGGTATTTGTGCTATTCGGTAAAAAATTCTTAACAAATTTTAAAAAATCCGGAAAGAATATATTGCCTGCTGCGAGAAGCGATCTCACAACTTCACACTTGCCATGTCGTGCAATATTTCCATGAGCTAACTCGTATGTTTGTAGTTTTGATGAAATAGGACTATAGGTCTTGTTCATGGTATCGAGATATAAAATGTTCGTTATTAGGATGCGTCTATTTTCAAATTCAAAATTTGTATGCGCGCGCACTTTATTTGTTGGTTCTGTTATATATTAAGTATTTTATATTTTGTTATTAACACAGAATAATTTAACACTTGCTTACTGTTTTATATGAATGAGCATTATACACACATTCTACATTTAATTTGTACAGAGTATTTCACATTATAAACACAATTTTGGCACAGTTTAGGTTTATGATTTTTAACACACTACAACTACACTTCTGGACACATCTATTGGCCCGCCTTAGAGTTTAGGTTTCGATGGCCCCCCCTATCGAAATATGATTGCTAGATTGAACAAAAACTATTGATGCAGTTTTCAACCTGATACAGTTTACCATCTTTTTCAATCGTATTTTTTAAATTTGAATTCAGAATACCATACCACATGGAGCTACGTCTAACAAGTCGGATATGCGCCTTGTTAAAGGCAATAGATTTTTGAATAAAAAACATGTTTTATCAAATAAAGGTTTAATTTAATAACGCGTGTTGCCTGACTGGGCATCCACCACAGCTCTCATACGATTAGGCATAGAGTTTATCAACCGCTCTATAAAATTTTGAGGGATCATCTCCCATTCTTCTTCTATGGCTGTTTTCAAAATCAAAATTGTTTATTTCAAATTAACCTACAGTTGGTGCTTTTCAATAGTCAATGTCGGTCAGTCCAAGAAAAGTGAAGCTAAATTGCACGTTCCAAAGCGTAGATCTCTATGGAGAAGAAATCAACTCCTGCATCGTCTGGGCAACTGGCTGACGAGCCCTAACACGTCTTTTTAGCTCGTCCCACATGTGCTCAATGGGGTTCATGTCTGGGCTTCTGGCTGGCCAGTCCATAACTGTGATGTTCACATCCCGAAGATATTCCCTGACGATGCCAGCCGTATGGGCTCTAGCATTGTCATGCATAAAAAGGAAATTTCGGCCCACAAGACTATGTGGTGCTTAAAACCTCACGTGATACCAGCGTATGGTATCACGTTAGGTTTTAAGCAGTCACGAATGTACCTTTCAGCATTTAATGTTGGCAGCCGTGGCCCTGTAACAACCTCAAGTTGAGTTTTGCCGCTCGCGGATATACCGCCCCAGACAGTCCATGAGCCACCGCCATAAGCAACCCTCTCTTCAAAGCAGCATTGTGCGAAACGCTCTCCCTTACGTCGGTAGACCTTCTTCCTTCCACCATTGCCATGTAACACAATTTTAGACTCATCAGAAAAGAGTACACGGCACCAATCTTGCTGTGTCCAATTTAAATGAGTGCGTGCGAAATGAAGGCGCGCTGCTCGGTGGGCTCGCGTTTGTTTGGGCCCATTAGCTGGCTCGTGTGGTACCATATCGCGTTCTTTTAACCTTTTCCGAACAGTTCGAGCGCTCACAGATACTCCGTGGAAGTCGCGAAGTTGGTTTTGTATTGCAATGGAGGTAAGGTGACGATTTCTCAAGCTGGTCGTCACGATGAATCGATCCTGCCTTTCAGTTGTCACCCGAGATCGTGGTCTTCCGTGGCGACGAACAAAGCCGCCAGTCCCTAGGTACCTCCGACAAACATTTCGGACCGCAGATCGACTTAAATTAAGTTGAGCACTCACATTTCTTTGGCTGTGCCCGGCCTGAATAAGTTCCCCAGCTTGGGCGGCGACTTCAGGTGAAGTATCCATAGATTATTGATAGAACCTCACCTTAATGTTAAGAATAAGTAATGTTTGTTGCAAAACCAAAGATATCAATCACTTTTTCAAGAATTAAATCCAAGTAAACGAATAAAATCAAGTTCTTTTTTGTATTCGATTGTTTGATATCAACAAACAGGCTCCAAATTGTCTTTTGTTTCTTTAAATTCTGTGTTCGAAATTCAAAAAAAGACTAATAAAATTGTGAATGTGCCAGGTTCAAAATTGCATAAAAACTTTTTGCTCGACCTAATATAAAATTTTAGCTATGACCAAACGAAACTGAAAATGCAAGGTGGACCAATAGATGTGTCCAGAAGTGTATATAGAATGCGAAAATAATGTTTTGATAATACTTCTACTTAATCATTGCACTGTATTGTTCTTCATAATCAATTTTCTCCATAGTTCGGCTTTCGAAAGGAAACCTGCCAGAGTTCAGGTCAGAACCCAAATTTTGCACACGCGGGCCCTCCCCTGCACTTGTGCAACGCGTTTCACCTTCGGGTTTGAGCCGCCCGCGGTTTGCGTTGTGTGTCTTGTTGAGGGCGCTGGGATTCCCGCTGCCTCACACACTCCGCCTCCTCCTTTGCCAGCGATGCTTTGCAGAAGGACGTGACGGCTTGCCATCGAGGACACTGCGGTGCGCTACCCAAGCCAGACAGACCTCCACCGTATGCTCCATCGTGGCTTCAGGGCGATCCACACAATGGTGACACCCTGGCGTTTCCTTCCGCCTTTTCCGGAAGAGGAACCTCCCGAAATAAGTGTCCGGTGAGGACCTGGCAGACGGAAGGTGAGGGCGCCGTGGCGCCTCTCTAGCCACTCTTCAAAAAAGGGACTTAACGCTGCTATATGTGGCGTGCCCAGCACTGGGTTACGACAAGTATGATGCGGTCTATGTGAAGAAAGATAAAAAACAGTTTTTTTTTTTCGTAAAATGTAATACACCAGTTTTTAGAGAACATGTGAAACAGATTTGTGCAAATTATTAGCTTAGATTGTTGAAGAAATGTATAGAACTGTTGGAAAGTGAGTTTATCCCAAAAATTTTAATCTACATTCTGTTGATTTTGAAAGCTGATTGCTATGCTTCTTCCTATAATGATTGATCTCTTATTCATATTTTGTCTTAGTAGATACATTCTAGTAGTATATAGGTACAAAATATTTTGTTTAAAATATCTCATTACAGAATTTATAACTGGTTAGTCTAAGTTAAGTCAAAATATTATGCTAGAATTCCTTATATTTTTGTACTGACTATGGATTAAGTAAAATTTAAAAAAATATTCATATTTTATTCACTTATTGTTCACATTTTGCAAAAATGTGAACAAAAATAATATCATAAGATACCAACCACTTTCATTGAGCGATTTTGAAATATTCACGTAATTATATCCGGGTCCGAGATGTACATTCTAGTAAGTTTTTTTTTTTTAATCTTTATTTAAAGAGCTTTGTCAGACATGACAATGTCGCTCTGTAAGACCATAACTACATACTAAATACAAAAACATCAAATACATTACTTTGGTTACTGAGCCTTTGCCCTTCGGCGCAAGCCAACCTCAACCTTTTCATATAGCATTTTAGCTTTTCTAGACAAAGGAAATTCCAAAACACTGTTAAAGGCTCCAGCATATACATTTGCGTAATATCGTCTAATACGTTTGCGTAATATCGCCTACTCCTCGACTTTTGACGGCCTAGTTTTTGGATTTTTTATAAAAAAACCTCCAATGGTTGTAGAAGTAACCGGTAATTTTAGCATTGGTTTTAACTGCTTGAATGACTCTTAATCACATCGATACTGTATGTATATGTACTGCAATGCCATCTACCAAAGTAGTAAATAGTCTTTCGTAAGAAGCTTGTTTTATTAGGTCAAGATATAAATTAAGGGATCAAAATAGCATTTGTACTTTTGAAATTTGGTCTTTGCTAATGGTGTCCTAAAAATTTTCGCCTTTCTTGCGTCGTCAAACAAAAAAAGTTTTCCACAAGACCATGAAGCTGTAAAGTTTGACCCCATTGTTTTATCCAAACGTAAGTCAGTATAATCCTTTCTAGCTCGATACAAAACATCTTTTTTCTCTTTCTGTATCGGTATATCATCATCCGGTAGCTAACATTCGGGTACTCAAATATCTTTAGTATTGGCTCGAGGTTTATACATACCTTTTCTTCTTTCATTCATTTACTATATTTTTTGTTACATCCGCAATACATGAGTGTTATAGGCTCCTTCACTATTTTATTTCGTTCATCCAAAGTAACAGAATTTTTGCAATCCATTTTAATAAAACATCTCCAATTTGTATAGCCATTTGCATTCTTCTACGCGTAATTATAGCGGAAACTGTTGTAATTATGAAATAAATGGGATGCAGTTCCTCTTGGGATCCTTTTGTAAATCTTCAAAAAATAAATCACTTAAAATTCATTCACACAATATATTTCCAAACAAGACTCAATAAACAAACAGTTATATAAAAACACATCTTATAATTTTCTTTATATTCAAACCATACTCTGTCACAACATTTTTGCTACTACTAATGCTACCGAAACAATTCTTACACAAAAACAATATAGTATATTTCATTACAAGTGCGGAAAGCATGTTCCGCACGTGTACTGAACAACTATTTTTAATACAGTTGCGAAAAAATTAAGCAATTTATTAAAATAATAAAAACACAATAAACTCAACTAACTAATAATTTATTTCTTAGAAAAGTTATAATTCACATATACATTGAAATTGGTACAGTTTTTTATACTAACTGGGGAAGTTTTAGGTTGCATATTTACTGTTTGAGACAAACTATTATTAATTTCGTATGATTGTTCATGTATATTTGTCAAAGGTGTTATACAATGGCGTTTGCTAGTTGATGGAATTAAATCTAATGACTTATCATTATCAACGAAGGTTGATAATGATAAGTCATTGGGCATTTGGGCATTCACAAATGGACGAACTTTCTCTTCACTATTGTCATGTGAAGGTGACAGACTGGACTTTAAATTAATGGATTGTGTGATTTTTTTCCCAGTTTCTAGTTTGTTGTGTAATGAATCAGCAATATAGCCTTCTGCAACGTTGTCTGACTTCCAACCTCCTAGTCGCTTTAATTACGTCAAATTGACTCCTGAATCTGCCAATAATGTAGCAGAGGTCCTCCTGAAGCTGTGCCCAGTGTAATACTCTGCATCCGGCAGACCAAGAAACGTAGCTATTTCTTTTGGCATATTACCAAATTTGTTTATCCCGATTGCTTGAGATGTACACTTTCCTTTTTGATAATTTTGGAAAAACGGTCGGATTTTCCTTTTTGGGACCGCTGATTCATATATTTTTGCACTATTCTAAGAAAATCTCCTTCAACAACAAAGCTTCTCGGTATCTTATTTTTTGTATTCGGAATCTTGATTAGTAGCATTTTTTCATGGGCTTCAATATCTTTTAAAGTAATATTGGATAACTCCTCTCTGCGGCAAGCACCAACAATGCCAAAAATCAGCGCAACCTACAAAAAAAAAGGGATTTGATTAATATTTTTTTAAATAATTTAATGACTGTATTTTGCGATTTCGTAAACTGAATACTAAAGAAAAATATAAGTACTTATTAATTAATTACCTTTGTGGCTAAATAACGATCATCGAGAGCTTCGTTTAAAAACCTTTCCACTTCATTCGATGTTAATATTTTCGACTTTTTAGTTGTAAAACCGTCTGATTGTCGTTTTAAGAAAGCATTTAGTTTTGGGTATTGACTTATATCCACGTTGTTTCTTATTTTCAGCATACTTTTTATCATCGAAAACCTCGACCATAATGTAGAAGGTTTTAATTTTGCTGACAGTTCGGAGAAATATGCCAACATAACGTTTTCTGAAAATCTATTTGCCTTTTTCTCTTCTCTCCACGCAATAAATTCCTTGTATATATGTATGTGTCTTTTTGACTTTTCCGGTAAAATGTTCTCCGAAGCATTTTGTGCAATTATACTGAGTTTCGGTGGTGTTAATTCAAATAAAATATCGTCGAAATTACTCATTTTGTGCAACAAACAACTAAACTCGCAAAGAAAATTTTTGAAAAATGGCGCAAACCTTAAAAGAATATAAGCAGAGATTTTTTTTTCTTCACCCATTCGATTAGGCAAAGGGAACTATGCCCATACAGCCAAGTCTTCAGTAGAATTTTTTTATTGATATGAAATGAAAATGAAATGAGATGAAATTAAATAAAACCTAACCTAACTCATTGAATTAAATCATTAAATCTGATATTGAAACAAATTAGTAGCTTCTTTTTAGAATTATTTGCATGAATCATAAAAACTTCTATGATTTTTTTAAAGTAAAAACTTCATGGTTGGTTTTTTTTTATTTTTAATAGACAATATTTTGACAGTTGGGAAAGAGAACGCACTAGTTCGGAAAAGGTAAAGAAAAAGCACGAATGTGTAATAGCCCACTTTCCGAACGCTATACGTCCCTGTAATACACCACTTTTTGAGCAACTGTATTAAAAAAACATTTTTACCTGTCTCCCTAATCTTCCAAACTCAAATATATTTAATTTCTTTATAAAATGTTAGCTGCCAGAGACAATAATGAAATTCAACCTCAACATCCCCTCTGAATTTTATTATTATCTCAAAATAAAATTTTAAAATCATCCCAAGACATAACTTTCAAACATTAATTTCAATACACTCTCTTTAAACAACTTCAATACATAACCTATAATCCCCTCAATACACAAAGAAACCCATAAACTTCAACTCACTATCTATAGCTTCGACAAACTTCCTATCGATAACTTCAACAAACTTCGACAGTCTCCCTGTCTATAAACTTCAACAAACTTCCTATCTATAACTTCAACAAACTTCGACAGTCTCCCTGTCTATAAACTCAATAACAACCCATATAATAATTCCCTACCTATCATTACATTCTACATACTATATATTAAAGCTACCCCTTAAATATAAATTTCAAATTAATATCCGAGACACCTTAATATTATAATTAATACCTAAATTTCGAGTTAACAACCAAAACATTTATATCTAATACTAGCTGACCCGGCGAACTTCGTACCGCCTTAGCGTAGCTTTGATGCACTACTTTATTTTGTATAGTTGACCTATCTTAGGTATGAGTACCTATTCAATTTAAACTGGCATTTATATCTAATACTAGCTGACCCGGCGAACTTCGTACCGCCTTAGCGTAGCTTTGATGCACTACTTTATTTTGTATAGTTGACCTATCTTAGGTATGAGTACCTATTCAATTTAAACTGGAATCTATAATATCCTCCATATATAAATTAATCCCTATTTCCCTGGTCTCGCCATATCTGAAAAGGACCTAATTTTATTAAATACAAAACAAAATATATATTTTCATAATAGTGTTTATTCCATAGGGTTCAATAATTCCACTTATATTTTTACAAATCGCTATTGAACAACTTGGCATTTTGAAGTAAACACTGAGCTTAACACCACGCGCGCTCTAGAAAACAACTAATAGCCTCTATACCCTTCACTGTTTCTCTCTATTCTAATGCTGCTGTTTCTTTAATCTAATGCTTTTTGGTACACTATATTTTTAGTTTTATGTTCTGGCGCGTAAATAAATAATGCTGATGGTTTTCCGACACGGGAACAGGCGACATATAATTGGCCATGTGAAAAACATGGATTTTCTAGATTGATGCCACATACACTTAGCGACTGCCCTTGTGATTTATTTATTGACATTGCAAATGCAAGCCGCAATGGAAACTGTAAACGCTTAAAGCTGAATGGCATATCGTGCGTGCGGGATGCGTGGGATTAAAACATCTTCGCCTTTGTACTTCCCTTTCAAAATTGTTTCTTCGATGACGTTGTTCAATAATTTCTTCACCGCAAGCCGGGTGCCATTACACAGACGTGGCTGGTTTATGTTCCGTAACATAATAATTACTGATCCGATTTTTAATTGCAGATTATGAGGTGGTAACCCGGGCAATTCCAGCGAATTTAAAAATTCTGTTGGATAATTCACAACTTCATCTTCATTAGTAACGGAATCAACTGATTTGTAATTCTTCAATTCGCCAGCTATTTTCTCTTGAATCTGAAAATTCATTTCGTTCACATCAACATTTTTTGCGGCCAATATAATACGTTCGCTTAACCAAACGTGATTTACGTAATTTTGTGCAATGTTTGGGAAAACCTTCTCCATGAGTTCGGTCTTTGATTCACAAAAGTTACAAAAATTGGTAGGGAATGTAATGTATCCAGATGATCTATCAACAGCAATATTACCATTGCCAATATCGAGTAGTTGTTTGGAAAACACTTCTCCTGACTGGTCTTCCTGCAATTCGACTCTCATGTTTATACTCAATTTAAGTGTTTTAATGTATTTCCATAAAATGGACGACTTCAAACATGCATTCAGTTCATCAGCTGGCGTTGAGCGTGGAACAACTGGCAATATTTGTCGAAAATCACCTGCCAATAGTATCATGGCACCACCAAACCGGTTTTTGTTATTTCGTAAATCTTGCATCGAGCGATCTAATGCCTCCAAAGATTTTTTGTGTGCCATAGTACATTCATCCCATATGATCAATCTGGTTTGCTGCAGCACTTTGGCCATCGCAGAATTCCTCGAAAGGTTGCAAGTTGGAGTTTCATTAGTTTGAAGGTTCAACGGCAGCTTGAGAGCTGAATGAGCTGTTCGACCGCCTTCCAACAACGTAGCTGCAATACCTGAGGAAGCTAGGGCTAGTGCAATTCCATTTTGCGATCGAATCGTTGCCAAAATCAATGATAACAAAAAAGTTTTCGCAGTTCCACCGGGAGCATCTAAAAAATAAAATCCGCCAGTTCCATCGTTCACTACTTTCATGAGCGTATCGTAGGCATATTTTTGTTGTTGATTTAAAAGGGGAACTGTCCTATCAACCATTTCTCGTAATGTTTCGGAATCGTATTGGGCTTCGCGTCTCAATTCTTGATCAAATGAGTCGTGCATTGGGCGATTGGGTGCTATCATTCCTATTTGTGCTAATACTTTGTTGGTAAGCATCAAGCACATGTCCTCAATTAAAATTAATGCTTCATTGTGAATTTCTTCGTTCATTTGCAAATCTGCATTCCATGTTCTAAGACGCATCTGATGCAATATATCTTCCGCCATATGATCTTTGTATTTATGCCATAAATCAGTCGGTGTTGATGGGAAGCATGTAGACAAAATTATAGAAAATAATGTTCGTATTTGTTTAGCATTTGACGAAATCACAGCATCTTCGAGAGTGTGGTCCCAATGAGTGTCATTCTCTAACAATCCCAAATCTTGACAGGCTTCTCTGTATGTGGCACACAATACACCATTAACAGTTAGCAGATATTGGAATGATGTTGGACCACGAACATTGACTAACAGTAAACGCAAATAAAAACACTCGTCTTGACTGGGATGAACTGTATAAAGACGGCCTAGTGCATCGGTGGAAAATACTTGTGGGTAACCTGGAACTGGCCGTCCTCGTTTTCGTCGTTGAAATTTTTTTGATGATTGATTCCAGGTATAATATCTTGGCATTGCAGAGTAAAGTAGCGTTCTGGCAAAATCATCAGTCTGGCACATTTCAAAGAAGCTGGTTAATGTTGTCGATGGTGGCCTGTCAAGTCGTTGTAATACGTTTGCATCTGTAAAATACACCCGTTGACCATTTTCCAAATGTACGGCCAAGTGAACAATAGTAGGGTGTCGTTCATGTATAGGAAACGAAAATATACGCCACATGCCTTCGTTACTACTAACATAGCGGCCCATTTGATATTGAGTGACTTCATCATTTGAATTTTCGGCAGCAACTCCGAAGACAGCCATGTCACTACCTTTGTTCACATACTTGCAAATGTATTTAATCGATTTTACGGAATGGCAAAATTTGACGTTTATGTGTGCTTTATATGCCTTGCAGAGTAATGCCGAAAACGGAAAAACCCAACGATTATCAACTTCAATGTCCTGTCGATTTACTTTGACTATTGTTGACTTTCCATTGTCATCAATGGATCGGCGGCGATAAAGTGGATATCCATCATTTCCAGTAATAGTTTCTGGTACTAATTGTCTTGGGTAGCGTATTGAACATTTTCCTTCAACCATACACGGAGAAATGGGATTTAATATTCCACATGGACCATGTATCATATTTTTTGTAATAACCTCATGTAACAGTGGGTCTTCATTATTATCGGGAATTTCTGCTGATATCACATTATCAATTTCATTCGGTCTTATCCTCTCAACCAACCAAATCAGGATATGTGCATGTGGCAATCCGCGTTTTTGCCACTCAACTGAGTACATCCAACAGCGCGTCTCTCCGAATATGCTATGCTTAACAATAAAATCCATGAGTGATTTTAATTTCATTTTGAACACCCTTGCAGTGATATCGTGGCGATCAATGGGTGATTGGCTAGGAAATAATTCTTGTTGAATTTCTGTCCACTTTGGATTGCATGTGAACGTGATAAACAAATCTGGTGTGCCATAATGTCGTACATAGGACATAGCATCTTGAGCATATTCATGCATATGTCGCGGACTTCCGACATATGTTGCGGGGAGAATAGTTGTTCTGCCAACATTCTGTGCATTTCCATCAGCAGTAATGGCATCCCGAAGATGAATGTATTCCTCGGAACGGAGTTTTGCCTGGTTCAACCTGATAAATGTCAATCGTTCAGTTTCAACTTTCACATACATATCCACAGCATATTGGTGAAATAAACGCCGACATTTTAAGATGTGATTGTCCTCATTTTCCCGAACCATCAGTCTTTATGAATAATAATTCATTGAACTAACTTTTTTGTTTGTTTCAGCACCTGTAAACAATTTTTTTTGTGTTATAATAATATAAATTTTAAGTTAGTATACATATATTTTAATGTAGTAAACATATATATTGTTAATAATTTACCGGTAACTGGATTTATCATCTTCATTGAAAAATGATAGCCGTTTTCACCTTGCCAAAATAGGATAGGATATTGTAAGGCATCATATGATCGATGTGTTTCAGACACGCGCTGAAGTTGATTGTTCCGCCGATGTAAAACAATGTCTCGGTTATCTAAATTTTCACCCACAATGACAATAGCCACTTCATCAATTGTTGGCGCATTAAAACGTCCAGCATGTTGTCCTGCAGGCGCCTTATCGGCTCTGATGACAATTTTGTGATTATCTGATGGCATGCGGTCTAATGCAGTTCTGAATAATGCAATTAATTCATTATGTTGATGGAAAAATATTTGAAGTTGTTCCACAATGGATCTTTTCACTGAGTTGTTGTGTGCGCAACGCTGATCGACTTCTCTTGCTGAATTGCCCATAAAATATATTTGCAAAAATGTATAGTCGTTATCGGGCATTGACAATAAGGAACCTGTTCGATGATATATTTGACCCTGAATCTGCAAGAATATAAAAATGTATTTAGGTAATTGTATAGCAAATTGTTTATAATAAACAAATGTATACAACACTGGCTCAACATATTTTGCACCAGCTACATGGTTGTAAAACTAAATAAAATTGTTTGCCATTATTGTGCTTACTTACCTTGAAAGTAGGCATAAAATTGTCTCGAATAACTTTTGTTGCGCCAAATGATGTCATTTGAAAGCAATTATTATATTGCTGGATATGAGTCAAAAAATGATTGGAATCTGGCCTATTTCCGGAAACCAATGAATGTAATGGCTCTGGTGGCGGTACCAATGGCGTCAATTTGACTTGGCCGCTGGCGCAACACAATCCAGGGCCTTCATTTTTGAATTTCAATGCCTTGCAATGTGGACACACAATATTCATTAGTCCAATAGCAACAATTCGCTCTGAACTGTAATCAATTGCCACATTATAACTGAATGCAGCTCTGTGGGGATTAAACACAACATTTCTATGTTGATTTCGATTCCGTTGAAGTTCATTTCGCGCTTCGCGTTGCTCATCAGTTTGATTTGCTTGTAGATTTCTTTGACTTGCCGTATTTCGAGTTCTGCGGCCTAAATTTGTACGTTTGGTTGGTGGCATTGTTAAAAACTGAAAATAAAAAGCTCTCATATATTTTCTGTATAAACAAATTGTAATATTATGTAGTCACCAAAAGTTACCAAAAATCGATATGAAGCTGTCAACTTACCGTAATTAACAAACACTTATTAACAAACAAAAAACTTAACAAACACTTATTAACAAACAAAAAACTTCTTAGTCTTTATAACAAAACAAACTTTATCAAAAACTTAGAAAGCGGTTATGGATGTGATGCCACAGATTACCACAGTTTTTTTTTTTTTAACTGACTTGGCTGTTCAGCCATTCGCCAATGACGCCAATGTCAAGTTAGGGAAACAGATACTACCACAGATTACTAAATGGGATATGCGAAATTTGTATAGGTTTACTATTTGTATTATTTTCAAAAATTTATAAAATAGTGCAATAGAATTTAATTAAGTAACCACGTTTCCGAACAAACTTAATTAAGTAACCACGTTTCCGAACAAACGATGCTCTTTTAATATAGTCTATGGCTGTGAATGACGCTGACATTCGTAACGCGCGTTTTTTAAAATATGCAAAATTAAATGTATACTTTTCAATATTTCTGAGAGATTTTCTTAATATTTTTTTCCGTAAGAACCATCCTTGGACTTCCACAAACATTAAAAAAAAAGAATTATCGAAATCGGTTCAGCCGTTCACACGTGATCCCGTGACAACGCGAAACGGGTTTCATTTTTATATATATAGATAACGTCTATCAACTATCTTAATTAAACACTATTCCACTAGTTCACTTCATTATTAATGTTCACATATAAGTCATTGATCACTCACTTTCAAGTTTTCTTAAACGTAGAAACTTTGTTCTGTCTAATCCTTTTGTCAAAATATCCGCAATGTTAGAATTGGTTGGACAATAATAAATTTCAATTAAATTTTGATCTATCTTTTCTTTAATAAAGCGATTTTTTACATCAATGTGCTTGCTTCTTTTATTTAGAATTCCATTTTTAATTAAAACAATAGCCGATTGATTGTCAACAAATAGTTGTTTTTGGTGTGTATGCCCTGTAATTTCTTTAATCAGACTTTGGACATACATTAAATCTTTGATACATTCAGCAGCAGAAATATATTCTGCTTCCGTACTGGAGAGAGCAGTGACAGACTGTTTACGAGAGCACCAATGTATAGGACCAGCACTGTACATAACTGCAAAACCAGTTGTACTTTTCCTAGTATCTGGGTCACCTGCAAAGTCTGCATCACAGTATTCTGTCAACACTGAACTATTTCCACGTAAGTACTGAATACCGGAAGACAGAGCTTTTAAGATACCTAAATATAATTTTTATATTTGCGAAATCATTTAAATTGGGACACTCTTGATGTCTACTACAATAGCCAACATGAAATGAAACATCTGGTCTAGTTTTATTTACGAAATATAATAAAGACCCCATTAATTGCTTATAACTATGCACATCACTACTATTACTTTTCCCCTCTTGATGTGCATCAATGAAAATGTTCGGAAATGCATTTTCAATTCGCCGTACCCAAAATTCTTCATTAAATGTTCAGTATAGGATTTCTGGTAAATTTTCAAATAATTTTCTCCAACCTTTATATCAATTCCAATAATTTTTTCCATTTTATCAAATCTTCTAATTTCAAATTCCTTTTCAAATTCTTCAGTTATCTTATTTAATTCTTTTTCGCTATTTCCAATTAGAATCCCACCATCAACATATATTGCTAAATAAATTTCTTTTTCTTTACACACACTGATCAAACAAACTGGATCTAATTTTAATTGTTGAAAACCTAATTTCTTTAAAAATTCAGTTAACCGCTTATTCCACATTAGCTTAGTCCCCAGCTGACCGATTGTGTCGAAACCCGTACTGTCGGTCACTGAGAAGATCCGTTCAATACACGCTCCATAATCTTGCAGAGTATGGAGGTTATTAAAATCGGCCAATAGTTGGTAGGATCGGCACGACTACCCTTTTTGGGCACGGCTCCACGTTGGCAAGCTAAGCTTCCAGGACTTGGGCACTGTACTAGTCCTAAATAACATGAACTTGACTCCATTTATCGTTTGGCGCCGTTTGAGTTTTAAGGGTTTTCTGTGCCCGTAGTAATCTGTCTCAGGCACAGGTTTCACATCAGAGAGCCACGAAACAGACCCGCCTGTGGGTCCCTGAACACTGATATGTCTCCAAAGACCCACTATAGACATATTTTCTTTCAAATTTTCTTTTGAGTTTTATTATTACTTCGTCTCCTAATACCCAAGTTCAATGTAAGAAAAAACAAAAGCAAAATAACATAAAAAATAGTCCTTTGAACTATAAACATCCTTAATTATACCTATTATTTTTGAATGGTGCGAATAGTGAAAAAATGGTGAAAATAAACTTCAATATTATTTCTAAAATATCTAAGCAAAAAAAAAAAAAAAATAAAATTCTGACGGAAAATTCACTAAGTAGGTATTCTACAAAACGATCACACCACTATCGTAACTTCTCAGGAACTGTCCTACTGTTATTTCATCGTGTATAAACTGTAACCGAGATTCTATTATTAATTGGTCTCTTTCAATGTAACACTGCAAGTCTTTTAGAAAATGTTGTGGTTTCATTTTGTGTAAAACTTAGTAGTGCAGTCATTGAAGCATTATTACCGCGAATTTTTTTTCTGGAATTACATACTATTTTGGAATTAGTTTTATCTTACCTTAACTTTAAAAGTGAAAATGATTTGAACTGCCACCCCTTATCGGGGGTGAATTCTTTTTGTTTCAAAATATCCTCGGATATCGATAGGTCTAATTTTAAGCAAAAATCATCTATAAAGTTTGTCAAAAAATCCAATATTTTTCAAGTTATTGGCAATTGAAATTTCGCAATTTTTTCACGTTTTTCATCGGCTTTTTGCAAATATCTCCAAAAATATACGTTTTATCGAAAATTTTATAAAGAACAAAATTGTAGCTGGTAAAACAATGAACAATTTGGTTTTTTGTAAAGTATTCTAATTGCGATATTAAGCTAGATATTAAAGATCAAAGCCGTTTTTTATTTTGTCTGAAATTTAATCGATGTGGTCAAAGCCATCTAGCGGCGAGCAGATGCATGTTATGCATTCTAAAACAAAAGGGTTTTGTAGTGCTTGAAATAAGCTTTAAAATAAGCACTTTTAAAAGTCCTTGTACACGTAAAATTAGTGAGCTGTATTGCAAATAAGGGGATCATCTAATGTTTTTTCTTTTAAATCAATAAGTGTCATTTCCACCAAAATTAAAATCAATCGTATTCCGTCTAGAATTAACTTTATTATGAAATATATAGTATCAGTTTGGCTGCATATGTACATATAACACAACACATTTGAGTGAAGCGGCCAACGAAAAAGCCATGTGATAAGCTGTGCTCCGTTGATTCGTATAATGTGACCAGCATATTTCCGTCTGCAAAGGAATGAGCACGTGATTAATATAATATTTTAACTAGACACCCAATTTCAATACATTTTGTTTAATAAAAAAATGTAAGTAGATAAAAAACCTGTTTATTTAATAATATCTTATTAAAATTGTACCATAAAATTATATTATTCAAAAATATATTCTACAAAACGATGCAATAGAAGACGAATTTGACGAAAAACACGACTTGTTCACACATGACAGATCTCCAGATTCGTGTGACATTTTCAACAATTATTTTTGGCCACACTGTTTTTTTACTTTATCACAAATTATATACTTTTATATTTCATCTAACCGTATCCTCACACTTGTGCTGATAACGAGTTGGAATAATAGGATCCGTAAATATAAAGGATTTGTTAATAAAAGAGAAAATATATGTTACTGTCATGAGTGTTTATAATCAAGTAACTAGGTAATACAAAAATTATTAGAATATAGAGTACTTAAAAAGAATATTCCTAATAAAGAAAACAAACTAACAAATAGGTCTGCACAACATTGATTAGCCAGTATCTACAACAAGTAGTTTTGGCGTGAAAGCCGGAGGCAGACAGACAAGAGATACTTTAGCATTTATAATATTGGTATGGATTACTTAAAAAGATGTAAGGATAGAGTCCTTACATCTTTTTATGTCATACCAAAGTATTTTCGTGATTTTTTTCAATTTAGGGGTTGTTTGCAAGGGTTGTAAGATTTTCGAGGCGTTGGAAATGATTTTCATATGAGGCAATTATGTTAGAAAATACTTTACAATTTCGCCACTTACTATTTATTAGACATGTTTTCTAGCGATAAAATGGCTCAATGTCATTTTTTCCATTAGGGGTTGTTTACACCCCTTAAAAATAATAGGCGGAGTTTAGATCATTTTCACTTTTGAAGTTAAGGGTAAGATGAGCCTAATTCCAAAATGTCCTTCAAATCGGTTCACAGTTGTTAGAAAATACTTTACAATTTCGCAGAAAATACTTTACAATTTCGCCACTTACTATTTATTAAACATGTTTTCTAGCGATAAAATGGCTCAATGTCAATTTTTCCATTAGGGGTTGTTTACACCCCTTAAAAATAAGATAAGTCTTTATTTGCCTTAAACATGGTATAATGATGTTACAGTCTTATTTAAATTCAATGTACACATGTTTAGGCTATACAGAATATGTATCAATGGGCAAGAAAACTGACAAATCTCGCCACTAGAGGCGCTGATATCGTTTGACCCAAATAAACTGTCAAAACCCATTGTAATTTCTTCGACTTTACGTTGTTTATAAAAATGTAAAAAATATGCCGCGTTGTGTAGCAATTTGTTGCAATAATAATGGAAATCACTCTTATCCTAAAGATATGCATTTCAATTTAGAACAGAATATATAAATAGATTTCAATAAAGATTATGTTGATGTCTCTATAGCTTTCTGGAGGCGGTAAATCAATTTTTTATCTTGAATTTCTTGTTCTTGAGGAACCTCGAAGTTAAAATTCCAGTCATACAATTCAAGTCTGGATACCCAATAATTTTATGTTAATAGGGTTGAAACTTTCAAACTATGGCAATAAAGTAAATATTAATGTACTTAACATTAATATTTACTTAAATATAACTAAAGAAACTTTAAACCTAATACAAAATTAATGTAACTTAAAACACTAACAAGTCTGCATTCAGTTTAAAGTCTGGGCATTGTTATTTGCCTGGTAATTAGATCAGCTTTTCGTCCTTTTACTGAAGCTCCTCTAGACTTTTAACTCCTTTTTTAACTTAAAACAGTCCATGTACAATACATTGCTCTGCTTTACCTAAAAAAAACTCTTCAAACACAAAAAAATACCTCAACATAAAACGTGATACGTCTGACAGCTAATTGTTATGAGTCAAACGCCATGAGCGACATCTACAAATAGCTTTCCGTTTTCTTCCCCATTGCATGCAAAAATAATAATTATGTCAACAATGTCATTATATAATCCAAATTAATAGTAATATTATAAATTTATGTCAAGGAAATCCTTAATGTCATAGAAATTATGTTTAGTTAGCCATTTGTACAGCTTGTTTTTAAATAAATTCACATTATTTATATGTTTTATCTCATTAGGGATTTTGTTGTAAATGCGCACACACATCACCGGGCAACTTTTAGCAAACTTGGCTGATTTCGGATTATATTTCACAATAAGTCTGTCTTTGTCCCTTGTTGGACGAGTGATTACCTCAGATGCTTTTTTGAACAGTCCCTTATTACTGTAAAAAAAGTTACAGATTACATATATGTAAAGTGCAGGAAGTGGTAACAGGCCTAACTTTTTAAAAAACGGCTGGCAAGATTCGTCTGGACGAAGTCCGCAAATCGCCCTAATGCACTTCTTTTGTGCAATGAATGCTCTGTCCTTATCCGTACTGTTTCCCCATACAGCAAGTCCCGTAACGTAATATAGATTCAATATACGCATGATATGTAATCATTGCCGTTTTTACATTTGTTACGTTTTTAACATGTCTGAGTGCGTAAGTAAATTTGTTAATCCTATTGCATAGAACATCTAAGTGTATTTTCTAGTTTAAGTCTTGATCTATGAATACACCCAAGAATTTGGTTTCCGATACTTCTTTTAGTCTCTCAATATTAAGTTTAAAATTATATTTGGCATGTTTTGATTTATTAAATTGGACGTAATTAGATTTATCTAAATTAATTTTTAATTTATTAATCTGTAGCCATTGTAAAATTTTGTCAATTGTGTTATTTATTAGCACAATTTTAGACTCATCAGAAAAGAGTACACGGCACCAATCTTGCTGTGTCCAATTTAAATGAGTGCGTGCGAAAAGAACGCGCGCTGCTCGGTGGGCTCGCGTTTGTTTGGGCCCATTAGCTGGCTCGTGTGGTACCATATCGCGTTCTTTTAACCTTCTCCGAACAGTTCGAGCGCTCACAGATACTCCGTGGAAGTTGCAAAGTTGGTTTTGTATTGCAATGGAGGTAAGGTGACCATTTCTCAAGCTGGGTCGTCACGATGAATCGATCCTGCCTTTTAGTTGTCACCCGAGATCGTGGCCTTCCGTGGCGACGAACAAAGCCGCCAGTCTCTAGGTACCTCCGACAAACATTTCGGACCGCAGATCGACTTAAATTAAAGTTGAGCACTCACATTTCTTTGGCTGTGTCCGGCCGGAATAAGTGCCATAGCTTGGGCGGCGACTTCAGGTGAAGTATCCATAGATTATTGATAGAACCTCACCTTAATGTTAAGAATAAGTAATGTTTGTTGCAAAACCAAAGACATCAATCACTTTTTCAAGAATTAAATCCAAGTAAACGAATAAAATCAAGTTTTTTTTTTGTATTCGATTGTTTGATTTCAACAAACAGGCTCCAAATTGTCTTTTGTTTTTTAAATTCTGTGTTCGAAATTCAAAAAAAAGACTATTTAATGAAATTGTGAATTATTCAGGTTCAAAATTGCATAAAAACTTTTTGCTCGACCTAATATAAAATTTTAGCTAGGACCAAACGAAACTGAAAATGCAAGGTGGACCAATAGATGTGTCCAGAAGTGTATATTAAATGCGAAAATAATGTTTTGATAATACTTCTACTTAATCATTGCACTGTATTGTTCTTCATAATCAATTTTCTCCATAGTTCGGCTTTCGAAAGGAAACATGCCAGAGTTCAGGTCAGAACCCATATTTTGCACACGCGGGCCCTCCCCTGCACTTGTGCAACGCGTTTCACCTTCGGGTTTGAGCCGCCCGCGGTTTGCGTTGTGTGTCTTGTTGAGGGCGCTGGGATTCCCACTGCCTCACACACTCCGCCTCCTCCTTTGCCAGCGATGCTTTGCAGAAGGACGTGACGGCTTGCCATCGAGGACACTGCGGTGCGCTACCCAAGCCAGACAGACCTCCACCGTATGCTCCATCGTGGCTTCAGGGCGATCCACACATTGGTGACACCCTGGCGTTTCCTTCCGCCTTTTCCGGAAGAGGAACCTCCCGAAATAAGTGTCCGGTGAGGACCTGGCAGACGGAAGGTGAGGGCGCCGTGGCGCCTCTCTAGCCACTTTTCAAAAAGGGACTTAACGCTGCTATATGTGGCGTGCCCCAGCACTGGGTTACGACAATCGCACTCTTTCATGTCGCCATGAGATTTAGGATATCAAAAATGACTTTCAAAAATGACTTTGCTGTGAAGTTTAGATTTGAGTTGGTTTTGAGCTAGAGCCTGAATTGGACTGCCCTATGGTCTGAGAATAATGATGATGATCTTTTACTTTGGTTTGTTTTAGCTTTTGTAGCAAAATACTGCGAGAATCTGAGAAAAAGACTTTGTTTTTAATATTGTGGGTTAAAATGAAATTTACGGCTTCTAAGATACCGATACATTACCCTGTAAATACTGAGGTCTCTGGAGGACATTGGAATAATAGAGCAGTTTTGGAATTTTGGAAATATGCAGAAATCCCTGTATACCCTGTTGAAGACGATTTCGATGCGTCCTGTATAAACAAATTACAACCTCCCCAGTATCTTTTAACACTTGAGGACTCGCTACTGGGTGCAGAGGACCCAGTTCCTTGTATTTTGTTGAACTGCTTAAAAATTATGAATTTTGCGACGTTGCCGTTCCTAGTAAAGTATAAGGTGGTAGATTACAATCTCAGGTGTCAGCCAGCGCGTTGCGTATGAGTGCTATGGACGTGAAAGGTGCGTATGGGTCCACTGGACCCGGTTGCGACTAAATACGTATGTTTGTTTACTGTTTTTGCTACCTTATTTTGTAGAAAATAGGTGCCAACCGGTCCTTCAGGCCGCATGAAATAGAAGAAAACCTAAATCAGTGCCTATGTGATTCAAGTACCTATTATACTTCTAATCTCGAAAATAAAACAACGGGCCATACCAGGTCGGCAACTGTTTAAGTAATGTGGTAAAAAGTTTGGTGGAGCCGATAAAAGGTTCTAATTGAGACGAATTCAAAGGGTGGCCTCTTTGTATATTTTTTGGTAACACTATTATTCAAAAGGCCAGAGTATCTTCACATGACATCACACGGAGAGATTTTATCAAAATGTTAGCTATTTCTTTCATTGAACCACATCTGTCTACCTCTAAGAATTTCTATCACTAATATTCCACAGCATATCAAAATCCGTATCCGAAACATATAATTTCGTGGAAAATACTTTACAATTTCGCCACTTACTATTTATTAAACATGTTTTCTAGCGATAAAATGGCTCAATGTCAATTTTTCCATTAGGGGTTGTTTACACCCCTTAAAAATAAGATAAGTCTTTATTTGCCTTAAACATGGTATAATGATGTTACAGTCTTATTTAAATTCAATGTCCACATGTTTAGCTATACAGAATATGTATCAATTGCATGCAAAAATAATAATTATGTCAACAATGTCATTATACAATATGTTAAGAAAACCCTGTCCGACCCGTGAAGGTATTGTTAGGTATCGATAACTGATTCTACTAATGCCTACAAAACCTGGATAAACTTAAAAAAAAAATTCCCCCTAAAAAATAAATAACTTAAATAAAATAAATAGGTAATTTCATGGCAACACAGGCACAGTTCATAACCTCAGTTGACCTCATGCATGTAGGTATAGGTAATTTATTCACGTTTATCGAGTCTCGAAAGAAATAATGATACTTAGGCAGCTCGTGAAAAGAACTTTTTTTTTAAGTAGGAAGGTCGTCTGACTCTCCAAATGTATCATTTCATTCGATGAGCTTAATGGCTGTGGCGGAGATGTTGTTCCAATTTCGTTCACTAATAACGATACAGGCCCAGCTGGCACCGTCGCACGAGATTAGCACGGACATGCACATTGCACATAAATAAAAATCAAGTGGTGTGAAATCCGCGCTGGCCACAGTTGGTCCACCCTTACCAATCCACTGCTCGCCGAACTGATAATGGAGGTTCTCACGTACAGGACAAAGATATGGTGACGCACTGTCATACTGGAACCACATTGACCACAATCACCTGATCACAAAACAGCAGTTGCTACCTTCCATCAGCATGTTACATTACTCTACATTAGGAAACGACATGATCACACAATACACGAATAGTCTTCACGACAGCGATGTTTACGCGCTACTGATAATTTAAAGTAAAAATGATTTTTATTTTTTAGAATTGTACCTACGGGGCTGACCTCGCGGCATCCTTTGAGTACTTAAATAGGGATGTGTAAGTAATCAAAATATTGATTTTCGATGGAAACAATTTACTGGTCTATTTTTGTTATCGATTTAGTATTGTAGTTTCTCATTCTCATTCTAGATTCAACATCGCATGGAATTGTTTAGAACTTTTATAAAACTTAAATTAGTTAGGTACACTGCTGTAAATGAAAATCATGCCAAATTTTTAATTTCAATTTCTGTCTCAAAATCGATGATATTGACCATTAAAATATTTGTAAAATTTTATTAAAATTGTGTTTCATAAGTCCTTCTCGTTTCTGTTTACTAATACTTGTGTTATAATAATGTTATTAGTAATTAATCGATAAACAAACAAAAGTACTTTTACCATTGGGTAATCTGTGTTTTTAACAAATCATTCAACCAGATACAAGTTTCGATTAATAGCGATAAAAAACGTTATTGCGCAAAAATTAGTGCATCACTAGTTATTTCTTTTACGTCGCCGACAAAGCTCACGCGCGACGCCGCCAAAGAAATAAATAATCTAACAAAACAATAAAAGGAAAGCCGACAATTATACCGCCTAAAATGGTGTTGTCATTTTTTTAAAAACACCATATTTTGGGGAAGTTAGCGTAAATTTGCGGGGAAAAAAGATAGTTTCAAAATTGATTAGTATTGTTACTATGATGATTATGCAAAATTTCATATTTTATTTGGTCATGTGATTGCCTAACCTTTATTATCCTTATGGGTCGGACAGGGTTTTCTTAACATATTGTATAATCAAAATTAATAGTAATATTATAAATTTATGTCAAAGAAATCCTTAATGTCATAGAAATTATGTTTAGTTAGCCATTTGTACAGCTTGTTTTTAAATAAATTCACATTATTTATATATTTTATCTCATTAGGGATTTGTGCGCACACACATCACAGGGCAACTTTTAGCAAACTTGGCTGATTTCGGATTATCTTTCACAATAAGTCTGTCTTTGTCCCTTGTTGGACGAGTGATTACCTCAGATGCTTTTTTGAACAATCCCTTATTACTGTAAACAAAGTTACAGATTACATATATGTAAAGTGCAGGAAGTGGTAACAGGCCTAACTTTTTAAAAAACGGCTGGCAAGATTCGTCAGGACGAAGTCCGCAAATGGCCCTAATGCACTTCTTTTGTGCAATGAATGCTCTGTCCTTATCCGTACTGTTTCCCCATACAGCAAGTCCGTAACGTAATATAGATTCAATATACGCATGATATGTAATCATTGCCGTTTTTACATTTGTCACGTTTTTAACATGTCTGAGTGCGTAAGTAAATTTGTTAATCCTATTGCATAGATCATCTAAGTGTATTTTCCAGTATCAATTCGACTGAAATGCAAGTTGGTCCAACCTCCATACTGAAAGCAGTTTTTTTTTTTATAAATCTAGGGCTTGACCGCAATCCCGCCTGATGGTATAAGTCTTGATCTATGAATACACCCAAGAATTTGGTTTCCGATACTTCTTTTAGTCTGTCAATATTAAGTTTAAAATTACATTTGGCATTTTTTGATTTATTAAATTGGACGTAATTAGATTTATCTAAATTAATTTTTAATTTATTAATCTGTAGCTATTGTAAAATTTTGTCAATTGTGTTATTAATTTCAATTTCATGGTTAGATATTGATTTTTTATCAGATGTTACGATAATTGAGATGTTATCTGCAAATAATATAAATTTATGATTAGTCACTAGTGGCATGTCATTTACATATAATAAAAATAATACAGGACCTAATACACTTCCTTTGCGGGCCTTGGCGGGATTGCAGTCAAGAACTAGTTTATAATTATTTTAAAAAAAAGATAATTTTCACTTTTGAAGTTAAGGGTAAGATGAGCCTACTTCCAAAATTTCATTCAAATAGGTTCACAGTAAAAAAATTCGGAGGTAAGGCCGTATTTTTCGCTTCAATGACTGCACTACTGTATAGCTTTGCATAAAAAATTAATATATTTTTATCAAGCTTAGAATGCCAAGCTTCCAGGACGTTGGTTGTTCTATGCAGTTCGTTATAAACACAACATTGGCTTATATTTCTTCTTTCAGCCAGTATGGCTCCAAATACTTTATCTGTAATTTCTTTAATTTGTTAGCAAGTCTGAAATTGTGTCTATGTATTTTCATCCATGACATATCATCCTCTTATAGTAACGGATGTGTGATCGTTTCGTTCTTTCCTATCATAGATTTGGATTCTTTAGAGCAAAAAAAATGATTCGAGTTTCTGCATCATCATACTCACATAGTAACATGTCATCAATCTTTTTGGGTACCTGAACTACCTTGAAATTTTTGAATACAGTTTTATAGCATCGATTGCTTTAAGTCTAGCATTATATAATCTGCTTTTTTCTTTGAAAACTTCGGCATTTTCCCTGATCTGATCTGTCTTGAGGATCTGTTTTAGTCGTTATTTTATTTTAAAAGTATTTTTTTCTTTTAGTAAAAATATTTTCGAGACATCTTCTAAAAAATAAATTGAGAGAAAACTAGTTAAAAATTACCATAACTCGTACTTCTTTCTAATTGTATTTTGCGATTGTAATGTTTCGAAAATGTGTAATATTTTGAGAATGAAGGTAACAGTCATTGTATTGTCACGTAAAAAAAAGAAATACGTGAAAAATGAAGACACGACAAGGTCGCAGACGATGACGTGAGAGTTCTTATAAGGGTTCCTTCTCTCCTTTAAGCTAACGATACCCTATACGTCTTTATCAGGGTGAAAGTTGTAATTATGAGAAATAAAATGCATTTTTAAATCATTCCTTCCTGACCAACGAAATAGTTGTTTAGTTAGGAAACAAAAAAAGTTTGATTAGTTCTAGTTAATCGGTTCAGTTGGTCGGAGTGGAAATCGTCTTCTTAAGATGTAGATTGTTTCGAGCGTACATAATGTTCATTTTTATTTTAAAAAATGGGTCTTTTACATTCAACATCTGCAGTCTGACACCATAGCAAAATACCGTAAGTTATGATGTCTCGTGGTATCCACGTCTGTTACCGCCCTGCAAGTTATGTTAAGTGAGGTGAAGTGAACTTACTGTAGCTTTGAGTAATTCGTGAACTTTAAAGAAACATTTTTGTGAACCTTTTTCTTCTTTTTTTTTTTCTTTTTTTCTTTTTTTATCAAATCGCGTATATTATTGTAAACGTTTTCATTTTTAATGTCTGGACTTAAAAAAAGACGCGTGATCCCTGAGTTTGTTTCGGCTATTTCTTCTCGGGAGGTCATTTAGGAAATGCCGGCTCCATCTAGTTTAAAAAAAATATGACGTGTAAAACTGATCAGTGATCCTTGCTTAATAAACGATTTCATTTCTCGTTTTCGACGAATATGACATAATATTTACTACCTTTAATATACCGAATGTTCCTCACAGAGCAAATTATTTACAGGAAACTAATAACGAATCATAGGCGTAGTGTACCTATACTCCTTGCTTGACTCTATACGTTTTGTTGTAATTGTTGTATACAGTTCTTGAAATAATTCAAACCCTGACGGCTTAAATCCTTATCAAATCATATTTTGGCGAGAAGTACGCACACAACTGCATGCAACTGCATACAATGTTCCTAAGGAAATATAAGGAAAACCAATGCCCAAATAACAAATAAGAATCCGATAGTTCAGTGTAGGGGACCGGGTACAAGCTGTTATCGTTATGTAAAATAAAGGGGTGCAGTACCTTTTGGGATCCCTTTGTAAACCTTCTCAGAAATAAATCACTTAGAAACCATTCTCACAATATATTTTATTATTACGACTCTATAAATAAACTGTTATATATAAAAAACACATCTTATAATTTTTCTATAAATTTAAACCATACTCTGAACATTTTCTTGCTACAACTGCTGCTACCGAAACAATTATCTTCACTAAAAACAATCAAGCATTTTCATCTATCTGCCTAATATTCTAAACTCAAATATATCTAATTTATTTATAAAATGTTAGCTGCCAGAGACAATAATCAAATTCAACCTCAACATCCCCTCTGAATTTTATTATTATCTCATGCTAATTAATTAATTAATTAATTATAACTTCAATACATAACTTTAAACAACATCAAAACATAACCTGTAACCCCCTCCAATACAAAACAACTCATATAAAACTTCAATAAACTCCCTACCTATAACTTCGACAGTCTCCCTGTCTATAAACTCCAAACTCCCTATCTTTAACTTCATCAACTCCCTATCTAACTTCAAACTCTCTATCTAACTGCAAACTCCCTATCTAACTTCAAACTCTCTATCTATAACTTCGACAACGCCGACAGTCTTCCTGCCCAAAAACTCCCTATCGATAACTTCAATTCTATCACAAAACACCCTATCTATAACTTCAACTATTACAAAACACACCCTATCCAAACTTCAGCTCTATTAGAAAACACACCCTATCTAACCTTCAGCTCTATTAGAAAACATACCCCATCTAAAACTTCCACTCTATTAAAAAGACATACCCTACCTAAAACTTCAAAAACTATTAGAAAACACACCATCTAACTAACCTCAACCCTACTACTAAAACATCATATCTAAAATAAACTTCCTGTCTAAAATGCAGCCTTTACATAACCTTCAATTTCATAAATATCACTAACCTTTACACTTTCGTTACATGTCACAACCCTTGAATACATAACTTTCAATTTTGCAGGATCCCAACTCATCTCTATTATTTGTAAAACCTACCAACAAACCCCTAATTCATCTGGTACAATTTTATTTATCAAATATAATAAAGACCCTAATAATTGCCTATAACTAAGCACATCACATCAATTGTCTACTGCACATCACCACTAATATTCTTCCATTTTGTTGTTCTTCTTCAAAAGTAGAAAACTCCTCCTCCATATCACATCGATTTCTTATAATTATGCACATCAACACTAATATTCTTCCCCTCTTGATGTGCATCAATTCAAATATTCAGAAATACTTTTTCTTTTAAGTTGCCGTATTCAAAATTCTTCATTCATTGTTCAATGTAAAACTTCTCATAAATTTTCAAATAATTTTCTCCAACAAAACTATATCAATTCCAAAAATTATTTAAATCTTCTAATTTCAAATTCTTTTTCCAGTCCTTCAGATATCTTATTTATTTTCCTTTTCCACCATTTCCAATATTTATTATAGAATTCCATCATCAACATAATATTGCCAAATAAATTTCTTTTCCTTTAATATACATATTTTATTTTCACCAAAATTGTATTCCATAGGTATTTCCATAAAATGTCTTCATTTAGCTCTTCATATAATTTTCAAAGACCTCATTTTCTTCACCATTATTTTGTTGTTCTAGAAAAATCGCTCCTCTTTTGTTTCTTTGACATCAAAAATTTTCATTTTCATTTCCTCTTTATAAGCTTCCCCTCTCAAACTCATAATCAGTATTTTCTTCAAATAATTACTTACATTTTCAATTGCTATCTTACTGCTGCACCCATTCTGGGCCCATAACCTGTTATAGTTATGTAAAATAAGGGGGTGCAGAGTACCTTTTGGGATCCTTTTGTAAACCTTCTCAGAAATAAATCACTTACAAACCATTCTCACAATATATTTTATTATTACGACTCTATAAATAAACTGTTATATATAAAAAACACATCTTATAATTTTTCTATAAATTTAAACCATACTCTGAACATTTTCTTGCTACAACTGCTGCTACCGAAACAATTCTCTTCACTAAAAACAATCAAGCATTTTCATCTGTCTGCCTAATATTCTAAACTCAAATATATCTAATTTATTTATAAAATGTTAGCTGCCAGAGACAATAATCAAATTCAACCTCAACACAAGCCTGTGGACTATGCAGGTCAAACAGCGCCGGCAGTGCAGAACAATTACATACTTCTTGGAAAGGATTCCGAACTGCCAGCGCTGTGTTTATTAGGTCGAGGTCACTTCGAAGTTCGCACTGATCGCGGCCATGTCCAGCGCCGACATCTCGACCAGCGCTCTTACTGCATCCCTGGTCCGCAGCAGCTAGGGAGCGAGAATTGTAGTGCTGCTTGACTCTATGTTTTCTGTACTGACACATTGTGCCAATTATATAATTTAACAAATCTAAGAAAATAAAAAATGAATTTCTAGTATATGTTAATGTTATAATTAGGTCGAGGTCACTTCGAAGTTCGCACTGATCGCGGCCATGTCCAGCGCCGACATCTCGACCGGCTTTCTTGCTGCATCCCTGGTCCGCAGCAGCTAGGGAGCGAGAATTCTAGTGCTGCTTGACTCTATGTTTTCTGTACTGACACATTGTGCCAATTATATAATTTAACAAATCTAAGAAAATAAAAAATGAATTTCTAGTATATGTTAATGTTATAATTAGGTCGAGGTCACTTCGAAGTTCGCACTGATCGCGGCCATGTCCAGCGCCGACATCTCGAGCAGCTTTCTTGCTGCATCCCTGGTCCGCAGCAACTAGGGAGCGAGAATTGTAGTGCTGCTTGACTATGTTTTCTGTACTGACTCACACATTGTGCCAATTATATAATTTAACAAATCTAAGAAAATAAAAAATGAATTTCTAGTATATGTTAATGTTATAATTAGGTCGAGGTCACTTCGAAGTTCGCACTGATCGCGGCCATGTCCAGCGCCGACATCTCGAGCAGCTTTCTTGCTGCATCCCTGGTTCGCAGCAGCTAGGAAGCGAGAATTGTAGTGCTGCTTGACTCTGTTTTCTGTACTGACACATTGTGCTAATTATATAATTTAACAAATCTAAGAAAATAAAAAATGAATTTCTAGTATATGTTAATGTTATAATTAGGTCGAGGTCACTTCGAAGTTCGCACTGATCGCGGCCATGTCCAGCGCCGACATCTCGACCAGCTTTCTTGCTGCATCCCTGGTCCGCAGCAGCTAGGGAGCGAGAATTGTAGTGCTGCTTGACTCTCGTTTTCTGTACTAACACATTCTGCCAATTATATAATTTAACAAATCTAAGCAAATAAAAAATGTATTTCTAGTATATGTTAATGTTATAATGATCTAGTATAGAAAAATAAGCATTCATGTTATTTACGTCGCCAAGCTCCTGAGGTAAATCATTTATAATACCAATACCTACCGAAAGTAGTAACGAGCCCAGTATTGAACCCTGAGGTATACCACTGCGATTTTATTCTGCTGACCACTGGTGATAAAAAATAACTCTAAGGTCGTTAACCGACAGAGAGATATGTGTGAACCCACGTGATATAGGGCACAGTCTAGATCACACGTCAGATCTAGACTGCGCTGCGCCATTAATTTGGAAAACAAGCGTTTTTTACTACAAATCCGGACGAAGCGTTTCGCCTTTTCTTTTGTACCGCGTACATCGAGGGACTGGAACAATTTTCCAGCGGCGGTGTTTCCGTCAGACTACAATTGATGCGTCTTCAAGATTAGACTTCAAGACGAATAGGCTCTTATAAACTAGCACGCTTTACCATCAACGATTGCATCACTGCTTACCATCAGGCGGGATTGCGGCTAGGCACAGGTCCTGTAGGAGTGGTGATGTCTTTTTTGTATTGAAAGTCTTATAACTGAATCGATTTCTTAAATATATAATGTGACTCTACAATTTTTTCCCATAATCAGTATAACTTATATAATAAAAAAAAAGTCAAATCTGGAATGTATATTCAATATTATAGTATACTATATTGTATAAGGTAAAAATCCGGCAGTCGCGAGCGTCAGTCATTGACTGTTCGTTTGTTTGTTTCTTCTGCCTTCAATATATTTTGCGATGATCAGCAAACATTCGTTTATCTTAAAAATATAAATATTAAATTTCATGGCTTTATTATGCTGTGATAAGATGGAATTCTCGTAATGCGACTCATTTTGAAATTGTGGTCTTGGGAACGCCTATTAATTACCGAGCTATTTTCGTTTAATCCCACCCTGCGACCCACTGTATCGTCTCGTCTCGTCACTTTCGTCGACGTATGCCGAGATTTTTATCATCTTAATAATTGGTAAAAATATACAAATACACACAGGTAACTAACTTGAATTCTGTATATAAATAGTAAAAAGGTAAGATAATTAGTAATTAGATACTTATGTGTAATAGTTACCTTTCTAAACATCTTTTATTTTTTTATTAAAGGTAAATTTATAAGACATGGAGGTATTTTATAAGAAATTTCTACCTTTCTTTCATTTTAACTGGTAAATTTATTATTCTTTCTCAAACGAGTTTTCTTTATCTTTTTAGTTATTGTGTGTTAAAGGTAAAAAGAAACTACTGCTATCTGAAGTCTAATTCCCAAATCTACTCGCAATTTCATCTCAGTAAAAACCAATGAAACTATTAATATGGAAGGTTATTATGTGTATGTAATTTACGATATTTCGACAGATTCCTCTAGGAGGTATTTATTTAATTCGGTAGGTACTACTTTATTGAATTATTTTGTATTCTTTCTAATGGAACCTGGACTGTGGCGAATGATTATTCCGTAATTTGTAAAAGTATATGAAACGCATAATTTCTTCAAATAAATAAATAATTATCATTAAATAATTAAACTCAATTTTAATTTCTATTTGTTCTAAAAATTCCATACTTATAATGTAATAGATACCTATAGCCATTTTTTGTTGGTGGCATTACCTTAAAACTCTCGAAATTTAAATGAATTCTTGAAATGTTGATAAACTAACATTGATGAACTAGCGGAATATTGGCAAAATATTTTTGGTTGATATCCAACCAAGAATACTCTTTTCTTTCTTAAAACAGTGAACATGTAATAAATGTCTTTATGATATTGTTCGTGATGTTAAGAGTGAAATCGATAAATACTTTATGTACGTAATAAAATTTATTTCTCGATACATTGACATACATTTCAAATCTTCTCAACTCTGACCGCAAAACAAACATTCTTAAGTAGTTTTATGATTTAATTATTGAACAGGATAAAAAGTCGTTGCCCTGAGAAAAACTTTCATGCCTTGACCAATATTTCTTTATATAGTAACAAGAAAAATGACCTGCCAGAGGAAATCTCGCATTTATATTCCAATTCTAATTTTTTGGTACAGGAATTTTTCTCGAGTGTCACGATGCAGCAAATAAATATTGGTCGTGAATTGGAGAAATGAATCGATCTCGCTCTTATATAGATGATTCCGAAATTTTATCTCTTTCACCCTAATAGCCGGCTGACAAACATGTATCAGCGGTTAATAGGTGCGCTCACGCAGCTGTTGCGAACAAATCAGCTCGGATATAGCTGACACTGTCAAAAAGCAACGCTTGGGCGCCTTTATAGGCGACGAGCGGTGATAAATACGAGTATATTAATTTGTTATTAGCATTATAATAATATAAAACATTATATTAAATTAAATAGCTACCAAATATTCTGTACTACATCATATTAATTATTAAAGCATGGTCACAGAATACGAGCTTCATAAAATATAATTTGTTTATTTATTATTCTTCCCTTTTGGCATAACAACCACAATGCGCTTCTTTTAACTCATCCAGTGTAAAATGTTCAGTGAATAACTAGTATCGTGAGGCGTAGCTATATAATAAAAAAGAACTGCAGTTATTCAGTTGATATGTCAGTTCAGGCCAGTTAATATTTTTTAGTTTCTTCAATCAGTTAGTCTCGCTTTACGCTTATGTCTTGTACCCCGACGTAACAAGCAAAGACATTACGAGGAGGGTCGCCTCGTTCATTCAAGATCGGAGAAAGCATCCTACGTATTTAAAAATAGATATTGTAGAATATTTATTGGCCATCTCTTCGGGATTCGATTTAATATTAAGATTAGAAAAATATAGTACGCACGTGTTGATGCGATGGATGCTAATTTGATCATGGATATTAGTATGTTTAGATGAAGGATATTTCTTTATAAGTAGGATTTTTAAATGTTCAATGGTTTTGAGTCAAGCATTGTAAAAAGCCGAACGTTACAGGATATAGCACGTTGAAAAAAAACAGCCGTACGTCATTTGTTCAAATCGGCACTTTATGATCGTCAATATTACATAAGACAGTCCCCCAAAACACCCACCCATCGAATTCAAAATGTATGATTCGCATAGCAACAACAATAAATACTGACTCACTTACTAAAGGTAATGCTATGAAAGTATACGTCGCAAATGTTTTACAAAACGGAAAGTGGTTTTACAAAACAGCTAGAAATGACTGAACTACGTTCAGCGGTTTTTCATCATTTATTATAATGGACTGTTGTTCTGTTTTTTCTTGTCAATTTGTAATTTTGCATTTATCAACGCACGGGGAAAACGATTAACGGTTTTGTAAAACATCGTGAAATTAAACATCACCATTGTAGATTTTTGGCTCTATATGTCGTAACAATAATAATTTCCTCCAAAATGTCTGTGTTGTTCGTTATATTGTTAGATACAACTAATATTGAGTGATTATTTTTTTCCCATAGGAGCTGTCAATACATGCGGTGTCTACACACGAGCTGCTGAAGCCAAAAGATGAACCTTCATATTCATTGGCTGCTTCTACGAACCTTTGCTCGATCAGCTTACATCAGACAGGTTAGTACGAGATTATTTAGATGCACAAGAACATAAGTTCATGGGGAAAACATGCTAAAGATACTTTATTTAATTATATAACATATAACTGTTTATTATTTACAGCGTATAAACTTAAGAAATTGTTTTATGAGATAAGTAGTCGGTGGAATTCCAATTGTAAGAGTTTTCCTCAATTATCCCTAGCTATAGCATTTTAGTTAAGTTGCATCCTTTTGACCAGACTACGAAGAAACCCAAAACCGAGGGTATTGCATGTTACTTAAGTTAGCAATGGTAAAAACTCTACGGAGACATCCTTCGACCTTTTTTTATGTATTTATAACTCTAAAAAGTAGATTACTACTGGAAATGTATGCTTTTCTTTGCGGCATAGACAGAAATGGTCTGAGTGGCGCATTATTAGCGTACTTCGCATATGTTTTGCAGTTTTAGACACTAAACGATCGAATGCATTTAAACGTAAATGAGATATATCATTAGATTTGTCTTGACTTCTTGACTATATGAGATAAAAATCAAGAGCAAAAAAGCCACCACAAATCACATCATCCTTCTAGGAAGTATACCACTTTTAGAGAAAGGTGTTTATCACTCATCCGGACGGACCAATAGACTCGTGCTGCTGTTATTACGCGGTCACAAGGCTTTTTTTTACGACAATTATAATACATGGTTGTAGTCTTGAGAACTATATTTTATATGGTTGCGGTTTTCATTATTTTGGGATAACATGTACCCCGCAATCAGGTGCGGGTTCTCCTTAGTTTATTGTAGGTATTTTGCAATAGAAAGTTTTAATTAGTCGTTAAATATAATGTGACAAAATATATTAAGGAATTATCATTCAGAACATTTCTAATTTTGCTTTGTATTACCAATATTTTTAATTCCACGAGTTTATCATATATTAATACAATAAAATGTTCAATTCGGAAACTTGCCAGCCTTGCTTAAGTAAAACAGCAATAATTACTGAAACGAAACAAGTTTTTTTCGGGTCTGTCCGTGTGACTGACCAGATTGATTTTCTAAACCTAGTTTTAATTAGGCTACCACCACTACGATCCGAACGAAGCGTTTCGCCTCCTCCTTTATACCGCGTACATCGAGGGACTGGAACAATTTGCCAGCGGCGGTGTTTCCGTCGGACTACAATATGAGTGTCTTCAAGGCTAGAGTGAATAGGCTCTTAATAAACTAGTGCGCTTTACCATCAACGATTGCGTCACTGCTTACCATCAGGCAGGATTGCAGTCAAGCGCTAGTTTATAATATATATCTAAAAATGGCTAAACGAGCCCCCTAATCGGCGAACACATTTTTGTCAAATGATTGCGACTAGTTGGGATCGTTTGGACCGAACGGACCAATGGGCGGTCCGAACGATCCCAACTAGTCGCAATCATTTAACAAAAATGTGTTCGCCGATTAGGGGGCAGAGGTGTACAGAGTGGTGCTGAAAATACGACAATAAATGAAAACACAGACCATAGGAATAACCCTGAACCATAGAAAAAAACCTAGCATCAAAAATAAAAAAATGAAAATTTCAAACTAAAACCCATAAAATTGCAAACGGAATAGAACATCCTTTGAAATATTGGTTCAATGACCTCCGATCAGCGGGCGACAGCGCGTTCCTGTATCGACTTGCTTTTTCGCGCCATTATTATTAAAGTTTAGTACCGCTGGATGCGGCGGTCATCAACCTGTAAGCGCTTCCTTATCAACATGTACATCATGTAGAAAATGTGAAAAATGAAAAATAATTTCCTGTGACTAAACCAATGGACATATTTATATGATTTTTTATGGGCAGACTGAGAATGTGTTGAGGTACACGATGTTTTATTGTCGTATTGTCAGCACCACTCTATATGTGTAGAATCCATTTAAATATTGAACTTACAAATAAAAAACTTGCATATAACAAGGCCAACATTGTCTCATCATTTGTGTTCTCTAGACATTTGTGACATCTTCCAACACCCTCTCTGGGCCCAATTTATTTTTATATATTATAAACTAGTGCTTGACCGCCATCCCGCTTGATGTTAAGCAGTGGTACAATCGTTGATGGTAAAGCGCGCTAGTTTATTAAGATCAACTAAAAAAAAACTGGGTGAATAGGACCGTTGAGCGAGGTGATGCATTGTTAAACCCAACAAAACGACCAACGATGCTGCGCCAAAGGGAGATTGATCTGGAGATCCTCCACACGACCAGACCTGAAAAACATTTGGCGCATCATTCCCGGCACACATTGCAACACAACTGTTTAGACCCGTCCTCCGTACGATTTCACCAGACATCATGCCGGAATACAACGAATCGCTTGGCGGCTAGACTTGGTGGGTGGGTAACTTATGTCGACAGCCGATGTTATGGCCTACCACCGAGGAAACTGGTAGTCTTTAAGATTACGTTCACGCCCCTTCGAAAATCAGACTGTGTCCCATTAGTGGGAAAATTATAGGCTGATATACTACTTCCTATCTATAATAATCTCGATGATTGATGCTCGATGACCCGTCTGGTGCAGTGGTTGAGCGATCGTCTCCTGCGCTGCGTGTCGCGTGTTCCATTCCCGCACGAAACCAATATTTGTATGACCTACTAGTAGTTGTTCCGGGCCTGGCTGTGTACTAGAGTTTAAAATGTTAATAAATGCACCCACAATACAGAAATAATCCCTAGTGTGAGCAACGTTTTTTTTAAAAAAAAAGTGACTAATGGAACAGGCCGCCTGGGTCGCTGTGTTAAATAAAATATTTAAATGTATATTAATTGCTACCAAATTAATAATATATTTACAAATAACCTACAATAACACATTACCGGTAAAACCAAACTGGTATCAAAGTAAAATATTATTTCACAATAACATCAAAATCAAGCTTGTGTAAACAGCAACATCAAACGTCAAACTTATTAAAACAAAGGTTTATTTATTCATTCCATATGGGATTGTGTCCATTGCATTTGCCTCTTCAGAATTAACTTGAGCGATACAATTTGCATAGAACCCCAGAGACGTAATTAAAAAAAACACACGCCTAAATTTTTCCAAATAGGGATAAGTAATAGGTAAACACAGAAAGGCATAAATTCAAAGCTAGCTCAATCATCATTGTAAAATTATATTTAAGTTGAAACTGTTAGCTGTGAGCTTTATTGTAAGCATATGTATGTATAATAGGTAAATTAACAAAAAAAAAAAAAAAAAAGTATTTAAATTCAATTTAAATTTTATACTTACGATTTTCTGCGCAAGTTTGTTTTTAATATTTTCACATCTGCTTGATTGTTATAATTTTTCGCAACATTTCGTTTTCATTGCTAGTAATCGATTAAAATAGATAATGGGGTTGTATCTGGATACAACTTGCCTTTAGGCTACGCATCCGATATTCTTGCGACGGGCGAAACGCATATCATATTATAATTGGTCGGATAAATACGGCAAATTACAGTCGAGTTTGTGTGGCAGCGTTGTTTTACGCTAGTAAATGATGGGTAACGCGAAAGTAAAATTACCTAGAGAAAAGGTACACATGAAAAACAAATATTGTTCATTCTTTTTAGGTAATATGTTAAAATCAAATAGTATACATGTTTATGAATTGTTATTTGTACAAATGTTTACTTATTATTATTAATGCAATGCTTTGTCGTGTTTCAACTTACCCACCGAGGTTCAATGTCGCGTCGTACCACTTAAAACGTTTGTTGTGTTGGTACGAACTTAGGAATATTTAATTTACGAGCTAGCCAGTATTGTTCATTCAGAACGGTCTCGGGTTGATTGGCGATATTAAAAGTGTCAAGCGCCCGCTGCCGGAAATTCATTGATAGATTTAATCGCCTTGCACTGAAATAACGTACCACGCAGTAGGATTTGATTTGAGGAGTAAATTGCTAAGTCATTAAAGCCGTCCGGTCTCGGCGCGGCTCTCCGCACTAAAAACTGGTGCTATTTTCAGGGAGCTCACAGGGATCCTTGAAGTTTGAAATTAAAGTCGACTTGCGTCAGTATGCACTCGCTTGTTAGTGCAGGTTTTGTTTAAAAACTAGCTAAGGTCAGTTGGAAATATTTCCCAAATGCTAAACTTTTACATGAATGTATGTATGGAAGATCATAAAAGATTTTCAAAATCAGTACTAAAAACAAACATAAAACTTCAAAATATAGTGTTAGGTAATAAATAGCAAATTATATCGTATGGTTATTTTTCTATGTAGTAGGATACAACTTTGTCCTTCTCAAAAACATGAGAACAGAGGTCGCATGTATGGTTTAACATTTGTCGTTAGTAAGGACGCTTCTCGTTTTTTCTTTTTTTAAATAAAAAAATTGCCTATTGCAATTTGATTTAGTATAGATGAAATACTAACCCTTGTTTCAGAAAACCGTTTTGCTGTTGCATCTGTGGTACGGACGACAGCAGGTCAACCTACCCGAAATTGTCATAAATTCCCAATCAACCATGAGCCTTAATGCTATAATGATAAAGTTGAAAATGTGATAAAGAAATCTGACGATTGTAGTAGCTTGATGTGCTGTTGTCTGTACAACAGTATTTCATAACAGTTAACATGAGATTTGAATATCTCAACGAATTACTGAAGGCGTTTCAAGAATTTCAAGTGTACCTAAACCTTTCTTAATAATACTTGTTTAATATGCATTACAATCTCATCAAACTTTCATTGCTCACATGAGCAGCCTCCCTGGCTACTCATGTATGCTGACGATATTGCGCTGGCAGACGCGGACAGGGAACGGTTGGTGCGGCGTGTGAATGCGTGGAAGGACTCGCTTGAGAACGGAAGTCTGAAACTCAACGTGGCGAAGACCGTGTATTTGGCCAGCAACACGACAGACCCCATGTGTGTGCGCATAGGCGGAGACATGGTCGAGTGCACGGACCAGTTTAAATACTTGGGGTCTGTGCTCCACGCGTCCGGCGACATTGATTGCGACGTCAGGGCACGTATTTCCGCAGCTTGGGCGAAATGGCGTGAGGTGACAGGTGTCATTTGTGACCCCAAAATGCCGGTTAAGCTTAAGGGGCAGGTCTATAAAACCATCATTAGACCTGTTCTTCTGTATGGCAGTGAGGCGTGGCCTATGCTTGAGCGACACAAGCAGAAGCTGCGTGTCACGGAGATGAATATGCTGCGGTGGATGTGTGGAGTTACGCGAAAAGACCGCATCAGGAACTCCCGCATCCGGAGCAGCCTTCGTGTCCGTGACATTACAGACAAACTGTAGGAGGGTCGCCTACGCTGGTACGGCCACGTCTTACACAAACCGGCATGTTACGTGGGTAACAGATGTCTTGCCATGGCGCCTCCGCCGGGCCGGAACAAGCGGGTTAGACCAAAGAAGTGCTGGCTTGACGTTGTAAGAGATGACATGCATGCCAACAAGCTCTTACCACAGGATGCTAAAGATCGTGCGAAATGGAGGAGAATATGCAGGAAAGCGGACCCCGGGCTCCAACGCGAAAGCCGCGGATGCAACCGGGATAAACGCTGAGATGATGATGATGACAATCTCATTAAACCAGTGTGATATTATTAATGTACTTACTTTCTACTCATAGATTCATACTTAGTTATATAATGACACCTCATACATTAGTGTTCATGTTTATAATAATATATGAGTGGGTACAAAATATGTTTACATTATAATCACAGCCTTCTGTTCCTTGCTATATACTCTATGCATGAGATCATTGTGTTACATAGGTAGGTATTTTACTCTGGTGTGTTGATATATAGTTATTTCTTAAAGACTTTCTGTTATTTCTTTGGATTCTTCTGGTATAGGAATTATTACTTAGCAATCAAAATTCTGACTGATCCCAACAAGATGAGCACTTAAACTTGAAACAGTGTTCCAAGTGTAATGCAACTTTCCTCGTTGTTCGAATGATTGCGACGATAATAAGTCTAATATCAAAGTTTATGATATTGGAATATTATTAGCATTTTTTTCAATTTATTTTATTCATAATTTGCCCTTTTTTCTATGCACTCATCCTGGTATGGTCACCATCTAGATTTCTAGCAATGATATTAATTTCGTCCTGGCAATATTATGATTTCAGATTTGGTTACGATTTCAGTTTTATCATAATTAGTCAAATAAACAGATGCCATCAGGAGGGATTGCAATCAAAATAAAAGTTAAAATTGGTTAAACATTTTTGTTAATGGGCTTTCGCTAACTAACCTACCGAAACATAATTTAATTTTGTCAAACGCGGTAGGTATAATGTTATAAAATAAAATAAATAAAATTTATTTATTTCAGGTTTCCTCATATTTATATTATATGTGATTTTGTCAAATGCGGTTGAATATTATAAGCGGTTAAATGTTTTAATCGGTTGAGTGATATAATTTTTTCAAAAGAGGTTGATAAGTGAATTCGTTCCCGACCGATTTCGGCCACGGCGACCCCTTCGACTCCTAGCCGATAATTTGGCGCTCATGCGCCCGAAGATGGCTTATGTAGCCTATCTTGGCGGCGTAACTTCGTGCACACTGAGGGCACGTCGACTTAGTTGTATGTGATGGCATCAGGTGGGCGAGCCTTTAATTGGTCGCGTTTGGCATCGAGGTCAGCTTTGCGCTGCTCCTCAAACTCGAATACTTGCCCGTACACTATTCTGCGCCATCCTGACCGTTTTGCTGCCAAATACTCCCATTCAGAGGGTTCTATATTGCATCTCTTCATGTGTAGTTTTAAGACATCCTTGAACCGAAGGAGTTTTCCGCCATGCTTTCGGTTGCCCTCCTCCAGCTCAGAGAAGAAAATGCGCTTCGCCACTCTTTCGTCCGCCATACGTGATACGTGTCCGCACCACCGAAGCTCTCGACGCATTAAATAAGCCTCAACGCCACGAACATTGGCTCGTCGCAGGACTTCGGTATTTCGCACTCTGTCAGACCATTTGATCTTCATAATGGATCGGAGATATTTAAGGTGAAAACGATCTAGAGTACATATGTGCTGGCGGTACACACACCATGTCTCGGCGGAATATAGAAGGTTTGGCAGCACAATTGCCATATATAGGGATATTTTCGTAGCTAGCTTAAGGTCATGTGAGCAGAAGTCCTTGGAACACAACTTGCCAAACGCTGCAGCTGCAGCTCCGACTCTGCTGTTGATCTCAGCATCAAGGTCACACTTAGAACTTATAGTGTTCCACAGATAACGAAACTTGTCCACCAACACATCCTCACCAAGCTTTATATTCAGTGTCTCGTGACCGTGAATGTCTAGGGACTTCACCTCTGCCGTCATGTAGGAGTCTAAAAAGTCTCACAAACTTTTCAGTGCATCACTGCTTCCCTAACACGGAAGGTGGGGTACAGTGTTACAAAAAAAATATACTGGAATGTAATGAGAAAAATATTGTATTAATCAGCTACTTTTTGGCATGGACATAAACTTTAACAATCTCTCTTTAATTAAAATTAATCAAACATTAACAATATTAGTTACTACTTAATTTAAATTGCACTTTAATTAAATTAGTCGATCGTAACACTGAGCCCCGTATCTGGGGTAGTCTGTTACAGGGTAAGGGGCAAAATGTTACAACATAAAATAATGTAAAATTAACAAAATGAGAAACTACTAATAAATATTAAACTTCTTTAAGATATTCTTTGGGAAAGTATAGCCATCAGTCTGACGTTTTTGGTCTTTCTTTCTGCAACATTAACAAGAGGAAGCAACATTATAATATTGTCGAACGATACCGTTGGCATATCCGGTTCAATAGGAAAATAGAAATGATTGTCAACTTTGCCACTTCTACGAAAGTAGCTAACGTCATATTCATTATCCTCAATATCTGTCAGTAATTGTCCAACATAATGCTTAACTAGTTGTTTTCCAACAAATTGGACGACTACAAAATCGTTCATTTTCGGTTTCATGAAGTGATTTAGTAGCAGTTCATTCTCAGATGTTAAACTATCAGAGGAAGATATTGAGATGTTTCCTACATCAGTCTCATCATTATTCCGTTTTCTTAACCCGTAAAGCCAGTCAATTCCTGCTATCTTTTTATTGTGCCAATTTTTAAGAATATTCAAATTATAGTAAACGGCCATCTCATAAGCGAGCTCTCTGCACTCGTATCTAGTCCATAGCACATTCTGGACTAGTTAACTAAATATTCTACCAACGCCTTTTCTTGATCGACACTGAATACAACTCTATTGGCATAATTTGGAGTCAGTCGCTTATGTCCTTCATTTTGTGAGCATTTTTTCTTCTTTTGAACATATCTGTGCAATCTCATAAAATTAACTTGCTTTTCATTTGCAGCTTTTCGAAGATTCACACCACCTTCAACCATCAAAATCGCTTCCGGCATATCTTTCTTGACCATAATTTGACTTCCTCTTATGATTTCGCACCATTTTCTTGTAATACCTTGAAATAGACAATAATAATATGTTAACAGGGGCTGACTGTTACAGTGTCACACAGTGCCCCGGCCGTAACACAGTGCCCCGGAGAGGCAAATTAAAATTGGAATGTATATTTTAGATTATGTTTACAGCAAACTACTTAACGGTAATATGTAACTAAATAAACATTAAATGAAGGAAAACTACCATACCATACCTTAATACATTACGTGCGGAAAGAAATTAAAAACTTTGAAACTATTTTTTCGTCGTTTAATCACCTCAAAACCTTTTTTGTTTGTTATTTTTCAAGTACGGTACAAAATGTGGTGATGACAACTGTTTAAAGATGGCTGCTTGTGAGCTTGACAAACGTGTATACCAACATCCTAAAACTAAAAGACTGGGACGGAGATATGTGCATTGTAACATTATACCCCGTGTAACACTGTGCCCCACCTTACCCTAACCATAAGGCTTCACGAGGCACACTGTCGAAAGCCTTCTCTAAGTCAACAAAGCAGAGGTACAGCTTACGACCCTGTTCTCTACTCTTTTCCTGCAGTTGACGCACGGAAAATATCGCTTCACAGGTGCCTCGGTCCGGTCGGAAGCCGAACTGGGTTTCAGGCAAGACAATACCTTTAGGCGGTTTAAGAGAACTCTAGCAAAAACCTTTCCAGGAGTCGATAAAAGTGTGATACCACGGTATGAGTTGCAATCGGATCGGTCACCTTTGTTCTTATATAATGTGCGCGACACTTTAAACATATCAGAAACGCGCTCTTCCTCACACATACGAACAAACAGCTTACATATCAACTCATGCAACCCCTCTCCGCCGTATTTGATCAACTCTCCCGGTATAAAGTCAATGCCAGCCGCCTTTTGGTTTTGCTGCTGTCTGATGGCAGTAACAACCTCATCAAGCAATAGTGGCTCGTCCAACTCAAGAACAGGAGGGAGTTGAGGCATTAAGCCGATGGCTTGAAGGGCAGTTGAACGATCCACATTCAGCAGAGTATTGAAGTGCTCCGCCCAGCGCTTTAGTACATCCTCCCTGGTAGTCAACAGGTGTTTACCGTCTAGAGACCTTAAAGGCACCTTTGCATAGTAGGATGTACCAGTCAGCCTACGTACCTCACTGTGGAACTCCCCGAGTTGGTTAGCGTCAAAAAGCCATTGCATGTGAATGGCTTTGTCATGCCACCACTTGTCCTTAGTCTGACGAGACAGCTTGCGTAATTCCTGGTCACTAGCTTTGACCACTTCAATGCTTCTTTGTCGCCATCCATGCTGTCGCAAGAGATCTCGGTGTTGTCCGCCTGCAGAGCTTCATCATTTCCATCAAACCAATCTTCATTGTGACGGCGTGTTTTGCCAAGTACAGATGAAGCGGTAACCATGATATGAGATGACAAAGATCCCCAGGCTGCCTCGGTTTCACCTGCCTCATTAATCGGCGACAGCTTTCCAGACAACGCTTCACCATACTTCTCCCTCACCTCAGGATCATTTAGCTTCTCCACGTTCAAAGACGCAAGCTTTTTTGTAGCAGACCTATGTGGAGGAAGGAGGCGAAGTCGTAGCTTAGTGACAACAAGTCGGTGGTCAGACCAACAGTGCAAACCCCGCATGACACGGGTGATGCGCACTTGGCTGAAATCTCTTTGTCTTACAATGGCAGAGTCGATCGAATGCCAGTGCTTGGATCTTGGGTGCATCCATGTTGTCTTGTACTTGGCGGCAAGCCTGAACATAGTGTTCGTAATTGCCAAACCCTATTGAGCACAAAGACTGAGCAGCAACTGACCATTACTGTTCATGTTGCCAACTTCATGTCTACCCAGAACTCCAGGTCAAGCCTTATAGTCTCTACCGACCCTGGCATTGAAATCGCCTAGCAAAAGAATCTGCTCTTTGGCGCTTATGCTGTCGAGGCAAAGAGATAGTTCCTCATAAAATTTGTCCTTGATGTCATCAGACTTGTCTAGCGTTATAAGTGAATTATGTATTACATGAAATGCCTCATATTGGCGTTTACAAACATTGAAAACTCCGTATACACAAACAGCCAGATCCGGAATAAATATTTTTAATAAAATTTTGTTTTCGTTCTGGAATCGAACCCTCGACACGGAGCGAAGAAGCAGTCTATCGCTCAACCATTAAACCGTGTCGTCTATTTATAATTGATCCTGGGAATTTCAAATAATCTTCGCTTAATCCAATGACAAATGCGATACAGTTTTGTGACGTATACTTGTTGCTGCTGTCTTTCATCATTATCTCGTCACATAATGAATAGTCTATTGATTATTGAAAACATGACCATGATCATCGCGATTTTTTTTAGGGTTCCGTAGCCAAATGGCAAAGAACGGAACCCTTATAGATTCGTCAAGTCTGTCTGTCCGTCGTGTCTGTCTGTCTGTCCGTCCGTATGTCAAAGCCATTTTTTTTTTCGAAACTAAGGGCTACACTGTTGAAACTTGGTAGGTAGATGTCTTCTGTGAACCGCATTAAGATTTTGATGCATAAATAAAAAAATAATAATAAATATTGGGGGCTCCCCATACTTACTGAAACTCAAATTTTTTTTATGTTCATCAAACACATACGTGGGGGGTAGGGTATCTATGGATAGGTCTTCAAAAACATCGAGGTTTCTAAAATATTTTTTTCTAAACTGAATAATTTGCGTGACAGACGCTTTCAAAGTGGAAAAACGTTGCCCCCTCTAACTTCTAAAATAAGAAAATGAAAAATCGAAAAAAAAAACATATGATGTACATTACTGTAAAACTACCAACGAAAATTGTTTTGAACGAGATCTAGTACGTAGTTTTTGTTAATACCTCTTAAATCGTAAATCGCTTATTACCGCGTAATCTTTCATACAAATAACTTAAATCCTTTAATTTCATAAATCAATGGTACGGAACCTTTTGTGCGTGAGTCCGACACGCACTTAGCTGGTTTTGTCGTCTTATGTTAGACCAAGTAGATGTCATTAATCTAAAGTGCTGCACATTCGTTGTTGTTGTATAGAGGTCAAAGCTTCAGAATCTGAATTTATGTAGTCGCAGCTTTTTAATGTCAGATGTTTGCAATCGCATATTCATCATAACCTTTATTGTCCCACAGCTGGGCACAGGTCTCCTCTCATACAGAGAAGGATTGAGCGTAATCACCACGCTTGCTCAATGCGGGTTGGCGATTTCAGACTTAAACTCCAGGTTTCGCAATCGCATATTGGATAATATCTATTAAAATGACTTTCAAATACATGTCGTGATAAAGTTCTCCATGTATGAACTTTTACAAACAACAAAATAATTATAACAACGGTTAAAATGTTGTGACGCCACCACTTGTTTTTTATATACAGCTTGTATAATGTTTATTATATAAAGGCTTATTCTATTGCAATATCGAAAAATTGCAGATAATATACCTACATGTTTCTCTTGAGGGGATCATAATAGCTAAGTTTACGTTTCCCAACATCCAGAACAATAATTAAGTGGTTTCCTTCACATGGTTTCATTCTTCCTTCAATGTTTGTTTCTAAATACAAAGATGCTTCCATCTAACGGTGTTCCTAAAGTCCGCGTTATTAGAGTTATGTTTTGAGATTGGTTTTGATATTTAAATACGTGCGTCTGTGTTAGTTGAAATCTATATGTGGTAGTCATTTCGTAGATTTGTTTATTTCATAAAATGCGCGGGTAGTTCATGAAATGGTCGCATTTCAGTGTTTGCCTGTCTATTGGCCACATCATGATATGGTTTGAGCAGATCAATGATAAAAAATCGTTTCTCGATGTGGCCAACTAAACGCGCGACTCTTAGTTGGCCACATCGAGAAACGATTTTTCATTAAGCTAAAGTGCTGCACATTACGTTGTTGTTGTATAGAGGTCAAAGCTTCAGAATCTGAATTTATGTAGTCGCAGCTTTTTAATGTCAGATGTTTGCAATCGCATATTCATCATCAACCTTTATCGTCCCACTGCTGGGCACAGATCTCCTCTCATACAGAGAAGGATTGAGCGTAATCACCACCACGCGTGCTCAATGCGGGTTGGCGATTTCAGACTTAAAGTCCATTTCATCGTCCTTAAAGTCGGTTTCATTTTTGGGCGTGGTCGGACGCCTTGTTTATACAAATGAAATTCGATATATGTAGTTCAGCAGGTGTTTATTTCGGTTGCACTCGCAATGGCGGTGTAGAAGTACAAGGTTACAATTAACATTGGTTCATAGGAAACACAGTATTACATTGAGTTTTACACAATTATGGATGTTTTACAAATATCATCAGGATTGACTGGAATTTGTTGGTATGCTTTGACCAAATCGAGAGTGCTGGAAACTGAGCATCCCGACAAATTGTGGCTGAAATCCCCAATATGGCGCACAGGGTAACAGTCCAGAACTGTGCGCGCGTTTAGTGCGCGGTAGTCACCGCACGGGCGATATGTCTCTTCTTTCTTTAGTACGAGGTGTAACGGCGAAGACTATGAGCTACTGGAAGGACGAGCGGTGCCCACGCGAATCATTTCCTCAAATTCTGTCTGAGCAGCTCTAGTTTTAGTGGGGCGAGGCGACGTGGTCGCGCTGTCACGGGTGGGCCGTCGGTGGTTTTGATAAAATGCACCATAGTGTGCTTCACTTCTTTAGGCGCGCCAGGAGGACGTGATATACTCGGGAACTCATTCAGAATGTGTGAGTATGGTGTCAATTGAGGAGAATTTGGTTTCCGCTGACAACCCTGTTTTACCGTCTCGCAATCTTCTATGAGCACAGTCTGGTAAAAGGTAGTAATGAGCCAGGAAATCTGAACCAATTATTGGGGTTCCTACATCTGCTATAATGAATTTCCATGCGAGGTCACGTCTTAAGCCCAAGTTTAATTTGAGTTCGACCAGCCCAAAAGTATTTATTTTAGTGCCGTTAGCTGCTAAAACTTCGTAAGGAAGTGGCTGCTGTTTACCCTCTGAGTATCATCTAGGAAGGCAAGAAAGATCAGACCCGGTGTCGATTAAGAATCGTCGGCCCGAATACCGATCAATAACAAATAGACGGCGACTAGCTAGAGGGCAGTCAGTGGTCGCCACTACTGACTGCTGCTTGGGTTTCCCTGGAGTGTGGGGCCAGACCAAGTCCACGGTTGTAGACACCTCGTAGCCTCCGCCGCGAATCGCCTGTGATACCAGCATTGGCCGTTAGGAGTACGTGAGCGTGAATTTGAGCGGCTGCGGTTACTCCTGTCCTTACCTGTGGTGAGGCCGGCCACAAGTCGTGTCAGGTCTGTCACTTGTTGTTGGAGCATCTTGAGTTGTTTCTTGGTGTCATCACTAGATGACGACAATGATGATGATGTTCTACCTGCTGCATGAACATGCATTGATTGAGGACTGATTTCTTGCAGTTTATCAGCCAGTTCACTCAAGTCATCAAGGGACGAATGCTTTTGGGCGACTAAAATGCCTTGCATGTAATGGGGCAGCCTGTTTATCCAAATGCTTTGGAGAAGGTGTTCTGGGAAAGAAGAACCAGGAAGAGTCTTCGAGGTGACGGAACAATGATGATGGCTTCCTATCCCCTATCTCCTCTTTTTCCAGAAGCCTCCTAATTTTCTCTTCGTATGACTCGGAAAAGCGAGAAATAAGAGCATTTTTGAGACAAGTGTATGGTTGACATTTAGGCGGCTCAATAATTATGTCTTCAACTTCAGTAGCAGATTTTGTGTCGAGCTGACTCACAGCATAATAATGTTTAGTCGATTCCTGTGTGATGTTATTAATGAAGAATAAATGCCTCCAAAGTTGCAAACCAGAGAACTGGTCGATCTGGCCAGAAAGGGGGAACACGGATAGATACTCGATTTACTATTACCGGCTGCGGGCTAGATGGGGATATGTCAGTGGACTGTTCACCACCAGTTCCAGGTTCTGGAACCAGAGAAATGTCCTTACCCTCAGTGGTCATTTTGTGCCAATATAAGTTATTTTTAGCTCACAAACAACAACACAAACCTAGCTTAGGACACATACAAAACAAAACAACGGAATAAAATGTAAATGCAGCATAGAAGTAAAAAAAAAAACTTAAGGCTAATGTTGAAGATAATGTTTTTACACAATTTTTTGAATACGGAACACACCTTTACGTTTGTGTCTCTGGAACGCGGCCGTTTTTAATGTGACATTTGTAGGCTGTCAAGCTATGTCAAAATTCGAGCGATCACCCACCAGCCAAAGTCTTGCCGTCAAGCGATTCGTCGTGTTCCGGAATGATGTCTGGCGAAGCCTTACGGAGGACGGGTCTGAGCAGTTGTGTTGCGATGTGTGCCGGGTACGATGCGCCAAATGTTGTTGTGTCGGGAGTTTTGTCGTGGAGGGTCTCCAGATCAATCTCCCTCTGGCGCAGCATCGTTCGTCGTATATCTGTTTACAATGAAATCCGCACAAGGAATGGTGACGCTGCTATCTCGGAATTAGATTATTTTTCTTGATTCAGGTTGGGGAAGTTCAAACGTTGTGAATTGAGCATCAAAGGGGGGTATGCACCATAATACAATTGCACAGCCGAACACTATTTCGTTAGTCACTGCACTATAAGCACGAAAGTTCGACACGACTCTTCGCTTTTCGTAGGCAACTCGCTTAATGCTGGCGAGTAGATAGTTAGGTACTAATTTGAAAGACGAAGAAGCCCGCTGTCCAGTAGAGCGTGAGCTCGTTGCGCGTCACAGTACCGAATTCCAATCTTCTTTATCGTCGGGGTCACCAATTTGGGCGTGGTCGGGCGCCTTGTTTATACAAATGAAATTCGATATATGTAGTTCAGCAGGTGTTAATTTCGGTTGCACTCGCAATGGCGGTGTAGAAGTACAAAGTTACCATTAACATTGGTTCATTGGAAACACAGTATTACATTGAGTTTTACACTATTGTTCTTGCTTAAGTCAGCATAAGTTATCCACTACCGGTCGTCAGCTATCTGACTCCCCAAAAAACTACTGTCCATAGAGATTTTTCTACACAATAGTGGTGTGCTTGTCGATCTCGTGGGAACCATAAACAATTAGTATGGTTCGCCACACATTCTTCCTTCAATGTTTGTTTTTAAATACAAAGATGCATTCATCTAACGGTGTTCCTTAAGTCCGCGTTATTAGAGTTATGTTTTGAGATTGGTTTTGATATTTAAATACGTGCGTCTGTGTTAGTTGAAATCTATATGTGGTAGTCATTTCGTAGATGTGTTTATTTCATAAAATACGCGAGTAGTTCATGAAATGGTCGCAATTCAGTGTTTGCCTGTCTATTGGCCACATCATGATATGGTTTGAGCAGATCAATGATAAAAAATCGTTTCTCGATGTGGCCAACTAAACGCGCGACTAGTAGTCAAGATTATTTGATCATATCATATCATATCGTAAACTAGTTACATGAATTACCGGTAGAGGCGCTGCAAGCGCAGAAATCAGTGGTTGTACAAGATCGCTTGTTTCAAGAACAAAATACTTCAGTGTCACCAAGTTCATCATGTGCGAACAAATAATTGACTACTGAATATTTAAATTTTAATTTATATGTTACTAGCTACGCCGCGCGGTTTCACCCACGTAGGTTTCGATATGTTTTAGCCTAAAGCTTTCCTGGATTAATGGGCTATCCAACGCAAAAAGAATTTTTCAAATCGGACCAGTAGTTCCCGAGATTAGCGCGTTCAAACAAACAAACTCCTCAGCTTATGTATTAGTATAGAAGATGGATAAAAAAGTATTTTTTTGATTTTTAATTTTAAATTTGTTTGAGTGAATTTTTTTATTACCTTTTTAACTTATTACCAAAGTACGTTACTTATTTCTAAATAAATTGTTTATAAAAATAAATGTGTAACAAGTTACACATGTTTGATTTTTTAACCACAACTTGATAAGGATTATCGCATCCTGGATTTTTATTAAATATTTTATGGAAACCCTATTTATACCGATACCAAACGTGAATGACAAAATCGTGAAACGTAGACGATTTAACGATCTGGTCTAATTGAGTTGGCCACATCATGAAATGCGACCCTTTCATTGAATAACTTGAGCATTTTATAAAATGCACAAATCTACGATGTGATTGCGTCATATTTGACTAGGGGTTTATTGCATTTGTGACTGCTAAAGACATTATAGAATCTTTTAAGAATCTTGATGTAAAAAAAACTGCCGATCATTGGGGTTTGTCAGTATACACTGTAGCTTCAATAATAGATGTTATCGCACCTTTCTTAGCAATTGTTTTTAATTCTTGTGTCACATCTGGCGTATTTCCTGATTTGATGAAACTAAGCAAAGTAATTCCACTGTTCAAATCTGGTAGTACAACTAATCCCACGAATTTTCGGCCAATATCGATATTACCAACTTTGAGCAAAATTTTTGAAAAATTAATTTTGAAACAGTTGTTGAGGCACTTTAACTTACACAATTTATTGCACGTGAAACAATTTGGTTTTACAAAGGGTCGTTCAACTACAGATGCGGGCGTAGCGTTGCTAAAGAACATATTTGGGGCCTGGGAGGAATCGCAAGATGCTCTTGGTATTTTTTGTGATTTGTCCAAGGCCTTTGATTGCGTACATCATGATACTCTTATCAGGAAATTGTACCATTATAGTTTGAGGGACAGACCTCTCGACCTTCTGACTTCTTATCTGAATAATCGAATTCAGAGGGTTGATGTTAATGGCAAGAGATCTGCGGGATCTGTGGTCACCATGGGCGTTCCGCAGGGCTCAATTCTAGGTCCATTCTTGTTTTTAATTTATATTAATGACTTACCTCATCACGTGAGGGATAATCACAACATAGTATTATTCGCGGATGACACTTCTCTTATTTTTAAAGTCAAGCGTCAGCTAACAAATTTTGACGAAGTTAACAATGCACTCTCTAAAGTTGTCCATTGGTTTAATGTAAATAACCTCCTTTTAAAAAAAAAAAAAACTAAAGTCATTAAATTTTCTACGCCAAATGTCAGGCAGCTAAGTACCAATGTTCAACTGAATGGAGTAGAGTTGATCCCTGTCGAGTCGACAGTTTTTCTTGGATTAACTATTGGCGCCAAGTTACAATGTCCTCGGTCCTCACATTGAGAAGCTGTCGGGTAGACTCATTTCTGCCGCCTTTGCTGTTAAGAAAATTAGACAGATAACTGATGTGGATACAGCCAGAATTGTTTATTTTAGTTATTTTCATAGTCTTATGACTTATGGGATTCTTCTCTGGGGAACTTGTGCGGACATCAATACCATCTTTGTTTTACAGAAGAGGGCTGTTCGAGCCATTTACAACCTTGGTCCTAGAGAATCTCTTAGAGAAAAATTCAAAGAGGTGAACATTCTGACTGTAGCTTCACAATATATATTTGAAAATCTTATGTATGTTCATAAAAATATCTCGAATTTTAAGAAAATAAGCGATATTCATAATATAAATACCAGGAACAAACACAATCTTGCTGTACATCACACTCGTCTCCACAGAGTAGGCAACTCGTTCATGGGTCAATGTATACACTTTTACAACAAGCTTCCCATGGACGTTCGAAACTTACCCATTAAACGATTTAAGAACTATATAAAGGCCAAACTTTGCAAAAAGGGGTATTATAAAATCACAGATTATTTAGAAGACAAAAAAGCTTGGGACTGAGCTGCTCGCTCTCTTAAGCATTGTTAATTGTTATTAAGCAATATGCGTAATTATAAGGTAAATTATTGTAAACATTTTCATTTTTAATGTCTGGACTTGAAAAAAGACGATGATCCCTGAGTTTGTTTCGGCTATTTCTTCTCAGAGGTAGTCAGTTAGGAAATGCCGGCTTCATCTAGTTAAAAAAAATAAAATAAAAAATAAACATGACGTGTAAAAGTGATCAGTGATCCTACTTGCTTTTAATAAACGATTTCATTTCATTCCACCATAATTACTGGGCAGTTTTTGTATATACAGGGTGGTTGTATCTCATTTGAACCAGCATTAAATCAGGAAGAATTTTTAATACAGGGTCATTATTCCGTAATACATTTTTTTTTCAAAACTGTGCTCTTAAAGCGAGAAGTAATTTTTTGTAACACTCAAAAATTTACGTAAAATAATTATATGCTCGTTAAATTTGGTACCAAGAGCTGAAATTAAATTTTTGTAGTATTGATAAGTTCTCGAATCATAATACACAACACCTTTTGTTTTATTGTTTTTAATCAATTAATTTTTTTTACTGATGAAATTGTAAAATAACTCCATAGTTTCATTCAAAAAAACATGATGATTCATAACTTTTCGTGCAATGAAGTTATGGCGATGCTGTAGAAATATTTTTGTTGGAAATTACCTCCTTCATCTCCCTGTTTCGTTTGATCCACGACTTTCTGCCCACCCTGTAAATGACTTGGTTTCTCTAAGTAATCCAAAGTTTTTGAATGAATGCATTGGTCCCAATTTGGAAATTTGAAGCTGAGCAGAAAGTCAGAATAATAGCGAGAACGCATGCCGCGTTGAGATGCGACGGGGAAAAAAATACACGCGCACGAAGTCGTGGCCAGAAATACCTATATGATATTATGAATTTATTTGTGAGTTTAAATATGATGTACCTTTCACTAATTATTTCTTATATTTCATACTAGATGAAAGCTACAGTATTTCATGAAACTTCAAACCAATGAAGAATAACTAAGGGTTGGTTTGGTTTAAGCTGAGACCACAAATTAATCACGAGGTGTTTTGATATCTCAGTTTTGTAATAACTTTACAAAACACCTACGCCAGATAATGCTGTTAGTTTTAAAACTCATTTTATTATATGTAGTTTAAAAATATTCTGTAAAAATTTGCCAAGCCGCGATGGAGCTGCTCGTTGATCTCTAGAAAAAAAATATTTGTTAGGCTCACACTTGGTTAAAAGTACAAGAAATAGCATGCAGTTAACACAGCAGAACAGCTTTTCATTTAGTTCGAGTTAACAGCGGGTTCCAAACTAGGCGCAGCCAAATTTGCGAGTCCTTTTCGCGAGTGTTTGTATTTGAGCCTTGAAAGAGAGGTTCTGATCAATGATGACGCCCAGATATTTTGTCGTTTCAACCCTATCAATTGCGTTACAGTTGCAGACTGGGGTGTCACTGTTAAAACACTGCATTGGTTGTTGTGTATTTTTAAGGAATCAAAGGCCGGTCTGGTAGATCGAGTGACATGAAAAGCTACGAAATTAGTTTTTTTGAAATTTACTGTTAGAAGATTATGTTCCAGCCAAGACGTTATGATCCTCATCCCTCCTTCGGCTGCAACCAGAGCCTCCTTTCAAGAAGTTCCATGGAAGATTACAGCTGTGTCTTCAGCGTAGCAGATTACTTCCGAGTCTTTGATGTTTAGCCTCAGGATGTCGTCCATATACACGATGAAATAATGCTTCCCTGTGGCACCCCAAAGATAACCGGAAAACTCTCGCTAGTGAAATCCCCAATTTTCACAAGTTGATGTCGACCAGACAAGTAACTTCTGAACCAATCTAAGGACAAGCCTGTGACACCAAAAGATTCCAGTTCGTTTAGCAATGTGTGAATTGAGACTGTGTCAAAGGCTTTTGCGAGGTCTAGGAAAACACCGGCCGTACGGTGTCCCTTGACGATGTTTGAAGAGATGATGCTAGTCAATAAACTCACAGCCTGTTCTGTAGATTTGCCTTGCCGAAAGCCAAACTGTCGAAACTGCCGATCCAAGAGCAGAGTTTTTTTCTAGAAAGCTGACGAGGCGCTTGTTTACCAGTTTTTCAAGAATTTTTGTTGTAACGCAAAGAAGGGAAATAGGCCTATAGTTATCTGGGATCTTCCTGGAACCACTTTCGTAAATAGGCGTGACTACAGCAGTTTTCCAAGTATATGGTACGACTCGCAGTTTCCATGCTCAAATTACGTATATACTTTAACGGTTCCATATATCTCTTAGGGCGGGTTGTTTCACGTTCACTTAACGCATGCGTAAAAGTTAAAAATGGTGCTAACCATCGTCAAGTCAAAAAATGAGTTGTTTCACAATACGTAAACGTTAACGCACGCAAAAAAGATACCATTACGATAACTGACGGGTTGTTTCACGTTCACTTATCGCATGCGTAAAAGTTAAAAATGGTGCTAACCATCGTCAAGTCAAAAAATGAGTTGTTTCACAATACGTAAACGTCAACGCACGCAAAAAAATACGATTACTTTAACCGATGCTCTGAGCACTGGTTAACGTAACTTACGTCAAGTTGTGTTTAGTCCGCCGTGGTGTCAATTAGTGAAAATAACATAAACTCCCTTTTGTATTCGCGAGTTTGGTCTCTAATTGACGATAGTAGGTAGTTCATCTGATGATGATACAAGTACCGTAAAAAGAAAAAGAAAGGTGTTTAGCAGCCCAAGTTCTGTTTTTTTTTTTTTTATATTACTGTTGTTGTCTGTTTCTTTACAGAACAACACATCTTTATATTTTTCAAGCGAAGATTGAAAGCGATCTTTCTCATTTTTTGTGAAGTTAGTGAAATGAAATGAAATCGTTTATTAAGCAAGTAGGATCACTGATCACTTTTACACGTCATGTTTTATTTTTTTTCCGTTCTCTAAAAAAAAATATGTTTACATTATAGAATATACGTGTTTTGTTAGATTGCAATGTTTAACATATACCTACTTATTAAGGCCTTAAACATAGTACCTAACTATGTTTAAGTGTGTGTAGTAGTACGAGTGAGTGTAGTAATTTACTTACTTTGGTGTGTATGGTGGGGGTTATATAAATAATAAGTAAATATATACGGACAAATCACACAGATTGAGCTAGTCCCAAAGTAAGATTGAGACTTGTGTTATGGGATACTAACTCCACGATACTATATTTATAATAGATACATATATAGATAAACATCCAAGGCCCAGGCCAATCAGGAAATGATCGTTTTCCATCATGACCTGGCCGGGGTTCGAACCCGGGGCCTCCACGTCGCAAGCAGGCGTGTTGACCGCTGCGCCACGGAGGACGACAATGTTTATGTTTGGTTACTATGTATTATACCTTAGCCGGCTATTAATATTGTAACATATAATTGTTTTTTGTCCCATATATATAAAATAAAAATAAAATGTATCCATTTTTCGTCAAAGTATAGCTTTTCTATAGGTACACAGTTTTCTAGTATAAACGGACTTAATTTATAAAATGGCACGAAGTTATTTCCCACAACAATAATACCAAGAAAGTTAGATAAACTACAGCACATGACCGTCGCCTAGATAAAATTTGCTGGGGCGATGTATGTGGCCGGGTACAACATGTAATAAATAATAATTTATTGACATATAATGCAAAGCCACTGCTTCCTCCATCGTCTCGGCCGCACAACTAAACAACGAATATTCGCCGTAGGCCGATTTCTGAATCTTCGCCCGCCAATGAGCGGAACATCGTGTATGTCTGACAAGGACAACAGATATTTTGCGCGCCAACGCGACACGAATCTTCGCCTGCTAATGTAGCCCCGGCATTTAACGAACGTTAAACATCATCAAAGTTGCGTTAACGGACGTAACTTTTTGACGTACGTATGTTACGATAACCAACCGTTTGAAACAACCCGCCCTTAATGTATTTGAGGAGCAGTGGTCGAAATCCATCAAGACCCGGAGCGCTATTATCATCTTTGAATTCAACGATAATGTTACTGATTTCCTCGTTGTCAGTTGGAAATGGAAACAGAGTCCTTGGGTGGATTCTTACCTTTAACTCCAAGCTGCTGTACGTCCCGCATTGACTGTCGCTTGTTTAAGATGTTGCTTGCTAGATTCTGACCAACCGAGACGAAGAACTCGTTGCACTTTTTAATAGAGGTGTTGTTGTTTTCTTTATATTTCAGCAATTTCTGGTTCGTTTGGGGACTTGGCAAATTTCCTTGATAGTGCGCCAGAGTTTTTAGGATCGTTTTTATGTTTTCCAATTGTTTCTTGTCGTGATCAGTCTTGCGCTAACGCAGAATGTTATTACAGTAGTTTCTGTATCTTGAATAGACAATTTTTAAAGCATCATTATTAGGTTGCTTTTTGGTTTTTATCTAGACGAAGTCGTGCCAAGTCTAAGGTTACTTATTGCGATTTCTTCAATATTATAGTTAATGTTGTGTGACTTGGCCGTTGTGTTAGTGCGATTTTGTTATATCTGTTGTAACTACCTATGTTTATTACGCGATAATAGCCCATACTGGTATTTGTAATTGGACGCTATTTTAGACTGTTGTTGATTGTGCAATACATGTATTCAGCATTGACAATGATGACTTCTGTATTTTTTGAAGCGTCAATACCTAACATAAAATAGACGATTTCTATCAATGATTAGTCAATCTCTACTGGAAATAAGTATTGAAATGCGCAGATTTATCAAGATCTGGTTATTGAATCAACGTTTTCCAAGTGGCAATGCGTGTGGTGCAGGTGCAGGTGTGGCGTGAAAGCGCCATATAAGCTTGGCCACAAGAGAATATGGAGATACTTAGAGTTAGACCTTGGCTCTTGTTGTTAGGGAATACGCCATACACATCTGTGTAGAATGTTCTCTGTACAAGTATGCCAGGGCCAGGGGTATGATCTCAAATTATGACTTACATAATAGGCAATAATCCGTGAATCAAATTATAATTAGCGAATTTTACTACCAATTGTTTAGGCTTTGTTTGGTCTTCTTCCGGGTCTCCCTCACTTTTTGTACAACGCCAATCGAACCATTCACTAAATCTAAACTAACATCAATATTTCTCCTAAGCATTACTTTAGCTCTCCTCTCCCTCTTTAATGATTATAGTTTCTTCCAGTCCAGCAGTCATCGTCACATCATCTTCATATTTTTGTTAACAAGCCCGGGCTTTTAACATACATTTTGAACAATCCAAGGAATCTTTAGAAACTAACTTTATCTCGGGATGCGGAATTGCTTTTAACATAGTAATATTTAACTGCATACACATATTTCTCGACGGTAGTCAACAAACGAATTTAATAAGATATGGATAGTACGCGTATATATTCATAGTGAATGCTTGTTGTATATTTATTTATTTATTAATAAAGGCACACCAACAGTTTCTGTATAAAATATGTTAAGAAAACCCTGTCCGACCCGTGAAGGTATTATTATAACTGATTCTACTAATGCCTACAGAACCTGGCTAAACAAAAAAAAAAAAAACTTAAATAAAATAAATAGGTAATTTCATGGCCACAGGCACAGGTCATAACCTCAGTTGACCTCATGCATGTAGGTAGGTAGTTTATCCACGTTTATCGAGTCTCGAAAGAAACAATGATACTTAGGCAGCTCGTGAAAAGAACGTTTTTTTTTAAGTAGGAAGGTCGTCTGACTCTCCGAATGTATTATTTCATACGATGAGAATAATGGCTGTGGCGAAGATGTTGTTCCATATTTCGTTCACTAAGAACGATACAGGCCTGGCACCGTTGCACGAGATTAGCACGGACATACACACAACCAAAAATCAAGCGGTGTCAAATCCGCGCTGGCCACAGTTGGTCCACCCTTACCAATCCACTGCTCGCCGAACTGATAATGGAGGTACTCACGTACAGGTCGGCAAAAATATGGTGACGCACCGTCATGCTGGAACCACATTGACCACAACACAGCTAATTGCAGTTGCTACCTTCCATCAGCATGTTACTCTACATTAGGAAACGACATGATCATGCCAAAGTTTTAATTTCAGTTTCTGTCTCAATATCGATGATATTGACCGTTAAAATATATGTAAAACTTTACTAAAATTGTGTTTCATAAGTCCTCATTTCTGTTTACTAATACTTATGTTATAATAATGTTATTAGTAATTAATCGATAAACAAACAAAAGTACTTTTACCATTGGGTAATCTGTGTTTTTAACAAATCAATCAACCAGATACCAAGTTTCGATTAATAGCGATAAAAAACGTTATTTCGCAAAAATTGGTGCATCACTTTCTTTTACGTCGCCGACAAAGCACACGCGCGACGCTGCCAAAGAAATAAAGAATCTAACAAAACAAAGGAAAGCCGACAATTATACCGCCTAAAATGGTGTTGTAATTTTTAAATAATACCAAATTTTGGGGAATTTAGCGTAAATTCGCGGAAAAAAAAAGTTTCAAAATTGATTACTATTGTTACTATGTTGATTATGCAAAATTTCAAATTTTATTTGGTCATGTGATTACCAACCTTTATTATCCTTACGGGTCGGACAGGGTCTTCTTTACATATTGTATAAATTAACAAATAGAGTAGTTATGAGTAAAAGGCTCATACAGTTGCCAATAAATGGTCAGCCAACATTCACGAACATAAGTGTTAACTTAAATTAAATAAATGTAGGGGAGAGGTGTGTCAATATAACCAAAAAAAAAACATTCCTTCATAATACTTTCATTAATAATCACAGCACAATCATTTTTGGTCACATTAGTTATCTAATTATTAAATCAAATACAGAAAATACCAAAAAACACAACAAACTTCTAGAAAATAGCACTTAATGACATCAACTAATAGTGTTACAATTGCTGCACCAAGAGAGTTAATTGTAACATACAGAAATTGAAGACAATAAAACGATAAATCTAACAAAATCTTATCAGCAGTTTACGCTAAACACTTTAAAAAACGTATTAAAATAAACAATGTCAATAGTCATTCCCACATGCAGTTCAAACACACAAAAATGGATTATTGTTTGCACAGCTGCGATTTATGGCAGTCTCTGTATTGCAACCAATCTTCTCTACTCGTTCTATAATGTTCAAAATAGACTATACAGTAACTATCGTCTTCATCTGCACCATCTATGTCTTCATTTATGCTCATTATTATGGCTTAATTACTATTTCCCAAGCTTCAGTATATTTTTTAGAGGTATGGTGCCACGCAATGTCTTCCGAGGTGGTTTATAAACCATTTAGTTAGAATTCTGAAAATAAAATGGTCAAATGTAACATGTTACAATTGCCCCCTCCTTGTTTTGTTAATTTTGCGCCACCCCCAAAATTTTGCAATGAAGTCTTATTTAACAAAAATATATGATAAATATAAACAACTCACATACCCTTCATGTATAGATTAATTAATTCATGTGGTTTTATTCAATATACAATAAAATGTAATGACCAAAAATTAATATAAAATAAAAAACACATAAAAAATTATAATAGATTGGATGATAACTTATCCGAAAACTACCACTGCAGTGTTTTAAAATTGTTTTATTAATTAAAATAACAAAAACCGTGCCAAAAAAAAAAACTTACTGTATTTCAAACTGTCATCTACTGAATGGTGACATATACAGTATGATAACTAACAGAGGGCGTTCCCGTTAACCCGAAATAGTATAGCATACATACATGCTAAAAAAAATATTTCCATTCGAAAACAAAATGTTTTAAAATTTTTCCAATAAGAAAATATTCAATAAAAATTTTAAATTGACATGTAAAAGAAACACACTGTACACGCGAACATGAAAGACGGCGACGTCGCAATTTATTTATACATGACGACTACTATTTTGATTTAAAACAGGAGGTTTCAAATTTATTTCCAATTAGAATTTTTTTTATTCGGATTTTTTTATGCTTATTTTTCTATGCTGATATTTTTATTTTAATCTATTAATGATATATATTAACGAGTTTAAGGGAACGCCCTCTGTTATTTAACATACTGTATATAATATTAACAATCATATTATGCTGGCATTCATATTGTATGTATGATATTGACTTTTTTAATAACAGTTATTGACATTTACTGTAATTTATTTCAATGACATTTTAGATTTTGAATGTTGACATTTTTTTGCATGTTTTTGTGCTATTTTTTTTTTTGAAATTTGGCGATTTTTTATAGTCTGTTAGTATTTTTATTAAATATTTTAAAGCACTACAATTTGATAAAGGTCTGTAGTAGATCTGATGATGGAGCCGGGAGACAGTCGAAGGAACTCCTCAACAACCTTATCAAATCAACCTTATATTTGGACTTGATTAATTTGTATTGATAAGAACTTTACACCTAGATGGGTTGTGACTATCATAAGAGCTCTGATGATGAAGACAAAGACCAATTCCGGGAACTCCTCAACGGTTTACAGTAGCTACTATGTGGTTGGTTTTAATTCATTTATATTGATGAGAACTTTGCACCCATTGGGTTAAAATAATGGTCAAATTTACTGTAGGTGTCATTAAATTTAGGGTAGTGTGTTTTGTTTACTTTAATTTTTACCCGTAATTTTAAGAATTCCCTCGATTGCCTATGCAGTCGAGGGAATTCTTCAAAATTGATACAGTTTATTTATTGTAAGTGTTAACATTTTGTATATTACAATTATGAAACTGAATATGGAATTAATTGTGTTGCGTTGGCGTTAGACGCACTCGCCCTTGGTGTAGGTGCAACTGGTACATTAATATTGATTTCATTTCTATTATTTTCTATGCCGTTTAGGATTGAGTTAGACACCAATATTTTGTTTGTCATGGATTCATCTATATAGCCTTCTGCCACGGCTGTCGATTTACATCCGCCGTGGCGCTTTAGCGTGATATCCCCACCGGCGTCAATAAGTAGGGTCGCAGAAGTGCGTCTTAAGCAATGTCCAGTACTGTCCAGTAGTCTCAGAACTTGGAAGTTGTAGATAATCGGCTATAGTTTTACCTAAAGTTCCAAATTTGTTGATGCCAACTCTCTGTTGCGTGCATTTTCCACGTTGGTAATTTAAAAAGAAACAAGCATTTTTACAAGAAACGGGCCGTAGATCCATGTATTCTTTACATATGTCATAGTATTTTCCTGTAATACTAAACGAGCGGTCTTGTTTATTTTTTGTATTACGAATTGTTACTAATATTGTATTTTCGTAAACTTTCACATCCTGAAATTGCAAATTGTAGAGTTCTTGTCTCCGACAGGCACCCATAATACCGAAAATAAGTGCAGTCTGGAACAAATGAAAATAAACATTTAGAATACAAGCAAGAACAAGAAACGCGCGAATACAATTTAACTTTAATATAACTAAAATCCAAATATTTATTTATAAATAGGTAACTTCGTTAAAAGATATTCGCGTCCAGGAGCTTTATTTAGGAATGTATTTAATTGTTCATGTGTAAACGTTTTCGCTTTCTTCCATTTAAATCCTTGAGATTTTTTCTTTTCAAAAATGCAATCAATTTTGCAAATTTCGATATATCAACTTGGATATATATGTTTAAAGTACTTTTGTGTTTTTAAAGTCTTAAATGTTCGTCGCTGTGGTCTAAGTATTCAAGACTAAAGAGTACTCTTTAGCCTTGAATACTTAGACCACAGCGACGAACATTTAAGACTTTCAGACAGTTCTTGAAAATATGCAAATGGTGCCGATTCTGTTGTCACAATTTTCGCTAAACTAAGCTGAAAAACGCTAAAATTTAGTTTATTCCTGTCAAACGACGTTTCCTATTCTGAAATAGATTAAACTGACACATCTTAACTATATTTTAGTTTGACAGCTCTAAAATCATTTTAGTTACTCAACTTAGCGAAAATTGCTAGTTCGCTATTCTGAATTTGACGTTTATCACCTAAAATTAAAGTTGTCAAACTAAATCAAGCTATTTTTAATCGTGTTTAAAAAGGTGTGGAATAAAATTAGTTGTCATGAACTAAAATTTCCAAAGCACATTTCTCTGATATTTCTTGAGTTTGTCTACTTAGAGTTGCCGTGAATCATTATGGAAGCTTATGTGATTGTAGCTGTTGTAGATTCGGTTGAAAGGTAAATAATAATATTATTGTTATTATACAATACTATGCAAAAATAATTTGTGAAAACATATAGAGATTATTGCACCGAACATCTAATTAGCTTTGTACTACTTACTACAATAAGGTTTGGAAAAAAAAAATCACTTCAAGATAAATAAAGAACTAAGTATATTTTTAAAAACCATCAAGAAAGAATTCGGTTGGAAAGATTGCGGGACAATTCCGACCCATTCCACATGGCTAAAGAATAATTCAAAATAATTTTTAGACTCCCTAGATCTGGAGCACTTTATTTGGTGGATGTATTAAGGAATCCTCGGTTGGATGAAGGATTTATCCGCAAACACATAAAGGTTAGAACAGTATTGTTTTGTTAAAGGTTCCTTTCTCTTTTATTCTTTCTTATCAGATAAGTAACACGCTACAAGTAGGGTGTGTAGTAAGTACTTATAATATTTACTACTTTTTATTTACTTATTGTAATATATCTATTGTAGTCATTACTTAGTATGTATCTGTATATTAATAAAATTCATATTCAGATTCTAGCTGCACTCAATCTGTTTGCCCAAGGTAGTTATCAAACAGCTGTTGGGCAAGAAAACATACTTGGACTTGTCCAGCCATCAGTGAGCAGGTGCCTAGCTCTAACAGCAGGAAAATTTTAAAAACTTTATTGCCTCGTTACTTGAGATTTCCCATGACCCGCGAGGAAAAAAAAGCAGCTAAGACTGAGTAAGTTCTTGAAAAAAAAAAAAAGTTAAAATGGCTTTTTAAACCCTTTTCTGTCAAACTTGAAGAAAACTGAAAAGAGTAAGTAATAAATATTTATTTTGAGGATCTTTTTACAGCCATCAAAACTTAGAACTGCCCCACTCTTATTCATGCAACACTTTGCTTTGTTTCAGTTTTCAAGACCTAAATAATATGCCCAACACATTAGGTGCAGTGGATGGGACCCTATTGTAATAGCAAAACCTCCACCCAATCACCCTACTGCGCATGGCAACCTATTTTATAATCGAAAGGGTAATTATAGCATCAACTGCCAACTTGTGAGTATAAATATTTTTTTTTAAGACTCTTAATTATCTTGAAACCTTAATAAAAAAAAAAAAACGTTTTAAATATGCAGTGCGAGGGGCAAGATTATTGGCCTCAATGCAAATTTCCCTGGCTCCACCCATGATGCTGCAATATGGAGGGCATCTAATAAAGAGAGTCCTGAGAAATGACTGTGCGTGGGGAAAGATCCCAGTGGCTTTTAGGTAGGTCACAAGTAAACTTTTTTACTTACTGGGTATTTCTATCAGCTTAGTACATTATAAAGTTCCAATCCTCACCTACGGCGCCCGTTCACCAACATGACACATGTATCAGCACCTCCATATTGAAATTAGGATAAAAAACAAAACTCCTCTTGACTCCTATTATAGGAGTTATGGGATAGGTACCCGCTACAGCCATGGCTCCTATTATGGGCCCAGCAACTGAAGCAGAGGCTGCTTACAATGAGTGCCATACAAGAGCAAGAATTTTGGTGGAAATGTGTAATGGGCGCCTGAAAAATAAATTTAGATGTCTGCATAGGCATCGCTGTTTGCACTACTAGCCAGAAAAGGCAGCTAAAATTGTATTAGCATGTTGCACCTTGTACAATATGTTTTTTAATTCATTTAATGGTAACTATACTTAGTCTGCTCTCTTTGTTTTAGTTACATTTGAAAAATATAAATCTAGTGTATTTTTACAGATGAAGAAGAAATTGATGCGACTGAGGAAAGTGAGGAGAGTCCGACTGTGGAGGATGTTAGCACAGATTTTCTTGCAGAAGCAAGGGAAATGCGGCAATCACTAATTATAAATCATTTTAATTTTAATTAAACACCTTTTAAAAAAGAATAACTTTACTTTTTTATAATTACACATATCCTTAAACCTAAACAAAATATAAACAATCAACAATAAATAACAATCAACAAATATAGAACTATTAAAAACAACAAAATTTAAAAAAAATAAGAAATTATACTTTAGCGCTAATCTCAATAGGGAGCTATTGAGGATTTGGAACAAGTGCTTAATGAGAATAGTAGTTTTGGTGCTGAAGTAAACTCCAAGACAAAGTAATGAGAAATAAAACCATTAGGATTTATTCCCATTATCTTCTTCTTGAGCATTTTGCACCAGCAATAGGATGCCAGAAGAACGAATGGCAGCTGCTAAACAATGCCTGAACAATACTCTCCCGAAGTAATCTACTATTCTCATTCAGTGCTTGTACCAAATTATGGTGCACTGGGGGACGGGGAGTCCTCTGCAATCTGCGACGCCGGGTAATCTACAAACTACTCGAATGCTGCAGTGGAACTGCAGGAGACCTACTACCATTTTCCACAGGCTGCTCTTCCAGTACAGGCTGTAGAGGGCGACATACTTGGACGGTCAGGCGACGTGGGTAATGAGGGCGAGATAGGTATTCCCTGAAATAAAAAAAGAAAACGGCAATTTAATTTCACAGTCATGAGCTTGACTACTCTAACAAAACAGATAACTAATTGTTATGTTTATTGGTACGCAATAATATCAGTCTTAGTAGATAATGTTTAATTCATAAAAATTGTTCCTGAGCCATAAAAATACCACTACTAGTACTAAAATAAATTACCATTTCCAAAGAGGCGAAACCATCAACAGCAGCGGACCCAATGATATCAAGAATTTTATTCTCAATATCGCTGAGATCTGCCCCTGCCGGTCCTCCACCTGTGGCCCTAATGGAGTCTCTTACTTTTCTCGCCTTTGTTTTCACCTTTGCCACCCACATATTCCAAATCTGTTGAAATTAAATTAGTTAAGAACACAATGAAAATTATGCGATCCAATTAAAGTTTTATCTGATAAAAATCACTTACATGATGCCACTGCGCTCTTTAGTCCTGCTGCAGCCCAGTTGCTTCAACTCGCTACTGAGGTTAGCCTAAAAAGTCATAACCTCGGCATCAGCTTGATTTTCTAAAAATAAGACGCTTGTATTAGACCTAAATTGATATCTAATAGGTATTTAAAACATACGTAATAAAACCTGTAATTAATTTTGATGCACTCAAATTTCCTGCGGTTTATGCTATGGACTTATGGCTATGGGCTTATGGCTATGAATTTATCAATAAAATAACATGTTAGGACTTGGTTTGTATTTCTTACCTCGGGCCATTAATGGATTATTATGGAGCCGCTCTTCCAGCAGTTCCTGCTGTCTTTATGGCTCGTTTCCTCGACGACGACAGCATCATTAAAATATTATTTTTATTTAGGAAAACTTATTAATTAAAATATAACTGAAATTGTAAAATGGCTGAGATGGACAAATCAAAACAAACAGACATGATTACTTGCTCTGTGCAAACAGATTCGGAAGTCCTTGATAGGGCTTTCCTGCGGCGACGAGTATACGAAAACCCGGTATTTTATTTTTGAAAATCACTATTTAATTCTTATATTAGCGTTATAACGCTGAAATAAATAGTACAAAAATCGTGTTATCCGAAACATTTCTTTAAATGCTGCAGTTTGTTGAATTGAAAAACTTAAAGGCTTTTTTTCTTATGGAAAATCGAAAAATGATCCGCCGAAGCTCTAAATCGTTATCGGTTACAACCCTAGCAGAATTACATTGGCCACAGATAATAAAAATAGTAATAGGTTTTGGATTTTGATTTATTTAAATATAAACAACAATATAGTTTAACAGCGTGTTTATAATCCTTATAAATCATTTAAATAATTTTTGATAAACAAAGATAATTTGATTTTACTCATGTCTTTTTTTTGCAGTTCAGATCATTTCCTCACCACTTTCATTCATTTTTTATTTATATTTCCAAGAAATCTTGGTCTATGGTTTATTCAACTTAGCGATTGTCAAACTCGATTTTAGTTAAGTCAAATTCCTTTTTAAAATTAGAGAATCTTGTTTGCAGAATAGCTTTTTAGATACACTAAACTAAAAATTAGAAATTTTAGTGATAGTTTAGTTAGGTGTACAACAGAATCGGCACCACTATCTAATGCTATTCGACACCTACCACCAATTCACACCAAAAAGTGATGGTAAACTTGGCTAAACATTTTCATGACTTTTGTGGTCTAAGCGTCTTTACAAAGCTAGTATCGAAACACTATCTAACTTTTATTACTTCATACCTCAGGAAAAGCACTGGGATCCACAATCAAGAACACATTATCTCGAATCTCCTGAACTTCATGCATCCAGGAGTTGATCGGTAATGTTGCATGGTGACTGTCTTGAGACATCAACAATGCTGGCACCAAATGTGGATCCAGGGCTTCCAAGTTGGCTAGCCCACTGCGTAGAGCCCAGGATCCCTAAAAAAAATTAGTTTTTTTTATCTTTATTTTCTACTATCTACATTACACTCCCTGATTTATTTGCTTACTATTTTGATCAGAAGAGCAAGAAAAGCAAAATTTCCAATCTGCAGCAATCTCTCATTGTACAAATCATAATACTTCACAAATGTACAGTTTTCTGTGACATTATCGTCACTATTAACTAAGCAGGAACATGTTCCTTTAGTATCATTGCTAAAATGGTCCCTTAGAATGGTTATAGGAGACTTGTTATATGTAAAACACTGCTCTACTAGCAAGTAGAGCAGTGTTTGTGTTTGTCTCTAATGCATATAGAACATCTTTCAGGACATCAATGGAACATTGACATTTGATGGCATTACAGGCAGCTTCAATGACTCTGGTGTAGCTTTGACCTAAGCTTAGCTTTTGAACTAAGGTCTCCTTGTATCAATTCACTTAGTAATGCCTTCGTTTCTCTCAAAACCTGTAAATAAAAAAAGAAAATTTATTGACATTTCATAGATATTATTTTGCAACCCCAATGTTCAAAGTGGAAGTCTCAAAACTGAAAGCCACCCCCCAACATTGATATTGTGTGTATAGTGAACATTCTATGGAACACCAAAGAAATAATCTCACACAAAGATCCCATCTAATTATATAACAGAAACAAAAAAGAAAGTACTACATATATACCACTTGGCAGCGTGCTTTCACAATGTGTTGATCATCAGCCAGACAGTACCGGCACAGAGTCATTGCTGATAGAAGAAGTTCATCAATTGTAACATGCAGTTCACTCACACACTCGACCATCTGCAAATAAAAAATAATAGAATCACTATATTTTCATTTTAATAATAATTTACCAATGTTATTGGTTGAGCCATTTTTGAGTTTTTCAAGACTATACTGATGACTTTCCTGAAACATGATCATGCAAAAAGTTGAGCTTATGGATTTCTATTTATTTTACGAACTGTCAGTTAAGCAAACTATTAAGTTCGGCAACAACAGAAAAAATTGAAAATGTGCCTTGTTATTGATATGACAATTGGTACAGTAGTCAAATCTGAACAATTCTAAGGCGAAAGCTACCCTGCTTTCTACATCTCCGTGTTATCAACATGATATCAGTGGACATTTCACTTCGTTATTTGTCTCTGACAGAACATTTTCTGAGAACTAAGTAGCATTTTTATTCATTTTCCATGTTAAAAAATCTTGATAACATTTATCGTATAATTTTCTTGACTTAATTGGTAGTAGGTAAATTATGCCTGACTGCTGTCGCAGCCTCTAAAATGTCGGGCGGCGTCAAATTTTCTTCACTGTCACTTGACATTTTAAGAAACAATAATAATCAATTATGTGTCCAGCGAAACACAACAACGACTTGCAATGCAAAGAAACTTATTTGGCGCCAAATTCTGCACCCTGCATCACCGCGCACGCGCCTAAGTGCACGCAGCCATAAATAAAAAATTAAATAGTGCTGTCTATGGTTTGTAATTTATATATATATTTATACTATATATATTTCGGTATGTATATTTTTATTTTTTTGGTATGAGAGTAGATGAAACCGACTTCAAAAAACCACTACAAAGTGAAAAATAATTAATTTCGGATGTCGGTGTCAAAAACTAATATACAAAAACTAAAGACACCGACTTCCGAAATTAGTTATTTTTCACTTTGTTGTGGTTTTTGGAAGTCTGTTTTTTTTTTGTAAAAATGTTTTTACCTTTAGTGTGTTTTGATTATATACAGAATTTTAAAATCATCAGAAAAAAAGGAAACATGTACAAAGAGCTTTTTTATTATTAAACTAGCTGACCCGGCGAACTTCGTTCCGCCTTAAAGGCAATATCACATGACTACTTTTTAAATTAGGATAATTTTAAATAAATAAATATTATTATTCAATGATTCTTTATTTGGGAGCACAATCCTGGCGGTTCTTCGGAAATCTTTAATGTGCTACAATACTCGCAAACAACATCCATTGGCCCAATGCGAACGCCATTGTCTTAGTAGCGGTTAGAAAATACTCGATACGTGTAGTAGGCGAACAAAGTCATCACCATCATCATTTAGCTGAAAGACGTCCACTGCAGGACACAGGTCTCCCCAAGAAAAGTCCACGACGACCGGTCCTACGCCTCCCGCATCCAGCGATAACCCCGACCTTATGTAGGTCGTCGGTCCACCTTGTCGGGAGCCTACCCACGCTGCGTCTTCCAGTGCGAGGTCGCCACTCGTGAACCCGTCGGCCCCATCGGGTATCGGTCCTACGGGCAATGTGCCCGCCCCACTGTCAGTGTTGCAATTCTTTGAGCCATGTCGGTTTTTCTCGTTCTTGCGAACGAAGTACATACTTTTGTATATTTAAGAACAGAAATAAAAAAACGGTACCAGCGTGTATGTGTGCTTGCGTGCATACGTGCGCGTGTGTGTGTTTATTTTAAACCGATTTAGACCCATATACAATGTATCAACGGCACAGAGCCCGGCGGTATGGTCTGTTCCGAATCTAATGAAAATAAAAACGATTCAATCAGAATATATGTATACTCATTATGCGAATTTGTAGTGCTACTTACTTGGCTTTAAAACAAAAATAAAAAAAAATACAGTAACAACTTATGCAATTCCATAAAACGAAACACTAGATTGACAAATGATGATCTACGACCCCGACAGAGATAAAACTAAACACAAATGCGCATTGATAGGTGCACTACTTCTATTAACTACTTGAAACTTACGAAGTGCGTCTTTCGTGCAAATTCGCACGAAAGACGCACTCGACTCACTATGATTCCCGAAGCGCATATTTTCTTTAGAAAGTTCATTAAATGGGAGTGGAGATTTTTATATTAATAATAATGATTAATTTATTTATATTTTTCTCCATTTTGATTGAACATATTTCAGTATTGTTCAAAGTCAATAACATCTACATATAGTTTTAACGTGATGCAATTATGGTGTTTGGTCCCAATATGTTTTTTGTACGCAGTGTTTTATATACTTAGGTTAAAACATATCGCTTTACATATACCTAGTATGCTTCAATGCTTTTTATAAAAGCTGCACTAAAATTAGTAAAATTATCTATTATTATGTTGCTTACTCAATCGCGCAATAACGATTTAACGGATTTGACGAAATTTGGATCTTATAACATAGTATCCTAGATTATCGTACCTATATAAAACATTTTATCCCGTTATTATGTTTCAGTGGGATATTTAACGACTTCCACGCTATTTAATTAAATTGTGGAAAAATAGTGGCAGAAGTTAGTATAAAGAAACACTCTTATGTAAATCGCTTTCAAGGTAATCGCGTAACACAAGAACACACAGGTTTCATTTTGACAGTTCAACAATTTTGAGTGCGTTGCTTACGTTGTTGAACAAACACATCTTATTCGAACTTAGGGGGTAAAAAAGGGGTAATTGATTGCCGCTGGTTGTTAGAAAGAAATGGGTTTATCATTTACATTTTTTCCCGTGGTTTCAGGCAAGTGAAAAAACACTTTGGTTTTAGTCGGTAAGAGTCTGACACGTTCTTCCGCTTCGTCCAGAACAGGAAAACTCATTTCTCGATTTCCCACCCAAAAAAAAAACAAAAATAGGGGTAATCGATTAGAAGGAATATGCTTCAAAATGATTCAAATGAAAAGTAATAAACTGTTACGCAATTGCAGGTCTCTGTTAATTTCCTCGGTTACATTACGCAACCACCTACAAATTAAGGGAGTACGGACGACAGCAGGTCAAGCTACCCGAAACTGTCAAATATTCCCAATCAACCTTGAGCCAAGAAGAAACCTATATGAAGCAAGATGAAATCTGTTGTTTTACACCATCTTATCTGCATATACAGATGAAGTAGGAAATCTAATAACTAAATCTGACAGATTATAGTAGCTTGATGTGCCGTAGTCTGTACATTAACTCTTAAAAGATTAAATAACAAATATTTGTTTGCTTGTATTTTGCATCTTAGTTGAATTTAGGATATACGATCGTGGATTTCTTTAAAATAGAAAAATAATCCTAATTATGCTTAACTTATAGTATTTGTTTTTATATCTTAAATAATATTAGCAAATCGATTTTAATTAAATCTGAAAGTGACCGGTAGGCAGCCCTATCCCGAAGCATTGATTGTGGTCGTAAAATAGCCCGCATCGAATCCAGTACAAATATGAGCGTGTACTTCTTGCTTTTATGTGTCGTGTTGAGCCACCTTTAACACAGTTTACACCTAAATCGATTAGACATCGAGAGAAATCGATTAGACTTGTGCTGATAATTCATTTACGATAGAGTAGAGGCTTTATCATTGCAATTCTTGCGTTTCAACTTCACCTACCTAATGAATAATAGATTTTGTTGTGTAACTTCCTGGCATAAAATGTTGACCTACATGCGTTTTGGTGTTGGCAAAATCTCGTTTTTAAGGTTCTGCAGCCAACTGGCAAACACAAAACCCCAGAATAGACAAAATCATGTCTGTCTGCACGTTTCTCCATCCGTCGGATCATCTGTAAACTCGTCAGACTGTCTCCCGTTTGTGTTCCTAGAAGTCAGCCTATTTACTCGGAGATTATTTGCGCGTTAAGTCTCATAATCTTATACATAAACAACTTCCGAAATGATTTGACCAATTTTAATGAAATTTTATTTGCATGTTCAGTAAATCTGAGAATTGGCTACTTACTATCTATTTTTTACCCTTAAGTAAATAATAAGGGTTGTTAGGGGTGATAGCATTAATTTTGTATTTATCGGAGATATTTTTTAATAATTTGGCATTGAAAATACGTTCAGCCCTAAACTTTCACACTTCTATCACCAATCCCTATTTTTAAACACGGTTCCAACAAAATATTTCCTATAAAAATGTTTAAGGCAAAACAATGTTTGCTAGGTCAGCTAGTTATAAATATTATGATGTTTCTAAAGTAGCTCTGCTAAAATAATTCAATCGTTTTTGAGATATGGGATATTTTTGGTTACCACCACTGAAACATTTTTCGTGAATTGCAATGAAATAACTTCGCACTTCACTACCCACTTCGCTTTGCACTTCATATTTCTGCGGTGGATGTGGTAGGTTCAGTATATATCGTAGTAAATAATTCATCTCAATTACGAAACGTATGTGTTTTGATAAGAATTGGTCTGTTTTTTTTTTTTTTTTTGTATTATTCGAAAAGTATATGCATAGTTAACACTTACCAGTAAATTGTACCTATTAGTTAAATAACACGTGATTAAGTAAAGCAATGGGCTTATCTAAAAGAACGACATCGTTCGTATCTAGCGGGCGCGGGCGGGCAAAGATATCTTCGAACCCCTGACCGTCCCCCTTAACCTCGGTACTCTTGTTGCAAACTGTTCATAATTCAATCCGATTACAATAAAAAGTGCGATAGTCGCCATGATTTTACGATACTTTGCTATGTTATTTAAAGACCTTCAAGCATACTCTAATTTATAACATAACAATATTTTTATTACTACGACAGCCTCTGTGACGTAGCGGTAGCGAACGCGGCCGCTGCGCAAGGAGGCGCGTGTTCAATCCCCGTGCAGTGCAAATATTTCTATGCATGAATATTTGCACTGGTCTGGTCTTGCCTCGGAAAGCACGTTAAGCTGTCGGTCACGGTTGCCATACGAACATCTAATGGCGGTCGTTACGTTGTTGGGGGCCCTCAAAGGTCCAACAATTGGTCTAACTGCCATGCTTCGATATTGCCTTCGGATTGTGGAGGTCAGACGGCAGTCGCTTCACGGAAAATATCGATGTTTAGTCAAAATCAGCAGTTAGACTGGTAAAGCGGACCCCAGACTCTAAAGCTGAAAAAGCTTCGGATGTCACTGGGATTAACGCTGAGATGATGATGAATATTAAATTTTTATTACTGCTGTAGTATAAGATGGATACTACTTTTTCATCCATCGATGCAAGTCGTGCAATGATATAGTAAAATATGGTGCTAGGTAAGACGATAATAATTACAACATAAAACGAATTAATTTTTACATCCAACGGAATTTAGACGGAATAGACATGTAGAAGTCATAATAGTCTTATTACTAACTTTAAACCATCAGATTAACGAGTAGTTAATACTTATTTATACTATAAAACCGATCGCCCGTCATCGGTGCCTTACTGCGGCTCACAATGCGTATGCGCACACCTTACCTAGAACCTTACGTTATTAAACTTTATTGTTTGAGAGAACAATTACCTTTTGTACGAGTTGGGTATCGACGCCATTATCAGTAGACGCGTTAAGTAACGCCGGAGGCTCGAATTCTACTACATATTTGGCGTAAGTCACAAAGGCTACCATTACTACCTTTTTAATATGTCTTTGTTTGCTTTCATTGGAAACATAAGCATAAGAAGCCATGCTGGAAATTGATTACATCATCGTACAAAAACATTATAGTAAACTAGCGGCCGGCCGCCAGCGACTTCGTTTGCGTGGAGTTAGTTATGCTCCGCTCCTATTGGTCGCAGCGTGATGTTATATAGCTTAAAGCAGGGGTTCTTAACCTTTTAGGGACGAGATCGACCATTATACCAAATTTCTATCTGGCCAGGGACCACCTAGTTGGTTTATTAGTAATATTCGGAACCTAAATGTAAATAAATAAAGGGTTATTTGTTATATGTTTTAACAAAACAAGAATAATTTTACGACTAACACTCATTTTTTCATTATTTTGCAAAACTCCTCTTCACTAACTTCGGAATCCTTGGTTCAGTGCTACTCAAAGTTAAACGCATGTCAGCAGTGACATCTAACCGACTTCGATGTTTGTTTTTAATAATCAGAAGAGCTGATAATCCCTGCTATAAAATTAAAATTAAATTAAAATTAATTTATTTTCAGATAGCTTAGATCCATATACATTTTAACCCTTAACCACCTAGCACCTATTTCTGTCCTTTAACCACCTACGTGCGGTCATAGAGACCGCTAATATATTATTGCGATTATTTTGGGATCTATGGTAAGATATTAAAATCCGGTTAAATAAAATGCATGTCTATACTTAATTGCTTTATTTAAGCGTCATAAATTAGCAAAAATAATATAAAAGTTTTATAAAAATGGAATAACATCTATGAAATAAGGAATATGGCAGCAAAAATAACTATACTAAGAAAATGAGATCGTTATTCTAAAATACTTAAATTTTTCACTTTATTTTTTCTTATTTTTTATAATTTGAATAAACTAAAAATAAAATTCAATAACAAAACTAAACAAAAATTAAAAAATTAAACAAAATTGCAAACCCTCAACTTCATTTTTTCACGGCAGTAACAACACATTTTTTGCGAACACTCCAAACAAATAGTTACCTACTTTATACACGAAACATGAGTAAGCCGTTTTGCGTTTCATTTTTAGATCACACGTAAAGCATGTTTTATGAACTGCAAGTTTTTCGGCAACAGAAGTGCTTGGTAAATCTTCCTTTAATTAAGAGACTCCAAATGTCAAGTGGTGTAGTAGAATTATTGAGAATACTACAGAATGCTGGTTTTACACCTGGCGTTTGCTGTACAATATTATGCTAAAGTGTCATTGAACGAGTAACGTTAGGCACAGATGACCAGCGAAAACGATTGCTGCCGAAGTATTTTCTTTTTTCTTGGCCTACCTCTGGACTGCAAAGTCTAAAGCGGAATGTCATCTTCTGACAAGTCGCTTTCTTCTGGAGCCCTGGACATAGATTGTGATCTTGAAGAGGTTGTTGTAAGCTATTTTCATCGTCGTCACTCTAAATTTCAGATTCAGATCCACTTTCTTTAGCCTGCTCTCGAACAACGGCTACATCAGGTTCAACGTCACTGAAATCCTCGCCAAAAAGGTCATTTTTGTCCGATACTTCTTGCTGAAGCCATCTTACAATATTTTCGTCATTTTTACTCATTATGACTCTAAAATAGTAGTAATAAATAATTATAATAAAACGTCAATCAACCACCGCCATGTCCCACAACCACCTACGTGCGGTCACGGAGACCGCTGGCGAATTTATTTTACTCACCCTGGTCAAACGCCCGCATGTACACACTTGCCGAGGGCTAGCGCGACACTGAGTGGTGCGTAGAAAAGGTACATGAACGCGCTTTGACTCACGCCACTCACACGCGGAAATATTTGAATTTAAAAAACCGTTGCGGTCTCTGAGACCGCAGGTAGGTGGTTAAGGCTTAACAACGAAATTTTAATAAAATAAAAATTACCAATCAAATACAAATAAATACAATAATGCAATACAACAATAATATAATACAATTAAAAATCAAAAAAAGAAAAAAAAACAAGTCATAAATAATTTACCTACTACTTTAATTTTCTCAAGTAAATTAATAAACAAATGCCCATTATTATGTACAATCGTTACCGGAGGCAGCTGGCCACGTGCCTACTACAGCACTGTCAAATATACGGACAGTCAATCCTCTCGGCAATCATCGAAAGAACTGTATTGGAGCTGTCCCGCACCCTGCGCACCAAGGACGCGCACCGCTTGCGCATGGTGGTGTGGAAACTGTCGGTGCGCGCTTCCGCAAACATGCCCGAGGCACTGCAAAAACGGGACACCCCCAACACCGCTCTGAACGCATTATTGTATTGAATACCTATTTGGAATGTTAACCCACACTGTCAAATATACGGACAGTCAATCCTCTCGGCAATCATCGAAAGAACTGTATTGGAGCTGTCCCGCACCCTGCGCACCAAGGACGCGCACCGCTTGCGCATGGTGGTGTGGAAACTGTCGGTGCGCGCTTCCGCAAACATGCCCGAGGCACTGCAAAAACGGGACACCCCCAACACCGCTCTGAACGCATTATTGTATTGAATACCTATTTGGAATGTTAACCCAAAGGCTGCACGTGTATAGCGAGGTACAAAAGGCTTTGAACAGCGTGATTTTAACTTGTGTTGAACAGCCTGCAAACCTACGGGCTATCATATTTGCTCTCTTAGATAGTGCCCTCCATTCCCTTTCAATATCGACATGGTCCCTCAGGTCGGCTGTTACCCAATGCCCCAAATATTTAAATTCGTCCACCTGTTTCAAAGGTATACCTTTAAGGCTAATGGGTGGAATATGTTGTGAACATTTGGCGCCGGCCCGAAAGACCATGTATTGACTTTTCACGGCATTGTACATGAGGCCATGTGTATCCACATAATCCTCACACACCTGCAACAACTTGCGCATCTCACAAACCGACGCGCTCAGCAGCACCATGTCGTCAGTGTAACTTAGATTGTTTACACATATTCCATCAATGCGGCAGCCAACATGGCGGCTGCTGAGCGCCACGATGAGTGCGTCCACATACAAATTGAAGAGTGTGGATGAGGTTAACCCCCCTTGTCTCACTTCACATTCGAGCCTGTACGGATCCGACAAAACACCCGCCCATCTGACACTGTTCACCTGGTGTGCATACCAATACTTCAATATGTAAATTAATTCATGTGGCATGTTCGTGCTCTTCAGTTTTTTCCACAGCAAGTTTACGACACCAGGTCAAATGCCCTTGACAGGTCGAGGAAACACGCATACACTGGAGTTTTACGATCCGTGTATACACATATCCCATCAATGTGGCAGCCAACATGGCGGCTGCTGAGCGCCAGGATGAGTGCGTCCACATACAAATTGAAGAGTGTGGATGAGGTTAACCCCCCTTGTCTCACTTCACATTCAAGCCTGTACGGATCCGACAAAACACCCGCCCATCTGACACTGTTCACCTGGTGTGCATACCAATACTTCAATATGTAAATTAATTCATGTGGCATGTTCGTGCTCTTCAGTTTTTTCCACAGCAAGTTATACGACACTAGGTCAAATGCCCTTGACAGGTCGAGGAAACACGCATACACTGGAGTTTTACGATCCGTGTAGTATCTGATGGTATGTTTGAGACACAGTATTGCACTATCTGTAGACAATTTGGGTCTGAAACCAAATTGATTATCATGCAACCTTACGAAGTATTTATTTAACTGTGCATCCAACATACCATCAAACACCTTTGCTATAACAGTAGCAAGTGAAATAGGCTTGTAGTTAGCCTTATCGGCTAGATCACCCGTTTTATATTTAACTACAGGCACTACTACTGTTCTCATAAAGTCGTACGGCAGATAGGAATGGCTCACGCATAGTGAATAGAACATATCTAACACTCTGAATATATGTGAGCCAGCATGCTGCAGGTGTTCAATGCTTTCCTTTCGACATACCCCTAATGATCCGTCTTACCTTTTTGGCAGTGAACCCGGAATTCACTTTGCCCATGGAGCCCCCAGCACTGACCGATGCAACCTGACTGCCCAACAGGGGTTGTACAGAAAAGTGGGACCTGAATATATTCGCTATATCCTTTGGTTCACTTACGCCATCGACGCTTACCGGAAGACCAGGCCTTATATTGACCTTCTTGGTATTCTGCCAAAAACCACGAAAATCCCCTTTTAAGTGCTTCTCAGCAAGGATGTCCATTTTTAATTGGTCCTGATGATCTTGACACCATTTAAGTCTAGATTTGAACACCCTTCTACTTTCACACATATTACGGTATAAATCTTCGCTCTTAGGTTTACCACACATTACCTATTCAATAAAAGTAATTCTAGCCGACCGGTGAGCCTCTCTGACTTTTTTGTTCCATCCAACTACACGCGAGCCAACGGTCACCGTCTTATTGCCACCTCGACCCGCCAAATATGCATCACGAAGGGGAAGGGCGGTCACAATAGCGGAATACAAACCATCAAGAACGCACCTGTGACCGTGGTCACTGCAGTACAAATCGGCACACTTTGTTTACTCAACAGGGAAGTCAATTAGTCTCAGCCTCCTGTTGCTTTCCTCAGTATACAAAGCAATCTGTTCATCATTACGTACACCCCAAACCACCCCCTTATTCAATACCACATTGTGATGTGCCGTCTGCGAAATGACGCGTTGGTTACACTCAATAATAAGTGGGAAATGATCCGACCATACCGTATTATAGTCCACATACACATTAGTAACAGATTGCCTTGCCGACCGAGTCACCAAACAGTGGTCCAACCAGCTACATGACCCGTACACGTGACTAATAAAGGTAAAAGTATCCGAGTCAAAACCCAGTATATCCACGTCCACACATAACCAATACTGCTCATCACAGTACCTCACCAGCTCATTGAAAAATAGTCCGCACGGCGCAGCATTGTAATCGCCCAACATATACACTGACTCAATGCCGTATTCCTCATTAATTGCACCTACCATACTAAGGCAGTCCGTAAACTCTGCTACATTGTCCGCCGCATTCGTTGGCATATATACACTCATCACCACGATAGGCCGATCACTAGTTATTAACTTAATAGCACATAATTATACGCTCACTATCACAACTTAGCACAGACACTTGTTGAAACACGCTACATCTCCACAGAAGAGCAACACCACCAAAGGGTCGCCCACGGAGCACCCCTGCGGAGGTGTCCAAATCCACTGTCGACCGTCTTCAAGTAGGGTATTTCCTCAGGAAGCAACCACGTTTCCTGCAATGCCACCACATCACAAGAGCGAAACAACTCCCTAACACTGTCTACAGAGCGTTTTAAGCTTCTACAATTGAAGCTGGCAAACTTAAAGCTCGATCGTCTATCCATTAGTTATTTTTATTCAAGTATGTGGCTATGTCTCGAATTTTTGGCAAACTCCAAAAATCTTCAAGATTAATATAATACAGTTTTAAAATTTTTCAAATAGAGTATTATATTCTTATGTATTTCGCCTTTAAGCTCAGAACCCTGTCCTTCAATAATTTGGTTGAGCGTATCACATGCAGCAAAAATTTTTCTTTTGACTTTAGCTATAAACGCTCTGATTTTGTCTTCATACGCAAATATGGCACTGGTGCCCTGTTTGTTTAAATTCATGACCCTTGGAGTTGAAGGTTCAATTTATTTATTTGCATAAAAAAGTCAACTAAATTAACAAAACGAATTTGAAATAGGGGTCACAGAACTGATCTAGTAACTCTTTATTTTTCTTGTTAGTTAAAAATATTTATATTTTCAAATTCAAATTTATTTATTTGTACACATAGGTGTTATAAGATGGTATTTAAAAAACAAAAATAAGTTGCACTATGTCCTCATCATCATCATCTCACCGTTAATCCGAGTCGCATCCGTAGCTTTTTAGCTTTGGAGTCTGGGGTCCGCATTGCCAGTTATTTGAAAAACTTCGATATTTTCCGTGAAGCGACTGCCGCCTGACTTCCACAACTCGAAGGCGATATCCAAGCGTTGCAGTTAAACCAATTGTTAGACTTTTGAGGGCTCCAACCAACCCGTAACGACTGCCACTAGATGTTCGTATGGCAGCCGGGACCAACGGCTTAACGTGCTTTCCGAGGCACGACCAGACCAGTGCAAATATTCATATTCATCATCATCATCAGCCCCTACTCGTCCACTGCTTAACATAGGCCTCCTTCATGGCACGCCAACAAGCTCGATCCTGAGCAGTTCTCCGCCAGCCACTACCAGCCACCTTCACATTCATGCATACAAATATTTGCACTGTGCGGGGATTGAACCCGCGCCTCCTTGTGCAACGGCCGCGTTCGCTACCGCTACGCCACGGAGGCTGCCGAACGGAGGATGTCAATCCACTGTTTAACATAGGCCTCCTTCATGGCACGCCAACAAGCTCGATCCTGAGCAGTTCTCCGCCAGCCACTTCCAGCCACCTTCACATTCATGCATACAAATATTTGCACTGTGCGGGGATTGAACCCGCGCTTCCTTGCGCAACGGCCGCGTTCGCTACCGCGACGCCACGGAGGATGTCAATTTTAATTAAAATAAATATATTAAAAGCTTTTAAAATACACACAGTGATTATACACTGTACAATTTTAATGTTCTAACAATATAAACAATCCCACTTAATCCATTCAATGCGGCAACAAATTTTGCTCTCGCTACCCAGATGCGGCATAGTTTAGTTAGTTACGTTTAACGTAAACGCCGATCGGCGTGAACCGCACTTGCCGAATTAAAAATAACACGCCATTCGACTTTTTCAGCACTTTGTTATGAATTTCAATTTAATTTCAAATTTGGGTTAATGTTCTCCTTTCATTACACAACCTCTAAATATCATCTAGATTACTTAAGTAATGATTGATCCCGTATAACATTTCAAAAACATTTTTCAACATTAAACAGTAACAGATTTACAAAATGGCATTTTTTTATATCAATTTATACACAATCTTAAAAACTATTTAATAGATACTAAATAATAATTGATTTTTAATAATTCACTTATGATCTAAAACTTAAATTTTTTTAAATAATAAATTAGCTAAATATAATATTATAATATCATATTTATTTAATACATCGGATCAACGATTTGGAATGTATTCTTATTTTTTAAGTAAATATTGGCACGAATCATAATACTTTTCTTTTACAAAGCTTAATATTTCTTTTCTTTTACCGTTTTTCTTTCTACGGTTTTTAATTAGAAAATAAAAATATTATGCGCTAATTTCTTGTTACAAGACAAACGGTATTCATATTTGGAAACTAATTTAAGATTTTATATTTTTTTATCTTTTACAATTTCTAAGGCAGGTGACACACTTGGCAGTCCGAAATTTACCGGAATATAACACCTGTAAAATATTCAATATACATACATATACCTTTAAATTTATATACCTAAGCGCCTTGTAGAAACTAGCTAGATTTTTTTTTTAATGTAATACAGTATGTTAACTAACAGAGGGCGTTCCCGTCAACCTGAAGTAGTATAGCATACATACATGCTAAAAAAAATATTTCCATTCGAAAACAAAATGTTTTAAAAAATTTTCCAATAAGAAAATATTCAATAAAAAGTTTTAAATTGACATGTAAAAGAAACACACTGTACACGTGAACATGAAAGACGGCAACGTCGCAATTTATTTATACATGACGACTACTATTTTGATTTAAAACAGGAGGTTTCAAATTTATTTCCAATTAGAATTTTTGTTTATTCGGATTTTTTTATGCTTATTTTTCTATGCTGATATTTTTATTTTAATCTATTAATAATATACACACATCAAAAGTGTCTAGGGATCAACATATATTTTTGCAATAACTTTTCTCCTGATTGATATTAATTAAAATTTTCTTTAAGGATTCATCAAATAAAGTGTTTTCGTTTGTCACAGTAACGATAAACCAAGTCACCTTTGCATTAATAAAGAAATTTGCCATTTTCCTAATAAAGGGATATTTGACATTTGAACCACTAACACAAAAGTTCGAAAAAAAGACTGAAATAACAGTTTTCTCTAAAATTTTATTGGGTAACTTAAACAATTAAATAATCCGTGTTTCTACCGCGAACACTAACAACACAAGAACATCGGTTTGGCATACTCAAAATGAGTTCATCCAAATCACGCTGTGGAATGGCCGCCCATGTTCGTTGCAACAACAAAAAAAGGTCTTCTTGCGACTGGATACCCTCCATATTCGGCAGAGCTCTTCTCTGTAGCATATCCCATGCATGCTCAATCGGGTTCAAGTCTGGCGACTGAGCAGGCCAGGGCAGGACATTGATGTTAGCTGCGGCGAGAGTCTGTCTTACAACTCTTGCGGTGTGCGGTCGTGCATTATCATGCATTAACTGAAATAAGGGACCGATTTGCACTTGTAGAGGAACGATGACGTCTGATACAATCGTTTCAGCATAAATTTGAGCGTTGAGGTTGCCTCTGATCCAAATCAACTCAGTTCTTCCGCCGATCCAAATACCCGCCCATACCATGATGGTTCCACCACTATAAGGATGGACTTCCTGGCAGGATTTTAATCGCTGTTGGCGTCCAGGGGTTCTCCAGTGTCGTATACGTCTTGTATCCGGTCTCATACCAAAACGAGACTCATCAGAAAAGCACACGAAACGCCATTGTTCTTCTGCCCAATTTCTGTGTTCAAGAGCCCATTGATATCGAATCCTACGATTGTGCATTGCTATAGGTGGTACCCGTAGCGGTCTTCGGGAATGAAGGTTCACTTCATGCAAGCGGTGAAATTAAGTTCCCTGAAGAGTGATGAAGCCTCACGGCTAACATCATGGCGGTTATTGTTGGAGCTCTTCGAGTTAAGATTTGAATGTATCGGTCTTGTCTCCGTGTGGTGCAGCGATACCGTCCTCCATGGCGCTCAGCCACGGTACCAGTGCTTCGGTAACGTGTCCAAAGTCGACTGATAACACTCTGACTTGTATTCAGAGCTAAAGCCACAGTACGTTGCCGGGAACCAGCTTCTATCATTCCCACGGCTCTGAGCATTTCTTCCCTGCTTAAATGACGTCGCCGCTCCATAATAACGTTGGTTTTAATCAGTAGTAGGGAAACAGTAGCACTAATAATGTCTTCAATGCGTTGTATGTTTTTATAGGGAAAATATTGACAGCTGATTTTCATCTTTACTCGAATTTGATTCACAGTTCCTGATTCAAATTATGAAATGCACCAAAAAGGATCCATATAAATTTATAAAATCATAAATTTATTACAAAGCCACATCTCAATCTCAAGAAATCCGCATAAAAATGCTTGATCCCTAGACACTTTTGATGTGTGTATATTAACGAGTTTAAGGGAACGCCCTCTGTTATTTAACATACTGTATATTAATCTCTTTTATACAATTATGAAAGTTATTTTCTTGAGATCAAGATCGCATTTAATTATTACAATATTTCCACCTCAAAAGGTCTAGCTTTATTAAATACATTAATCCAACATTTTAGTCTATCATTCAATGTTTCAATCAAATTGCTGACTGATGCCACTTCTCACTTGGTCCTAACTATTCAACCGTTTCAAAAACTACAAAACTCCAACTTTATCAATCACTTTTTCATAGATCAATCTGAAGATTGATAACACTAATTTGTCCTTGTCCTTAGCTTAGAATATCAATATGTCATTCAATCAATCAATCAATCAAGTAGTTGATTGATAGCTGGTCCCTTTAAATGCATCGTGTACACACTGCTTCAATGCATAAGTTGCACTATGGACCTCAAAAGGTCTAGCTTTATTAAATACATTAATCCAACATTTTAGTCTATCATTCAATGTTTCAATCAAATTGCTGACTGATGCCACTTCTCACTTGGTCCTAACTATTCAACCGTTTCAAAAACTACAAAACTCCAACTTTATCAATCACTTTTTCATAGATCAATCTGAAGATTGATAACACTAATTTGTCCTTGTCCTTAGCTTAGAATATCAATATGTCATTCAATCAATCAATCAAGTAGTTGATTGATAGCTGGTCCCTTTAAATGCATCGTGTACACACTGCTTCAATGCATAAGTTGCACTATGTATAAAGTAAATATATGAAATAAAGTAAAAAACAATGTAATAAAGAGATCTGAGAAAGATGGTGTAGATTCTATATTTCACTTAAGTATTCGTTTATCGTATAATAAGCTTTCTGTATTAAAAACCTATGGAGTGTTTTTTTGAAGGTATTTAGGTCTTTTGAAGCTTTTATGGATTTGGGTAATCTATACTAATATATAAAGCTGAAGAGTTTGTATGTTTGTTTGTTCGCGCTAATCTCGGGAACTACTAGTCCGATTTGAAAAATTCTTTTTGCGTTGGATAGCCCTTTAATCCAGGAAGGCTTTAGGCTACATAAGATCTCGATGCGACCAATAGGAGATGAGCGTAACTAATTCCACGCGAACGAAGTCGCTGGCGGCCGCTAGTTTATTATATGTTTTTTAAACCATACCTAGGAAACTTTTTGAGATTAGGGCGGTTTGATGGGTTCTAGATTTAAGAGCACCTGGCTGGCGTTTTGTGGAAAGAATTTGAAATAGCGTTTTCATGACTAGTTCAAAAATATATATGGACGGAAGTGTTAATAATTTTAGATTGATAAAAAATGGTTTGCAACTGTCAGTATTTTTACATACAGTATTTTAATAACACTGTTCGTAATACAATTTGCAAACCATTTTTTATCAATCTAAAATTTGATAAAAAATGGTTTGCAACTGTCAGTATTTTTAATTGTGCATATAGCACGAATTATTATATGTTTTTGAAGCCATACCTAGGAAACTTTTTGAGAATAGGGCGGTTTGATGGGTTCTAGATTTAAGAGCACCTGGCTGGCGTTTTGTGGTAAGAGTTTGAAATAGGTTTTGGTTATGTTTGATAAACATGACTAGTTCAAAAATATATATGGACGGAAGTGTTAATAATTTTAGACTGATAAAAAATGGTTTGCAACTGTCAGTATTTTTAATTGTGCATATTGCACGAAGACACTTTTTTTGGGCCTTAAAGGCTAATTCCCTGGCTGTCGAATTATCCCAAAAGATTATGCGGTATCGCAGTGTGGAGGAAACGTATGCGTGATACGCAGTAAGAACAGTACTGCGATTGGCGACCTTGTTCAAATTGTGCAAATCATAGCATGAGTTCTATTAATATAATGATCAATCTGTTTTCCATGACATCTGCTGATCTAACCAAATCCATAGAAATTTTGTGTTGTTTACTATAGCAATTTTATTATCTTTATATTTAATGTTCATAACAATGGAGTTTGATCGTTGGTTAAAGTTTATTATGCGTGTTTTTCCAAAATTAATTTTTAGGTTGTTATTAGTTAGCCATTGAATAATTAAGTTTAAACTATTATTTATTTCACTTCGTATTTGTCTAAGTTTTTTCCTATAAATATTGTGGTACATACATCAGCAAATAGTCATGGGGTGTTGTATGGTTCTTGGAATATCGTTTATATAACATAAAAATAGCAAAGGACCAAGCACACTTCCCTTTGGTACGCCGTATTTTTCTTTCGATAGGTAGGTATGTTCTGTGTTTGTTCTATTACATATTCTTACTATTTTAGTTATTTATTTTCTCCTAACGAGGTATGACTTAATCAATTCCAAGACATTCCCCCTTTATTCCAAGGTTAGGTACTTAATTTTATAAGAAGGATACTGTGATCTACACAATCAAATGCCTTCGTCATGTCCATGAAAAATGCAGTAACTGGAATTTTCTTGTCCATATTCGAAATAATTTCAATTTCATTTTAATAGATCGCCATATTAATACTTTCATGCTTTCTAAAGCCGTACTGTTCTTTAGTTAAGATATTGTTTTTCTCTATAAATGAGTAAAGACTGTTATAAATCATTTTTTCGATGATTTTGGAAAATATTGGTACAAGTGCAATAGGCCTATAATTTTTTTTATATTTTGTGGATCATCCTTTTTATGGAGAGGTTATATAACAGATAGTTTTATGTCATCAGAAAATTTACCAGTTTCTATACAAATGTTAACTATACAACGTGTAACAAAAAGGGTATATACATACCAAGGGCATGGCATCTTTAGATGATATTAAACGATATCGGAAGGGTTTCAACTCAAAATAAAATACTCAAAAAATTGGTACCAAATTTTCGGTTTCGTGTGTTTCTTAAAACTAATCATAACAAACGGGGCAGCACACTACATACGTTAATAACTACTCGTTACCCGTCACGTTGCTTACCAAAATCCGATAAATGTCTTCAATATCTCTGTGCGACTAGTATGATAGTGCCTATCACAGGCGGTGTTTTTCCTCATATCTGCTTAACACTTTATGTTATATGTATAGATAGGATTAAAAAACCCTTCCAATATCGTTTGATATCATGTAAAGATACCATGCCTTTGTTATGTATATACCCTTTATGTTACACGTTGTATAACTAAGAACCGGTGAGATTTCCGTTACTACGTTTTTGATTGCATGTGTAACAATTTCATCATATGTATGTCATGTAGAATAGTGGGTGCTAAGAACATGGAATTATGGTTTGACTTTTAACAATGTCGGTTAAGTATTTTGGAAATGTTTTCTTTTGGATAATTTAATTTAGTTGATTTTATTTCTCTCCAGATTGCTCTAACCTTGTCAGCATTATTAATTAAGTAACTGTTTTGTGTTTTTTTATGCAAATTGATCATTAGTTTTAGACGTTTACGAGTAGGTGTTAAAATTTTTTTTGTTACATTTATTTGGTTGATGTCTTAATTGCCATAGAATTTCACGCTTACGTTTACAACATAGTTATTTGTTGTTATGATGATAAAAAAAGAAATTTTGGATGCAGTACCTTCTGGGATACTTTACATTGTAAATAACTTCAAAAATAAATTAATAGACCATTATAAAACACTTCATTATATTTTATTCTTTTAATTCATACTTTCAAAACTCAATAAAAAAACATTACAATATTATATAAATTTGAACATTTTTTTTTTGACTGCAGTCTTACTACAACTACCCAAAAAAACCGATCATTTTTCCTCTTGTCTCGCGAATCTTCTAAACTCAAATATATAATTTCCACATTTGGGCTGGTGCTGCGAAATGTTACCTGGCTACTTTGGATTCACTGGAGAGGCGTGCGAAGAGGCTGATTGGCGACCCAGACTTAACTCGAAACGGTCTCCAAAGCCTGGAGCACAGGCGTAGAGTAGCCAGCCTTTCGTTCTTCTATAGGTTGCATTCTGGTGAGTGTGCAAGGGAATTGCATGATTTAATTCCCCCATCTCCGTTCCACCGTCGGACGACCCGTCGTACGGCGAGTTTCCACCCTTACGTTGTTGATACCACTGCGACCCGGACGAGGCGTTTCGCTTCCTCTTTTATACCGCGTACATCGAGGGACTGGAACAATTTGTCAGCGACGGTGTTTCCGTCACATTACAATTTGAGTGTCTTCATGGCTAGAGTGAATAGGCTCTTAATAAACTAGCGCGCTGTACCATCAATGATCGCATCACTGCTTACCATCAGGCGGGATTGCGGTCAAGCGCTAGTTTATAACTTATAAAAAAAAAATCCTTATAAATGTCATAGCCAGAGACAATGAAATTCAACCTCAACATCCCCTCTGAATTTTATATTTTCTCAAAATAAAATTTTAAAATCATCTCTATAAACCCAAGACATAACTTTCAAACAGTAATTTCAATACACTCCCTATCTATAACAAACTCCCTGTCTATAACTTCAACAAACTCCCTATCTATAACTTCAACAAACTTTCTATCTATAACATCAACAAACTTCGACAGTCTCCCTGTCTATAAACTCAATAACAACCAATATTATAATTCCCTACCTATCAATACATTCTACTCTTTGATCTTACATGGTTTTCGCTATAATGAAACTATAATGGAAAATAATGTAACAACAACATAACAAGTATAACATGTTAAATGGAACAAATTACACATTAATTTCGTGAAAATTAAAATTTAGCATTTCTCATAACATTATTTAGTTTTATAAGCAATATACCAGCTTGCATTATGAAAAGATCTTCTTCCGTTTTGCTGGCACGATTTTATTTGAAATTTTCGTTACTCCAAAACATTGCAGCTTTTACTTAAATCAATGGGACTAGTGCTCTTTGATAAAAATGCAAATTATTTCACATGTAATAAATACCAAGTATTATAGTTTCGAAATCGTCACAAAGATAACTCAGTCGTACAAATTACCTAAATGTGTTAGTTTACAAATATAACTTGCGCTATTTACAAACAAAGCTGAAACTCTTTTTCAGTAATTCCAAACATCTTGCAGACTTTAATGACCGTTTACTTTTATTTTTTAACCAGGGGTTTATTTTTCCTTTGTAGCCAGGTGTATATCTATCTGCCTCAAGGTTTTCACCCCATACAATTAGGTGACTAATTGAGCAAAAATATTATGTTACTTGCCTCTGGGTATACTCACCGTAATTGCTACCTTTAATGGGGGCTAAACTTTTTTCCGATATCTACAGATCGTGTTTTTGTTTGTAAGTTACATGAAGCTGAGATACTTTTTGTTTTTTTTATCTCTAAATACTACTACTAAATGACTAAAACGGCTGTCAGGTTCTGACTTTCTGTGTATACGTGTATATTTTTGTCCTCCGCTAAAATTTATTTTCAATTTTCATCGATGTAGTAACAATTGTCGGGATAGACGGACATGACGAAATTAAAAAGGCTCTATTTTTGCCTTTTGGCTATGGGGCAGCCCAAAATTACATTACATATTTCCGAAATAAATTGTATAAAATCATGGTGTTCATCATCAAAGGTTTCACCAGCATAAGTTTCGATCTGTTGTCATTATCGGGTTAAGTGCTACGTTGTATGTTAATCCATCCCTATAAAGTGCGTATGTTTGTATGTCTGTCTGTGTGTATGTGCCCGAAGTTGCTCAAAACCCTCACCACTATAGATAATCATATAGATCTGGATGCGCTGAGTTCAAAAAAAAAACAAAAAAAATTTTGTCTCGGTCTCGGTCCTACTATTTATAAACCATCCGAGAGCCCAATTTCCGTCTAGTAGTTTGAGTGTAAAGTAACAAAAACCAAATTGTCTCCTTTGTAATGTTAGTCCGTTGATGTTGATTTGATAATACATAGGTATAGATATAGGCGAAACAGTCTTGCTCATGTGATCGTATGCTGGTATAAGCATAATGTAAAAGAAAAAAAAAAAAAACATCAAAGCATACAAAAAAAAAAAACAAACTTTAACTTCTACCGACATTACGTAAACCTACAATTCTACAGGTGTGGCGATAAGCCATCTGTTAGCGTTTTAGATACGTAATCCACCACAACAATGATATTAGCACTGCTTTCGTTTTATTCGCGCAAATGTTGAATGATTGTTTGAATACTTGTGTACATACATAATCCGTTTTCACTGCTGGGAGCACAAAATATAGGGAAGAGTAATGAAGGGTGTTGCCTGATTGGACTGTATTTGCGTTGTAGGACTTTAGGGGCGTAAGCGTGTTTCTTGTAGGTATAGACTGTAGTCTCTATCTTGTACGTGTCCTTCCTTCTTCTTTCTTCCACCCTCAACATAACTAAACTTTATAACTAAATTGTCAATGTGATCCTTGAGAAAATGATAGTGGTTGTCGACATGTCGTAACCGAGGCAAGTAAGTGTCATTATTCGTCAATTTAATTGGAGTCGGGTTAACACAAAATATATGACGAGTGGATTGATATTATATTTACTTGATCTAATAATTTTTTCATCATATAGATTTCCACATACGTTCAACGTTTTTCAACGTTTCATTCCATCACAGTTCTTTCCATCCGTTGGCGATCGGCTGGCTACATGGCTGGAGGTTGACCACTTACAGGTCATGGCAACTTTAAAAGTAAACATTCTTTTAAACTTGTTCCTTCGCCTTTGTGTCAGTGTTCTACATCAACTGTGAATTTGAACAGCCGCACATCACATCTTGTGGGAGTGTATTCTTTGGCAGAATGAACGCAATATTATGTTGGATAGTGTACAAGTTACATCCGGAGTATTATACGGACCTTGTTGAAACTAGAACTAATTTCCGTGCGTTCAGGCACAAGGATCTGTTTTTGATTGTGTCATTCCTAAGTTGTGCAAGAGAGCATTCAATTTCAGGTTCCAGTGTGATGGTCTGCTTGAGTCTCTAAATAGATTTATGTAGCATGCATCATCATACCTGAGATCTTGGATGTTCTTGTTGAGTTTTTGTTTATACGCTGGCTATTGAATGTAAATGAATATATCCATCAGTCAGATAAATAATTTATTTATACAGCAACTAAAATAAAACAGTTTTAGAAAAATGAATGGTGAGGTGAGGAGTCAAAAAAAGTGTGCACGGCGACAGCGAGGTGCCTGTAGCCTTAGGCAGGAGGAGGTTCCCCTCCGCAAGGGAGAGTGGGTACCCCTTGGAGGGACTGCAGAGACCCTGGAGGCAAAATATATCACAATTAATACAGTGGTAACAGTGTAGAAGCCAGACCGGAACTGTCACTGCTCTGCAAGGGTTTCCTGAGAAACCTCGCAGAAAGAAACTCTTTAGGACGAAAATTATATAAATGGAAATTAAATTGAAGGAGTTCGGATAACAAATCCGACAGAAAGATGCAGGCTATTAAGAATTTTAAAGAAAAGCTTGTCAAGGAGACATAATCAACAGCGTTGTCAAAACCTGTCATTAACATTAAACACAGCACTTCAATTTAATATCAATTAAATTGAAGTGCTTTGTTTAGTAGGAAAAAGTAATACAGCACAGCATAAGTACAGCTTCCTATGCTAAGATGTCGCTAAGTCGCCGAAACTTAGGCTTAAAGTTGAGGACTGTGTCTGTAAGCTGAATAAGAGAATTGGTGTAGTAGAATATAATCAAAACAGCGCCTCATAATACTGGAATGCGTATTATGACCTGCAGAAATGAATGATATATAAGTATGAGTATAAATAAGAAGCGTGAGTATTGTCACTATGATGATTATGTAAAATTTCATATTTTATTTGGTCATGTGTATACCTAACATTTATTATCCTTTTGGGTCGGACGGGGTTTTCTTAACATATTGTACAATACTAGCTTTCCGCCCGCGGCTTCGCCCGCGTGGAGTTTGGTTAAATCGCGCTTTTTATAATTCCTTCGGAAATACCAAATTATTCCGGTATAAAAACTACCCTATTATTTAATCCGGACTTCAAACTTTACGTCTGCAAAATTTCAAAGTAATTTGATCAGTAGTTACGGCGTGAAAGTGGAACAAACTCACTTTCTCATTTACAAACAACAAACTCACTTTCCCATTTATAATATTAGTAAGGATGTCTGCAGCTGTCATACAGACTATTTTTACATTTACTTCGTGGCATAAGCTTAAACACTGTCGAGTTAACCTTGCTTTATTTATTTATTTATCTCCAACAAAAGGTATCCTTTGTGTTAATACACAAATCATGAAAAAAGTAAAAATGGACGACAATATTATCACGAAGGTGTACTCCTTCACTCACAGGAGACCACACCATGGATAAAAGAAATTACAACTAAGCAAACACGAGTTTAAAATTAAGCCATTTCGTCTCTTACCTTCATCTATTTTGTGGTTTCATATTTTTTTACATCTAATATAAATTTCATCGAAAACTAAGAAACAAATTAATTCCTTACCAGTTTTAATCCCACCACACCATGGATAAAAGAAATTACAACTAAGCAAACAAGAGTTAAAATATTTAAAATTAAGCCATTTCGTCTCTTACCTTCATCCATTTTGTGGTTTCATATCTTTTTACATCTAATAGAAATTTCATCGAAAACTAAGAAACAAATTAATTCCTTACCAGTTTTAATCCTTTTTAACTTTAAAGCGCGAAGCGACTCTTTGGTAAAGCCAGGCTGTGCATCTATGCTAACGTACCATCTGCTTAATGTTGTAACGTGGAAAAACCTGTAATATTTTCTGGTATAATTGTAAGCGGCAGGAGAGTAATAATCAAGGGTCAGAGCAAATTTACGAAGAGACTGACAAAATTTACGACGGGATAATTAATTGTCTTAGTGGCATTTCTATTGAGTCTATCAAATATGGCTTGCATTTCTGCTGTAGCTTTAAGAGAGGTAGTCAAAAAATCCTTTCAAGTTTCATATTTTACGTTTTAAATATCTTTTTTGTTGATATAATAACATAATGTTTCTAATGGTGTCCGGAACCCACTGAATGATTGTGTTTCTCCTATAATCTTGACCAAAACTAATACAAATTGCACCGATTGTGTTAATGTCAAATACGTGCAGCTTTCGTTTCTTAATTTTAGCCTGATGAAATAACTTTTTCAATTTATTTGCCTTCAAAGCAATATTTCTTGCGAGTGTCGAAGACAGACTCAGTCTGAACTCTGATATGTCAGCATTGACTGGTGTAGTAATTCGAGTACCTTCTGGATTTATGTCAATATCCTGAAATTATAAAAAAGTTAGTCGTGCTCGCATTAATCTATACCAAGTTTAAAAAGTGATTGATCGGGAGACCCCTTCATGCCTCGGAAAGAACGTTAAAGACTTGTCCCGACCTTTTGCTCGGCGAAATTAGCGTCTGAATGAGATTGAACAATTTCTCTCATTTTAAAGTAAAATATTACAACTTAGCTCGCCGTCATTATACATAAGTATATACATATATCTATATATTTGATGAATAAGTATATTTCATTATAAATAAGTGATGTAATTTATATACTTATCCACAAGTAAAAAGTTCCAAAATTAATTACTATTTCTTTTCTAGTACAAGGTACCGATCCTTTTTTTTTTTAATTTGATCGACCACTCATTCCAATGTAGACGAAGCAGACGGAAGCCAATTTTCTTGTCTACGGGTCTATCTAGACAAATCTTATCCACTTTTCCCGTACCTACTACATTATTTTTATTCGGAAACCTAAAATAACAAAAACCTATGTGGATGAATAGTACTTGTTCAATTAATATGACATGATTATGCTCAGAGTTAATAATAAATAAACTTGAAATATAGCAATATTATAATGTATATAATATTATATGTTTTCAACTTAATAAATATTGTCGACAACAAAAACAACATTAGTACATTTCTAAAAGAAAATATAAAACTACTCAATAATGAGGGCGCTTATTACAATAATAGAAAACTTTCTAGATCAACTTAAGAAAATTGTTTAATTTTAATTAGAGGAAATATTTTTCAAAATTAGGTTCACGTCATTTTACCACAGCGAGATTTACAGTAAGGCAAAGCGCACAAATATCATTTTTACTGATTTTTTTTATCCCACTTTTGGGCGTTTCTCTTTAGGTACGGACGACAGCAAGTCAACCTACTCGAAACTTCGCTTTTGCGCGCGGGAGTCACGTTATTTATTATCTCTTTTATAATGATAGTTTACAGTACAGATAATGTATGTATCTGTATCTTATTTATCGATACTATAACTAAGTAATATGTCCTGAAAAAAAAAAAAATGGTTGATCATTCTTAATGAATTGTCAAAAATTGCCAATCAACCCTGAGTTTAAATGCCAATAAAGTTAAACGTCTAATAAATTTGACAGTAGTAGCTTGTTGTGCTGTCGTCTGTGCATAAAACATTGCTTCAGAGCCAAATATTTTATTTTTTTTACCTTTCGAGATTTCATATGGAGTTTTACCTGGAATTTCTTACCGAGGCGTTTCTGTCTTTTTGCGAAAGGAAGCTATCGCCGGGTAATAATCCTAGTCCAGGATGCGGACGTGGGTGAGGTGGTCGGTGAGGTAGTTCGGATCCCTCACCCGTCCATGTACGCTTTGTAGTAGTCATCATAAGGTCATCTGTGTTATGTGTACCGAGTTCTTTTTATAGTTACATCACCCCCTCTTATAGGCAGGCCTTCTACTTCATTTCCATGGAAGATTCTGTCCAGCTTTGGAGCAGCCTTTTCAGCAACCGTCAAAAACATTAGTGTTGATCAATGATTTCTAGACTCCTGTGCATACATGCACAGGACTAGAAAAAGGGATTGGATATACAAAATCAATGAGCCACCTGAAAACAATATCACTGTAGTTCCTTCATGGCTTCCTTGTGGGCAAGCTGTGTCCTTGACCCCCTCAGGTAGGTACGATGGAGAGCCCCGAGATGGCTAGGACTCGCGCGGGGAGTAGGGCGTCGACATCTGCCAGGGCTAGGTTCTAGCTCTGCTAGGCCCTATCCCCATCTTCAAAACGAAAAGAGGTGAAGAGCCCTTTCGGGAGGCAGGGGGAAAGTCCGAAGAAGAGCAGGTTTCTCAACCACCACACAGACGTTGTGGGGGCGGGGGGAGGTACCTGAGTACCCTTATGGTGCTGCTAAGAAGCATATAACCAGATTTGAACGAGGTGCTGAGGAGACTGGTTACAATTAATCCGATAGGTAGAGAGATCAGTGTATCTCAACCACGCTCTGCTACCATAAAGGAATATATTATTCGAGGTTGTTATAAATAATTAAATCATATTTTACTACCTATAGAGTTTATATTATTAGAAAGCAATTCAACCTCATTTGATGAGACATAATCACAATAAAAGTACAGCAACGTCGCCACAGGCGAAAAATAAAAGCTATTTTGTTTAGGTTCCAATTTACAAACAAGATTGACCAATCTGCGTGTCGCCTCTTCTCTTCCTCAGCAACTGAGCTGGGTCAAAAGATTAATCAATTAAGCCAGGCTAATATTTAAGTCGGTTACGATCAATATGTTGAAAACAAAGCTGACGACGAACAGCGCCGAACTCAACGTAGAAACTAGACGAGGATTGGCCCAACCGCAGGAGACCGGAAAAGTGGAAAAGGGAGGTCTTTGCCCCGCAGCGGGGGAACACCAAAAGCTTAAATAAATAACAAGCTTACAGAAAATGACATAATAGAAATGTGTAATAGTCGACGCATTCTGGTATCAGCTGCAGCTTTGTATATTTAATCGTTTAGTACAGTTTTTATTGCGTTGCAGTCCCCACTACTCGTTGAACATTCAGAAGCCAGTTATTCAACGGCATGGGTAATTCGCACTGCTCCCGAACTAACGTTTCACAATTGTTATTTGTTATTAATTTCACGAACGATACGCCGGCTTTTAATGTTTTATAAATACGACGCATTGTTCTATAAGCGACACAATACCTTGCGGTGTTCGCGGCTCGGCTCGAATCCGATATGCAACTACATCGGCGTGCGGCGTCTGTCTGACGCATTCTTCTACACGCGCAATGTGGAAATCATACCTTTATAATTTACTTTTTATGATCCTTTTTATCTTGAATTCTGCTTTTTATAAATTATCATGACTTCTTTTTTTTGCTTTTTTGAAGCTTTAGGAATATAAATTAGAAATAATAATGTACTTCGTATATACATACAATACATTAAATAATGAAATAATGTAGTACCTATACTACATTATTTCTACTTTACTATAATTATTTCTGAAGTTTCAAAGATTTTATACACATGTAAAATAATGGGATAAGTAGCTTAGTTACCAATGCTACCATAGCTATGTGTAGTAGGTACCTACATATGTATAAAAGTATGTTGTGTGCATGTTTAGCTACCTACAACGTTAAGCGACGAATTCCAAGAAACCCGTATCGGGAGGCACGTACGCGTAAGATTGGCTAAATCTCAAGTGTTAAATGTTACAACATAATAACAATAATGTATATTGTATGAACTTTTGTTGTAGAGTAGCACTCAAGCATTTGTAAGCAATTAGGGATTGTGCACATTGGCGGACTTCAAAAATTGCTTTGGCTATGAAGTATCTTTATTCTATATTGTAAGCAAAAGGAACTTTTCTTTCTTGTTCGTCGCTTAATGCTGAACGGGTTTAAGTATATGTATAAAATTTGGCACCTAGGAGACTTAAAATAGCATATAGAATACTTTTTATTCCAGAAACGGCCCCGTAGGGAGAAGTCATTAATAGATGTCTAATATGCCATCAAGGCCATAAATAATTTCCTCAACATTGAAAATGTTTCTTCGTCCCTGGAATTGCCCACCCATGACATTAAAAGACTTTTTACTATGCGAGCTTTGAACCATTCGCTATTCTCATCAAGTATTTTCCTGCTAATTCCTTCTAACTGGTTCAAACTGAGAGCCTTGTTGAATACCATTTCTCCAAGGTGTATGCATGTGGCAAGCAATGCATTTAAATTGAAAGCATAATATGATCCCATCCATCTTATTAACTGCTGTTTTCCTTATTACAAAAGAGTTTTTCTCGCATTTGACTACTGCGCAGTTGGGTAAAAACTCCCACATTTTTCTTTCTATGAAATTTTCATTAAAAAATAAAATTTAAAAATCATTAAAAAGATAAAATTTTATCGGTAGGATTCCTTGCATGTTGAGGTCCCCTAATAATTACCCCAGACACAGCTCTGGAGACTGTCCTTCCATGCACAGTAGCGTAGATGGGCATCATGGAAGTAAATGAATGAGGATTCTTCACACTTGAAGTACTCAAATAGGAGCCACCCAGAACCCAGGTTCACATATTTTGAAGTCAAATGAAAACAAACAGTTAGTTTGCAAGAATTATCATGTTGTTTATGAACAGATTTTATCTGATTTTATAAAACACGGCCATGGTAAATTTCTAGGAATTCTGATTTATGATAGTACTTTACTTTTGACTAAATCTACATTGAAAACGTAAATTAAAGGGTCAATTATAATCTCGACACTAAGCAAGGTCATAATAGATATTATATTACGAAATATGGTTTTGATATATTGTGAATGGTGAAAGTAATTTCATGAATGTTGTTTTTCTTGTTGTGTAGGTTCACCATACGACAATAGAATATGCATCCAGGAAAGCAACGCAGACGCAGCAAATTCCCAAAGCGTCAAGGGGGAAGAAGAGCTATCGCGAGTGTACCAAACCCTCTCATTGCCAACACTTCCAAGAGAAGATAACAATTCTAATAACAGGTTGGTTTTTTATATTGAATTTATCAATAAATACTGGTCTACCTAGTTCGTTTCCTTCGTAGTTAGATTCAAATAAAATAACAAGACATCTTTTCGTTTTCATAGATACTAAATGCGTGATTGTCGCTTGACCTAACTTTCGCATCAATAAGCGATTTAAATTGAATGGATTAAATATGAATAATGTCAACTGTGTATGTGTATTGTTCTAGCAACACTGAATCAAAGAGTAAATCTAAGTCAACGACCCCTACAAGCCCTGGCAACTCTGAAATGAAGCCGCAGTCTACCACGCCGACATCGCAGGCACTTACTAAGCCTCCCTATTCTTATGTGGCCCTCATCACGATGGCAATACAAAACAGCCCAACTAAACGTGCTACTTTAAGTGAAATTTACGCTTACATCACCAAGGAGTTTCCATTTTTTGAGAAGAATAAGAAAGGGTGGCAAAATTCGATTCGACATAATTTAAGTCTAAATGAATGTTTCATAAAAGTACCAAGAGAAGGTGGTGGAGAGCGTAAGGGAAATTATTGGACTCTTGGTAAGTTAGTACCTGCTTTAGACGTTGTAAATTGTATATTGATTTTTTAATTGTATCAATTTACGTGTACAATTGGTAATTTACATTGAAAATTGAAATGCCACCAAGATTGTTCTTAAACAAAAATTGTCTCCATCTCTTTTGAGTGTTCTGTTTGCATTAAAGCAATGCGAATTACTGCTGACAGCTACGCGATCATTCACCATCATCTCATATTTCATACCTTAGAAAGCGAATTGCTTGCGTTATATTCCTGCTCCCATGTTTATAGACTCTTGGGTGGTGAGTGTAGTATTGTTTTAGATCCTCAATGTGGCGAGATGTTCGAAAATGGGAACTTCAGGCGACGGCGGAGGATGAAGAGGCCGTTTCGAGCTACCCCTTACTCCAAAACACTCTTCGGAGACGGGTATCACGTGGCACACGTTGGCCAACATGTACCACCTCACATGCAGCCCCTGCCCCTTGGTGCTAGGAACTATTTCGGATCCAGTTCACCGTATCCACCTTCATACCCTCGATATGACACGTGAGTTTTCATTATTATTAAATAAAATATAAAGATGATTATAAATCGAAATCGAACTTATTTTTTCTTAGATAATAGTTTGAAAATAATTTAATTCATTACAGGCTTCTTACGATTAATAAAAATAGAATGAATATTTTATTAAACGGAATTTTAAAAAGTCATAAAAATTAATTAAGTCTTTAAAGTCAGCATATTTATTACATTGAAATCGAACTTATTTTTTTTTAGATAATAGTTTGAAAATAATTTAATTCATTACAGGCTTCTTACGATTAATAAAAATAGAATGAATATTTTATTAAACAGAATTTTAAAAAGTCATAAAAAATAATAAGTCATAAATTCAGCATATTTATGATTATGAATGCAAGCCTAATCTATGTCAGCTAATTGGAATTTTCATTAAATTCGTTTGTTATATTTTATGTTGGTTCATTAGTAATAGGTATTACATTTGACCACTGTTAACACACCACAATCACTGCGTCGAAATGAAATATTCTAAAAACAATAAAGATAAAAAGATATATAATTATAGGTGCAGATTTATTGGTAATTGGATGCATTTCTTGCAACGGATGACACTAAAGTTAATATGGAACATAATTGAATCCGATAGCTTTGAGACAACTGGGTTTTATTGAGTTATCTACCCGTTAAAAAAGGGGTTAACAAGTTATTCGGGGAGGCTTTTACTATTTGCCCCGGAACATTTGAAAAATACTGTTAAAGGCAAATAATGGAAACGAACAAAATTATTGCTTTTAAATCTACCACTTTATATTTTTATATAAAGAGGTTACCCTAAGGTATTAAACGTTTTTTAAGACAAGAAAATAATGATTGAGCCTTGGGGGAGGCCTTTGTCCAGCAGTGGACATCTATAGGCTGAAGAAGAAGGAGAGAAATAATTATTAATTTTCCTTTAGATTGAGAAGGTCGGGTTTAGACGTTAATAGGGAAGTAAAAATGTGACGTATGTATGGCGCGACATAACAACTTTTTTACATAACTAACTTTCACGGTAGTGCCTAAACGTGATCTGGCGGTAGGGTTTGGCTCGCAAAACTCCAGGTTAACCACGCTATGGAGCGAACTGTGCGCGAGTTTCGTTAAAGTGGCAGTAGTGAGCTGATCATGTTGGTTAGCGGACCAACGCTCGGTAAAAAATCCATTTCTAAAGTTGAGATTGCGTATCGGCTAGCGTATCGAGCCCAGCGAGATGAACCTAAGAGCTTAGAAATATGTTCTAGCGTAGCATGACGGAGCTGAATTGGACTGAGATAAGAATAATTATAATATATGTATAAATAAATCTGTAAATTGGGCCGAGTTTATTGACACATTTGGTCTATACAGGGTGTAACGGAAAGGGTATTAATAAACATACGAAAGGCATGGCTTCTTCTGATGATATCAAACAAAATTAGAAGGGTTTCAACTCAAAATAAAATACTCTAAAATTCATAACAAGTTCTCGTATATCTTAAGAAACGTGTTATAGCACTACATAGGTCAATTCGATGTTGCCAGGTTGATACTTAATATAGGCCGTTACTGGCCGTTAGTATTTGTAGGCTGTACATAGTGACTTAGTTGAATTCAAATACGTTTGTTGTTCCAAATAAATGTCTGGGTGACGAATAGATGTGTTTCTGTGGTGTAATATAAGTAATTTAGATATCGGCATTAGAAAACATCATCATCATCATGTAGAGATGGATTAGAAAACACTTGCAAAATTTGTTTGATATCATTCATACAAGCAGTGCCTCTTTGGTGTGTGAATTATAACCCTTTCCGTTACACCCCGTATATTGAAAATTATTAACATCGCCTATGTTATAAATGTCATAATGCGAACGAGCGTGTTAACACTATGACATTATTATTATATATTAATTATAATAAATATTTACGTTTCTCATACTGATGTTTACAAAACAAATGCTAATAATTTACTGATATTGTTGCTAAAGAATTTTATTTCCGATTTCCTCGACTGTTTCAATTAGACAGTTATCAATGAATGTCATAATAACATTGACTAATACATTCAGGTGTATCTAACTTTGACCTTAATGACAATAGTGATGATAAGACAGATAGTAGGTAAACCAGAACATAATAAACAATATACAAACTGTAGAATACATTTGATAAGTGCGAGTTACTTATTTAATTGGTTGATAATTCCAACTTTTCAAAGTTTATCAAACGTGTTTGTCCTTTTGATAAATAGTGTATCTTATACATATAACACTATCGTCAGTATTGCCCGATTTGATATCAGCTACTTTATTCCAAGGCGACTAGATTTACTATACACATTACTGATTATTATAATGTATTAGGTATATTGTGTAAGCTAAGTTTTGAATAGTATCTAGCTCTCGAATATATGGAAAGGACTAATCAGATCATGCTCCAGTTGCTGGAGCGCCATAGGTGCCCTTTCACTTGCACCTTGAATGACTTGATACCTCTGAAGCCGCTATCGACGTGGCCAACTACTGGGCTCAAACAATAAAACAAAATGTATACCCTCGATACGCAAAGAAGAAGAAGAACTATAAGGACCGATTGACACAAACAAAAAATGCATCTTTATTATAGTTATACCTCACAATGCCTTGGATGGTTATATAATATCTGAAAAATATATGCAAGTGTTTACGGGTCTTGCGGTTGCTGCTTCGTTCCCATAGTAAATTACAAAGAAGTGCTAGATTAAAAACTCAAGCACTAAGGGGTGCGAAGTTATAGCTGACAGTGCAGCATTTTAGAATGTCAACTGCACAATGATCGTGGTGTACATTCAACACGAGGGCAACCTCGTGTCTTAGAAATTTTTTAGAATTTAAATCTTGTACATACGTGTGTAAATACGTGTACATGTTTTAATAGTGACATAATCTAGCTTCTATTGTGTGGGAACGTGTTGGTAAGTAGGTACGTATAAAATTAGAGGTAATGAGGTTGAAATAATAATGGTTTTCAATAGTGGGAAAGAATTGTTAAAAGGCCGATATGTCATTGGTTGAAGGCAGGTAAGATGGGCGGAGTTTGTTCGCTTTATCTATTGTCCATGCTACGTTGTTTAAGGTTTTCATTCCAACTATAAATTAATCTGCATAGGTTTTAAGGCGAGTTATAAAAGCAACTTGAATAATTTTTATTTAAAGTTTTATTATCTTAATATGAGATTACCTGTAATAAAAATTCACATGCCGACTATAAAAGAACCGTTGATGATCATAGCAAACTAAATGTGTATGGAAAAACCCCGTTTTGTTACAAAGGTTATCAGTTATCGCTTTATATTAAATTATTTAAAAAAATACCTATAATATATGATTATCGTTTAACACGCCATTAATTATCGTTCGTTTAAAGTTTATTTTTCTTCTATTTTTCATGTGTAGCCGCACGAAAAAAATGCATCAGTGCGTGTGCGAGGTACGTAAGGGACGAATCTGTATGGAATTTCGTCTTTTGCCGATGGGAAATTTCATATTGGAAGCACATGGCTTGTTTACTCTATATAACCACTGTCTAAGATAGTTCTGCCTTAGTCGCGAAGATTCTCTTAAAAAATAAGTTTTATGTTAATGTGAAAATGGTAATTTATATCTACTACGAAAGCGTAGAACTTTTTATGAATTAATTGAAAATGCACTTAGAATTTACACGCGTTTAGAATTCAATTTAAGTCAGTTTAATCATTTTAATGAGTTTTCAAACCTGTTTTATAGTTTTCTTTAACCTAATATTTTTATTTTATAACTGACGTTTAGTACTTATACCTATATTGTTATTTGTACCGATAGTGTTCCTATGTGATGACAGCCTCCGTGGCCTAGCGGCACCGGACGCGGCCTCTGCGCAAGGTGGCGCGGGTTCGATCCCGGCACAGTGCAAATATTTGTATGCATGAATATGAATATTTGCACTGGTCTGGTCGTGCCTCGGAAAGCATGTTAAGCCGTTGGTCCCGGTTGCCATACGAACATCTAATGGTAGTCGTTACGGTTTGTTGGAGTCCTCGAAAAGTCCAAGAATTGGCCCAACTGCAATGCTTCGATGTCGCCTTCGGGTTGTGAAGGTCAGACGGCAGTCGCTTCACGGAGAATGTCGAAGTTTAGCCATATGAGTAGTTAGACGGGTAAAAGCGGACCTCAGACTCCAAAGCTGAAAAAGCTTCGGCTGCGACTGGGATAAACGCTGAGATGATGATGATGATGAGTGTTCCTATGTGATGTAGCCAGATTCTTGCAGCTAGATCGCAAAATAAGTTGCAACTTTTGAGTGAGTCTCGTAGTCGCTCGTCGCTCTAGTCGCATATTTTTGTCATTAGCCTGTAATGTATGTAAACCCCTCTCTCTTACTGGAATGTAGAATTATTAAGATATATGCTGTCAAAGATCGTGTACGTAGATGATTTTATAAATAGTTACTGAACTTGTTAAACTAAAAAAAAAATTAAACTCAAACTCATTTAGGTATATGGGAAAAACTGTTTGATTCTTTATAAAATTTGATTACACTGAAAGGTGTTAGCGTGTTATTAGGTACTACAGTACCTAATATAATATAAAAGTAGATAAGTATTAATGCCTGCTGAGCGTAACAAACGACTATTGGATTCTTTTAAAATTATATATTTTTTTTTATTTATATTATAAATTAACGCTTGACCGCAATCCCGCCTAATGTTAGGCAGTGATGCGATTGTTGATGGTAAATCGCGCTAGTTTATTAAGAGCCTATTCACTTTAGCCTTGTCTTCACCTATCTATATGCGAAAATTATATTGTTAAAACGTCTTCACCTATATGCTACCAAAAGTATCATGGACACTTAATTTAAACGAAAATCCTAAAACAAACTATGTATTTGATTGACACCGTATCCTAAATACGCTTGGATGTTTGAATGTAGATACCACGCACTAACTTGTACAAATCACGCTACCTTACGCTGTGCCAGGGTTGCCTTCGGCAGATAATTCCTACAACATTTAGTAGTTCAGCAATAAATAGCTATTCAATTAGAGAATTCATAAAAAACTGATATTTATTAACTATAGGTATAGCCAGATTTGGTTCAAACGGTCTCCAAAGCTTGGAGCACAGGCGAAGAGTAGCCAGCCTGTTGGTGTTCTATAGGAAGCATTTTGGAGAGTAGGTATGCGAGGGAATTGCATGACTTAATTCCCCCATCTCTCCGTTCTATCATCGGACGGCCCGTCGTAGAATTTTTTAAAATTTCCAAGATATATTCATTTGGTTTTTCTCGAATCCTCCCATTACTTTCCTCTAGGTGCAAGGTGCAAGGTGCATAATCGTTACAAATAGGTTCAACTGCCATGTCCTTAAAGTAATGTAGGTACCTACGTTAAATGTACTTTAAATTACCAGTCACCCTGTACCTATGTACCTACATACAAAGGTTCGCTTCGATACAACAGTTACAAGTAGGTTAAAATAAACTTCAAAAGTTCATAGATATTTGCATGTCAAGCAAATAGAGATAGTAACTATGTATCAATGAGCCAACCTTTTTAATATATTTATTAAGATTCAAAGAACCTTGCGTTCTTACAAGCTTAGTTTAAAATTACTCGTTGGTCTCAAGTATTCACTGTTCGGAGTAACGTGTTAAGTGGTATTTAAACGTTTCCAGTACATGGCTAACGCAGTCGCCGAGCGGGCTGGGATACGCGGGCGCGTGCGGAAGTATGGGACGTAGTCCACCCGGGTGTTCGCCACACAGCGCGTTGCCGCACCAGTCGTCGCCAGTCGCCGTCAATCCGTTTGCCACTCATCAAATTCAAGGACAGGTAAATTATCCAGTAACAAAACCATTGCAACCTAATTTCCTAATATTATTATCGTACCAAATTACTTTCAGTGGCAGAGATAATGATAGCTTGAGTCTGTCATTAATTGGAGAAGTGCATTTTCTCATATGCTAATTTTGTGTATTATAATAATAATTAGGCAATAATTGGGTAGTCCTAAAAATAATTTAATGTTCATCAGATAGCTTTAGAAAAAACATTGAAGCCATATTTTTTATTTCATTCAAATACTTAGGAAGATGTAAGTATTGATTTGAAATGTCGCATGATGTTACGCCGTGGTACAAAATATACCACGCCGTGACGTAATTAGCCCCCACTCCGTAACTTTAATACGCTATATCTCAGTAGTTTTTGGTAATTACGATAAAATAAAAAATACGGGTCTTAATTTTTTTGTTATATATATGACGGACTAATTATTTGTTTGATAATAAAAAGGATTTTTTCTGATCGCTTAGACCATTTGAATGCGATTAAAAAAGGTCTAAGATTAAAGGAAGTGGTTTGCACCATCATTTATTCCAGAAGCTTTATGAAAAAATTCACCAAAATAACATAGCTATAGCAAAGTAAGTAAAACCTCTGTTTTGAAATGATATTTTAGCCCCCGTGTGAAGCAGGAGTCGGATTTAGCAAAATGGTACCTATGAGTTGTAACTAACGCAATGATTATATTGATAGAATGTTTGTGTTAGTTGTAGTATGTTTATACGCAATAATTAAGTACTCTTCAGTCTAAACGGTTTCATTGAAGTAAACAGGGTTTAAAACAAAACAAAATTCAATTTCGTGACTTTTTCGCTCTCTTCACTCGACTACGCTGTAAACAACATTTGAAAACTGTGGTGACATTAGAGTTCATAAAAATTGGACATTAACTTACTCTCGAGTTTATTTTGACAGCTGTGTATTACCATATTCCGTCGGGGTTGTTTAGCGATTGAGATTTCCAATAGCGTGTGAGTCACACACATTCATTTCCAATTTCAAAAACTCTTTCTTCATTGAAATTCTTCTTCGTTCTAAGTGATTTTGACTCACTTATTACGCCATTGCCACCATTTTGCTATAAAAACCATTGAAACAATGATAAGATAAGCGTCGTATGATGGTCGGATGTGCAAAACGTTTTCTATCTAAGAATTCGAATTTAAATTATAAAGTGAGCAAGCGAAGTCGAAGGGAAGAAAAAGAGAAATTTTGTCATTGTAACTCGGAAACTCTTGTTATTTACTTGTTTAAAACTATAATAAACTATAATAAGTATTGATTTAGTTACATAACGGGCAATATTATCTTACAAAAAAGAACCAGACGCGAATTATATAAATAAAGTAGACTTAAAAAAATTACCTTATTAATATTACACACATCAAAAGTGTCTAGGGATCAAGCATTTTTATGCGGATTTCTTGAGATTGAGATGTGGCTTTGTAATAAATTTATGATTTTATAAATTTATATGGATCCTTTTTGGTGCATTTCATAATTTGAATCAGGAACTGTGAATCAAATTCGAGTAAAAGATGAAAATCAGCTGTCAATATTTTCCCTATAAAAACATACAACGCATTGAAGACATTATTAGTGCTACTGTTTCCCTACTACTGATTAAAACCAACGTTATTATGGAGCGGCGACGTCATTTAAGCAGGGAAGAAATGCTCAGAGCCGTGGGAATGATAGAAGCTGGTTCCCGGCAACGTACTGTGGCTTTAGCTCTGAATACAAGTCAGAGTGTTATCAGTCGACTTTGGACACGTTACCGAAGCACTGGTACCGTGGCTGAGCGCCATGGAGGACGGTATCGCTGCACCACACGGAGACAAGACCGATACATTCAAATCTTAACTCGAAGAGCTCCAACAATAACCGCCATGATGTTAGCCGTGAGGCTTCATCACTCTTCAGGGAACTTAATTAGCGACCAAACAGTCAGAAACCGCTTGCATGAAGTGAACCTTCATTCCCGAAGACCGCTACGGGTACCACCTATAGCAATGCACAATCGTAGGATTCGATATCAATGGGCTCTTGAACACAGAAATTGGGCAGAAGAACAATGGCGTTTCGTGTGCTTTTCTGATGAGTCTCGTTTTGGTATGAGACCGGATACAAGACGTATACGACACTGGAGAACCCCTGGACGCCAACAGCGATTAAAATCCTGCCAGGAAGTCCATCCTTATAGTGGTGGAACCATCATGGTATGGGCGGGTATTTGGATCGGCGGAAGAACTGAGTTGATTTGGATCAGAGGCAACCTCAACGCTCAAATTTATGCTGAAACGATTGTATCAGACGTCATCGTTCCTCTACAAGTGCAAATCGGTCCCTTATTTCAGTTAATGCATGATAATGCACGACCGCACACCGCAAGAGTTGTAAGACAGACTCTCGCCGCAGCTAACATCAATGTCCTGCCCTGGCCTGCTCAGTCGCCAGACTTGAACCCGATTGAGCATGCATGGGATATGCTACAGAGAAGAGCTCTGCCGAATATGGAGGGTATCCAGTCGCAAGAAGACCTTTTTTTGTTGTTGCAACGAACATGGGCGGCCATTCCACAGCGTGATTTGGATGAACTCATTTTGAGTATGCCAAACCGATGTTCTTGTGTTGTTAGTGTTCGCGGTAGAAACACGGATTATTAATTGTTTAAGTTACCCAATAAAATTTTAGAGAAAACTGTTATTTCAGTCTTTTTTTCGAACTTTTGTGTTAGTGGTTCAAATGTCAAATATCCCTTTATTAGGAAAATGGCAAATTTCTTTATTAATGCAAAGGTGACTTGGTTTATCGTTACTGTGACAAACGAAAACACTTTATTTGATGAATCCTTAAAGAAAATTTTAATTAATATCAATCAGGAGAAAAGTTATTGCAAAAATATATGTTGATCCCTAGACACTTTTGATGTGTGTATAATTTGTTTGACTTCAAAGTGTTCATCAAATTTGTTAAGCGATCGATTAACATTATCCTTTTCACACCCCTTATCAAAAGAAAATGTCTCAGAATTTCAAATCCTTCAGGTCTGATCGTATATGTTAATTTATGCATATGCAGACATATTACAACATCATAGAAGTTGGTCAATTAATTGGAGATATCATTTCACGAGATAGTATGTACCTACATACCATGATGCAGCATTGCGCGTTATTGCTCTTCCATAAACAAAGCCTTTATTTTAAGAGAAAATATACCAATGAATGTTTTCAAAACAAAACGTATTAAGTTTTGTTTTTATTTTGAGTCAATTTAATAATACAGGCTCAAAATAAAAACCAATATATGTAAAATAAATAAGTACACAAATTTATTTATTCTCTTTATAACGGCGGTGTTTATTGTAATGTAATGCTGTGCTAAATATTTAATGGAATATAAGAATGTGTTCATGAGAGAACCCCGTCTAACATATGACTTATAGTGCAGTCTTGACCGCAATCCCGCCTGATGATAAGCAGCGATGCGATCTTTGATGGTAAAGCGTGCTAGTTTATTAAGAGCCTATTCACTCTAGCCTTGAAGACTCTCAAATTGTAGTCCGACGGAAACACCGCCGCCGGCAAGTTGTTCCAGTCCCTTGATGTACGCGATATAAAGGAGGAGGCGAAACGCCTCGTCCGGATCGTAGTAGTGTTAACAACGTAAGGGTGGAAACTCACCGTACGACGGGTCGTCCGATGGTGAAACGGAGATGGGGGAATTAAATCATGCAATTCCCTCGCACACTCCCCAAAATGCATCCTATTGAACACCGAAAGGCTAGCTACTCTACGCCTGTGCTTTGGGCTTTGGAGACCGTCTCGAGTTAAATCAGGGTCACCAATTAGCCTCTTCGCACGCCTCTCCACTGAATCCAAAGTAGCCAGGTGACATTTCGCAGCACCAGCTCAAATGTGGCTGCAGTACTGCACACACGAATGGACCTGTGCTTTATACAACATTAGAAGCTGCCCCGGTGTGAAGGACCTTCGCGATGACGCCAAGGTTTCTGGCAGCCACTTTGGCCTTGGACTCAATGAACCGCCCAAAGTTTAGGTTCGAGGAAATATCAACTCCCAAAAGCTGAAGGCGGTCGGTGCACTCCAAGAATACATTCTGAAAAGTAGGAGCCAAGGTGAACGGGATTAGCATTATTGCTCCGAATTTTTTTACTATGAACCGAATTGCATACAATTTTGGAATTAGGTTCATCTTACCCTTAACTTCAAAAGTGAAAATGATTTGAACTCCGCAACCACACAGGGGGTGGTTGCCACCCCTTTTCGGGGGTGATTTTTTTTTGTTTCAAAATGTCCTCTGATATCGATAGGAGGTCTTACTTTTAAGCAAAAATCATATATAAAGTTTTTCAAAAAATCCAATACATACTTGGCAATTGAAATTTCGCAATTTTTTCACGTTTTTCATCGGTTTTTTGCAAATATCTCCAAAAATATACGTTTTATCGAAAATTTTATAAAGAACAAAATTTTAGCAGGTAAAACAATGAACAATTTAGTTTTTTTTATAAAGTATTCTAAGTGCAATATTAAGCTAGATATTAAAGATCAAAGCTGTTTTTTATTTTGTCTGAAATATAATCCACATCGATTATATTTCAGACAAAATCAAAGCCATCTAGCGGCGAGCAGATGCATTTTATGCATTCTAAAACAAAAGGGTTTTGTAGTGCTTGAAATAAGCTTTAAAATGAGCACTATTAAAAGTCTTATACACGTAAAATAAGTGAGCTGTATTGCAAATAAGGGGAGCATCTAATGTTTTTTCTTTTAAATCAATGGGTTTCATAAGTGCCATTTCCACCAAATTTTTTTCAAAAAATAATCGTATTCCGACTAGAATTAACTTTATTATGAAGAGTTTGATAGATAGTATCAGTTTGGCTGCTTAAGGGCACCTATTTTTCAAAAAAGTCACGATTAAAACAAAAAAACCAAATTTCAAATTTATAAAAACCCACTTTTTTTTCATAATATCTCATAAATGACGACAGATACGTCATCATCATCATCATCATCAGCCCCTACTTGGCCACTGCTGGACATAGGCCTCCTTCATGGCACGCCAACAAGCTCGATCCTGAGCAGTTCTCCGCCAGCCACTACCAGCCACCTTTTTGATGTCGTCGCTCCATCTCGCCTAAGGGCGTCCCACGCTACATTTGCCGAGACGCGGTCTCCACCCGAGGACTTGTTTACCCCAACGGTTGTCGGTCCTGCGGCATATATGACCAGCCCATTGCCACTTCAGCTTGCCAATCCTCTCAGCTATGTCGGTGACTCTGGTCCTCTGTCGGATTACCTCATTTCTGATGCGGTCCTTCAGAGAGACGCCCTAACATAGCCCGCTCCATAGCTCGCTGAGCGACTTTAAACTTATGGACTAGTATGACCGTTAGTGTCCACGTCTCGGCTCCGTAAGTCATGACGGGTAGGACGCACTGGTTGAAGATTTTTGTCTTCAAACATTGGGGTATGGGCGACGAAAATACCCGACGAAGTTTACCAAACGCTGCCCATCCCAGCTGGATCCTTCTATTTGCCTCCTTCTCGAAGCTGTTTTTCCCTAATTGCAACGTTTGCCCGAGGTACACATATTCTGAAACAACTTCGAGCGGTATTCCGGCAACCGGTCCCGAAGTGATCCGTTCATTGAACATAATTTTGGTCTTATCTAAGTTTATCCGGAGACCGATGCGTTGGGAGGAGTCAGCTAAGTTGGCCAGCATTTGTTCCAGCTCTTGCTGCGTTTCCGCCATGATGACGATATCGTCCGCAAATCGCAAGTGTGAGATGTACTGTAAGTGTGAGATGTGGCATTGGAGAAAAATTTGGGGGAAATAACGTCCCCTTGTCTCACTCCTCGCTTAAGAGGGATATGTCTAGTCTGCTGGTTCTGGACTTTGACGGACATTGTGGCGGCATCGTAGAGGCACCTCATCACTTGGATATATCGCCAATCGACTTGGCATCGTTGCAAAGATTCAAGAACAGACTAGGTCTCGATGGAGTCAAAGGCCTTCTCATGGTCCACAAATGAATACACAGGGGCTGATTATACTCTTCAGTCTTCTGTATAATATGCCTCACTGTGTGTATGTGGTCTATGGTACTAAATCCTTCTCGAAACCCGGCCTGCTCAGGCGGCTGGAATTCGTCGAGTCTACGCGCTAGTCGGTTCGTGATAACTCTCGAAAACAGCTTGTAGACATGGCTCAAAAGCGAAATGGGTCTATAGTTCTTCAGTAAGGTTTTATCACCTTTCTTGAAAAACAGAACCACTACGCTTTTGTTCCATGCCTTAGGAGTTCTCCCCGAAAAGAGAGCAGAATAAAATATACGCTGAAGCTCTTTTAGCACAGGCGTACCTGCAGCTTTCAAGAGCTCCGAGGTAATCCCGTCTTCTCCTGGGGCCTTCCCATTTTTAAGCTGTCCAAGAGCTACCACGATCTCTGCTAGGCTGATCTCAGTGAGGTCTTCGGTGTAGTACCGTGTGAGAGTGGCTCTGGAATCTTCAGTGCGGGGAACTGGTTTAGGCGCTTGCGAGGTATACAGCTGACTATAGAAGGTGTCAACTTCCGCAAGTACCTCCGGCTTCAAAGTAACGACTTTCCCATCCGATGTCGTCAGCTTCTTCAGATGGCTCCTCCCAAGCTTTTGTACGAAGACTTTCGACCCCCGGTTTAGCTCCACCGCTTCCTCTATGGAACGTGTGTTGAAGCTCCGGGAGGTCTCGCCTTACCGCTTTTGAGATGTTCTTATTGAGAGCCCTGACTTCTGACGAGGTTGATGGTGGGTTTTATCGTCGATGCTTCATAAGCCGGAGCGTCTCTTGCGTAAGTTTAAACCCTCTGCCAGTTCGTTTCATCCCGCTGATATTGGCGCCTTCTTCTCGCAAGATTCCAACTACCCGATCGAGGTCCCGGTCAATGTCAACGTCGACTGTGGTTTCCAAGGCTGCGAATCGGTTCTCCAGTTTTATCTGGAACGCTTCAGATCGAGCAATGGTTCGGTTCAGGTTGGGTCGGAGCGTGGACCTCATCAGACGGAGACGTTCAAGCTTCAAGTTGATATTCAGAGTGCCTCGAACTAATCGGTGATCACTTCCGGTTTTAAACCTGTTGATCACAGAGACATCTTTGAATATCCGCCTTTTGTCCGTCATGATGAAGTCAATCTCATTTTTCGTCCTAGCGTCGGGGCTCTGCCACATCCACTTTCGCTGGGGCCGTTTCTTGAAGAACGAATTCATCAAGAAAAGACCCTCTTTTTTTAAGAAAGTCGACGAGCATTTGTCCCCTATGATTTCTGATACCGAAACCATGTGATCCTACTACTACCTACAGATACGTATTACAGATTAAAAATTTAGGTATTTTTCTGAAAAACAGTTAGGCTTCTTTGTTTTTTCTGTCAAACAAAAATTGACGGTAATATGATTGTTTAAAGAGCGCGTGGCAGCGCAATCACAGCCTCTCTTAAGCCCTTTAACCCTTCACCGTTTTAGAAAAAGATTTTTTACTATATATTGCAACGAAGGATGTTGTAACTCTCTTAATTAAATTTACAACTATCACATTTTTTTTTTACTTTGTAACTGAAAATTATATTATTTACTCTAAATTAATTTATTTTTAAATATTTAATCATATATATTTACTGTTTTAATTTAGGGGTAGTTTTAAAGGTAGAAATATTTACTGTTTTAATTTAGGGGTAGTTTTAAAGGTAAAAAAGCTTAAGAATATGATGAAACATTTTCGAGAGTGTGGAATAATACCACCGAGAAAATGAAAAGGATTTAATCCTTTTCATTTTCTCGGTGGTAGGCCATAACATCGGCTGCCGGCAGGAGCCACCATCCACCAGACAAAGTCTCTTGCCGCCAAGTGATTAGTCGCGTTCCGGCATGATGTCTGGTGAAGCCGTACGGAGGACGGGTCTGAGCAGTTGTGTTGCTTTGTGTGCCGGGTATGATGCGCCAAATGTTGTTGTGTCGGTAGTTTGGACGTGGAGGATCTCCAGATCAAACTTCCTGTGGCGCAGCATCGTTAGTCGTGTTGTTGAGTTTAACATTGCATCACCTCGTTCAACTGCAGTGCTCCTTCCAATTTACCAATTCCTTTTTAGTGAATAGGCTAAAAAACTAACGCGCTTTACCATCAACGATTGCATCACTGCTTACCATCAGGCGGGATTGCGGTCAAGCACTAGTATATAATAATAATAAAAAAACATTTTTTATCAAGGGGTAGTTTTCGAGGGTTGAAAGGAGGTTAAACATTGATAATTATTATAGAGAATAAAAAATATTATTTACTATATACTTACATCTTTTTATGTCATACCAAAGTATTTTATCGTGATTTTTTCAATTTATGGGTTGTTTGCAAGTGTTGTAAGATTTTCAAGGGGTTGAAAATGATTTTAATATGAGGTAAAAATTATGTTAGAAAATACTTAACAATTTTGCCACTTACTATTAGACATGTTTTCTAGCGATAAAATGCCTCAATGTCAAGTTTTTCCATTAAAGGGTTGTTTACACCCCTTAAAAATAAAAGGCGGAGTTTAAATCATTTTCACTTTTGAAGTTAAGGGTAAGATGAGCCTACTTCCAAAATTTCATGCAAATTGGTTCACAGTAAATAAAATTCAAAGGTAAGACCGTATTTTTCGCTTCAATGACTGCACTAAACGTAGTATTCTGTAATCTGTGATATGACACTTGGCTTAAATTAGACATTTAACATACCCAAGAACTGGTATTTAACATGATTTGAAGTGAAAATGTTGTATTATACTTAGTAATGGGTGTATAACCAACAGCACAACATTTAGGCATTGTTAAAACAATTTTTAAAACTATAATCGCATAACACTATAACAACTGAAATAATAAAGTTCTGGAAGAAAATTAAAATAGAAAAATAGAATACATAGTGAGACCTGAGGACTCACCTCAACTCGACCGAGCTTGAACCGAAAATCAGACTTATTTTAGGAATTGAAAATGCCCGCCATCCCGCCATTATTCCCGCCATTCCGCCATTAATTTACAAAATGTTGTTGCCGTAAATCCCGCTCTACACCTAGCCCGCAGATCGCGCGCGATGGCAGCAAAAGGGTGCGGACGCTAAGTGTGGAGGCCTTTAACATATTCTTCGCGGGTTCGCTCTTTGTTCCCCAATTTTCGTAGATTTTTTGTTCCGCGTCAAAAGGACCGCAAAGCGCGATCTCGATGAAACACACGACACGACATGCATGACTCCACACTCGCAGTTCGCATCGGTCAGTATTTTTCGAGACGGTGTCTGAGCTTGACCTTTTTTTTAATATATTATAAACTAGCGCTTGACCGCAATCCTGCCTGATGGTAAGCAGTGACGCAATCGTTGATGGTAAAGCGCACTAGTTTATTGAGAGCCTATTCACTCTAGCCTTGAAGACACTCAAATTGTAGTCCGACGGAAATACCGCCGCTGGCAAATTGTTCCAGTCCCTCGATATACGCGGTATAAAGGAGGAGGCGAAACGCTTCGTCCGGATTGTAGTGGTGTCGGCAACGTAAGGGTGGAAACTAGCCGTAAGACGGGTCGTCCGATGGTGGAACGGAGATGGGGGAATTAAATCATGCAATTCCCTCGCACACTCCTCAAAATGTATCCTATAGAACACCGAAAGTCTGGCTACTCTACGCCTGTGCTCTAGGCTTCGGAGACCATCTCGAGTTAGATCAGGGTCACCAATCAGCCTCTTCGCACGCCTCTCCATTGAATCCAAAGTGGCTAGGTAGCTAGCAGCACCAGCCCAAATGTGGCTGCAGTACTCCACACACGAACGGACCTGTGCTTTGTATAACATTAGAAGCTGCCCAGGTGTGAAGTACTGCCGGACCTTTGCGATAACGCCAAGTTTCCTGGCAACCACCTTGGCCTTGGACTCAATGAACCGCCCAAAGTTAAGGTTCGAGGAAATCTTAACTCCCAAAAGCTGAAGGCGGTCGGAACCCTCCAAGAACACATTTCGAAAAGTAGGAGCCAAGGTGAACGGGCTCCTTTTGGCGGTGAAAAGACACGCCTGTTTTTTGGCGGCATTGAATGCTACAAGATTGGCATTGGCACAAGGCCCCATTCGGAGACTGCCTGCAGTGCAACACTCGTTCACTCAATCATGGCCTCTCTTTCGGACCACTAGCCCGAGCATCCGGCAGGTATCTCTCTACAACTGTGCTGTCATCTGCATACCCATAGATACCGGGCATCAGCAGATCGTTAATATGCAGCAGGAACAGAGTTCCAGAGAGAACAGACCCTTGAGGAACACCGGCATTAGTGACATGGGCTCAGAAGAGCATCCGTCGACAACAACTCGGAGGGACCGTTCAGTCAGGAAGTCTTTTACCCAGCCAGTCGGGCTAGGGGAAATGCCGTACGCTGGAAGCTTACTCAAAAGGCCAGCGTGCCATACCCGGTCGAAGGCCTTCGAGACATCAAGGGAGACAGCAATCGCTTCCCCATTCTTCTCGAGGGCCTCGCCCCAAAAGTGAGTGGCATACACTAGTAGGTCCCCAGTTGACCGATTGCGGCGAAACCCCCCGTACCTGTCGGATCACTGATCATTGAATTGGAAGGCCTGTTGTAATAATCACACTCCGAGGAATGAGTACACTTTCACCCTTTGCTGCACCAGTCAAAATAGTTTCTGTAAGAAAATTGCTTAGTGACACGCAGCCTGGTACCATTACACAGTCTAGGGGCATCGAGATTACACATGAGCATCACCGGAACCCCTACTTTGAAGTTTAATTTATGAGAATGCACCCCAAATAGTTCCAAAGAATTTTAGGTGCTAATATTACGGGTTCGCAAAGCCATCGATCATCATCTATATTATCGTACCATTATCGTAACATTACAAATCTCTTCCATTAAAGTAATCATTCCCTCTGCGCGGAAACATTGTTAAAAATCGGTGATGGGAACATGACTGTAGACGTCATGTTCCCATCACCGATTTTTAACAATGTTTCCGTGTAATGACCTGAATGAATGACGTTGAATAATCTAACTCGCATGTTTGTGGTTAATTGGAACTTTGTGACATGGTCCCATATATTAGACGATTTTAGGCAAGCTTTTATTTCATCTGCTGGAGTCTCCCTTTGTATGACTGGTAGTGTTTGCTGGAAGTCACCTGCTAATAAAATTACCAATCCTCCCATTGCTCTTGCAGTGCCTTATATTCTGCAAAGTTCTATTGAGAGCTTCAATAGCTCCTTTGTGCGACATGGTACACTCACCTTAAAATAACGACCACTAGTTTTACTTAAATTTCAGATTGGGGATTCCTCTTGAGCATGATTTAGAGGCAGTTTACTGCACAGGCTACTGCAATGTTCTTATCCTTTCTGACATGAGCCAGAAGATTCAAAAAGTATTACCAGTGCCCCCCTGAGCATCAAGAAAGAAAAGTGCGCCATCCCACGATCATGTCATTTAATTGCTGTTGCAGTATGTGGGCTAATCATCCCAAATTCACTCAGTTTTTTACCGGTTATTTCCATAGTTTTATTTTCTATTTTAATGAGGACCTCGTTGTACATGACATCATTGTACGTGATGTACGGGTGTATCATCTACAATATTTTTCGTTTTTTTATATCGTTTTTGTATTTTTCCCATAGCTGATGAGGATTGGAAACGCCGCAGGTTGAAATCAAGGTTGCAAACGACTTTCTTATTTTTGTAGGTGATCTGCATTGCACTGCTTCTATCATGGTTCCTTCCCAATGATTTATCATTCTCCAACAGACCAAGAACTTCAAATGCTTCTTTGGATGTTACGCAATCTTGACCGTTCCCAATTTTAAGGTCCCTGTACCAAGTTGGTCCACGAACATGATGCAGGAATATTTTTAAACAAAAACGTATCATACGTGAAGAGTATACAATATGTTAATAAAACCCTGTCCGACCCATGTAGGTATTGTTAGGTATCGATAACTGATTCTACTAATGCCTACAAAACCTGGCTAAACTTTAAAAAAAAATTCCCCTAAAAAATAAATAACTTAAATTAAATAAATAGGTAATTTCATGGCAACACAGGCACAGGTCATAACCTCAGTTGACCTCATGCATGTAGGTATAGGTAGTTTATCCACGTTTATCGAGTCTCGAAAGAAACAATGATACTTAGGCAGCTCGTGAAAAGAACTTTTTTTAAGTAGGAAGGTCGTCTGACTCTCCGAATGTATTATTTCATTCGATGAGCATAATGGCTGTGGCGAAGATGTTGTTCCATATTTCGTTCACTAAGAACGATACAGGCCCGGCACCGTCCCACGAGATTAGCACGGACATGCACACAAACAAAAATCAAGTGGTGTCAAATCCGCGCTGGCTACAGTTGGTCCACCCTTACCAATCCACTGCTCGCCGAACTGATAATGGAGGTACTCACGTACAGGTCGGCAAAAATATGGTGACGCACCGTCATGCTGGAACCACATTGACCACAACACAGCTAATTGCAGTTGCTACCTTCCATCAGCATGTTACATTACTCTACATTAGGAAACGACATGATTACACAATACACGAATAGTCTACACTCTACACGCAAGCAATGTTTACGCGCAACTGATAATTTAAAGTAAAAATGATTTTTATTTTATAAAATTGTACCTACGCGGCTGGCCTCGCGGCATCCTTTGAGTAAATAGGGATTTGTAAGTAATCAAAATATTGATTTTCGATCGAAACAATTTACTCTTCTATTTTTGTTATCGATTTAGTATTGTAGTTTCTTATTCTCATTCTCGATTCAACATCGCATGGAATTGTTTAGAACTTTTACAAAACTCAAATTAGTTAAGTACACTGCTGTAAATGAAAATCATGCCAAAGTTTTAATTTCAGTTTGTCTCAATATCCATGATATTGACCGTTAAAATATTTGTAAAACTTTACTAAAATTGTGTTTCATAAGTCCTTCTCGTTTCTGTTTACTTGTATTATAATAATGTTATTAGTAATTAATCGATAAAAAAACAAAAGTGCTTTTACCATTAGGTAATCTGTGTTTTTAAACAAATCATTCAACAAGATACAAGTTTCGATTAATAGCGATAAAAAAACGTTATTTCGCAAAAATTAGTGCGTCACTAATTATTTCTTTTACGTCGCCGACAAAGCTCACGCGCGACGCCGCCAAAGAATTAAATAATCTAACAAAACAATAAAAGGAAAGCCGACAATTATACCGCCTATAATGGTGTTGTCACTTTTTAGAAATTACCAAATTTTGGGGAAGTTGGAATTAATACGCGGGAAAAAAAGATTATTTCAAAATTCACTAGTATTGTTACTATGATGATTATGTAAAATTTCATATGTTATTTGGTCAAATCAAATCATTTATTTGAAATAAACCAGTTACAGGCACTTTTGATTTGTCAGAAAGTCGGTCAGTCAATAAGATGAAGCTAGTCGCCCATTCCAAAGAGTAGGTACCTATGGACAAGAACGGGCAAGAAACTCCATGGACACTTTTAAATTTTCAAGCTATTGTTACAAATATTTGATTACATCATTCATGTTGAAATCAACCGTGTGAGAACACACACACAAATCAATTCAGAAATTAAAATACGCCGTGGCAGCTAAGAGATGACCAGTCCCCACCGACGGCGTCCGTTCACGAACATAACGTATGGATCAGCATCATTCAGCTCAACCATATTGAAGGGAACCCAATAACCCAACACACACGCCACCATCAGCGAGACATTTGAGTGAGCATGACATACTCGCAACAGCCAGAGCACAATCAAGTTAATAAAAAAGACTAACCCAACAAATAAATGCCTTACAGCACATTCGTACATTGTGCTCACACGTTTTTTTTCTTTTTTTTTTTTGGGACATAATCCGCCACACTGTTCCCAACCCACTGCAACTCCTGAAAGCCAGAATCAACAGTGGAGACCGCCAGAAAAACGCCAAGCAATGAAGCTCGACGAGTCCTGGAGAAACGGTTCAACTGTCTTGGGTCCCGCAACGAAATTAATCAGAAAAGAATAGCGGAGGAGTAAGGAAAAAGATATTTTTTCCACTTCCCTCCATAACAAGCAGGAGACAGAACAGAACTAGGCCAATCGGCACAAAGGGACATTATTGCAACTGGGAGAAGCCCAGATTGCCAAGCACCACGGAATCAAATTTGATTAAGTTAATGGGTCCTAAGTAGGTATGTGCTGTTACAATTGATTCCAATAATAGGTATGGCAAAAGCGCCTGAACGCACGGAAATTAGTTCTAGTTTCTACAAGGTCCGTATATGATGTCACATCTAAACACTAGAAGTCTGTGTCTTTGCAAAAGATACATTTTAAAAAGGATAAAGGTCACTGTGCCTATAAATTTTTCGTATCTGAAGAAAGTTTATCGATTTATATGGATGAAAAACTATGACCTGAGGGTATTGTATTCAGGCGCTTTGTGAACTTTAATCCCAGAGTAGCGAATAGAATAAATTCTGTGATCGATACAAATAAGTCAAAATAATGATCGACTGTCCTTATAATTTCGCTAGTTTTAACTGTAGAAATGTTAATCCCTCAAGTGACGATTTTACAGTGTAATAATGCGAAGGTATGTGCAATCAAAATTATAACTAGAGACCGCCCCATAATTGTCACGAGTGTGCACATGCCTACGAATGCCAATGCTAATCTACCAGATTTTACAGACTGTATTGGTACGGTGAGTGCAATAATAACTGAATATGGTGTGGAATCTGTTTTCATCCTGGGTGATTTTAACGCTGACCCGTCTGAACTATTTTTTAAAGAACTGTGTGATTTCTGTGATGAACAAACATGGTCTTGTATAGATGTAGCTATATTGGGTTTACAATCTGATACTTTTAAAGTGATGTATACGGAACCTATAGTTGGTTGGATCACTGCATTGTAACCCATGCGGCTAGATGCACTGTTTGAGTAAAATATGACACTACTTGGTCTGATCTTGTTGTTCAATGTAATTTAAATTTATTAATACCTACATCGTATGGTGATGTAAATACGAACAAGGATATTAAATGGAGTGAGAAGAATGAAGCTCAAATAATAGTCTATATTAAAGAATGTCATTTGAGACTGAGCTGTATTGAATTTCCTGTGGAATTTTCTCAATGTGCTGATAGTTATTGTGGAGACTTCGACCACAGACGTATTATTGACAAGTTGTATTCTGATATTACAGCCGCCCTTCGTAATGCAGCAGGTGTTAGTGGTATGACAGGAGTGGAAGGAGGGGCTCATGCATAGCAGGCTGGAATGAACATGTCCGTTTGGCTCACCTGGAGGCCCGCTCGAGGTTTCTGGTGTGGGTTATGTGCGGGAGAGGCCTAAAACTGGGTGTGTATATGATGATGTGAATAAAAGCAGAAAAGAATTTATTTAAATCAAGGCTTAAATAGTGTCAGGGTCAAGAGATGACATGCGTGCCAACAATCTGACACCACATGATGCTAAAGATCGCGCGAAATGGAGGAAATTAAGCAAGAAAGCGGACCCCGGGCTCTAACGCGAAAGCCGCGGATGCAACCGGAATAAACGCAGAGATGATGATGATGATGAGTGTCAGGATCATGAAGATCAGTTTAAAATGGATGCCATTGCAGAGTAATATAAATCCGGAGACTTTCGGTGTTTCTGACAATCCACTAACAGCGTTACTCTACTCTAAAGAAATTGCTGACATATTTGGAAGCCGTTTCCGTGTTCGGTCTCCACTAGATTAAGGAGTTGGGGTGTCCACTGCTGAGATGCCTAGTGGTCTTGTGGGGACAAAATTTAATGCTAAAGAAATTACTACTTTTATAACGACGATGACTAAAGGCAAAACCCCCGGCTATGATGGGCTCAGCATTGAGCACTTGCAACATGCAGGCCCGCATATATAGAGAGTGCTAGCAATGTTCTATTCTCTATGTATGAGCAATTGTTACCTATGGTATCATATAACATACTGTGGGAGAAACTGCAGAGTATTGGGTTACCCCCGGAACTCTTGAATATATTAAAATATTGGTACAGACACCAGACCGATAGCGTCAGATGGGCGGGTGTAATGTCAGAGCCCTATAAATTGGAGTGTGAGGTGAGTGTGGGTTGAAGAGCGCAGGAGAGGTCAACCAGGGGGGTTGATCTGATCGTTAGGCTGAGCAGTCAACATGTTGGTTGCCATGTTAGACGGAGTATGCGTCAATAATTTGAGCTATGCTGATGACATGGTGCTGCTGAGCGCATCGGTCTGCGGTCTTAGGAAACTGTTGGGGACCTGTGAAGAGTATGCCTCAATCCATGTGTTGAAATATAATGCAGGTAAAAGTAAATTCATGGTGTTTGGTGCTAGTTTGCTGAAGAGTGTGCCTCCTGTATTTATAAATAAAGCACCGCTTAAGAAGGTGATGCAAGTTAACTACTTAGGTCACATTCTTGACCTGAAAGACGATCTGGACATTGAGCGGGAGCGGAGGGCGTTGTCAGTTAGGGGTAATATGATAGCGCGTAGGTTTGTGCGCTGTTCGAGGGAGGTAAAGTTAACGCTCTTTAGAGCTTACTGTACGTCCCTCTACACGTGCAGCCTGTGGGCTAATTATACTCGTGCAGCATACAGCGCCCTCCGTGTCCAGTTCAATAATGCGTTTAGGGCGGCGCTGAGGCTGCCCCGCCATTGCAGCGCCTCGGGCATGTTCGCAGAGGCTCGTAGCGACTGCTTTTACGCCACAATGCGTAAGCGGTGCGCGTCTCTGGTGCACAGAGTGCGGGGCAACGACAACACGTCCTCGCGATGATTGCCAACCGACTGGATTGTCTTTACATCCAGCAATGCTGCGGCAGACATATTGCTGCCGTGTGAGGTTTTTGTTTGTTTTTTCAATTAAGTATTATGTTTTATAGTATTTTAGTTTATAAGTTTGTATTTTGTTAAGGTTCGTTTGTCGTTAACTATGGATATTTTCCGAAATAAATGATTTGATTAACAAAAAAACCGACAACAAATGGATCGCAAGCGGCGTGGAGCGCACGCTCTCAGCCTCGCGCGATCTGGGCGCTTTCGATCGTCCGGTGTTCATCCGGCTAATCATGAATTTAAACTATGCGACGCAGGATCTCCAGTAAATTCTTTGCATTTTGATACCAGATTTGTAAACTTTGCGTACAAAATTCCTATAAAGTGTCTTTGTTTTATATTTTTTTTTCATATTTAAATGGTTCTTTAACTTTATTTGGTCGTTTGTTTCAACATTAAAAAAAAAACAAATAAAATGGAGCATGAAATCAGTAATAAAATTGTCAAAATCAATATCCATAATATTTTGAGGTTCGTTCGTTTCGTTTCTCTAAATGAGGTCGATATTTCCTAACTAATCTCAGAAGAAACACCGCGATTTTAAAGAGAAGTAATATTAAACTTATTAAACAATGATTTAATTAATAATAACAGAAAACTTAAGTGTCGTAATGCTCCTGTGAATTTCGATGGCGTGTTAAGAAGCTAATTTCATTTTAGTAATTAAATCGAGATTAAAATTTGAGTAGCGTAACAAAAAGCAGTAAAAGTGTATGTTCGCAAATTGGCGCTATGACTGTTCAATGAACGACTTTATCGATGAAATAACTAGGGGAGAGCAGGTAGGATTCGTACACTTTTATTCTAAGCCTTGTAAAAGAAAAACGAATAACAATTGCAAAACGATTTTAATTCCCTTGTACAGCTACATTATCAGGCTTCATATGTAGTGTTGTTAAATTTTCATAGAAGTAATTACCACCGAGATATAACGACTTTATCAAGAATTTGTACGAAAGCTCCCCATACGCGGGGTAGCTTCGTACACAGCATGGGGATGATTCGTACGTAGTGAGGAGCCTTCGTACACAGTAATAAAAACTAGACTTTACTGAAAATTAAACATTTATTGATACCCTCAAAGACACAAAACATCTTTAAAATATAGATTTCTAATAATTAGGTTAACAAGTTTTAATTACAATCAATAGGTTAGTCTTTTAATGCACATTATACTCAATGAGATCATTTTCGAATTTAAAGATGCTGGTTGTTCTTGTAGAGGCACATTTAGATTCCGACAGTATAGAAACCACGTCCGATATATAAACTGTCCCTTTATCTTTAATATCGGGAAAAATACATTTCTATGTCCCTGGTTTCTTTCTCGTAAAAGAAATTTTGTATTCTGTGGTACTGTATTTGATTTCTACCTGTCCAACATAATGTTTAACAGATTTTTTCTTCTCAAACTTTACCAACACGAAGCTGTCTTTTTATGTTTTCTGCCATAACCGGTACTTTCTTTTCAGCATCAGATCCGTCAGACAACTCGTCGAAAGAAGAACAAGAACTTTCTCCTTAACTTATTAAATCATCTTCATCTTCGCTATCAGTCTCAATTGATTTCTTTTGTCTCTTTTGTTTTCTTTTTTTTGTATTCTTCTATTCTCTTTTTCTCTGACACCAACTTTAAAGCTTGTTTCATTTCCTTACCCCTCTGTTTTACTTATTGCTCATGTTTTTTTATTACTTTGGTTTATTCTATATCTTCCGGTCTATTTTTTTCAGGAGTATCCGTATATATTCTAGATATTCTGGGTGTTTTTCCTTTTTGGTCTTAGCAAGAGTACTTCTATCCACTTTTGGATATGGATGAATAATTTCTGGCGTTATCATTCCCACATTTGAGTTAGATAGTAAATCAGCAGGGCGACGTAGGCCCTGACATCGATGGCTGATCTTGGTGAGAAGAACTTCGGAATCCATAAGATCTCGCTGCACTGGTATTCTAGGATTTTCTGAGACTTGAATTTGAGTTTCGTCTACGGAAACTCTCCACCCAATCTTTACCAGCCATTGCATTATGATCCCAGCTAGGTGGATAATACAGTTTATTTGCTTTCACAAATTCATAAGCCAGTCACTTGTCAAAATTGTCAATCCATGGTGCATTTTGGAGTAGTCTAAGATGTACTTGTTCCAGAGAGCCTCTTCTGCGAGTGAACACTTGATTTGACGCGCACTTTGAACTGAAACACGCTCTGGAGTATTTATTACCTTCCTTTTGAGCTTCTTTGTGGTATTTTGGCTTTCAAGTGTCGTTGATTTAAGTCCATGTTTTTGAGCGGTCATCCTAATCAATATTTATTTTTTCAATACTTCTTTCATTGCAGATCTGAAATTATACAATAATGAGAGTTTTAGCAACAAACCATAGTAAATTTCATACCACTTCTTGATTGTTTAGGTTCGTACATACATCGGGGTGGATTCGTACAGTATGAATCCACCCCACCTACAACTGTACGAAGGTACCCCAACCTGAATTTTCAAAAATGCATACCAAAATAAAAATCGCCTTCTTGTTAATCCCCAAACTCACGTTAAAAAAGCAAACTACAACATTAATTCATTATGCATAATAAATAACTTATATAGTTTGATCATTACTTACGGAATTAAACCATTTTAAATAGGTAGCCAAAAATTACTTACGTCGAGCGAAAACACCTATCAACTGGCTGCGGTGAACACAATGGCTGGACTGACTGCCCGCTCCACGGCAAGTCTGAGCGTATGAGGGGCCATTACGCACAAAGACACAAAACGTTCCGACGTATTTGGTAGTGGAGATATGACTACTGTACGAATGCTCCTGTTGTACGAATCCTACCTGCTCTCCCCTATCAATACAAATGCACTGGCTTTTTGCGGTTTTGGTCGCTTTGGCAACTTCTAAAAGATCTTTTAGTGTGGCAATGGAGCAAATTTTACTAATTCATTTGAATTAGATTTTTTTATTGTTTAAAAGAGAAAACAAAATAGAAAAAGCAGAACATATTCCTCCGCATCTTTGTAAACGGTTGGTAGCATGTCCACACTGAGAAGAAAAGAGGACAGAAGTATTTTAAGCGCAAGAAGCATTTCCTCGTTCTTCGGATGGCATTTCGGTAATGGACCGCTTATAAAATATAATATAATAAAGTTTCGATAAGAAAATTTTTGACGGTGTTTATAGAATCAATTGGCTGTGGTTATAAAGGCGTAATTACTTGGGGACCTATAGTGGTACGTTTCAGTAGTGTACCTACCAGTCGCTGCATCCAATCATTTGAGCACATCTGAGTAATCATATCTGGTTAAAAATGATAGTTTGAACCCATCATATTAGCATTATCGGTTTTGGGCAACCTTAAGTTTTGTTTTATTCTATAACCCTAGAGTAAATTGGGATAGGTCGTAATCAAAACTTGTAAGTATATCAAGGAATTGATATTAGATAGCCGGCTAAACCTATTATAAAAACTCTTCTGTGAAAAACAATATACGAGATTGTGATGTACAAGGCCAATTCTCGTACCTACGGAGCCTACCCGTACGGAGGACGGGTCTGAGCAATTGTGTTGCGATGTGTGCCGGGTACGATGCGCCAAATGTTGTTGTGTCGGGAGTTTGGTCGTGGAGAGTCTCCAGATCAATCTCCCTCTGGAGCAGCATCGTTGGTCGTGTTGGTCTTGGGTTTTACATTGCATCACCTCGCTCACCTGCCGTCATCCTTTCTATTCCTAAGTTTTTAAGTGAATAGGTTTAATAAACTAGTGCGCTTTACCATCAAAAATTCATCACTGCTTACCATCAGGCGGGATTACAGTCAAGCACTAGTTCGTTCTACTAGCAACAGTCTCATCTCGGCGTCAAAAAAAAAAGCAAATCTTATTAATATGTAAGGAAACTAGAGGTATTTTAGATAACTGAGATCAGACTGTAAATGTTCTATTAGGTTATTATATCTATAGGCTATATTAGGTAAAATTCTCCGATTAATGTTTGATTGTATGACGGAATGTTTCGTTTCACCTATCCGTAATGTTTAACTGGTTGCATGACGGAATGTTTCGTTCGTCGATCTGAATTTGGAACCAGCTGCATAGAAAGTACAAGTTCGAACCCAAAATTTCCTGTGTCGTATAAATAATAATAATGATAATATCTTTATTCAAGTAACAAAGACTCATATTGTTAGTTAACCTTAAAAACTATGTTAAACAATTTACTTTATAATATTTAAATTTATTTCATCCCGTGAGAGATGGCATTGGCATGGATTCAATTTTCAGGATCTTGTTGGAGCTGTCCCGAACTCTGCGCACCAGGGATGCACATCTCATTCGCATCGTTGCGTAAAAACAGTTAATATGAGCGTCCGCGAACATTCCCGATGCGCTACAAAAACGGGGCAGCCCCATCAAGACCCTGAAGGCATTGTTATATTGGACACGAAGGGCGCTGTACGACCGACCATGCATAAATGCACAAGTGCAGCAATTTCTTGTACGTGCATTTTTGGATTGCGTCCTCGTAATAAATATTTAAAATATTAGATTTTTTTTTGTAATTACATTTCACATCTATTTTATTCTTTGAGTGGATTATAATGTACACAACAATATATTTTGCAAAAAATAAAATAAATCAACTTGTTGTTGATATTGTGATTATTATGTTTCAGCTTCAGAGTCCATTGCAGCCCATGCAATCGATGGCGATGAATTCCTACAATGCTATTGGAGTTAATGCTATAGGTTTGTTTTGTTTTGATTCTTTTTCCGAAATTACCAATAAGCTTCACTTGCCGAGGTCAGTCTATGGATGAGTCCTTTTAGGTTTTTTACATATCGAAGCCCTTCGTGTTTCGGACGTCATGTTGTTATTTGGAGATCTGCAATGTTATTTTTTTCTTTAGACGAAACCTGAATATAGTTTGTTAGAATGAGCAACTGAATCGATTCCAATAATTTTTACATGTTATATTTTACACCATAACAAGCTCATAACTTGTGATTTTTATGATAACTTTTTGAAATTGTTTCGGGTTCCGCATATATAAAAAAAACGTTGTATAGTCGTCCCGGTAGACCCAATGTAGGTAGATCCAATGTTTGACTCAACAAGGTCACAAATCTTTGCAAGGGTTACTGGTAAATAGTTCGTGAGTGACAGATATATAATGGAAGTCGATCCTAACAAGACTGGGAAAGGACGAGGTAGATGATGCTGTCTGAAGTAAATTCAGTGGTTCTTAATAAGAAATTAAATATATTTTGATTAAGAAGTCAGCCGAAATAACTAAACCTTTAATCTTTTGGCTTATAATATAACTAAATTAAAATCTGAATCCATGAAGATTTATTGCTACATAAGACCATCTATTTCGAAATTGGGAACTTGTACAAGTTACGTTTGCATTGCACCTCGTACAAGTTGCCACTTGCGCCGTTTAATATTTCGTATCTTAATTTGACAGAAATAAACTCAAAATCAAAAAATCAAAATCAAAGCATTTATTTCAAATAAACCAGTTACAGGCACTTTTGAATTGTCAGAAGGTCGGTCAGTCAATAAGATGAAGCTAGTCGCCCATTCCAAAAAGTAGGTACCTATGGAGAAGAACGGGCAAGAAACTCCATGGACACTCTTTTAAATTTTCAAGCTATTGTTACAAATATTTGATTACATCATTCACTACTGTTTTTTTTAAACTGGTATTTATTTCTGCATTTTACTTAATGAAATAAAATATGCAATGGTGTTAAATTAAGTTATTAGTAAGGGATTTAGCGCCAATGTCCCAGTAACGAGAACATTATAAGTACATTCTCTAAATTGTCAAACGTTATTATGTATAACATTATTTCTTCTTCTTTACAGACGGATCCCCGAGTCCCGGTCCCGGTTATGCCCCTTCAACCGGCGGCTTTTCACCGAACAGACATCACGACATCGTCACGTCGTCAGACGCGGCTGTCACTAGATTTCCATCATTCTGGCATGAAGGTATAAATGAGGGTAAAACAGGTTTTTTTGAGGACTAAACTGTTGTGGATGTAGTCGCTCAGTAAATGTGTCACCTCTTAAGGTTATATCTTGGCCACTAAACCTTCGCTTGGTTTTGTTAAAAAACAAAGGACCGTATTACATACATGGGCATCCGTCTGTGTACTGGTAATTATCGTTACTCAGTTAAGAAAACTATCTTCCACCATTTTCTCGTAGGGAGAGTCCGCTAACCCTCCTCGTACCACATAACTTCGTCGCACCTCCGGTAGAAAATTCTCATGCAGTGGGTAATCTCTGAAGCTACCAGTCGGATTTGAAAAAAAAAATCTTATAGTGTTATAATCCTTAGGAGCCGTGCAAAAAGAAAACAACGAACGTCTAGTCATAGGAATTCATACGCGGTCGCGGTCTGGTGATGCACAATGCGTCGGGAAGAGTCGGGGAAACGAGAAAGTTCACGCCGACGAAAAGGAACTAGTTCTTAGTAGAACTAGTTCCTATTCGTGTTATAATCGTGAAAATTTGTATGTTTGGAGTAGGTTTAAAACTAGTATATATCCGGATATACCCACGGCATCGAAATGTAAGCGGGTAAAACCGCTCTTTGTCGAGTGGTCGAGGCGTATCTGACAGACCAGGCCGCCATTAGCCACCGGAACCGGCCACCACCGGTTCCCACATAACAACAGGGGTTCACATCGGCGTTGGGTCGACGATGACGTACCTGGGACTCATTCTCGCCAGTCGGTGGATCTTAGAGAAGCACTTTCTACGTTTGGCTCCCAGACTGGAAAGGGCTGACGCCTTACCGCGTCCCACAGGGTCATGGCCGTTCCGCTGGTCCGGGGATACCACATGTTCTCCGCTGAGGTAGCGAGCGTACTTGTCGAATTGCCGACATGGGATCTGGAGGCCAAAGTTGTCGACCATATGTGGGAGTGGCGAGAGGAGACAAAACGCCGGGGCCATAATCCGCTGCCGCGAGAATCGCGTTACGGCGGTCAGAGCTTCGGCGGGATCCAGATTTATCCAGATAATCGAATAATATAATAATCTGATAATATTGCCCCTTAATCATTAATGACAACATTCAATTTGGCATCGAATTGATCAATGTTAAAATCGAATATTGCGAGATATTCTTCCATTCTTCTTCGATCGTCGCTTTAACTCATGCCACAGCTGTTCAATTTGGTTAATGTCGGAAATTCTTCATTACTGTGATACCAATTTTTCTTTTGATTAATTTTTGACGATTCCTGCTGTATAGAATCTGGCATTTTCAAGCATAAAAATGAAGTTTGGGCCTACATACACTTCATATGGCATTACATGAGCCTTCATACATTGGCGCATGATGTAATGGTCAGCATTTAATGATGTCATCAGAGGTCCAGACACAAATTAAATTACAGTTTTGCCTGCGGCGGAAATGCCTCCCTAGACCTCCCCAGACGGTCCACGATCCACCGCAACTTACTTTCTCTCTTATCCAAAACTGCACGAAACGTTCTCCCTGCCTTCAGTAGATCATTCTCCTTCCATCGTTATCATAAATCTGCCTCGTCACTCAGAAGCATCTGACTATTGCCTTCGGGGCCAGGGTGAATTTAACCGTGCAAACTGAAGCGACGTTCGATGAGCACGCTCTAATTTAGTGCCATTTACTGCTTTATATTGGTATCAGTTCATCGGATCGGATACGTTTTGCAGCCGATATCTTCAATTTTCATTTTGACTGGCATTTAGCGGCTTCAGCACCTTTGGAAGCCATGAAAATGATCCCCATGACGAAAACTTGGACAAGTTTTTGTAGTTGCCCTAAATGAAAATCCTTAACTAGGATTTTCATTTTTACCTTGGCATTGACATTCCTCGAAAGCCATGAAAACTATGAAATCACGCTTGCATTGAACTCTGCTGATAGGAAAAGGACAATTTTCCAAGTTTACTCTGACCGCAGAACTTGAAAACCCGAAAATGAAAATGCGCCCTCTGTTGACAGGTCGGTAACACTTGTACGTAGTCTCTCCAAAAATGTTGCACGTGGCGTGGTACGTGAAAAATCTGTTGGAAGCATGTATTCTCCTCATATAAGTTCAGGGGGGAAGCGTTAGAGGTCGCTAATGCTGTGTGTTGACTACGTGTGTGTGTTTTATTAATAGCGTTATTATTAAGAAGATTTGCGTGCGGAACGTGAAGTCAGCGGAGTTATCAATCTGACCTCTAATCGGCGAACACATTTTTGTCAAATGATTGCGACTAGTTGGGCAGATTGAATTCCAACAGTGACTCTCGTCTATGATGTAGACTAGTTTCAAGAAGCTCTAAAATTGTACTGTTATAAGTGTTGAAAGTCAAGGTGCCTTACAAAAAGCTTCGGATGCGGCTGGGATTAACGCTGAGATGACGATGAGTCACTGTTGAAGTCAAGACGATTGTTTTTCAACAAGATAGCGCTCTACCTCATAACAACCGCAGGACGCGTTCTACGTTGACCCGACAGTTTGGGTGATCAAAGGATTAGGAACACATAGTCCTATTTCATGGTCAGCGCGTAGTCTAAATCTGATCCCTTTACAGTTCTATATATATTTTAGTAACGGTTTACTTGAAAACTGAGGTTTACAAAAAGCAATACCAACCAACCATGATCAAGAATCACGGAATCCATCCAAATAAATTGTCACCAGCCACTTGATCGATACAAAAACGAATCAATTTATGCATTCGCCAAAATAGCGGCGGTCATTTCAAGAACTTGATATCGTAAGACAAGATAGCAAAATTTTAAATAATACACCTTTTTGATATGTGTAAAATTGATTAATTTCTTTAGTTAATCGGAATGGTTTAATTTTAAATTAATCTTTCAAATGTCCTGCCATACAGGTGGATCCCCAAGCCCAAATCCAAGTTACGTGCAGTCTAGCAGTTTCTCGCCAACTCGCCGCCATGAGGCTGTCACGTCATCAGATGCAGCAAGTGCTCGCTTCTCGTTCTGGCAAGATGGTGAATTTCTTTTTTCTCTAGATAATTTGTTTATAGTATTGCACGCTTTTAGTAACTTCATCTGTATTTACTCGTATGCATATTTCTTAGTAGGTTGACTTCTTTGGATTGGTATCACTACTTCGTACCTAGTTATTTGGTCCTATTCAGTAATAATGCTTAGCGATAATCGCCGTGTTTAGATGTGTATAGAAGAACCACACTTAAAAATGGGCAAGTGCCAGACAAAATTTAAAGTACATATGTCTCGTCACGTGATTTTTAGTTCAAATTCTTATAGTTATTTTTTTTTTTTAGGTTAGGTGTCTAAATCATCACAAGAATGTTGTTTGTTGGATCTCAAGACTTTAATATTATTATTTTTTTTACATTTTGGCGAACCTTAGCTCTCTCTTAACTAAATGTTTGTAGGTACCTACTACAGGTACTTTATGTATACAATAAATACTTAATTTAATTGCCTATGGTATACAATTAAATTCATGCAACAAATGATTTGCATCGTCTAAACGGTTTTTAAACAATGCAAATTTTATTGTTGCTTCAACTTGCTTAATTAACGCCATAGGCAATTACATTGCACCATGTAAATCAGTCTTAACTAAAATGTGAGCATCAATAGATACGATAACCAATGAAAACATGATCTATTAATTTCAGAGATAATGGATTAGAGATTCAATACATTTAGAATAGACATTCAATAAATTAAATACAGCCAAATACAGGGCCCGTGGCGGAAATTTTTGTTAGTTCACCGCTGGGCTAAAGTCGATAGTTGACTGTCGTGCAACTGGTAGTTTATTTATGAACGATACACTGATATATCAAGAGGAAACGAACTGATAGATATAATGATACAGGCAATCATAAACTGTCAACCAGTGTACCGATTGGATAATAAAATCATGATACTTAGAAACTGATAAGACATAGGATGATGTCTAGGACGACATATGTGGTCAAAATTTTCTATTGAGAAACAAGATTAAATTATTTGTAGATAACTTTATGACGTCAGATCAGTTTCATTTTTATTCTGTCTCTTAACAATGGCCCCAATCCCCTTCTTCACAAACTAAATTAAATTTAAGCTCGTTGCATCTTTGTCTTTCTATTTAATTAAGAAAAGGACACGACAAAATATCTGTTTAGACCTGTCAAATTAGTGCGCTCCTGACGTATGTAAACTGGCGTATTTTTAGTCTGATCTAAACTGTTTATGGGTTTCTAATTTGACAGGATTAAACTAAAATATGATATTATATCCTTTTCTTAACGAAATGAAAAGAAAGGATGCACTTAACTTAAATTAGTTTAGTTTGTGAACAACAGAATCGGCGCCAGTGAGCCAATGTTTTAACAGTTCATCTCATTAAAATATTTGGTAGATACCGCCGCTCCCTGGTCGCGGTGCTTTGGGTTCAGTAAAGTAGCATGATTTTGTTCTTTGCAATGTTTTAACGTTAGATAGAACGAAGCAGAATTCGGAGAGTTCTGGTGTGCGTTGCTTTCTTTTTGTAGTATGGGATGGGAAATCATCAATGATCTCTCCGCCTCTGGGCAAGCGGAAACCGTGTCAGACTTTTACTGATTAAAACCCGCCCGTGTTCCTTCACTTGCCTGTAGGCCATGGCCACGGTTTCTTTTTAACCAACCCGCAACCCTGACCTATGGTGTGCGTTGCCTCAAATACAAACCATATTAATGGGCGTGAGGTGGCGCAAAGCATTTTTGTATGCTTTGCTCTCGCTGCTTTTGTTTTCGCCTTTTTACGTTTAATTTAGATCACAAATACCTATACCTAACGAAACAATAATAAAAAGTATTTCTTTGGCAGTTGGCGTAAAAGAAGAAGCGTCCTCAAGCCTCGTATCTAATGCAGCACCTTATTCGAAATGTTTATGTAAAGTTGCCAAAGTTGGAGGAAATACTTGACAAGACTAGTTTATCATAAGCACCATGCGTGATTTAAAGTGGATTATTGACTGTAATATAAAGTTTGTGTTGTGATCAGTGTAACAAAATGGTGCATTTAATTTGTTGAATGTGACACACTTATAATTAGATTTTTAAATATGCTATTATTGAATATTTGAACATGTCTTAGATTATTTTGTAAAATGTTTGGGCCAAATAATCACCTTGATGTATACCTATAGGATGTATGTATTGACTTAACATGAACTTCTATGTATAATTATAATATGTATTTGTAGTGTACAATAATTGTGAATTATATTTCTAATAGGTGTTGTTAAGTTAGAGTAGATACCTTTCTGTGGGTAAATTACAACAATAGAATTGTCAACACTAGCTTTTCGGGCTTTTAAATGAAAGTCGGCATTGAGTAGTTTTTAATATTTATCAATTTGGACACAGTTGGAATATTTAAAATTATCTACAAAACCTTATCTTCATTTCTACAGAATTGAAAAATATATCATGTATATATAAATTACTGGTGCACAATTATTATAACTAAGTTTTCATAATCTCATCAGAATTGTAAAATTATTTAATTAAAAGTTACACAACATCAGAATTAAAATTCATAACAACTTGAAAGTTATACTTTTTTTCATTTTGCCATATATTTACTGAATCGAAAGAAATCAATGATAAGTTCACAATCACAACTATAGGTTAATAAAGTGATATCTTTCGAGAGGCACTCGATTGGGTTAATAAAATGTTATGATAAAACACTTGACAAAAATGTAATTTAAACACGAATCTGCTACCGAGCGCGCATATAACGGTAATCATGACGGCTTGGTGCCCGTTATTAGTCATCCCTACCCAGGTAACTATTGATGCTGTGTCAGTCTCTGTACGTTGCCAGCGAATTACTTGAATGTAGGTAGATACGGACGACAGCACGTCAAGTTACCCGAAACTGTCAAAAGGCCTCCCCAAGGCTTTCCACACCGACCGGTCTTGTGCTGCCCGCATCCATCGGCTTCCCGCAACCTTCACCAGGTCATCGGTCCACCTTGTTGGGGGCCTCCCTACGCTGCGTCTTCCAGTACGTGGCCGCCACTCCAGAACCTTACTGCCCCATCGGTCATCGGTTCTACGAGCAATGTTCCCTGCCTACTGCCACTTAAGTTTAGCGACTCGCAGAGCTATGTCGGTGACTTTGGTTCTTCTGCGGATCTCCTCATTTCTGATTCGATCACGCAGAGAAACTCCGAGCATAGCTCTTTCCATTGCCCTTTGTGTGACTCTGAGCCTTCGTATGAGGCCCATTGTGAGCGACCACGTTTCAGTTCCGTAAGCCATCACTGGCATCACACACTGGTCAAAGACTTTAGTCTTGAGACACTGTGGTATCTTGGACGACGAGAAGATATAGCGTAGCTTCCCGAACGCTGCCCAGCCGAGCTGGATTCGACGAGACACCTCTTTCTCGAAGTTGGACCTACCTAGTTGGACTGTTTGTCCCAGGTATGTATACTCGTCAGCAACTTCGAGTGCAGAGCAACCAACTAGAATTGAGTGGGTGCGACATGAGAGTTCGACATGATCTTCGTCTTATCCATGTTCATTTTTAGACCCACTTGTTGGGAAGCTCTGCTGAGGTCATTGAGCATTTTGCCCAAGTCTTCCAGGGTCTCAGCCATGACCAAGATATCATCTGCAAAACGGAGATTAGTGATGTACTCGCCGTTGATTTTGATACCAAGTCCTTTCCAGTACAGGAGCTTGAAGACATCTTCCAAAGCAGCAGTGAACAATTTGGGAGATATGACATCTCCTTGTCTCACTCCACGCTGGAGTTGGATCGGTTTCGAGTCCTGATCCTGGAGACGGACTGACATGGTGGCGTTTTTGTACAAACACTTTATCACCTCAATGTATCGATGGTCAATTTGGCACCGCTGGAGAGTCTGTAGCACCGCCCAAGTATCGATCGTATCGAGCCTTCTCATAGTCCACAAACGCCAAGCATAGTGGTTTGTTATACTCCTCGGACTTCTGTATAACTTGCCGCAGCATATTAGTCTAAGATCCGACCTAGAGGCATCCTTCACCGATCGGCTTACCGATTGAGAAGTAATTTTATCAAATATTATATATAAAGAAAAAAGATCGTTAATAGGTTGCATAAAAATTTTGTTCAAGGTTATGATTAATTAAACATCTGCTCCTATTTTTTAAATATTATGTGCCAATTCGCTTACCAAAAAAATTACATACTATCGAAAGTATACATCCTAAAGAATATGAAAACGTTCAGTTGCCTATCTTTTTTATGTTCAATGCTATTGAGTTGCCAGGTATAAACAGGTAAGTCAGTACTAATAAACTGTAATTTGCTGCACCTAATGAATTATATACCAAAATGAAGATAATTTTATTGTGAAGGTTGCTTGCAAAAACCGTTCAAGAATCACGGTTGCCAAACTTTAAAACTTTAAAAATTGAGCGACTACAAGATGTATGACAGAGAGATTCTATACATACTATTCGATGCGATAAAAAGGACGCAGCATATCCGATGCGCGCGACGCGTTTGTTGTATGAGAGGAGTACGCATGTATTTTGGCTATGCAACTGAAAAGGATGGCGATAGTAATGCTGCGCATCATATCGAAGCAGCTGACAATATGTTTTGAAATATATTTATATAATGAAATGTAATTTTATTAATTCATTATTAATTATATATTACTTATTATTAATTATCCTTTTCAGTTGCATAGCCAAAATACATGCGTACTCCCTCTCATACAACAAACGCGTCGCGCGCATCGGATATGCTCGCATCGAATAGCTCTCTGTCATACATCTTAGTCGCTCAATTTTTAAAGTTTGGCAACCGTGATTCTTGAACGGTTTTTGCAAACATATTAACAATAAAATTATCTTCATTTTGGTATATAATTCAAAATAACAGCAAATTACAATTCTGACTGACTTGTTTATACCTGGCAACTCAAATAACAAAGATAGAACTGAACGTTTTCATATTCTTTAGGATGTATACTTTCGATATGTATTTTTTTGGTAAGCGAATTGGCACATATATAAAAAATAGGAGGTTTAATTAATCATAACCTTGAACAAAAGATAACCTATTAAAGATCTTTCTTTTTATAAAATATTTGATAAAAATACTTCTCAATCGGTAAACCAAGTGACGGAATCCTCTAGGTCGATCTATATGTATGTGGTCTATGGTGCTAAAGCCTTTTCGGAAGCCTGCTTGTTCGAGAGGCTGGAGTCGTCGAACCTGCGAACGAGACGATTCGTGATGACCCTAGAAAACAGCTTATAGACATGGCTCAGGAGGAATATCGGTCTGTAGTTTTTCAGGAGGGTATTGTCACCTTTTTTGAAAACAACACCACCACGCTCCTGTGCCACGCCTTAGGCGTTTCGCCTTTAAGTATGGCGGAATTAAATAGCTCCTGAAGCGCTTTAAGAACCGGTTGGCCACCCGCTTTCAGAAGCTCAGCCGTAATTCCATCATCTCCAGCCGCCTTATCGTTCTTGAGCTGTTTCAGGGCCATACTAATCTCGTACAGGCTGACGTCCGGGATATCGTCGGTGTAGTGTCAGGTTAGTTTGGCTCTTGGGTGATTAGCCAGGCTTACAACAGGTGCGCGTGTTGATATGTATAACTCTCCGTAATTTCGCAATCTCGCCCAAAAGCTCGCGCTTGGAAGTGACGATTCTACCATCACCAGTCTTCAGCTTCGAAGTAGGCTCTATCCAACAGACAAATCTCGTGCGAACACTGGAACCTTTGTTCCGCTCGATAGCCTCTTTAATACAATTTGTATTAAATTGGCGTATATCGCGAGATCAGAGACTTTGAGAATTGTCTGTTAAGGCATCTGATACGCGAAGCGTCATAAAGGATTTAAGACCACCTCCCGTCTTTCTTCCATTAGCCGACGGGTGGGACCGGGGATCTTCTTCTGTCCTTTTGAACGGAGGGGTTTTGTAAAACTTGGACCCTACCGTTTGGAGATTTCCACAAACCTGTTGTTGTAGTCGTCCACATTTACGCATTCACCGAGGCATTCGAAGCCATTTTGCAGTTAGATCTGAAAGCTTTCGGGGTTTTGGAGTTGGGTTGACGCTGGATGGAGCTTCATAAATCGAGACCGTTCGGAGCCTAATATTGAGGTTCAAGATGCCTCTAACAATACGGTGATCACTCCCGGTGTTCACTCCCGGTGTTAACCGCTTGGATCACAGAGACATCGTTGAACACTTGCCTTCCTGTCAAATGTTCCCAATCAACCTTGAGCCTTAATGCTTTTAAGGTAAAGTTGAAGATCTAATAAAGAAATCTGACATATTTTAGTAGCTTGAATGATCTGTCGTCTGTACCTTGAAGTTAACAGATTCTGTCTGGGAACAAACAAACCGGGAGAAGAGCAACAAAAAAAAAAGAAACTTATGCATATCTTGTTATATCACGAAACAATTCTTATAAAGAATCATTCGACTGTGTAAATAACACATTTTCGAGTGGAGTAACAAACAAGTAATACCTTACCTAGTGCAAAAAAAAAACGGACACATGGCCCCACCTTGATATTCTGAATTCGCTCAACGTGTCACCATAGCACAACCTTTCCGCATCATTGAAGACGGCACTTGTATATACAGTGAAACCTGGTTAAGTGAGACATCAAGGGACCTGCAATGTCGTTTCACTTATAGAGATATTCCACTTACCCAGTGTCTCAGATCTACAGGTATAAATAAATATCTGTCTCATTTACAGAGGGTTCCATTAATAGAAACGGATATTAACTTCAGTTTTTCACGTAATGATAACGATTGTAGCTTTCGTTTTGGCATTTTTCAAATAAACATCTGTATGATAGTAAAGCGAAACTAAAACTGAAGGTAATTGAAGCTCAAAATTTGTACTTACGTACTTGGAATTACGTGTGGAATTTGTGGGTAGAATAAGAATGAGTAAACAAACAATGTTATCTCAGTTACAGAGGTTTATGCATATAAAATTTACTCGCTGTCTCAGCTATAGAGGTAACTATGATGATAAATCGAAGGAAGAAACCCCAGATATAGAGGCTTCCTCGTCCCACTAACAGAGGTAATTCAGTGCCAAAGTGTTGGCACCTCAGCATGAGTTCCAAATATGGAGGTTTCTCATTTATCCAGGTCCCACTTAACCAAGTTTCACTGTACATACAACTTTGAAATTCAACGGCACATTCAGCGTTTAAAAAAAAATGCATTTTAAAAATTATTTTTTTTTTTAAATTCCTACGATGTCTAAAATTAATTTGGCATTAGTGCCAAATTAATTTTAGACCTCGGAATTTTCTCTCATGTGGATTTTGAACCAAATATACTAAACATTAGCTGATACATGCTCTGGTCCAGGTGCTGATGTCCTTATTCATGCTGGGCCAGAAAAACTTTGAGCACATCTGTTTCCTGGATTTGACGCCGGTATGGCACAAATCGTGTTGAGCTTTGAATGCCTCAAAACGATACGCAGTCGGTAAGTACGGTCAGGGCGTGTCGGTAGATGTCTCGCACGTGATTGGCTGGTTCATCCCAGATATTGGTTTTTCAAATGTTCGACACTACTTACTGATATTATTATTATAATTAGAACTTAAAAATCTCAATTTTAGAATAATAGGCAATTAATATAATGATCACACACAATGGTCCGCTGGAGGGACTGAGTGCGGAAACCAAACGAATAACATAGAACATAGAACATAATGATTAATCTTACATTAAAAACCAACAATATCAAAATTGGTTATGGCATTCATTGCAAACATTACAATTTTCGATAAAACTTAAGAAAATTGTCATATTCCCAATTAAGCCACCTGTTATTAAATGCATACAATAAAAGTAAATCTAACATTTCATATTCTGAATCATTGAACATATCTTTTATTTTAAACACACCTGTCCAAATCACTTCCCTTTCACATCAGATTCAAAATAATTAAAATTTTGTCACTTCTTATTATATGTATAAACGTTCAGTACCTAGTTCTGAAAATTCTCTGAAAGTTGTAAATATTATATTCTTTGCAATAAGCACTGCACGATTTTGATTATGTAGCGTTTTGATATAAATCAGATTATAATTATTTAATTAAAACAATCTTAACCCCTGTTCAAATTTTGAATTTCAATAGCAAATATGTAAAAACCCTAAATACTGTGGTATCAAAAATAATTTACATTTTTACAATTTGGAATCTCTCCCCCTTTAACGTTGTTAACTCCTTTCGCGTATTAAGGTTCTTTCTTAACCCCTAAATTATCACTTAATTACTAATGTTTATTTAGAAGTGTCTTTGTGGTTCCGTTTCAAACGAAGGGATTTGCTGCGTGGCTCCGGTGCCCGATTTAGTAATCCGGACGACCTTTCCACACTCAGCGAGTGACCACGTTCACGCACGGGCATGGGGTGCGTCAGCAAATGCATGGAGGTATTGTACGCCGTGATCATGGGTAACTCGTTGTAACCACCAATATCGCTCCTTAAATCAGAAGCTGCTAACGATGTCATGTCATCAGAATCAGTATCTTCATCTGTTTCCAAAACCCTGAAAGTTTTCGTGTTTTGAAGATCTGTTAAAAGACACATACAAGACAAACAAAACACATTCGCAATAGTGCGCAATATGTGGGATAGAAAAGGAACAAATCGCAAAGGCATTTATTCTATGTTCTATCTTATGAACTATTTTGCAGTAGTGATACTCATACATATTATGTAGTTAATACTCACCTCAATTCAATTTTGCTCATTCTCTGCTTTATTTTAGCCTGTTCTTCGCCGACGTCAGTAAGTAGTCCTTGTAATCGATTATTCAACATATCAACGGTAGTTTCCAATTTATGCACAGTTTCTTCCAAGCTTTGTTGAGTTGTTTGTGCATTTTCGAAAACAGCTTCATCAAGCAAGCCATCCTGTAGTTTCAAAAGAATTGTATATATTTGTATATGTGTGTATGAATATTATTTAAATAGTGGTATACGTTATATGGTTAAATGTTGTGCTTAGTTTTAACGGTTATACGTGGGGTTATACTTTGTGTGGTTATTATTATGTTTGTTTCTCACTGCTACTGTGACATATTATTTACGAACCTTCCTCAATAATTGACAGCCTCGTTCAGTGAGTGTTGCTCTGGCATCCGGATAATCAGCGAGGGCTTCCCAAAGATCTCTTTTTGCCAAACAAAACAAGTCAGAATAGCCCAAGGCTCGCACGTTAGCTGTCCTTCTATTTCCGGTACGATTACCGGCAATCTCTAGTACACTCACTTCTCCAAAAACAGAACCAGCGCTCAAAGTAGCTAATACAGTTTTACCATCGTCGGCCACCACTTGAAGTCTTCCGCGTTTCACAATATACATTTCTTTCCCAACATCTCCTTTTCGGCAAATATAGTCACCTGGACTGAAAACTTGAAGTTTCAGTTTTAATACCAATGCTTCTAATAACCCTGGTTCACAATCTTGAAAAATTCTCACTTTGCGCAAAGTATCCAAATGAACCCGAATAGCAATTTCTGCTTTAAGTTTATCAGGCAGAGAAGATAAGACATGTTCTTCATCAAGTGCTCCGCTTTGTGCCCAAGTATATGCAAACCAACGAATAACTCGGGCTTCAAGTTCGCCGCTAACCTTTCTGAACGCCATGTACTGCTTAACACCATCCATTTTATTTTGAAATTCAACCCTGGCAACATTCATATTTGAAATCATTGATCCGATATTCCCGACTATTGTGGCAAAAATTAAAACACCAGCTAAGAAGTCCGCGACAACAAATAGGTATTCAGCATCAATCTCTGGCTGTGGAGTTTCACCAATAGTAGTAAGAGTCAGAGTGGACCAATAAAAGCTGTAAATATATTGATGTGCCAATGTTTTGTTACGGTCTCCAGTTATATTGTACACCCAATTGTCGGAGCCGAATCCAATTGCATAACTTATGGCAAAATATAAGCAGGCGTTCCAATGAATCAGTACCAGTATTGCCATTACGACCTGGAAGCAAATACGAATGAAAAATAATAATTTGTTTATAAAAACAGAAAGGATTTATTATTTAACTCGTTCCCAACCTTGCAAATCCTAAAGGCATTTGGATAACTAGTGGCAGTCTCAGTGCGATCGAACCACTCCCACATTCGAGGAAGGCGAAATAGTCGATTGAGTCGAACAATAACAGGGCAGGGCAAACATTTCTGGAACAACCAATATTGACATTTAGGTAATAAAAAAGTTAAGGAATGTTTCTGTGGAATATTACGCATTTGATATTGGTTTAATTAGTGATGCAAAGTGCATTATTTTCTTTTAAGTCCACTTGAATTTGGAGTTCCCGCACCTCATTAGTTCCGAATTCCCTTACCATGAATTATTTGGACAACCTGCTCCTATTGTTAAGGAAACTGAAAAGAATTACCTGTATTTTAAGACAAGTTGCCTTGATCCTAGGTGGTGGCTATGGTTATCCTTAATAGAACAAGAACCCAGGACGGCCAGATCTTCGTAATTTTACGGACGGAATTTAAGAATGGTTAGCGATTAGAGAATTATGGTTACTTGGGCAGATAGATAATCAACAGGTAGCAAAGGTATATAAAATAGTGCCTGAAATTCGATAAAGTATAAAGCATATTTTTTATATTCAGATTAACATTTGAATTCCCTGCCAGACCCCTAAACTTTAATAAATTATAGTAATACTTTCATTATTATATAAAACCTAAAATAGCTCAATAGCCGGACAGTTTTAGGTATTTACATCTTACCTGACTCATTGAAAGTTTGCCCTAGTCCAGGCTACAGGTGCTCAATAGGGCGTTTAGTCTTTTGTGATCCGTCTGCTTTTCGCCATTGCCGACGCCGTGAAAGATTTGGGTCAACAAGATAATAAAATTCAGTCGTCATCGACACGAAGAAGAGGAATTTGATTTAAAAAAGTTTTATTTTGTTCATAGCCATCTTAATAAGAAGTAAAAAATATTATTTTATTAAGTGTGAAATGAACCTACGACTTGATCGCTGGGACAGGCTGGTTGATCAAAGCAGAGAGACGTTCCTTGTGGCGATATTTGGGTGAGGCCTGTGTCCTGCAGTGGAATAATTCCAGCTGATAAGGATGATATCGTAAAGTAAAAAAAGTGTTGAGAACTCATACTATCAAGTTCACACAAATCGACTGACGGCGACATCCCGTGGCAGAGAACGACATCATACGCTACGTTATAGCAAATCTTCACCGTGATTGGCTTTACCAAAAATATTGTTCCCTTTCCCCTATCCTCGAACATTGTATATAAGAAGGCGAAAACAAAATTTACAAGGTCCAAAACCCAACACATCGTTTTAATCAAAATCCTCAACACTATAAAACCTAAGTTTTCACAAACCTCCCCGCTGCCGCTACAAAAGTGTTATTACATGCAAATACAACATTAAAATATTTAATTGCTATGATTTTCATAACCACCAACTGCAACATAACAATAAATCAATAAATTATCTCCAGGGTTGCAGCTATAGTAAGTGTCCGGCAATGAGTGTTTTAATTTTATTCCAACGTTATACTACAAACCTATTCAAACTCCATAGTTGCTTAACCAGCGTTGAGGATATGCACTGCCTAGCAATGCAGAACTTTCAGCATTTAAAAAATAACGAAGGTCTGGTCGTCGTGGGCTCTTGGGATGTAAGATAATAGTTTATTTTGAAAGGAGATTACCAGTATTCACACCCTTTTTCTGCATAGTTTTCGTTCTCTAACTTAATTCCATAAAGTTGCGAGAATTTGACAAACTTCTTCTCTTTAGAACTGTGGGTTATATACCTCCTGAAGAAGCCCTTTTACTTCAATATAGCTCGGAAAATATCAAAAGAATGATGCTTGTAATAGCATTTTGTCCTTTTTTGCCGAAATTCTTCTAGCAACCTCTATCAGACAAGCAACCAGAATGTTTTTCCCTATAACAATCTTTGCCGCTGTTTGGAAGCAAGGTACAGACAAGAATGAATGTGTTTTTTTTTTTTTTTGTTATAGTTAAGTAAAATAAAGGGGTGCAGTACCTTTTGGGATCCTTTTGTAAACCTTCTCAGAAATAAATCACTTAGAAACCATTCTCACAATATATTTTATTATTATTTATTTATTTATTTATTCTTTTGCACACATGACATGTACAAAGGCGGACTTAATGCCTTAGGCATTCTCTACCATTCAACCCCAGGTGGTGAAGAGATAAGATGGTAGGTGCTTTAGCTTGAAAGAATATTTAAAGGAAAAAAAAGCCCCTATAATTATTAAAAAAATACTTAAATAAGCTAAATATACATACATACTATTACCAAAATATATACTTATAATATATACATAAAAAAACTAAAATTTGGGAGAGGGGTGTAGCAATAACTCTACGCTAGTTGTTGCGAAAATAACTCTGCAATTTCCGCTTAAATGCAAACCGACTGGCGGCCATCCTGATATCAAGAGGAAGCGCATTCCATAGAAGAATGGATTGAATGTGAAATGAAGAATGAACAAAGTCAGACGTATGTGAAGAACAGAGTAAGAGGGGATTGTTAGAAGAACGCAGATTCTTAGAGTGTGAAGAACATAAATATTGGAAGTGAGTCACAAGATAAGAAGGAGGAGTGGGTGATTTAAGAAGGGAGAAAAGCGTGGTCAAGGCGCACAAATTTCTTCTCTGACGAATGGGCATCCATTTCAATTCAGACCTGTAGCTCGACACATGGTCATATTTCCTGAGATTGTATATGAACCTGATCCCATTGTTGAGCAATCTATCAAGCTATTACGACTCTATAAATAAACTGTTATATATAAAAAACACATCTTATAATTTTTCTATAAATTTAAACCATACTCTGAACATTTTCTTGCTACAACTGCTGCTACCGAAACAATTCTCTTCACTACAAACAATCAAGCATTTTCATCTGTCTGCCTAATATTCTAAACTCAAATATATCTAATTTATTTATAAAATGTTAGCTGCCAGAGACAATAATCAAATTCAACCTCAACATTTTTGCCCTTCTACCGGTGCGTGAAGATAGTGGTATGTATACGTACAAAAAAGGAGTGACGATGAAAGTGTGGTTTGTGGACAAATGAGTCGAGAAAGCTTTCGAAATTACTTTACATGGGATCTGTGGAACCAATAAACAGGAAGTTAACATTCTCTCTCAGATAACGAAGGTATCATTGCGATTGGATCACGACGGAAAAAATGGGAACTTCACGAGGGAAGAAATGGGAACAAGTTTCAAACTGCAATGGATACGAGAGTGGCGATCCTCAGATGCTTGCTTTATGGTTCTAGCAAGCTCGATTTATGTCATCCATGAAAGCTACATGTGACATAGCATGGTTCTTTACAACACCTACGTATTTCTTCCTATATATCCCTCACTTCGGATCATACAAATCCAGGCCGTCATAAGTCCAACGCTCTGAACTATGAAAGGCACCTGTTGTGGAAGAAAGGAGGCTTCTTTAAAAGTACATGTTGGACCCTTGAGAGACTATACTTGTATACAGTGAAGCTATTGTGTACTTTTGTTATAGGCATGTTGTTATGTCCTAACCTTAGTTCATTTATGCGTAAAGCATAGGATAGGAAACATCCACATATGGTCCTATAGTCCCCGTACCAATTCTCAGTTTCGGATGGTGCAAATTAATTCTACGCAGGACTTGCTCCAGCACATCTATCGCAAGTATCTTTTAATTTCTTGCTATCTAGAGGATAATCCTTCCCCCTTGAAATATATTTTATATATTGTGTGGAGCTTGTTTTTATCATTTTGTTATATATACACACATCAAAAGTGTCTAGGGATCAAGCATTTTTATGCGGATTTCTTGAGATTGAGATGTGGCTTTGTAATAAATTTATGATTTTATAAATTTATATGGATCCTTTTTGGTGCATTTCATAATTTGAATCAGGAACTGTGAATCAAATTCGAGTAAAAGATGAAAATCAGCTGTCAATATTTTCCCTATAAAAACATACAACGCATTGAAGACATTATTAGTGCTACTGTTTCCCTACTACTGATTAAAACCAACGTTATTATGGAGCGGCGACGTCATTTAAGCAGGGAAGAAATGCTCAGAGCCGTGGGAATGATAGAAGCTGGTTCCCGGCAACGTACTGTGGCTTTAGCTCTGAATACAAGTCAGAGTGTTATCAGTCGACTTTGGACACGTTACCGAAGCACTGGTACCGTGGCTGAGCGCCATGGAGGACGGTATCGCTGCACCACACGGAGACAAGACCGATACATTCAAATCTTAACTCGAAGAGCTCCAACAATAACCGCCATGATGTTAGCCGTGAGGCTTCATCACTCTTCAGGGAACTTAATTAGCGACCAAACAGTCAGAAACCGCTTGCATGAAGTGAACCTTCATTCCCGAAGACCGCTACGGGTACCACCTATAGCAATGCACAATCGTAGGATTCGATATCAATGGGCTCTTGAACACAGAAATTGGGCAGAAGAACAATGGCGTTTCGTGTGCTTTTCTGATGAGTCTCGTTTTGGTATGAGACCGGATACAAGACGTATACGACACTGGAGAACCCCTGGACGCCAACAGCGATTAAAATCCTGCCAGGAAGTCCATCCTTATAGTGGTGGAACCATCATGGTATGGGCGGGTATTTGGATCGGCGGAAGAACTGAGTTGATTTGGATCAGAGGCAACCTCAACGCTCAAATTTATGCTGAAACGATTGTATCAGACGTCATCGTTCCTCTACAAGTGCAAATCGGTCCCTTATTTCAGTTAATGCATGATAATGCACGACCGCACACCGCAAGAGTTGTAAGACAGACTCTCGCCGCAGCTAACATCAATGTCCTGCCCTGGCCTGCTCAGTCGCCAGACTTGAACCCGATTGAGCATGCATGGGATATGCTACAGAGAAGAGCTCTGCCGAATATGGAGGGTATCCAGTCGCAAGAAGACCTTTTTTGTTGTTGCAACGAACATGGGCGGCCATTCCACAGCGTGATTTGGATGAACTCATTTTGAGTATGCCAAACCGATGTTCTTGTGTTGTTAGTGTTCGCGGTAGAAACACGGATTATTAATTGTTTAAGTTACCCAATAAAATTTTAGAGAAAACTGTTATTTCAGTCTTTTTTCGAACTTTTGTGTTAGTGGTTCAAATGTCAAATATCCCTTTATTAGGAAAATGGCAAATTTCTTTATTAATGCAAAGGTAACTTGGTTTATCGTTACTGTGACAAACGAAAACACTTTATTTGATGAATCCTTAAAGAAAATTTTAATTAATATCAATCAGGAGAAAAGTTATTGCAAAAATATATGTTGATCCCTAGACACTTTTGATGTGTGTAGTTTGCTTACTATATTAATACATGGTAAAAATGTTTTTTCCTACATGCTAGAGGCATCCTCTAAGAATACTTCCATGTCACTATCCACTTCTATCGATGACTGGCTAGTGTGCGGTCTAATAGTACTCTCCCCTTGATGTTTCCAAAAGATAGCTTCAGTGTGGCCGCGTACATCTCCGACTATCGGGGATACACACATTTACATATATTACCTGCTTTGAAATCTATCCTAGGCTTCTTGGCATCTTCAATAGGCTACAGAGTACAAGGATCGACCACAATATTCTCTATTTTCCTTTTTAGTGAATTTGCTGCAGAAGGTACGTACGTACGAAGGTAATACCTTTAATGAGGAGTTTGACAAGTTATCGACTTCACATTTATCCAATATCATTTAATTGAGACAGTATATTCCCTGAAGAGAGAAAAGAGAGAGGGCCTAAAGCTCTGCTTTAGCTGGTATTTTCCTTTGTTCCAGTGTACTAAATGGGTTGGATATTTTATTAGAATATATGTTTCTGATACTAACATCTAATACACAAGTTCCGGGTCTCCACCAGTAGTATGCTATATCAGTGGGTATTAATGATATAAAATCATATCTCCATGACGCGGATTTTAAATATTGCTTCCTTAGCATTTTTGAATCCTAACCATCAGCCCTTGTTCAAGATATCCTGTGAACAATAAACACGTTTTGTAATTAGTCATAGAAGTCACTACAGCTGCGCTCCAGCGAACGGTTTTAAATTATCGATTTGACGGCGTTTGTAGGCGGGTTTCCGCAATGCACTGTGAGATATCAGCGTTAAAAGTGCTCAGGTTTGTTGCGCCGAGCATGATTCGCAGACAGCTTGTGGTGTCATCGTCACCAACATGGACCTTGGACTTTTTCGTTATGAGAATGATAAAAGTGGTGCAGTTTCAAGAGTGATACTTTCTATGAATGGCAAGGGCTTGATAAAAACAGTGCGGTGAAAGAAATAAAAACAATGTGTCCACAAAAACAATATGTCGATCTATGTGAAAACGACGCAGACGACAAAGCTCAAAGCCATCAAGCTACTACAATCTGTCAATTTTTTTGGTTAAATTTTCAACACTACAGCATTAAGGCTGAAGTTTGATATTTGACAGTTTCGTGTAGCTTGCCATGCTGTCGTCCACACCTAATAAAAATTTACTTCCCTCATCCGACTTACCTCATCACGTGAGGGATAATCACAACACAGTATTGTTCGCGGATGACACATCTTTTATTTTTAAAGTCAAGCGTCAGCAAACAAATTTTAACGAAGTTAGCAACGCACTCTATAAAGTTGTCCATTAGTTTAATGGAAACAACCTTCTTTTAAATGAAAAAAAAAAAAATGTCAGGCAGCTAAATACCAATGTTCAACTGAATGGAGTAGAGTTGATCCCTGTCGAGTTGACAGTTTTTCTTGGATTAACTATTGACGCCAAGTTACAATGGGGTCCTCACATTGAGAAGCTGTCGGGTAGACTCAGTTCTGCCGCCTTTGCTGTTAAGAAAATTAGACAGATAACTGATGTGGATACAGTCAGAATTGTTTATTTTAGTTATTTTTGATGACTTTGTTTTTATATAAAAGGAATTGTAATTAAAACCACACACTAGTTGTACCACGGAATCATAGAGAAGTAAGAATTATTATATAGAGCTGTCATAGATTGAGGAAAGGCGGCAAATTTAATAATTAATTCAACACTCCTGCCATATTCAAGCCTTCCATGTACTAAAAACTAAATTATTACTCACAGCAGAAACAAAACAAACATACTTGATTAGATTAAAGTTTACATAACATATTTGTGGATAGCATTCCAATTTGGTTTCTCATATATTGAAATTTATCTCTAGGTAAAGCCTTAGTTAGAAAGTCAGCAAGTTGATTGCATGTTGAAACATATTTTAAATCAATAACTTTAGAATAATACTTTTATGAAATGATATTTAGTGTCTATATGTTTGCACCTCATGTGAAAGTTTATATTTTTAATAACACTTATTGCACTTTGATTGTCTATATTTATCACTACTGTTTGTTGCTTAAATTCACCAAGATCACACAATAACTGTTTAATCCAAATAGCTTCTTTGGTGGCACTACATGCGGCCATAAATTTTGCTTCTGTAGTTGATAAAACGACAGTGTGTTGCCTATGACTACACCATGTTACAGCAGCTCCACATTTGAAGAAAATGTATCCAGTTGTTAACCTTCTAGTAGTGATGTCATTAGCATAAGCAGCATCACTATAGACAACTAATTCAGAAGATTTTGCTGATAGGTAACATAGGCCAAAGTTGATAGTGTCTTTGAGATACTTTAGAATCTTTTTAATAGCTGTCCAGTGAGACTCATCATAACAGTTCAAAAATCTACTCACCAAGCTCACAGCAAACATTATGTCCGGTCGGCTTACTATGGCAACATGCATCAGAGAACCAACAGCTTCTCTATAAGGAAGATTCTTGTCAGGCTGGTGCTCACTTTTCATTAGCTTTGAATGAGGATCCACTGGAACATTATTGGGGTTGGCATTATCCATATTAAATTTATTTCACAACTGTTTGATATGTTTGGATTGATGTATAAAGATGTATATCTTTATCCATCTTTCTGAAACTTGAATATCCATTCCAACAAAATTTCCAGGTATCCATTCCATTCTTTTTTTGGGCTTTTGGATCCCATATCTTTATCCATCTTTCTGAAACTTGAATATCCATTCCAACAAAATTTCCAGGTATCCATTCCATTCTTTTTTTGGGCTTTTGGATCCCATTTCTTACGTTTTTCTTTTGGTAAATGGACCATGGCTTCACACCCGAACACTTTCATATTACTAATATTTGGTTTATGTCCAGTCCAAACCTCTTCAGGTGTTTTGAACAATAAGGATTTAGTTGGAGATCTATTTATGATGTATGCCGCAGTTTTTATAGCTTCAGCCCAGAAAAGCTTTGACAAGCCAGCATTCAAAATCATACACTTTGCTCTCTGCACTAGAGTCCTGTTTAACCTCTCTGCAGCTCCATTTTGTTCAGGAGTATAAGGTGTTGATGTTTGGTGTCCTATTCCAGCACTTTTTAGGAAGTCAGAGAATGGTTTGTTGACATATTCCAGGCCATTGTCAGTGCGAATACATTTGAGTATATATTCAGTTTGATTTTCAACTTGTGTTTGACAATACCTCAGTTTTATTGTTCAAAATATATACAAATACCTTTTTGGAATAATCGTCCAAAAATGTTAAAAGGTATTTACCCCCTCCTAGTGACTGTATTTCCATGGGGCCACATAAGTCAGAATACAATAATAGTTCCAATAGCTTTGAGGAATGTGATCCTTGACTCTTGAAGGGCATACTTGTTTGCTTGCCCTCTTTACGTGCAAGTTATATTGTTTACTTGTTTATTGGACAATGTGAATCCTTCAGAACTCTCTTTCAATTTCTTCAAGGTGTCTAAGTTTAGATGACCCATTCTTTGGTGCCATAAAAATGTATCATTTTGTTTAACGTCAGATATGTATGCATAGTTTGGTATTCATGTTAAGCCGGTACATGTTGTTAACTTTTGTTGCTGTTGCTACAATAACATGTTGTCTGTTCAGTATAGTACAGCCGTTGGAATCATATTTAACTTGGCCACCCTTTTCTGTAATTTGATGAACAGATATTATACGGTTCACTGCAATTTCTGGTACATACAACACATTTGTAAGTAAAATTGCATTTGACTGATTTTCTCCATTTAATGTATTCAAGGTCACATTACCAGAGCTACTCACTGAAAGTGTTTTGTTGTTAGCAACTTTGATTTGTTCTATAGGTGGTGAGTGTTCATTTTGAAGAAGGTTTTAATGTCTTGACTTAATTAAAAACAATAGTCAAGCATTGAGATTTCAAGAGCCTGTCTTGGACTATTAGTTAATTTATTATATTAGTCAAAGTACACATTTTAATCACGTCATAACTGAAAAAAAATATGTTTAAAAATATTGAAAATCAATAAATAACAGTGGCACTAATACAAACATTGTTGTTTCCTGTGAGTTTTGTATAAAAAGTAAATGTTACCATTAGGAAAACAAATGACAAACATAAACTACTCACAGAATCATTGCTAATTTAATTATAAGCATACTATGTTCAAATACTACTATCATCTATGTTCAGTTTCATTATCATTAAAGGTAAAATTTTCACTATCATTAAAGGAAACTCAACTTGGGGATTCCAAGTTGAGTTTAGTTATAATTCGGAGCTTATGTGCTGTAGACATTATCTTACTCACATATTCGTCAATATTTTGGCAACCAGAGAGTGTAGTCGTACAGAGATCACGTAGTAGGCCAACTCTGCGTGTAAGCCCTGAGTCGTCGAAAGCACGGGATAAGTTTTCCCACACTTCTTTTGCTGTTCCTGCCTCTTGGATGTGTACGTAGTTGATATTTGGAGGTACACTCCTAAATAAAAGTCGTGGATACCGGAAAAACAGTTTAATCACAATCACGATTATAGACGTAACATAACGCTAGGTAACAAGAATAGGAAAAAGGCACTGACTATTAAGAAGATACTAGGTACTTCAAGGTCGATGGCCGGAAAGCGATGCAATTTTCACCAAACACATGAATTATGCTGATGATGGTGAAAACAAACTCGCTGCAATCCGTTGACGAATCTTCCACTTACGGAGATTATGAGCACGTAGCGCGCCGGAGCTAGCCGGTGGGAAGGTACTAGATACCTGCTCAGCGACTTCTCGTACTGCGAATTTCCCGGCGGTTAATGGTAAAACCAGCCTGGGAACGTTGCGGCGTATTTGGATGCGGCAGGGGAAAATCTTAGTGTGGCTTACTGCTGAACTCCGGTTCCACATTCACTGCCGCCGAGTTTGTATCACATCGGGGTCACCAATTTGGAGGTACACTCCTAAATAAAAGTCGTGGATACCGGAAAAACAGTTTAATCACTATCACAACTATAGGCGTAACATAACGCTAGTTAGGTCTTCAACTTCATGTGAAATCCTAGAATCAAATTGTGAGATGACATAATTAATTATACAGGGTTCGGCACTCGAAGTGTTACTAATTTTACGTTACTATAGCAACTAAACTGTTTCCAATATGGCGCCCATTTTTTCACATTCCTTAGTGTATGGTATTGTTAATAAACTAACAAAAGCCTACTATTTTTCGTCGTTGTTAAAAAAAGTTTTGCAGATGGAAGTCAAACGAAACAGTGTCATTGCTTTGTATTTGGCTGGAAAATCGCAGGCAGCCATCGTTAATGAGCTAGGACATTTACATTTGAACAAAATATTTGTGTATCGGACCATCACGCGTAAATAGTCTCGCAGTATCTACATCAGTAAATGGACGGATTTTTCTGACAGCATATGCTGCTGAACTAAGCCGTCCTGCCAGAGATGTTAAATGAGGACCCCATTGTAGCCTCGAGTTAAGCGTGATCCCCAGGAATACCGTGTTCTCGACGAATTCGAGTTTCTCCTTGTTCAATACTATATCGGAGTAAGTACTTGTAACATTTGGTAACGCAAATCTTATACACCTAGTCTTTTTTGCATTTAGTACTAAATTATCAACAGTAAACCAGTTTTGGACTTGCTGTAAAGCATTGTTTACGTCCTCAAGGTTTGAGCAACGCCTATTGATTTTAAAAATTAACGAAGTATTATCAGCAAACAATACAATATGTGGTTGTTTTTTTAATAGATGCGATAGATCATTTATATATACTAAAAAGAGGAACGGAGCCAAAATTGAGCCTTGCGGTACACCCATTTTGACTTTCAAACCAGGAGAATTGACACCATTTATCTGAACTTGCCGTTGTCTATCAATTAAATAAGATTTTATCAAGCTGAGTGCAAGTTTACCCACCCCATAATGTTCCAGCTTTAAAAGTAAGGTTTCATGATTGACACAATCAAAAGCCTTTGAGAGGTCACAAAAAATCCCTATCGCATCTTGGGCTTCTTCCCACTCTGCAAATATATGTTTTAATAAAGTGACACCAGCGTCAGTCGTACAACGTCCTCTGGTGAAACCATACTGTTGATCGTGGAAGATTGTATTGCTGTTAAAATGATAAAGCATTTGATTAAGCATAACTTTTTCAAACACCTTACTGAAAACAGGCAATACCGATACGGGTCTGTAATTATTGGTGTCCTTATGGTCACCGGATTTAAAAAGTGGTATTACCTTACTGTATTTCATTATATCTGGAAAGACGCCTTGATCCACACACAAATTAAATATGAAAGCTAAGTATGGTGCTATGGTCTCAATTATAGATGTGCATACTTTAACAGACATTCCCCATAGGTCTTCGGTTATTTTGACCTTTATTTGCCGGAAAGCCTTTATGACTGTCATATGGTTTATATGTTTGAATTGAAATTCAACCGGACAGCCTGGCAAGTTTGCTTTTAATAAATCAATCGAGGCTTCTGGGGAGGAATTTAGAGCTTCCGTTGTCCTAAGAGGTATATTGGTGAAATAATTTACAAACTCTTGGGCTACCTCTACGTTAGAGCTTTTGGGCCCATGTGGAGTCTCGAATAAATATTCTGTACTGCGTAATTTATTCCTACCAGTTTCACTATTAATAACTTTCCACACAGTCTTTATTTTGTTGTCTGCCGATTTGATCTTGTCGCTAATGTACAGGGCCTTCGCCACCTTGCAAATCTTTCTATGGTCTCGAAATACACTCAAATCTAATAATCTGTTCGCTCCTCTAACATTACCACTCTCCTTACACATCCATATACACACTTCCATAGTTTGATTCTCATCATAAACACATGCACATACACACTTTCACTCTCACAAACACACCCTCACATCAAACCGTATCACACTCCAGCGTGCGAAGTAATCCAATTTGTATTTTATTTTTCTGCATTTCTTTTTGATTTTCTATATATTTTGTTTTCTAAAATAACTATTAAGTTTTTGTATAACTTACGGAGAGCGGAGCATCCTAACACAAGCAAATTAATTGTTTAAAAGAATGCTCCTAAATGTAACTAGCATAAGTTATTTAAGTTGCTGAATAAACATTTTATTATTATTATTATTTAAAAATTGGGTGTAATGTTTTATTTTTGGTAAGAAGTGTCGGAGTAATGTAGGTAAATTGTGTAAGTTAATTTTAATAATCTAATACAAAATAAGCAAAGAATAAACACAAGTAAAAAAGTAGAAAGGATGCAGGAAATGAGAGCTATATGCGATAGTCAATCCATAGGATCTTGGCTCACGGCTCACCAGTAGGCTAAGACAATTTTTTGAGCGTATAAGTGGTTGTCTGTCTCCCTCTATCTTGCGCAGAAATATATTGCCATTAGAGATCCAGCAGAACTTATAGGATTTTTTGTTGGCAAACACTCTGGCGAGGTAGAATAACTTTTTGGTGCTAGCTGGAAGATATTCGGAAATGTAAACTGGTTGACAATCACCACTGAAGCCCAAAACTGCAGTGTTGAGTTTGTCTCCTTTTCCTTTTTCTTTGTTGTATGCACGCACAGCCGATAAAAGTGTCGACTCGATTTGCACGTTAGTGAATTCAGCAATAATTGGGCGCGGGGAGGTTGAGGTATTAGTTTTACCGGGGAGTCTATAAATGTCGCCCAGTTCACTCTCACTTATGTGTATGCCCACAGCAGAGCCTGTGTTGCACACCATTTTTATTAGATTGGTGGTTGATTCAGGACTTACTTGCGGGATGTTACGCAGTTCTATGGCGGAAGATTTAGACTTCTGCTGGAGATCTATTATTTTTTGTTCGAGTGATTCGACATATTCCTGCTGCTCGCGTCCCTCCTTCTTAAGAAATTCCACCTCCATCTTCATATCTTTGAACTTTTTATTGAAGAACTCAATAGACTGTACGATTACAGCGTTAGATTTGCAGATCTCTGAGTTAGATGCCTGAATCTTAATGTTTTGGGTTTTAATGTCCTTTATGTCAGATGAAAGCTGAGCTATTATCCTGCTCCTTCTTCCACTTTTCAAATATGATCTGCATCTCTTGTGGTTCCGGCAGGCTGAGCACAGACGTAACAGCCCGCGGCAAGGTATTACGCGGGCGCTTATTACGTTTTGTGTTAACAAAGTCGCTCGCCGCTATTGCTGTGCAGATATCGGGCTCGGAACGAGTTTGAGTCTGGTTTTTATTGCCCACTGGTATTTTGGGGCTGTTGGGTGGGGTGCGGCGTAACGACATATTAACGGCAATGAACTACAATTAATAAAATTTATGCCAAGTCGATAGCAACAGCGCTCGATCGTAGCCGATACAGTTCACGTAGCACAGGCCGTCTCGTAGCAGCGCGCGCACAGGTGTGGTCGTAGCAGCAGTGACGGACACTCGTAGCGGATTGATTTTTTAAGATTCGTAGCACTAACACGGTAGCACAATGCGTAAGCAGTCCGGTCACTGCGCACTTGGATGATGGTTCTAATCCGACGAATCACCGAGATTTTTTTAAAAACACTTTGATGCGTTAACAAGTTTGATCTTTACGTCTCTCTCTAGGACCACCCAGTGGGAGTGGTTCACAGGTAAGATCAAGCAAGGTGTGACAAGGAAATGATTTTATGTACGATCAGCCAATCACGGACCACAAATGCCCTGGTAGTCGACACACGTCCACTATGTTCAACGTCAAACGGCGGAATGCTCGCTCTGTTAAGCATTGATATTAAGCAATACGCGTAATTATAACGTAAATTATTGTAAACATTTTCATTTTTAACTGGACTTGAAAAAAGACGATGATCCGTGACTTTGTTTCGGCTATTTCTTCTCAGAAGTAGTCAGTTAGGAAATGCCGGCTTCATCTAGTTAAAAAAAAAAAAAAAAAAACGTGACGTGTAAAAGTGATCAGTGATCCTACTTGCTTAATAAACGATTTCATTTCATTATGGGCCATAAAGAAGCAGTTTTATAAAAGGATTTATAGTTGTGATGTAAATGAAAGAATATATAAAAACCTTTCACAATAATTTGATCATTTAGTGGAGTTGACATACAGTTGTCATATTTTTTTTTTAGTTGTGGGTCAACACAAAGTTACTTCTTTTGCTCTGGGCGGAACGCAGGGCGTGTCAGACTTTTACTGACTATAAGTCCACCAGAGATCCTCCTTCATTTGCCTGTCACAGGGGCGACGGTATCTCTTTGGAATAAACCGCGGGCTTTATAGCAGGTGCCATTTCCAAGGAATGGCAACATCGCGCGTGCGAAACGTACCTACATTTCGTTCCACGTCAATATTTTAAGGTTTTGTCTGATTTTCATAAACAGTAAAGAAATAACCAATCAATCACAATATTCGTGAATTCGTGCCCTTCAAGCACAGTGCAATATTTGAGCGGAAAAAGCAACTAGGCAGGGTCGAATGTTTGTTCACACGTTAGCTAAATTTGATGACGCAAGGCGCGGCTCTGCGTGTGGGTGTCAAATTGTTGATTTGGGGACTCACTCCAAAGTAATACTCTTAACTTACATTGTCATAAACTGTGTCGATTTTAATAGTTCTTACAATGTGCAATAACTGAACTTAAGCCAACGCCTGTCTTAAATTGAGGTAGTTTTAGCCGCGATGTTTTAAATCTTGTCTAAACTGTTGTGGCGTATTGTGTCATAAAACTAGTTACTGTTACAACCCTCATCACTTGATGTTTCCCGCTGCAGGTATGCTGACTTGGTGGGCTGCAGGCATACCCATGCTTAAGGCGTCTAGTCTACCATCCCGAAAACTCCTAAAGAATGGTCTGCACGTGAGGTGACACATAATTTTCCCGACCTTAGATCAGTAGTTGTATGGGCATTCCAACAGCCAGGGCTGCCCGATCATGTCGGAACTCATGGGCACGGCAGTCCGTCCAACCTGTGTCCATATGTCCGTCCAACCTGTGTCCATACGGCCGTCTAACCTGTGTCCATACGGCCGAGGGGTATCCCGTTGTTTCCTTCAGCCGACATCCCGGTGTCTAAGTTTTTAAGATGGGACGAAACAGCGGGTAGTGTAACCGCTACCACCACCCTCACGTCCACACGGTGTGTTTGAGGCACCTAGTAAATCTGGTGAATTGCGTGTGTCTAGTAGCAGGTTGTGGGGGCAATGCCTCGACGTCGGCGTGGGTGGTGTATGCCAAGTTGGTTTGGTAAAAGGGACTCTGTGTTTTCCATGATGTAATGGAGATTTCCCGCGTACTCCCTCGCGTATTGTAGGTGTTATTGTTACGAGTAAGCAAATCACTAAATTCGGAACTTGCGGATCCAGACATAGTGAATGGTGCTTGGAAGGTGGATTTGAAGAGGTCCGCCGCCTCATTGTCCTGTTGAATGTTTGCTACAGTAGAGTTTTTTAATTCGAGTATCAGAATACCTATTTATTGACCTGTCTCCATTCTGACGACAGGATGGTGACAGGTGACCTCCGCGTTCAGTATAAAAGGCGCAGAATTTGGTATGGACAAGATTTCTGTAGCATTAGTTACTTATTAATGGTTCATTTACGAATATTATATCGAGTTTTGTACATAAATTTAAAAACCGGCCTAGTGCGAGTCGGACTCGCACACCGAGAGTTCCGCCGTACAAACGTAGTACCTTTTGATCGCGTTAACTTAGAAGTTTGATTTTTTCACTGCTTAAAGGGACAATAGACCTAGGTATTTGGTATAAATTTCAATTTGATACCTTTATTCATTCGTGAGAAATAAGGCAGTAAGTTTCAGTTTATTAAAATATTTTTATTATAAACTAAACAAATGTGATTGTCGCAACTTTTCCTATCTTTGCATTATATGACAATGCTTCATGCCAAATTTCCAGATTCTGAGTTTACGGGAAGTATCCTGTAGGTTTGGATTCCTTTGGGAGTGTCGAAAATTTGTTGAAAATATCGACATAATCGGCTGTATCTTTTGATTGGCTTGGCTTTTACAGCTTAAAGGGACATTAGATCTGAATACTTTATGTGAATTTCAGCTTGATACGTAAACGAGTTCTTAAGATAAATGGTCTTGACAGACAGACAGACGGACAACAAAGTAACCCTAAAAAATCGAGTTTTTTTACTAGTCGAAATTTAATCGAATTTTAAGCCGAAATCGTACAATGCCCTTCGTGTGCAATACAACAACGCGTTCCGGGTGTTGTTGGGGTTGCCCCGATACTGTAGCGCTTCAGGGATGTTTGCAGACGCAAGGGTGGATTGTTTTTATGCCACAATGCATAAAAGATGCGCGTCCCTGGTACGGCGTGTGCGGGCCAGCTCCAATACCATTCTGACTTGTAATGCGAACAGACTCGACTGTGGTTATCTAAATCGCTGCTCCAAGATTTCCACTTCAGTTGTAAGCCTGTAGCACCAGTGATTGTTCTTTTATCTGTATCGCTTTCTGCTGTGCTTTGTGTTTATAATCTCTTGTATTTATTATATTTTGTATTTATATTGTTTTATGTGTGTATTTTTTTTGCTTTTGTATTGTTTTGTGTGTGCTATGTTTTTGTATTTATATTGTTTTAAGTACCTATTTATGTATTGTAGAATTTAGTAAGCTAACATAGAAGTAAGTTTAAAATTGTTACTAACAAAATGAGTCACTGATACTCGAATAAATAAAAAAAATATTATTATTATTAAAACAGGAAATAAATATGAAAAATAAAAACTTACGTCGCCTTTCGGGAAGTGAGTAGCAGCCAGCCATTCTGTCGCTAACAAAATCTCGTGACCGGCTAAAACGCACCACTGCATAAACACAGGGCGCCGACGATCCGGGCGACTTCGCATACACACACACACATATATATGGATGGCGTTTTCACTACGCAATTAAATGTTCTAGTTCTGTTAGTTTCTTCTTTCGACTAATTTATTACGAAATCTCAAGGTTTTTAGGATTACGGTTTCCACTGTTAAAGCTATTGTCTAATGACGAGTCAAGTTGTGAAAAGTAGGTATCCTGCAACCGAGTAGGAAACACGCTCACACCAGCTAATGCCCTGCCCCCCGGAGCAACTACACAGATTCGCAACTTGATAGATTTTCAACTAGATAACAACTGGACAGGAGCATAGTCGTGAAAAAGTATGTTAAGTAACTTCAATCAGTTGTATTGAGAATGCGTTTCTTGAATCTACAAATCTTCAGTTTTTTTCTCCGTAATGTACTAAATATGTTACTCCGTTATCCTATTAATAATGAGATCATTTTAACAACCGTAAGCGTTCTCAAGTGTGATTCTAAGCATGTACTAACAGATTTTTTTTTCATAAATGCAGCCTGTGTCATAGCGATGCTTTGCTTCCTCACAGTGATAGGTAGGTAACTTCTATTTGTTGCGGTATCCCTGATTCGCTTCTTTTACTAACTGTAGAAACGAGCAGTATTTCGCCGATACCTTGTAGTGTTGGTAGTTTTCAATTTTTCTCCATAACAAGAATTAACCGCAACTATCGTTATCAAGTTGTGAAACAATTAAAAAACACACCACCAGTAACCATCCTTACTAATATTATAAATCGGAAAGTCAGTTTGTTTGTTCAGCTTTCACGCCGTAACTACTGGAACAATTGCTTTGACATTTTGCAGACGTAAAGTTAGAAGTCCGGATTAAATAATAGAGTACTTTTTATCCCGGAAAAATTTGATATTCCCGAGGGAAATCAAAAACCGCGATATAACGGAATTCCACGCGGGCGAAGCCGCGGGCGGAAAGCCAGTTTCATATATTGTCAAAAAACCTCAGATATTTAGTAATTGCGTACCTGCTTTAATTGTCTCAAATTCCCGATCATTATTACAGTAGATTAACATTGGCTCTTTATTCTACACCGTGTGCAGACAATTATAACAGAAGCCTGTGGCAATAACTTCCGGGCTCTTTTAAAATTGTAAACGTTATACGTTTCCCGAGTCTTATTAAAATTTGGTAAAAGAATAAACATGATTTTTAAATGGACTGTACACGTTCTATTCTGTTGCTAATCTGTATAGCTAAGAAAATGTTCAGCCGATTGTCTTGGTTGTTAGTTTTCGAGAAATCAAGTTTCGGAATCAATTCAAGGTGGGGGTCAACGTTACCCAAAGACTCACCCAACCTGCTTCGTGTCATGATATGCTCAAAGCAATTGATGAGTGCTCACGAAATTTGAGTCTTCAAATATGAGCATCAAGGAGAACCAGACGCACTTGCCTGTGTAGCACGTAGGGCGCGTTACGTAATTAAAACTCAGATGAATCGAATGATGATTCGAAATCGAATCGTGATAATCACGAGTATCAGTTGGTCACATCAGGCTTGTATCACGTCGGTCTTGTATCACGGGTCTTGTATTATGTCGGGCTTGTATCGCGTCGGGCTTGTATCACGTCGGGCTTGTATCACGTCGGGCTTGTATCACGTCGGGTTTGTATCACGTCGGGCTTGTATCACGTCGGGCTTGTATCACGTCGGGCTTGTATCACGTCGGGCTTGTATCACGTCGGGCTTGTATCACGTCGGGCTTGTATCACGTCGGGTTTGTATCACGTCGGGCTTGTATCACGTCGGGCTTGTATCACGTCAGGCTTGTATCACGTCGGG